>BSBM01000771.1:11007500-12207500 GCA_027924585.1 Larix kaempferi | reverse complement strand
ATCCTTTTGTGTAGCTTTGTTCAGCTCCCTATAATCGACACAGACTCTCCATTTACCATTTTTCTTGGGCACAATTACAAGTGGGGAAACCCACTCACTATCTGAAATAGGATAGATAAATCCTTCTTCCAAAAGTTTCTGGATTTCCTCCTTCACTATATCCCTCAAATTGGGGTTCATGCGTCGTTGGGGTTGACATACAGGCCGGGAGTCATTTTTAATATAAATATGATGAGTGCACAGACTGGAAGGAATACCCTTCATGTCTGTATACTCCCAGGTGAATGCCCCCTTACATTCCTTCAAGAGATTGGTTAGGCGCATCTGTTCTTCTGAGGAGAGACCAAGGTTGATGTTCAAAGTTCTTCCAGGCTCTACCTCAATAGGAATGCTTCTCGAGTTTTTCAAGACTGGGATTATGTTTGTGTCATTGACTAGCACTTCCTCCGTAAGCTGTTCTTGTTCTTCCTTACCAAGGGTACTGCTCAGGAGTTGATAAACTTCTTTATCTACTGAAGCAGGTTCGCTAATGAAATTATTAATGGCATCGTCTTCTGTTTCGTTTTTGAAGGTTAGTGCCTTCCCTATTGTTAGTAATGGCTGAACATCCTCCTCTTCCTGTTCTATCCAAAGGGAAGTTTCAGTTTCTAGACTCGGCCGTGCTGGAGGATACAGGGTGAGGTTTTTGGTTTCCATACCATCAGAAATAGTCATAGATCCCGATCGACAGCTGATGCAAGCATCAGCTGTAGCCAACCAAGGCCTTCCCAAGATCAATGGGTGTCCCCCCTGCTGTGATTTCGGTTGTAATACCAGAAATTCGGCAGGGTATTCTCATGAATCTACTGAAATGACAAGGTCGTCCAAAATCCCTTCGGGTCTGATGGTGGATCTGTCTGCCAATTCTAAAATGGTAGGGGTTGGTCTAATATTGGTGAATCCGAGCTTTTTTACAGTCTCCATTGTTATAACATTGATCGCTGCTCCTAAATCTACTAGTACGTTGGGTATCTGCGTTTGTCCTATGTGTACAGTGACACTAGGATTGCTAGGGTCATCATACTTGGTTATAGGGTTTTTTCCGGTCATTAAAGCAGATAAATTCCCTATGACATGAACAGTAGGAGGATCTCTGGGCTTCCTTCCCGGTATTTTAGTGCACAGGTCCCGAACAGTTCTAGCATAAATAGGTACATCTTGAAGAGCTTGCAAAAGGGGGATCTTAACATAAAGGTTCTTCAATTCTCTTAAGAGATTGAACTGAGGTTTCCCCCCTATTTTTGGCAGCATCAGTCTCTCAGGGTATGGTGGTTGCCTTACCAGCTAGGTAGGATGCGTATTATCTGATTCATCGTTTAATGTTTCAGCCGTCCCATCTGAGGGATGCTCAGCAACTTCAGTGATAGGAACCGGATCAAATGGATGCTGGGAACTCTCTTCTTTGTCATGCACAGACGGTGGAATATTTTCTGAAATTACACGTTCTATTATCTTCCCAGACCGTAGGCGAATATCATTACAAGGTACAGGGGAGAGAGAGTAGGCCGGCATATTGAGAGCCTCCAATTGGTGGACTGTTTTATTATTTGGGTTAGGGTTGGGTTGGGCAGGCAGCTGAGGCCGCATTGGTATATTAGGAACATGATTATTTTGCAGCTGCAGCTGCGACTGCTGAGGTGGGTATTGAGGATATTGATGAAATTGAGGATATGGAGGAGAATATGGTAACTGTTGAGGTGGAGGTGGTTGAGGAAACTGGTTCCCAGGATGGAAGTTCCTCCATCCAGGAGACCATGACGTAGGTTGATGTGGTGGCTGTGTCCAAGGACTCCATGAATTATAACCTTGCATCGCAGGTTGAGGAGAATTCCACTGAGCATAATTTGAAGGGAATTGTGTATTCACATTTTGCATATTAGTATTCCAATTATTCAAATTATTCAAAAATGGAAATGAATCGGGAGACATACCTTGATTTCGAGACTGCCAGGGTTTCTTCTGTGCAATGAAGTAGGCTGAATCCACTTCTAGAGTTGATGCCTGCAGAACAGCCTTCACTTGGGGCAATGTGGGACATTCTTTCATATCATGGTTCAGCTCGCACAGCTGACACACTTGTATTTTGTCAAGAGGGCATTCTTTCAGTGGATGAGTCTTTCTACATCGGGGACAGAACACACCTAGTGTGAGATCCTCCACTGCCTGTGTTTGCTTGGCCTTCAAGACATCAATCTCTGAAGAGATAGAGCTCATCATTTCTGTTTTAAAATTTTCAAGAAGATTGCCTATCTCCGCACGTGTAGCTCCCCCATTGGATGACTTCTGAGTTCTGTCGAAGACATCACCTTCCAGCTTATCTCATTTATTTTGCTTGTTATGCCTAGAAGATCCCCTGGAGTATCTCTTACATAATTCCACAATTGTCTCAAAAGGTTCTTTTGTGAAATCTCCATAAATTTTTTTTTTTCCTTTATATCTTATTTTGTAATCCCATTCTCTTTATAGCACATGAATAGAAGGCAATTCTATTTTTCTCAGCATCTAATTTTATTAATGTCTTCGTAACGTGGAACTTACAGGTGTCCTTACCCTTATTTTTCCTACTAGTTAGAAGGATATTACTGTACTGATTTATTCTCTTTACTGTATTATAAATGAGCAGCAATGGGAATCTATGTTAAATCGAACATAATAACTTCGCATACTGTTACTGTTTATATTCTTCCCTTGGTTTTTCCTATTTGTCAGAAGGCGTTAAGGTTGTCATGCCACTTACTTAGCTACGGCTAACCAATCTTCATTTGGTGATATGCAGGTCCGCTTCCGCTTCCGGAATCTTTTATGATGTACAGGTAACAAGGAATGGTTAAGATAAGATGCCCTTAAGGTTTGCTTATAGTTTGGGGCTGGGCTTAGTTACGCCTTACACACAACATAATTATTTGCTAGGTCTATTCACAGACCCTTGTATCAGTCCCACTCTTCAATTAAAGTACCAGTTACAAAAATAGGAACTAGGGTGCCATGCTTTCGTTGATTACCCTAACTTTAAGATAATGCAATATAACCCTTTTCTTTTTTCATAATCATAAAACCATCCTTTGTATAGCAATGGAACATTACACCTACACATCATCCTAGTGTAGTAGCGGGACAGACCTTTTGACATTCTTTGCCCCATTTATATACAAGAACTTAGATATATAAGTAACATATAGTAATATAACATTTTCTTATCATCATTCGATTAATCGTTTTAATGGAAATCTAAGGTTCCTCCAAGCTGTTGGTAGATGGCAGGTTCACAATTATTATGTCTGCAAAGTAAACTAGACTATGTCCTTCAGGTTTGCCCGCTTTTTGCAGGGATTATGATTTAATATTTAAAGCGTAGCGTTCGAGGGTTATCTCCATATCTACGATGAAGTTCTATCGGGATATCCATGTGATACCCTAACCTGTTGGCTATCGGCAAGGCGCCACCTGTAACTCGACAGATTACACCGTACTGGGTGTATAATTTCATAACACTTCCAGCCGTAGTTTGAAGGACCGGCCATGTGACCTTAATTAAGATGCTGAAACGAGTAGGTGCCACCTGCACCTTGAAATTACTATTTTGATAGTCCTGGCTACTGTAACGTAATTATCCCTCGAGCTGTGCTCACTTTCCTCTTTTAGTGGTTTAGTTTCTGGGATTCAAATTGGGGTTTGGAAATCTTATCTTGAAGGAAAGCAGGCGATGCAAGTTGTGGTGCGATTTGTTGGTATCTCAGTATTGTCATCGTAATGGTACAGGAATAGCTTCCTTAAATACCGAAGAGCATCCACTGCGTGTCGAGGCCTGGAAGGTAAATATATGAAAGCCAGGGTTCAACATTCTTCATTTCTTTTATCTCTTTACATAGCCTATCATTAAATGGTAATAAAACACAGTTTATTTATGATGATAGATATCCCCAGCTGCATAAAAAAAATGGCGCAGGCTTTAGAAGGAAAATTCTCTATCCGGTAAGTGGCAATGCTCCCTCCAACCTCCTACGACGGCAGGAAAAAACTTGGGCAAGATTCTTCCCAAAGTTCGGTGTGGCCTAGGGTTTCGCTATCACAGAACAAATGTAATAATATTCTTATATTACTTCCTCCATGAGACATCCTAGGATTTAAGGAGGCTTTGAAGGACTGTATAAATTTTTCAAATTCAAGCGTTTGTTTATTTATATTTCCAGTCCTTGGCTTATGCCATATTTTCCTACTAAAATCGCAGATCTTTTGATAATTATTGAAATGCAGTCCTAAGAGTATTTGAAGTTTAAAATCAGATAATACTGCTGTACATTATTGTTATTGAAATCACAGACCCTGTTTTGTTGATGAATTCGACTGCATTGATCCCCATGCGTATACTCGAACAAGAGTTCCTCTTTAGTAACGCCTCCTTAGGATAAGCATGTGATGTTTATTATGGAGTAATTGTAATAGATAGGCTCTGTGTAATTATAGATGGGTTTGTTTGTGTCCGTTATTGCATGTTGAATGCCTGTTGGGTTCCGGTTTTGATGAACGCCGATCTGGGCAAACCCTGTCTCTGCATATAGATTGCTTGTTGGGAATTTTATTGTTGATATAGCAATCCCTGCAAAGAATTTGGGACAGAGGTCTTAATTTGCGATCCTGACATATAATGTGCATGCTTTTCTTTACATCAAGTCATGTATTTAGCAGTTGCTGAGATAGATCCCTATTTAAATAACATTCTAAGTTAAGGATGGCATGATTCTGGATTTAGATCTCAGTCCGTTAGCGTTTGTTTGTTGATATATTTGTGTGTATGCTTTTGCTTACAGCAAATCGTGTATCTAGCCTTTGCCGAGATAGATCCCGGTTGAATTACATTCGGATACTGCTGTTTTCCTTTGAGTTTTCCTTCTACTGGTAGCGTTAGTTAGACTGAGAACTCTTACCGTGTGTTTGTAAATGAACTTCATGATATCGTTCTAGATTGCTGTAATCAACTGGGAGTTAAATTCTAGGGTTCTACGACCCTTGATATTAAAAAACGAAAGTGGTTCTCGTGTAAAAAGTTTTTGTATTACTTCCAGTTCTTGTTTTAAAGTATAGGTAATGCTTGCAAAACACATCTCATACATGAACTCAAGTTTTGTCTGAGGTATACGGAAATCTGGGTCTGTAGGTTTAGTAGTTTGCCTCAAAAGATACCCTCTTAGGGGTTATATTTGTGTTCCGAGCAAAACAAATAAAATATTATTTCTAAAAACGGCAGAAGGGACGAGTATCGATTTCATAACAGCATAAGGATAGAATATCGATTTCATAAGGGGTTTATTCTACAGATCTTGACTCTAACAAAACTTGTGGCGATTCACAATGATAACGCAGAGGTAATAAAGGGTTACCATGACTGCTATCGAATAAATAAAGGAAAACGATTTTTAGGGTTTTGCTACCACTCAACGCTGAACATTAGAATTAATTCTTGCCCGAAACCTGAATACCTACAGTGTTTTTTTTTTAATAGGTCGACTTACTAGTAATACAATCAATATCGACAAAAGAAAATACCAAATCAATAGTTCTGTAATTCAACCCTTGGGAGAAATGTTCTGAATAACATCAATCATAATTTTGTATCTAATGTATGAAATACAATGCCTGTTGAAATTACCAGTCTTAAGATTAGTTGATCTAAGCCAATGTAAACTCAGATTAAATTAATAAAAGGCAATCCCCACAAAAGTAATTTATACTATTCGCTAGCAGATCTAACAATTTGACAGTAATTGTAACTAACATTTTCCCTTATACATAATATCTTAATTTCACGTAATCTAAAAGAAGAAAATAATGGAAAGTACTGAAAGTCTATAATCAGAAAACCTGGGACTGAAAATCCGAATGAAGCCGGAACAGCCACGTTCCTCCCAACCGTAGATTAGGTTCAAACACCAAGTCTGACCGTAATCACCCCCGAGCCAGATGCATGCATGAAGAGTGTGGACAGTTAACCTCAAAAATCAGTCACGTTTTCCGGAATCCCTTGCCTAACACAGAGTGCTCACACAGCAAGTGTAATTTTCTCTGGCATACTCATCAGCGTCCTGCCTCCTCACATATGCCATCCCTTTATAGTTTGCCTAGGTCTTACAATTAGCACCAATTCCTCATGGAATTTTCGCAGCTAATCAAATCCCTAATTTTCAGGGTGTGTCTAGTGTCTTAAATACACTTCTGACACTTGTTCTGGTTTCCCAGAGGCTAACTCTAACTTGTCCCCCACTTCTCCATGCATGATCTCCTCATTTAACTTGGCTGTTCCTGCTCATCCTTATATTAATATAATAAAAATTGTTTGCTTACAACAGTCCTCCCAGGACTTAAGTCAGCCGATTCCTCATCTGGCCTCCTTATTGCATAATCTCAACAATAATAAAATAATATATATATATATATATATATATATATATATATATATATATATATATATATATATATATTTTTAAATCAAACATAATGTCTTTTCATCATTGGGGAGGGATGTCACATCCTTGCCCCCTTATTGTGAACACTGTCCTCAGTGTTCTAGTCTTCCTCCATCGGTTCTGGGAATAGATTCGGGTATTTTTCTAGTATTTCGCTTTCCAATTCCCAGGTTGCCTCCTCAGGACTAAAGTGCTTCCATTGTACCTTTACCTGAGCGATGGCTCGGTTCCGAAGTACTGTTTCTTTCCTGTCCAGAATGCGTAAAGGTTCCACTTGAAATTCGCCTTCTGGAGCCTCCTGTATCAAATTCCAATCAATAATATGAGTGGAGTCATGAATATATTTTTTCAGTAACGAAATGTGAAAAATATTATGAATTTTTAAGTGTGCTGGTAATGCCAGTTTATAAGCTACGGGTCCAATCCTTTCAAGTATTTGGAAAGGCCCGCAGAATCGTGGTGCCAGTTTAGTGCAACTCCCCAGTCGGAGTGAGCTTTTCTTTGGTTTAACCCGCAAGTATACATGGTCTCCAACTGAGAATTCCTTATTTCGTCTTTTTAGATCAGCATAGCTCTTTTGGCGGTCCTGGGCCACCTTTCAATTCTTCTGTACTTTTTGGACTGTTTGTTCCATGACTTTCAGCAAATCCGGTCCTACCAATAAGCGATCGACCGGACTATCCCAGCTAACTGGGGTAGTGCACTTTCTGCCATAAAGAATTTCGAATGGACCCATTCTTGATGATGCTTGGTACCCGTTGTTGTAAGCGAACTCTACCAGATGTAAGTAGTCCTCCCATTTGGTGGGTCTCTCCATGACGTACATTCTCAGCATATCTTCAATGATCTGATTTGTACGTTCAGTCTATCCATCCATTTCAGGGTGATAACTCGTGCTGAAATTAATTCTTGTTTCCAAACCTGCAAATAAAGATTTCCAGAATTTGGAGGTAAATTTTACATCCCTATCTGAAATTACCATCTTTGGTACTCCGTGTAATCTGAATATTTCTTTTAGAAATATTCCTGCAATATCTGCTGCCTTGTAGGTGGTTTTTACCGGAATGAAATGTGCAAATTTGCTAAATTTGTCAACCACTACCATTATAGAGTCATGTTGTCGCTGGGTTCTCGGCAAACCTATGATAAAATCTAGTGAAATAACTTCCCATTTCCATTCAGGAATTGGTAATGGTTGTAATAAACCAGCAGGATGCCTATGATCTGCCTTCACCTGTTGACATTCCAAGCATTTAGATAAATAATCAGCTAGATCAGTTTTTAATTTAGGCCAAAAGAACTGTTTTCTAAGGGCTGTTATCATTTTTTTATACCCGGGATGACCTGCAAAAGGGGGTTTGTGCATCTCATTTAGAATAAACAGTTTAAATTCTGCAACATTAGGCATGTACAGCCTATCTTTGAACCAAATCAGACCTTTCTGATCCATTTTGAAATCTGTCCCGTTCATGTTTATCTCATTTTGCTGAATTTTACTTTGCAGATTTATGTATTCTGCGTCCTGTTTGCTTGCCACTATTACTTTGTCCATGAGATTACTTTCTGGTTGACTCATTATTATCTCGTACACCTCGTGGGTCCTTCGACTAAGTGCATCTGCCACTGTATTTTCCTTACCTTTTATGTGTTTTACATCAAAGTCGAATTCACTTAAGAAGGCCATGCACCTTGCTTGTCTGGCATTGAGTCCTGGTTGGTTAAATAAATTCTTGACGCAAGTGTTATCGGTTAATAACAAGAATTTCTTTCCCAGCAGGTAGTGACGCCACATTTTTAGTGCGTGTACTACTACCGTTAATTCCAAGTCATGAACCACGTAGTTGCGTTCATGTTCCTTTAATTTCCGTGATTCATAACACACTACATGTCCGTCCTGGGACAGTACTCCTCCTACTCCCTCTTTGCTCGCATCCGTATAGACCGTGTATTCTTTACATGGGTCTGCCACTTTTAGAACAGGTGCCTTGGTCAGCAAATCTTTGAGTCGTTCAAAACTTTCTTGACACTTGCAGGACCACACAAAATTTATCCCCTTTTTCTGTAGTGAGGTAATGGGATAGGCGATCTTCGAGAATCCCTCAATGAATCTCCGATAGTAACCGGTGAGTCCCATGAAATATCTAATATCAGCTACATCTCTCGGTACTGGCCAATCCGCTATGGCTTTTATTTTCTGTGGGTCGACTGAAATTCCTTCAGCAGAAATAATATGGCCTAGGTACTGGATTTCCTTTTTAAAGAACTCACATTTCTCCAATTTTGCATACAACTGGTGATCCCTCAAGGTTTGCAATACGATTCTTATATGCTGTTCATGTTCTTCCTCTGACTTAGAGTATATTGGGATATCATCAATAAAAATCAACACAAACTGGTCTAGATATTTGTTGAAGATACCATTCATTAAACACATGAATGTGGCAGGGGCGTTGGTTAGACCAAAAGGGATTACTACAAATAAATAGTGTCGGTATCGAGTACGGAATGCGGTTTTACTTATGTCTTCATTTTTAATACGAATCTGATGGTACCCAAATCGAAGATCCAGTTTGGAAAAAACCTTGGCTCCCCCTACTTGGTCGAACAAATCATTAATTCGTGGTAAGGGGTATTTATTCTTAACAATTACCTTATTCAGTTGCCTATAGTCAATACATAGTCTTAGAGTCCCATCCTTTTTCTTGACAAACAGGACCGGTGCACCCCAAGGCAAGACACTAGGTCTTATATACCCTTTGTCTAGTAATTCTTGAATCTGAATCTTTAATTCCGTCAATTCTGGGATACTCATTCTATAAGGTACTTTTGACACTGGTGCTGATCCTGGTAAAAGTTCAATGGAGAAATCTATTTCTCGTTGAGGAGGTAACCCCGGTATTTCCTCCGGAAATACGTCTAGGAACTCATCTAAGACAGGATGCTCTGCTATGGAAGTCTGACTTTCATTGAGAAGTAAATCAGATACTGTTACAGCGTAAATTTTACATCCTTTTCTCATGCACTTCTTTAGCTGCATAGCAGAAATCTGCCTAACAGAGACAGGCTTCTGTTTCCCAATCACTGTTCTTAGAGTTTGGTCTTCCGCAATGTAGGTAAAGTTTTTGGTAAAGCAGTTCAGTACTACTTTATATTTTTCAAGCCAGTCCATACCTATTATCATGTCGTAAGATCCTAAAGGAAACACATTTAAATTAATCTTTGTTTTGTGGTCCTGTACTTGAAGTTCACAATCAGATATGTATTCAGTTACCTTCCTCTTTGCTCCTGTAGCTAACTGAACTAACCAGGGTTTTGGGTGCTTTCCCTTGGTGAGTTGACAGTGCTCCATCATCTTGGGAGTGATGTAGCTTAAAGTTGCCCCAGGGTCAATTAAAATAGTACAAGTATGGTCATAAATTTTACCTTCAATTTCCACAATTGCAGATTGATGATCTGCCTGTCGGTCCTCCAAGGCTGCATTAATTCGGTGATAGCTTTTCCCAATGTCTCCTACCGTGGATGCCTCTTGCATATTATGCAGTACCCTGTTTGTTTCATTGTATCGGGGACAATTCCTGCGTAAATGGGCTTCACCACATTCCCAGCATTTCAGGGGTTCCTTAGGGATACCGATACTTCCTTTTATTCCCATGTTAGGGGTTTTAAAAGTTTTCTGCTGTAACTGTTCATTCTTGGGAAATGAATTTCCTTGGAAGTTTTTGGGCATGTTCCTGAAGGGCGGGGGTTTGTAACCTTTCTTCCACTGGTTAAACTTTTCCTGTTTCTTGTCCTTCCATGCTTTAGTAGTATCATTCCTTTGTTTGTATTGCTCAAAACATAGTCTGGCCTTTCTCAGTGCTTCTTCTAAAGTTCTGGGATTATCGAACTCAATTCGATCTTTATAGGACTGCGGCAGACAGCTTAAGAACCGCTGTACCTTCAGTTTTTCTTCCGTTATATATGGAACGAACCTTAATAAGTCTAGGAATTTATTGATAAGATCTTCCATCGTCATTTGACCCAGTTTTAGTTCGTAGAATTCCTTGGTTTTTCTTTCATAATAACTTTCTGATAAGTACTGTTTCTTGAAATATTTCTTAAATTCCGACTAGTCAAGATTCTTTTCTTTCAGTCCTTGGGAAATCTTCAGGTCTTGCCACCATATGCTGGCCTTCCCCTTCAGGTTGTACACGGCCATTCTGACTTTCATATTACTGGAGTAATTGTAGATTTGAAAGTATTTTTTTATGTCCAGCAGCCAGGCTTCTGCTTCTTCGCTAGTTTTTGATTCTCCATCGAAACTGGTAGGTTTTATTTTTTTGAATTCACCCTCCAGGTGGTCAACCTTTCTTTTCCCCATGGTCTTGTCTTGATGCTCAGATTTCTGGGTCTCATTGGAGGAATCTCCCTTCTTTTCAGCGTTCTCGTCAGTCTCCTCTTTCCTCTTAGTATCCTCCTTCTGTTTTTCGCCATTATTCCTTTCATGAAGACTCTGCAGCAAAATTTCATTGATTTCTTGTTGTTTTTCCTGAGCTTTCTTCAGTTGCTCATTGTCTGCTTTGAAGCTCTGTATCTCTACGATCAGGCTTCTCATGGTTTCTAGTACCTGACTTGCTTTCGAATGTTCTGCTGTTCTCGCCTTTTCGTTTCCTTCAGGCTCTTCTCCGTATTCCTCGTGCGAAGTCATCTAAAAAAAAAATTGGAACATACACATACAACACCCGAATATATATTATTACATTTTTATTTCCTGCGCAACAAAATTAGGTGTTCCCAAGGCGACAGGGTTGAATCTGGCTCTAATACCATATGTGAAATCTCCATAAAATTTTTTTTTCCCTTTATATCTTATTTTGTAATCCCATTCTCTTTATAGCACATGATTAGAAGGCAATTCTATTTTTCTCAACATCTAATTTTATTAATGTCTTCGTAACATGGAACTTATAGGTGTCCTTACCCTTATTTTTCCTACTAGTTAGAAGGATATTACTGTATTGATTTATTCTCTTTACTGTATTATAAATGAGCAGCAATGGGAATCTATGTTAAATCGAACATAATAACTTCGCATACTGTTACTGTTTATATTCTTCCCTTGGTTTTTCCTATTTGTCAGAAGGCGTTAAGGTTGTCATGCCACTTACTTAGCTACGGCTAACCAATCTTCATTTGGTGATATGCAGGTCCGCTTCCGCTTCCGGAATCTCTTATGACGTACAGGTAACAAGGAATGGTTAAGATAAGATGCCCTTAAGGTTTGCTTATAGTTTGGGGCTGGGCTTAGTTACGCCTTACACACAACATAATTATTTGCTAGGTGTATTCACAGACCCTTGTATCAGTCCCACTCTTCAATTAAAGTACCAGTTACAAAAATAGGAACTAGGGTGCCATGCTTTCGTTGATTACCCTAACTTTAAGATAATGCAATATAACCCTTTTCTTTTTTCATAATCATAAAACCATCCTTTGTATAGCAATGGAACATTACACCTACACATCATCCTAGTGTAGTAGCGGGACATACCTTTTGACATTCTTTGCCCCATTTATATACAAGAACTTAGATATATAAGTAACATATAGTAATATAACATTTTCTTATCATCATTCGATTAATCGTTTTAATGGAAATCTAAGGTTCCTCCAAGCTGTTGGTAGATGGCAGGTTCACAATTATTATGTCTGCAAAGTAAACTAGACTATGTCCTTCAGGTTTGCCCGCTTTTTGCAGGGATTATGATTTAATATTTAAAGCGTAGCATTCGAGGGTTATCTCCATATCTACGATGAAGTTCTATCGGGATATCCATGTGATACCCTAACCTGTTGGCTATCGGCAAGGCGCCACCTGTAACTCGACAGATTACACCGTACTGGGTGTATAATTTCATAACACTTCTAGGCATAGTTTGAAGGACCGGCCATGTGACCTTAATTAAGATGCTGAAACGAGTAGGTGCCACCTACACCTTGAAATTACTATTTTGATAGTCCTGGCTCCTGTAATGTAATTATCCCTCGAGCTGTGCTCACTTTCCTCTTTTAGTGGTTTAGTTTCTGGGATTCAAATTGGGGTTTGGAAATCTTATCTTGAAGGAAAGCAGGTGATGCAAGTTGTGCTGCGATTTGTTGGTATCTCAGTATTGTCATCGTAATGCTACAAGAATAGATTCCTTAAATACCGAAGAGCATCCACTGCGTGTCGAGGCCTGGAAGGTAAATATATGAAAGCCAGGGTTCAGCATTCTTCATTTCTTTTATCTGTTTACATAGCCTATCATTAAATGGTAATAACACACAGTTTATTTATGATGATAGATATCCCCAGCTGCATAAAAAAAATGGCGCAGGCTTTAGAAGGAAAATTCTCTATCCGGTAAGTGGCAATGCTCCCTCCAACCTCCTACGACGGCAGGAAAAAACTTGGGCAAGATTCTTCCCAAAGTTCGGTGTGGCCTAGGGTTTCGCTATCACAGAACAAATGTAATAATATTCTTATATTACTTCCTCCATGAGACATCCTAGGATTTAAGGAGGCTTTGAAGGACTGTATAAATTTTTCAAATTCAAGCGTTTGTTTATTTATATTTCCAGTCCTTGGCTTATGCCATATTTTCCTACTAAAATCGCAGATCTTTTGATAATTATTGAAATGCAGTCCTAAGAGTATTTGAAGTTTAAAATCAGATAATACTGCTGTACATTATTGTTATTGAAATCACAGACCCTGTTTTGTTGATGAATTCGACTGCATTGATCCCCATGCGTATACTCGAACAAGAGTTCCTCTTTAGTAACGCCTCCTTAGGATAAGCATGTGATGTTTATTATGGATTAATTGTAATAGATAGGCTCTGTGTAATTATAGATGGGTTTGTTTGTGTCCGTTATTGCATGTTGAATGCCTGTTGGGTTCCGGTTTTGATGAACGCCGATCTGGGCAAACCCTGTCTCTGCACATAGATTGCTTGTTGGGAATTTTATTGTTGATATAGCAATCCCTGCAAATAATTTGGGACAGAGGTCTTAATTTGCGATCCCTACATATAATGTGCATGCTTTTCTTTACATCAAGTCATGTATTTAGCAGTTGCTGAGATAGATCCCTATTTAAATAACATTCTAAGTTAAGGATGGCGTGATTCTGGATTTAGATCTCAGTCCGTTAGCGTTTGTTTGTTGATATATTTGTGTGTATGCTTTTGCTTACAGCAAATCGTGTATCTAGCCTTTGCCGAGATAGATCCCGGTTGAATTACATTCGGATACTGCTGTTTTCCTTTGAGTTTTCCTTCTACTGGTAGCGTTAGTTAGACTGAGAACTCTTACCGTGTGTTTGTAAATGAACTTCATGATATCGTTCTAGATTGCTGTAATCAACTGGGAGTTAAATTCTAGGGTTCTACGACCCTTGATATTCAAAAACGAAAGTGGTTCTCGTGTAAAAAGTTTTTGTATTACTTCCAGTTCTTGTTTTAAAGTAGAGGTAATGCTTGCAAAACGCATCTCATACCTGAACTCAAGTTTTGTCTGAGGTATACGGAAATCTGGGTCTGTAGGTTTAGTAGTTTGCCTCAAAATATACCCTCTTAGGGGTTATATTTGTGTTCCGAGCAAAACAAATAAAATATTATTTCTAAAAACGGCAAAAGGGACGAATATCAATTTCATAACAGCATAAGGATAGAATATCGATTTCATAAGGGGTTTATTCTACAGATCTTGACTCTAACAAAACTTGTGGCGATTCACAATGATAACGCAGAGGTAATAAAGGGTTACCATGACTGCTATCGAATAAATAAAGGAAAACAATTTTTAGGGTTTTGCTACCACTCAACGCTGAACACTAGAATTAATTCTTGCCCGAAACCTGAATACCTACAGTGTTTTTTTTTAATAGGTCAACTTACTAGTAATACAATCAATATCGACAAAAGAAAATACCAAATCAATAGTTCTGTAATTCAACCCTTGGGAGAAATGTTCTGAATAACATCAATCATAATTTTGTATCTAATGTATGAAATACAATGCCTGTTGAAATTACCAGTCTTAAGATTAGCTGATCTAAGCCAATGTAAACTCAGATTAAATTAATAAAAGGCAATCCCCACAAAAGTAATTTATACTATTCGCTAGCAGATCTAACAATTTGACAGTAATTGTAACTAACATTTTCCCTTATACATAATATCTTAATTTCACGTAATCTAAAAGAAGAAAATAATGGAAAGTACTGAAAGTCTATAATCAGAAAACCTGGGACTGAAAATCCGAATGAAGCCGGAACAGCCACGTTCCTCCCAACCGTAGATTAGGTTCAAACACCAAGTCTGACCGTAATCACCCCCGAGCCAGATGCATGCATGAAGAGTGCGGACAGTTAACCTCAAAACTCAGTCACGTTTTCCGGAATCCCTTGCCTAACACAGAGTGCTCACACAGCAAGTGTAATTTTCTCTGGCATACTCAGCATCGTCCTGCCTCCTCACATATGCCATCCCTTTATAGTTTGCCTAGGTCTTACAATTAGCAGCCAATTCCTCATGGAATTTTCACAGCTAATCAAATCCCTGATTTTCAGTGTGTGTCTAGTGTCTTAAATACACTTCTGACACTTGTTCTGGTTTCCCAGAGGCTAACTCTAACTTGTTCCCCACTTCTCCATGCATGATCTCCTCATTTAACTTGGTTGTTCCTGCTCATCCTTATATTAATATAATAAAAATTGTTTGCTTACAACAGTCCTCCCAGGACTTAAGTCAGCCGATTCCTCATCTGGCCTCCTTATTGCATAATCTCAACAATAATAAAATAATATATATATATATATATATATATATTTTTTTTTTTTTTAAATCAAACATAATGTCTTTTCATCATTGGGGAGGGATGTCACATCTTTAGAGATATCTCCCTTTCCTAGCAAATTTAACATGTCTAAACAATCGTCCCTGATCCCTCGAAGCAGGATTATCTTGAGCACATCTAGTCCCATGTTCGTCTGCCCAGCTCTCTGCACATTGTACAGTAGCCTCTCTACAAAATCCTCCAAAATTTCATCCTCCTTCTGTACCATCTTGAATAACTCCTCCCTTTTGTCCCTGGTGTTGCAATATTCTTGATATTTTTCCAGGAACACTTGCTTCATCTTATTCCAATTAGCAACAGTTCCTCCCCCAAGGCTCATGAACCATCGTAATGCATTGTCCTTCAGGGTGGCAGGAAAAAGCTTCAACTTTTGGGCATCTGTGACATAATCATAGCTGCGACGGAGGATATCGAATTCAAAAAGGAATTCGTCTGGATCTTCTGCCGCCCTGCCATGGAAGCGAGGCAACACCGACGGTGACATGTTTTTCATAGGAGCTGTCCCTTCTAGCTGCTGTATTGGGAATTTCAATTTAGCCATAGTTTCTTTTGGCAGGGAATCATTTTCATGATGGTATTGTACCACTGGTTCTTCCTCTTTGTTCTCATGTCTGTTATTCATCTTTTCTTCTGTATCCTCTCCTTCGTTCGTTCCTGCGTTCCTTACCTTAGTTGTAACAGCTGCGTATTCTTCAGTTGTAACGGCTGCGTATTCTTCAGTTGTAACAGCTGAATCAGCCGTTCCTTCTTTAGCAGGGGTATATGCAGGAATCACAGCTGCTCCTGTATCTTCCACTGTGGATCCTGATGCTGGCGCTCCAAGATCAGCAGGGCCTCTTCTGATAGGAGTCTCCTGTTGACGAGTCCTGACAGCTGAATCAGTTTTGTCAACAAGGTCGTCGATGAATGTTCTTCTACCCAGCGGTGGACCTCGACCACGACCCGAACCACATGCACTGTTAGTAATTTGTGGGGTTTTGGGGGTTGGGAGGTGATCGCGTTTTACCCTCCTCGTATTCATGCGAAGTAGATCATTCAAAAACAAACAAAAAGACTCTCTAAAAGCGATTATCAAATGCGACTAATGACTAGTGTTTAATTTTTATCCTTCCCCGGCAACGGCGCCAAAATGTCAAGCACTCTATATGCAGATAAATTACTACCAAACACACAGAGCATATGAAATTTATTGTCAACCCGAGAAAGTCTTTTTATTTCAAAGGATAAGTGCACAATATATGCTTAAACACAAAACCATTAGAAGTGAATACTTTTATCTTCTATCATCCATGTTCATCCCAAGAATCTATGCAACCCCAATTGCCTTCTAACTGCTATACTACAATCCTTTTCTATTATGCATCAACAAGGAATGGTATCAGATCTAATCAACAATTGCAAAAAGGAAATCTCATTCGCATTCTAAATAATCACTTGTCTGATCTAATCAAGCTGGGAATCATAAAGCATAAACTGAACATTACTCTAGAATTTCAAATGAAAGAGATTGAAGCAACTGTTCTAAGAAACTGAATTGCAGAATGGAAATCAATCAACACATAACAGGAAAGCTAATTTGTAAGAGCTCCTGGGATCACATTCAACTGTAAGATGAACACGGCAGTGTGAACAGAAATTGAAATGCATAAACCAACCCTGACTCAGTCGACTGTTATTCTATACCATTCACCAATCTCACAGAAATGTAATCTTTTACTGAAAAACCCACACAATAAATATTGTTGCTGCGTACCAAGGAAAGAACAAAGCATCACACAACAAGAAAGATAAAATCCTATTTTAACTCAGCAATCTCTGTGGAAGACGGGCCCAGTCTTCACACAGAGACGTTGGTTGAACAACACCCTCTTTAACTCAGAAGTAACCCCTTATATTAACAGAAGAATGAGTACACAGTTTGGCTTGGCTGCTAATACAAAGTGAATTAATTGTTTGCTGTTCAACCCCTGAGTCGAGGCAACTCACCCTATTTATACATACAAATCATAACATCTAATCCCATAATTGGGCAGCCATGAAGATCTCTGATCTTCAGGCGCCATAGATAATCTAGCTGTTACAATGCGTGGCAGAACAGAAATATCCAAATATGGGAGAGTTATTAATTGCCCCAGGAGTGGCGGTCCTTCCAGCTCACAGCTAGACTCGAGCAACAACATACTTAAGATAGCAAATTCTATTATAGCTGCCCTGTCACGACTGTGCCTTGATTGATAATTCGAGCGCCAAGGAACCTTCTACAAGGACGAACATCCCTTTCTTTATGACTTATTCAGTCCCGATCTTCCTGCAATCCATTTGTCTCAACTACCTTCATAAATCGCAACATGTTAGCACAAATTGAGAGATGCACAACTTTAATTATCACCATCATAAGCATTAATAAAATAAAACAATAATTAGCCATACCTTGGTAATTTGGGGGATAAGGTAAGAACAATAGGTTTGATTGCCATGATAAATAGTGTAGGACAGGGACAGGAAAGATGAATAATGATGACTAAAAAGGGCCAATTCTGGGCTCAACAATCACTGCATAACCTCGGATAAAATTGTGATAGTACCCGGTGTGTCCCAACGTCACTCTCAACTGCTTGACATTGGTAGGCAGTGTTAGGCTCAGAATGAGCACAATATTTGTTGGGTCAACCAACAATCCCTGCTTACAAACAATGTGACCCAACAATATCCTAAATGGTGCATAGAAGATGCACTTCTTCAAGTTCAGCGATATCTGATGTTGTCGACAGCGCTCCAACATGAGTCGCAAATTTTCCAAATGATCATTGATCAATCCATAAACTGTCCAGTCATCCATGTAAACTTGCAGAAACTTCTGAATAAAATCCCTGAAGGCAGTAACAACAACCCGAGAGAATATCGTAGGTGCGTTCTTCAGCCCAAACAACATCACCATGTACTAGAAACAACCCCATTCAGTCACGAATGTTGTCTTGTGGTGGTCCTCTTTCGTAATCCTGATATGATGATAACCAGAAAATCCATCTGTGAAGGAATACATCTCTTGGCCACCCATGCCCTCTAGTACTTCATCAGTGAACGGTGTCAGAAATGGATCATGCATGCAGACATCATTCAATTTTCGCAGGTCGACACAAATCCGTACCTCACTTGTCTTCTTGTCTTGTACCACCATGGGACTAATCCATTCTGATTCTTCGACTGGTTCAATGATTCCAGCATCCAGCATGCGATCAAGTTCAACTTTGACTCTTTCCTTATGTCACGGATTCAGCCGAGATGATTGCTTCCTAATTGATTTTGCATCTGGTTTTAGCGGAATCTTCATCTCCCCTAAATCCCCCAAGATCCCGTTCATTTCAGAAAACTTCATAGGGAACAAATATTTGAACTCATGCAACAAGTATGTGACCTTCGCCATCATCTCTTCATCCCAATAGTCCCCGACATTCGCAAACTTTGGGTTCTCCTCCATCCCAATGTTGACTTTTCTGAGCTTCAGTGGCTGACTAATCGGATCTGTCGGTGCATCCAGAGCTACAATATCGTGATTTCCTTTTGATTCTGGAATATTGACATTTTGCGGATCATCCCCATCCTCTGGTCCTCCAGTGATATTATAACATTCCATCATCGATTGCATCTTACAATGCATATGTGGATCCACAGGATATGCCACTGGAACTTCCGAACAACATCGCGGATGAGCTGTAGGGCATTGTGAACATATGGATTGGTATCCGCGAAGCTGAAGGTATGAGTAAAGCAAACTGACAACTCTAACTAAGTGGTGATCTCCCCTCGCAACTCAGATGAAGCATACCATGATCGCAACATTTCATCCAAAGCATGGATAAAAGCATGGACCCATTCATCCCTTGGTCGCGAGGCCCACAAGGTCTGAAATTCCATTAGATGGCCTCTAGGGTCATTCTTCCCATCATACCTTTCGATGTGGTCGATTTCTATGTCTCCAAAGTGAACCGTCATCAACCTTCGACACTGCGACCAACTAGTAATCCACTTCTTATGGTTCTCCCACCATTTTGCTGGAGTAGCCTTCAGTGCCTCCTCCAATGCTAGCAATCGCTACAGTTGTGACACCTTAGCTTCAAATGCAACTATAAACTCAGACAATATAGGTATTCCTTCGTATACCGGCAACTCAACAATCTTAGTCGCAACACGACGTAGCAGTTTTGTGATAAATCCACACTTTCAGAACAATACCTCGTGCAGACAATTCTGCTAATTCTCTAAAGCATCATCCGAGTCGGAAGACGTAGAGCTGGAACTATGCCGACCAAATTCTCCACCAATAGTCATATGGATGTAATATTCTAAAATTTCATATGCATGATCCCATCCTCTTCCAGCTTCATCCTTGACAGGTTCAACATATCGTTGCCCTTCAGCCGAATCCAACAAAGCGATGACACAGAGATCTCGATTTTCAAAGGTCATCACCCGCTTCTTGAAATTGATGACTACTTCACTGTCATTAGCCCATCCAATCCCTAGCAACACGAGATAGGATATTCCACCTTCGAAAACCTCAATGACATCAAAATCTGCGTATGTCTTCATCCCCTCAATATCCACAATAAGGCGCAGAACTCTCCCAATTGTTGTCATCTTGGCCTGATTAGCCAATCGCAGCTGTACAGTAGACCAGCTCAACGTTGGGCTCCCCATCTTCTGCCATGCCTGATTTGTCAATATGTTAACATCGGAGCCTAGATCCAGAATAACTGAATCGGCCTCATAATCCCCGATCTTGACATTCATACGCATTTCTTTGCTCGTCTTCTTCCTTTTCAGGGAATTCACCGCAGACTCCCTCTGTCCCTGAGTCGGTCGACACAACAGACTCTCGATCTCGGCCAAAGCATAAGGATCTCTTGCAAGCATTAAACAACTTTCCAAGAAGTGTTGTAAGGTTCCATACTGACGTGATGGCCCTGCTTTCGACGTTGAGTCAAAAGCCACGGGCATGTCATAAACAACTGACTTACCACGATCTTTTTCCATCGCACTACGTGCTTGAAAGAATGTGTTACGCTCACCATCAATGTCAAACTGTGCCTTTTTCTTCCCAACCAGCCGGATCAGAGGATGCGAACCATCTTTGCTTGTCGTCGCACCTCCGTGAGTGATAACAGCAACAGTGACATCCTATGTCCTCAGCTCTGTTGAAATTGTCACAATAGTTGGTCCCTGATTCTAGTTCGGCAGCAGGTTTGCAGGTTGATTCACATTATGGTTGGTGTTTTGATTCAGACGTTGGTTCTAATTCTGCAGTGGATTATGATTTGGAAACTGGTTCTAATTTTGTAACTGCGGTATATTTCCTGCTTTCCATCACCCAATCAACTAAGGACAGTTTTCAACATTGTGATCAATAACAAAACAAAATGTGTACTGGGTCTGCAACTGTGGGGAATCTCTCTGGTAGTGTCCAAACACTCAACAATTATAACATTGGACAGGTCCATGACCTTGTCCTCCTCCGCGACAAAAGCCTCCACTGTGTCCTCCATGGAATCCCCCTTGCTGTTGATATTTTGGTTGAGGAAATTGCTGCTGCATGGGATTTGGTTGCAGCTGCACACACTATCCTAGATGAATGCATGGTGCTGGCTGAACGTACTATAGCTGATGCAGAGCCATCAGCATTTGAGTATATTGTGGCATAAACTGTTGTGGTTTCGATTGTGGTACAAACTGCATTTGCGGTTGAGGTAGCGGCTGAGCTACCTGTGGTTGCGGTTGCAGTTGTTGTACAGCATGTTGGTCATCCTTCACATAGAATGCATCATATGTTCTTTCTTGAAGTAATCCATACACGCGGCAGTCCTTATCTTCATGTCCCATGGACTTGCAGAATGTATAATACAGATTCATCGGTTTTGTTGTTGATGTATATGTAACTTCGGAATGTATTTCACATATATGTATATTGTATTCCTATAGAGATGGTATTATTTCTCTATAAGGAAGTGTCGTCATTTATATTGTAAGTGTCGTAACTTATACTTGATGGGTTATTAGACCACCTTATTTGGGGTCGGCCCTGTATAAGTCATGTGGGTCAAAGGGTTATTAGACCACCCTATTGGGGGTCGGCCATGTGGGTCAAAGGGTTATTAGACCACCCTATTGGGGGTCGGCCCACTCAGCATTATGTTATGTGGTTAAGTTCGAGCCTACATGAGTTAGGTAAAAAGGCAAGTCAAGTCAAGTATAAATAGAGTGCGGGAGGCACTCTATTTGCTCACTCACTTCTCACACATGCACTCAAGGAGGAGTGGCGCACTTATGGAGGAGGAGGATCTGCTGCTAGGTTATGGCTATCTCTCTTGGTTGGTTGTATCATTGCTCTATCTATCTCTGAGGAAGTTATTGGGGTTTTTCACCTTTATGGTTTTCCCCAAGTAAATCTTTGTGTCTCTTGTGTGCTTGCATTATTGTCTCCATGATTGATATGCTGTAGATATGCTGTACATGTTGTTCTCTCAGATAAGATCCTAGATCATATTGAAGTAAATTCTGAAAATTTAACATTTGTGACCCTCTTCTGCATGTATTGACACTCCTCATGCCAATGCCCATATACTTGACAGATGTGGTACCATGGCATACCTCTGCCACTCAATGGGATCAGCGCTCCGGATACCAAATAGTTGCGAAAATATAGGAAGCTATCTTTAGTATGCCCTTCTGCATGACATCGCGTACACCAAGCCTCTTTACGATGTTCCTTACCCTTCTTAAGGTCTTGCAACTATATTGTTAGGTTTTCCAACTGTGTCTGAATCTGCGACATGCCAACTGCATTCTCACCAATCAGCAAAGCTTCTAACTGCATTGCAATATCCAAAGACTCACTCGATGTTGTAATGTTCTATTGCATCAGCAGTAGTCGAATGTGAGGTAGAAATTCCGTGATGAACCATTATTTGTGCTGGACATCGCTCATGTCAAAGCTGACTCTTATCATCAGTGTTTTGAACCATTGGTCAAAATCCCACACAGTTTCATTTGGATACTGCTTAATCTCTTTTAAATCTGTAATATACTTTGCTTTAGACTTGGGTTTTCTGAACTCTGCAATCAATCCTTTTCGAACTTCATCCAGTACCTTCTCTAGAGCACCTGTGGGAACCTGAACCAACTTCATAAACCAGTCCAATGCGCAACCCTGAAGAGTTGTCACCAACTGACCTTTCTTGGATTCATCATTAGTAATTTTCTTAACATTCCATACTGTTTCACATAAGAACTAGTATTTCTCGGGATTATCTGTTCCATTGCCATGGAACAGTGGCAACTTTGCATCTTCGCCCGCCATCCTGGGATTCCTTCCTACGGTCACTGAGCTACTAGCAATCAAGTTTTGTTGACACGATGAACACGACGGTGTCAAAGTTGTATTTCTTCCTGGTTGAGAGATAGTGAGCGGAGGTGTGGGTACGTTGCTGCTAGGGGTTGGTCCTGCCTCTATCCTGGGCATAGCCTAGTTGTCCTTGTCGGTATTGTGAGGTCGCTTCATCTCGTGTGGTCTTCCTTCGCGGTTTTTCGTTTCGATCGCAGCAGGACCTTCTCCTATCCTCTGCCTCTTTTCTTGTCGAAACCTTGCTCCTCCTCTCGTAAGACCACTCTCTTCATCGGATTCCTTCACAGTCTCGTCACAACTTGCACCCATCTACCCTGTATCATTCCATTTTCCAGCCCCCTTACTGTCGTGGTATCCACTGCCTCTGCCCACTAGGTTTCTACTGGTCTAGGTGCATCTTCAGTATGCCCTTTTCGCAAATGAGCATCTTAATGGACAACTGTAGCGACAACAGAAACCTACCTCTTGGTCCGTTGAAGAATTCCCTTTCTACTTCACTATAAGAATTTGTCGTATCAACCACAAACTCAGTGATATAGCCTTCCAGTATACTATCGACCCAGACCTCAACAGCCCGCGATGCTTTGTTGTTGACTTCTTGTAGCTCCTGGATCAGCTCTGGGGTCCAAGCTGTCGGCTCACCACCTTGGAAGTTCCTCTATTGATAGGTCAATTTTGTTAACCATTCATATAGGATCATTGGGAACTCACAAAAAAAATATTTGTGTGGACCGTCGTGTATGTACTTTTCCAACCACCAATCCGTCGACAACCCAGGGTTCTTATTTTCTTTCTCAGCGAACTCTCGTAACTTTAGGTCGAACCAATCTTGAATTTTCGGTCTCGTCGGATGCCATGACATGTCCTCCTTTCACTTCGTGCTATGTTCCCGTCAACGGAACCATTTGTTGACACAAACCCAGTTGACAGGGGTTCCTCACACTATTGACACCCAAACCACCATGATCTCCCTGAGCATCGGCCTAGACAGGTTTTACCCTGTCCAGCAACAACTGCGGAGCAGATGAAGTCTCACCCGAGATGTTCAAGGGAGAGTTGACGGAACCAAGTTTCCGCCGAATGAAGGAGGAATTTGTGCATCAACTGATTAACTTATCGCGGCATTGCATAACAGATCTAAGCATTCAACTTAGGCATTAAACATAATCACAGCATCATTCAACAGATCTCATCATTGACATAACCATAAATGCACAATAGATATAACAGTAAAACATTAATCGCAATATGGAAACATTGAATCATTCACAGATTCATATCACATAATGCATTCATCACAAGGGAACATGAAAGATATAGTAATTCTTCTCAACATCATATCATATTAACCTTTGCAACAACCCATAGATACAACAATAATTCCTCTGTCGCATACCCAAATTAACAGACAAGCAAAATCATTCGTTCTCAATTGTCTCTTCATGTAATGTCCCCATTTTGACCCCCCCTTTGTATTAAATCGTAGATGATGTAAATATTGTAATTTGACCATGGTGAGGAGCTCAAGGCCAAGGCCCCACCCTTGACTTAGCATTTTGTATCGGCAATTAAAAAATATATGCCTATGGTTCTTGTGCGAGATGGACACAACGTAAATAAGACATCATGTAAATACGAATTTTAATGGAAAAACCCCAACTAGCTATGCAATGCAACAAAAGAGACGGGGCATGATTCTACAAGGAATAGGGAGGGAAATTAGTCAAACCCTTGAGCCAATGGTGTTAATCCATGTGTCAATGGGGAAACCCATAAACCACCAACTACCCATTTTGTCTCATGCACCCAATCATTTAATTCTTCCAAAGATTGGTTGGGGCAGTTATTGTCTTGGGATTGGAGAAGTATGGCAGCCAGATTTTCGTGCATGGGCAAGCCATCAACCTGAAAATCATATTTTTGGCTTGTTGGGCAAGAAAACCCCCACGAAATGCTTCCTAAGGCAATTCCTCATGCATTACATCCTTCCTCTCACGCAGACTGAGCTCACTGGAAGTTATCCTCACGTTTTTCACCATAACCCTGCATTTTTCCATGGCCAGGAACTCGTTTTTGGTATTTTGCAGCAGCTGGGGAAGGAGGGATGCGATTTTGGACTGAGGGAGAGGTCGTTTTTGCCCTTGGGGTGTTTTTCTGGAATGGGTTGCTCTCCTAGTCGATTTTTTCCTAGTTGCCAATTCGTTTTGAGTCTACCCATGTTTTTCTGAAGCTCAGGAAACCCCATCTCATACATCCCACCGTGGAAAAACATTTTTCTCATGCTTAGCAAGTGTAGTTTGCTGTTATGTGCATCCTTGTTTTGATGTGAACCTGTGAGCAAGAAACTGGAGTGGTAGTGGGCAGAATTGGCTTGATAAACCTAGTGTAGGGAGTAACCTCTCAAGAAGATCAAGAGGGCTGGCTACTTTTCTATGCACACCCTGAGAGCACTAGAAAGGAAGGTATGGCTTGAGGGACTGTGTGGCAGTGAAGAGAATACTTCCTTGTGTTGGGTGTGTAGGCATTGTGAGTGCCAAGCTGAATAGATCTGGGAGGGGTACCCATAGCTCTATGGGTGAGCTCACTAGCTTAGCAATTCTTCCCTTCCATGTCCTAGCAGCTTGATAAACCCAATTGTAGATTGGCTTGGCTCATCTTGGTGTATGCTTGGCTATGTGTGAGTCTGTTGTTCCCTAGTTCCTTGTAGAGATCATGCCCAGCTCAGGGGTGGCAGTTGTATCAAGAGGTTGATAAGCACAACTGGCCTATGGATGGGTGGAACGTTGCAGTTGCATAGCCAGTTGCTTGGGACTATTTTGTCAAGATAAGTATTCTCTTGTGCTTTTAAACTTTGCAATTGTTCCTTTGATGAATAGCTGGAATGTATTATGGATGTGCTAATGAATTTAATTCCGTTGTGTATTCAAATGATTATGCATTTCCATATGATCTTTTATACTTTTGCAAAGGTCTTTATTTAATGACTGACACAGAATTTTGAATGTATGTTAGATATCAACATGATTTATTTAATCCCCGTTGTGTTTCTATAGCATGCGCATATACATGTCTTTGTATCAATGAGTTTAATTTAATGAATATGGGGCTAGATGCCCAGTTTTAGTCCAATGATCCTCTCTATCATGTTGGTATGGTAGGAGGGGACATTACATTATGGTATCAATTGCGGAAGCATTTCGCCAAGCGCCCCGCAATTGCGGAAGGCTTCATCCAAGCGCCTCGCAATTGCGGAAGGCTACAGCCAACCGCCCCGCAATTTCGGGAGTGTTCAGCGAACCGCCGATGTGGCAGGAGAAGCCACAAGGGGGCAAGCCCCCTTGACCCCCTTTTCTTTTCCCCTCATATGTTGTTGTTGTGATTTGACGAATTGTCAACGTAATGTTTTCCCACGTGCATGAAGTAATTTGTGAATTCTGAGAATGTAATCCAGCTAACAATTGTGTTGATGAACACATTTCAGAGCGTCACAGTTACAGCAGGGTAACACTCTAGAAAATACAATCAGAGAGTTTTGGATCTTGGTTGGGCCAAAAAAATCAACATTATGGATGATGCACAGGATCCCTATGAGCCTGAGACAGATGCCATGGGGGAGACCATACAGGTTGAGAATGCTGAAACAGAATCTAATGGGAGAAGAAATATAGAGACCCCTCCAGATGTTGCAGCCACCATGAGAAGCCTAAGGGTGGAATTGCAGAGCTGTAGGGAAGATAATGAAAGGATGATTAAAGCTCAAGAAGAACAAAATCAGCTGAATGCAACCATGCTGCAGAGTTTAACGGACATCCAAAGGCAAATAAACTCTGGGCATCAGACATCAAATCTAGAAAGGGGTGGGAGTAGCTCTAGGAGAAATTCCCGTAAGAGGGCCAGTAGCCCAAGAAGAGTTTCTATAGATAGAACATATACTCCAGAAATCTCTTCTAATGAATCATCTGACTCTGAAGAATCCAATGAGGGTTCAAGCTCTTCATCTCACAGGAGCAAGAGGAAGAAGCACTACAAGAACAATTCACATGGGGAATTTAAGAAGGCAAAACCTCCTACATTTGATGGAGAAGTAAAGTCTGGTCAGGAAGCTGAACCTTGGCTTCTTGGGATGAGAAAATATTTCCAAGTCCAAGATTACTCGGTAAATATGAAGGAAAGGGTAGCCATCTTCAACTTGAACGGAAGAGCATCTATATGGTGGGAGCACACCAGGCAAGTGAAGAAGATCAACGAAAGGAAGATCGTGTGGAAGTAGTTCAAGAAATACTTCAATCAGAAGTACCTCTCTGATAGGTACTATGATGATAAGATCAAAGAGTTCCATGAGCTGAGATTGGGACAATTGACCATGGAAGAATATGCAAACAAGTTTTTAGAGCTGCTGAGGTATGTGAAGTACATTCGAGATGATAAGGTGAAAATTCAGCGTTTCCTAAGTGGACTGCCCCAGTCGTATAAAGATAGAATTGAGTTTGATGAACCTTGAACTCTAGAGGAGGCCATAAGAAAGGCCAAGTATTGCTTTGATCAAAACATAAGAAAACCAGAATTCCATAAGGCATGGAAAGATAGGAAAAATGAAAAGTTTGATCAAAGGAAGAATGGGTTCAAGCCTCCTCAATTCAGGAATCAGCAAAGGCAGCCATCACAGGTTGTGACTAAGCCAACTAGGATGATGGGAGACAAGCCAAGAGATCCAAAGGAACTGAGAGAACCACTTCAATGTTGGGGTTGTGTAGGAGACCACATGCTTAGGAACTATCCACATCAGAATGGGAATGCAAATCAAGTTCAAAACATCCAAGGAGCTGGAATTGTGGGTCAAGTGGCGAGGAAAATCCCTAGAATCTATGCAGCAGTAGACGACCGCCAAGCATATCATCAATCCACTGTGGTTGAAGTTGAAGGTAAGATTGCTAAGCAATCTGTTTCTATTTTGATTGATCCTGGATCTACTCACAGTTATGTCACTCCTAGAATTGTTGAGATGTGTGCTTTCAAGAAATTAAAGCATAGTAAATCATGGTTAGTTCAACTAGCCACTGGAACCAAGAGAAAGGTTAGTGAAATAGTAGAGAAATGTCCATTAGAGATGGATGGGCTATTCACTTATGCAGATCTGAATATTTTGCCACTGGATTCCTATGATATTCTCATTGGAATGGATTGGTTAGAAGCACACAGGGTTAAACTTGACTGCTACAATAAGACATTTGAATGCATGGATGAAGAGGGAAACCCGAGGGTTGTAAAAGGCATTCCAAAGGTGACTTTTGTTAGACAGGTTTCAGCCATGCAGTTGAAGAAGTTCTGTAGGAAAGGATGTCAATTGTATGCAGCCCACCTTTTAGAGGCAGCAGAGAATGAAACTATTAAATTGGAGGACTATCATGTATTGCAAGAATTCAGGGATGTTTTTCCTGATGAGATTCCAGGACTCCCTCCAAAGAGAGACATTGACTTTACAATTGAACTTGTGCCAGGAGCGGCACCAGTGTCTAAAACACCCTATAGGATG
Source organism: Larix kaempferi (assembly GCA_027924585.1). Taxonomy (NCBI): domain Eukaryota; kingdom Viridiplantae; phylum Streptophyta; class Pinopsida; order Pinales; family Pinaceae; genus Larix; species Larix kaempferi. Next base: position 12,179,188 of record BSBM01000771.1, on the reverse strand, counting down.
AGTACACCGGAATTGCTAGAATTGAAGATGCAATTACAAGAGTTGCTGGAAAAGAAATATATTAGGCCAAGTGTGTCCCCGTGGGGAGCACCTGTTCTATTTGTGAAAAAGAAAGATGGAACACTCAGGTTATGTATTGAATACATGCAGTTGAACAAAGTCACTGTGAAGAACAAATACCCATTGCCCCGAATTGATGACCTTTTTGACCAAATGAGGGGAGCAAAGGTATTTTCAAAGATCGACTTGAGGTCTGGTTACCATTAGGTAAGAATCAAAGAAGAAGATATTCATAAGACAGCCTTTAGAATGAGGTATGGACACTATGAGTTTGTAGTGGTACCATTCGGTCTCACAAATGCACCAACTACATTCATGTGTCTCATGAATAATGCTTTTAGCAAGTATTTGGACAAGTTTGTTCTTGTATTCCTAGACGACATTCTCATCTATTCTAAGAATGAGGAAGAGCATGAAGAACATTTGCGAATGACAATGCAGTTACTAAGGGAGCATAAGCTGTATGCAAAGTTGAGCAAATGTGACTTTTATAAAGATAGAATTCATTATTTGGGTCACATCATATCCGACGAAGGAATATCTGTAGACCCTGAGAAGATTGAAACCATTATGAATTGGCCAACTCCAAGGAATGTGACCGATGTGAGATCTTTTATGGGCCTTGCTGGTTACTACAGGAGGTTTATCGAAGGATTCTCCAAGGTTGCAAACCCGATCACGTCTTTGCAAAAGAAGGGGATAAAATTTGAATGGTCACCAAGATGTGAGGAAAGTTTTCAACGGTTGAAGAATCTTCTTACAAGTGCACCAATTTTGAAGATTGCAGACCCGGAAAAAGACTTTGTGGTGTGTACCGATGCATGCAATCAAGGACTTGGAGGAGTTCTTATGCAAGACAACCACGTGATATGCTATGAGTCAAGAAAGTTGAAGGAGCATGAGAAGAACTATGCTACTCATGATATAGAACTTGTAGCCATAGTACATGCTTTAAAGATGTGGAGGCATTACTTAATGGGAAGAAAATTTGAGTTAAGGACAGACCATTGTGGTCTGAAATACTTGTTTGATCAACCAACTTTAAATGCTAGGCAAGCTAGATGGTTGGAATTTTTGTGTGAATTTGATTTTGAGATCAAACACATAAAAGGGAAAGAAAACAAGGTGGCCGATGCACTCAGCAGGAAGGTGCGTGAAATGCATGTGGCAGTGCTTAGTACTTGCCAACCGGATTTGAGGCAGCAGATTGTGAACCATATGGGTGAGGATGAAGAGTACGTGCAGATAAGCGACAAATTGCAGCAGCAAAACCTTGAAAAGAAGTATGAGGGCTATCATTTGGAAGGAGGACTTCTTACTTATAAGAATAGATTCTATATTCCAAATGTGGCAGATTTAAGGAGAATGGTTATGGATGAGATCCATAAAGCTCCATACTCTGGTCACCCAGGATATCAGAAAACAATTGCTACAGCAAGAAAATATTATTTCTGGCCAGGGATGAAGAAGGATGTCGCTGAATACATTTCTAAGTGCATGGAATGTCAGCAGGTGAAGAGTGAACACCAACATCCCACAGGTTTATTGCTTCCAGTTGTCACGTCCCCATTTTGACCCCTTTTTCACTAAATCGTAAATGATGTAATTATTGTAACTTAATCATGGTGAGGAGCTCAAGGCCAAGGCCCTGCCATTGATTTGTTATTTTATGTACCGAAAATTAAGAGATAGATGCCTATGGTTCTTGTGCTAGAAGGGCACGATGTAAATAAGACATCATGTAAATACGAATTTAATGAAAAAGAACCCACAACCGGCTACGCAATGCAACAAAGAGATGGGGGCATGATCTTTACAAGGAAGAGGGAGGGAAATTATCCAAACCCTTGAGCCAATGGTATTAATCCATGTGTCAATGGGGAAACCCATAAACCACCACCTACCCATTTTGTCTCATGCACCCAATCATTTACTTCTTCCAAAGATTGGTTGAGACAATAAATGCCTTGGGATGGGAGAGGTATGGCGGTCAATTTTCATGCATGGGAAAGCCATCAACTTGGAAAATCGTGTTTTTGCTTGTGGGGCAAGAAAACCCCCACGAAATTGGCCCAAAGCCATTCTTCACCATGGCCATTCTTCCTCTCACGGAGTCTGAGCTCCCTGAAGTTTATCCTCACGTTTTTTGGCCATAACCCTGCGTTTTTCCATGCCCAGAAACTCGTTTTGGTATTTTGGAGCAGCTGGGGAAGGAGGGATGCGATTTTGGACTGAGGGAGAGGTCGTTTTTGCCCTTGGGGCGTTTTTCTGAAATGGGTTGCTCTCCTAGTCGATTTTCCTAGTTACAAATTCGTTTTGAGTCTACCCACGTTTTTCTAGAACTGGTAGAAACCCACCGTTGGAAACTTCACTATATAGGCGTTTTTCTCATGCCCAACCCTTATGCTTTTGATGATGCATGCACCCATCTCTTAACAGCCTGAGAAACCCAATTGCTGATTGGCTTGGCTGATTTTGATATACCTTTGGCTATGTGAGAGCCTGTTTTCCCCTTTTCCTTGTGGAGATCATGCCCAGCTCGGGGGTGGCAGTGGTGCTGAGAGATTGAGGAGCACACTGGCCTACGGTTGGGTGGAACGTTGCAGAAGTGTAGCTGGTTGTTGGGACTACTTTCACATAAGATAAGTATTCTCTTGTATTAAATTGAAATTACCATTTGATGAATATTATGAATGTATGTGGATGGGTTAAATGAATTTACTTCTGCTGTGATTTTCTTAAAATCATACATTTCCACATGTCTCTGTCATATTTTGTGAATGCTTATGGTTGAAAGTTTCATGGGGCTAGATGCCCAATTCAGCATCACGTCTGTTATGCACTTGTATATGTATAATTACATTTTTAATTCAAATGTTGTTTAATATGTATGGGGCTGGATGCCCGATTTAACCTCACGATCCTCTCCATCTAGCTAATGGGAATGGGAGGGGACGTGACACCAGTGCCAATTCCAGAATGGAAATGGGAAGTAATATCCATGGATTTTATTATAGGATTTCCAATGACTAAGAGACAACATGATTCCATCATGGTTGTGGTGGACAAGTTAACAAAGGCAGCACACTTCATACCGGTTAAATCCACACATAAAGCCGATGCCATTGCAAACATTTTCACGAAGGAAATTTTCAGATTACATGGGTTTCCTAAGGCAATAATCTCTGACAGGGACACCAAGTTCACTTCCAATTTTTGGAAAGGTCTCTTTGCAGATTTGGGTACACAGCTAAGCTTTAGTACCGCATACCATTCTCAAACAGATGGGCAAACCGAAAGAGTAAATCGGGTGCTTGAAGACATGCTCCGCATGTATGTAATGGACAAACCATCCAAGTGGGAGGATTATCTACACTTGGTAGAATTTGCATACAACAATGGGCAACAAGCATCATTGGGAATGAGTCCTTATGAGGCTTTGTATGGCAGAAGGTGTAGGACACCAGTGACTTGGGACAATCCAGTGAACAGAATTGTACTTGGGCCAGAATTGCTTAAGGAAATGGAACAAGAGGTTGCAAAGATCCGACAAAATTTAAAAGCAGCCCAAGATAGACAGAAAAGCTATGTAGATAAGCATAGAGTGCATAGGGAATTCAATGTTGGGGATCATGTGTATCTTAGAGTGAGATCAAGGAAGAGTTCCTTGAAGCTTGGGAGCTGTGCCAAGCTATCACCTAGATATTGTGGGCCATTTGAAGTGCTCGAAAGAATAGGACCAGTTGTATATAGACTTGCATTGCCTGCTAGCACTAAAGCTCATAATTTTTTTCACGTCTCTTTACTTAAGAAATATGTACATGATCCTAACCATGTGATTAATTGGGACGTGATCCAGGTGGAACCCGAGGGAGAATTCCAAACCGATCCATTGTGCATCCTAGACAAGAAGGTAACATTGCTCCAGAACCGAGCCATCGGACAGGTAAAGGTGCAATGGAAGCACTACGGTCCCGATGAGGCTACATGGGGGTTGGAGGATGCCATGAGGGTGGCATATCCATTTTTGTTCAACTTTGATGAGCACTGAGGACAGTGCTAATGTAAGGGGAGGGGAATGTAATGTCCCCATTTTGACCCCCCCTTTGTATTAAATCGTAGATGATGTAAATATTGTAATTTGATCATGGTGAGGAGCTCAAGGCCAAGGCCCCACCCTTGACTTAGCATTTTGTATCGGCAATTAAAAAATAGATGCCTATGGTTCTTGTGCAAGATGGGCACAATGTAAATAAGACATCATGTAAATACGAATTTTAATGGAAAACCCCAACTAGCTATGCAATGCAACAAAAGAGACGGGGCATGATTCTACAAGGAATAGGGAGGGAAATTATTCAAACCCTTGAGCCAATGGTGTTAATCCATGTGTCAATGGGGAAACCCATAAACCACCAACTACCCATTTTGTCTCATGCACCCAATCATTTAATTCTTACAAAGATTGGTTGGGGCAGTTATTGTCTTGGGATTGGAGAAGTATGGCAGCCAGATTTTCGTGCATGGGCAAGCCATCAACCTGAAAATCGTATTTTTGGCTTGCTGGGCAAGAAAACCCCCACGAAATGTTGCCTAAGGCAATTCCTCATGCATTACATCCTTCCTCTCACGTAGACTGAGCTCACTGGAAGTTATCCTCACGTTTTTCACCATAACCCTACGTTTTTCCATGCCCAGGAACTTGTTTTTGGTATTTTGCAGCAGCTGGGGAAGGAGGGATGTGATTTTGGATTGAGGGAGAGGTCGTTTTTGCCCTTGGGGCGTTTTTCTGGAATGGGTTGCTCTCCTAGTTGAATTTTTCCTAGTTGCCAATTCGTTTTGAGTCCACCCACGTTTTTCTGAAGCTCAGGAAACCCCATCTCATATATCCCACTGTGGAAAAACATTTTTCTCATGCTTAGCAAGTGTAGTTTGTTGTTATGTGCATCCTTGTTTTGATGTGAACCTGTGAGCAAGGAACTGGAGTGGTAGTGGGCAGAATTGGCTTGATAAACCTAGTGTAGGGAGTAACCTCTCAAGAAGATCAAGAGGGCTGGCTACTTTTCTATGCACACCTTGAGAGAACTAGAAAGGAAGGTGTGGCTTGAGGGACTGTGTGGCAGTGAAGAGAATACTTCCTTGTGTTGGGTGTGTAGGCATTGTGAGTGCCAAGCTGAATAGATCTAGGAGGGGTAGCCATAGCTCTATGCATGAGCTCACTAGCTTAGCAATTCTTCCCTTCCATGTCCTAGCAACCTGATAAACCCAATTGCAGATTGGCTTGGCTCATCTTGGTGTATGCTTGGCTATGTGTGAGTCTGCTGTTCCCTGGTTCCTTGTAGAGATCATGCCCAGCTCGGGGGTGGTAGTTGTATCAAGAGGTTGATAAGCACAACTGGCCTATGGATGGGTGGAACGTTACAGTTGCATAGCCAGTTGCTTGGGACTATTTTGTCAAGATAAGTATTCTCTTGTGCTTTTAAACTTTGCAATTGTTCCTTTGATGAATAGCTGGAATGTATTATGGATGTGCTAATGAATTTACTTCCGCCGTGTATTCAAATGATTATGCATTTCCATATGATCTTTTATACTTTTGCAAAGGTCTTTATTTAATGACTGACACAGAATTTTGAATGTATGTTAGATATCAACAAGATTTATTTAATCCCCGTTGTGTTTCTATAGCATGCACATATACATGTCTTTGTATCAATGAGTTTAATTTAATGAATATGGGGCTAGATGCCCAGTTTTAGCCCAATGATCCTCTCTATCATGCTGGTATGGTAGGAGGGGACATTACACTTCAATTCATCAGCTCATGGATTTCCAACTCAGTATCTCAACACTTACAATCCTACGTCTATTTATAGGCTCGCGCCATATCATATTAACCTTTGCAACAACCCATAGATACAACAATAATTCCTCTGTCGCATACCCATATTAACAAACAAGCAAAATCATCTTTGCTCAACTATCTCTTCAATCCATCAGCTCATGGATTTCCAACTCGGTATCTCAACACTTACAATCCTATGTCTATTTATAGGCTCGTGCCTTTGCGTTTATGGTCCACTTAGGCAACCGCCTAACTACTTCTTAACTCTACAAAAAGATGACCCAAAAACCCACATAACATAGTCCAAATGACCCAAAACCCACATAATGCGGTCCAAATGACTCAAAACTACCTAAGCTTATCGGCTTGTGCACTGCTTTCCTCCTTTCGCAGTACCTTCGACCTTGCGCAGCATCCGCGATATTGTGATGCTAACTCATCCAAACCGCCTACAAACAACACAATGACTAAATTCCAGTTCTATAAGCTTTTTGAGCTGCCACAACTCTTGTATTTTGTTGATCTTGATCTTATCACATCCACTAATATGTAGTTTCTCCAAAGAAGTCAAACGTTCCACAACTAACAGTTCTAGTGTCTCATGTCATCCACTAATATTAGGTGAATTAGGCAAATAGAGTAAGTACATAATGTTATAGGTATGCGAAGAAAACAACCTTTGGCAATATGCATATGCAGAGTAGTTGCATGGTTCCTTTCTCTTGCCTCTTTACTAGAACAATAAAGGCATTGAATTTTACGTGCTTTTCATTTTTGTTGTTTTCCTTGGTGAAATAGTCCCTCTTGCTAAGATTTCTTGGACTTGAAATGCATAGGTTTCGAGTAGAAAACTACACCATAAAAAGAAATAGTTATGGTTTAGTGTTGTTTAGCATTGAGAATTTATGCCTTGTATCTATGGTATACTCTATTTAGTATGTAAATTGACAAGGCAATAGTTCTAGTTTATCTCTAGTTGCAATTTGAAATGTATACCTTGTAGTTACAGTCTAGTCTTTGCATTGCATCGATTTGACATATTGTACAATTTTACATTCATTTATTCATAGAATAAAATGTAGTCATCTGACAATAAATTCAGACTGTGCACTTGCTTCATGCAATTAGATTTTGGGATTTCTAGTGTTCTTTCTTTGTCAGTTGTGTTCAGTTTTTTTGTGCTACTTGTCTTTGATTATAGATTTGGTCGATACTTTTCCCCTTTGTCTATTATTTTCTTCTGCACTACCTTCAGTGAATTACATAGACTTTCATTCTAAGTGTAATGATAAGGAATTGGAAATAAATAAACACTACTCCACTGCCATATTTTTGTTCCTTTCTATGGATGTTATTTCGAGCTATATTTCCTGTAACTATTTGGAATGTATTGGTGTGTAAATTTTGTTTTAATACATATTGATGTGTCTTTTTTTTAATTTCCTATTATAAAATCTACAAGGAGAAACAAGGGGAATTTTTTTTTAAGTGCATAATTATTAGCTTTTATAGAACATGCCTGTAAATTTGATATCTTCCAATTTAAATCTTATCTGTAATGACATATTGGTGTGTATTTTTTTTTCTATTATAAAATATGCAAGGAGAAACAAGGAGAGTCTTTTTTTAAAGAGCATATTTATTATCTTTTACAACACAGACTTGTAAATTCTATATCTTCCAATTTAAATATCTTATTATTTACTTCTTGTTTCTTTTATTTTCTCATCTAGTTTGTTTAAAGAATAGTTTTTCTTGATTCCTTATGAGGATTAGAATTGTTGAAATGACTACGCTTATTTCCCTAGAAACTGCAATGAATATTGGGATAGTGTCAAGATAGTTATGTCCTTGACTTTGTTCTGAGAGTTCCTAGTAGTGTGGATTTGCAACATCACCTTGGAACACCATGCTTTTGATATTTTCATATTCTCAAATACATTAAAAAAATTGCAGAATAGCTCTTTTCCTATTGTTGTGGTTCTTTTACAATGAAAATTCTATTTTAGTATTGTCTGAAATGTTGTTGAATTTTTTTTCCTATGGATTGTTTCTTTCTTACTTAAAGAACAATTGAATTGTTCTTTCTTGAAATGTTGTTGAAATTGTTTTCCTATGGATTGTTGCACATAATGCAGGTCGTGGCACTTGTCGTCATTGATGTAGAATTTGGTCTCTTTCAATATTATCCTCATGTCATTGCTGTTCTCTGGCGCATGCCTATACGTGATATAGACCATTATGCTAACTTGGTCTGAATGGTAGTATTGACTTTGAATCTCATTATGTGGCTGCAGGGTGTAGTTTTCAGCAAAGTCCACAACCGACAATATTGTTCCATTGGGAATGGTGTCCCTACAATGTCTATATTGTTCATCCTGCCATCGTGCGACATGGACATTTTGTACATATTGCTCGGTCTTTTGGTAGAATTCCTTCATGAAATCACAAATTTGTACATGGTACCACAAAACCAAGGGCATTAATACAATGTGACATTTGCAATCTGAGTTATATTTATAAATTCTACATGTACAGTATGAAAGTATGCAAACTTAGTGTACCTATGACTTCACCAATGCAATTTGTTTGCTTTCCTTCGCATTATCTACTTTATATGTTATGTACTTGAAGTTCTACATTTCTATTGACATCCTCTCAAATTCGTGCTCCTCGATTCCATGGATGTAACAACTCAATGATGCAAATCCGCTGCACCTGAAACATGTCCCATATAAACATGATCTTTTATAATATTTTTGTCCTTCAGGTCTTGGACACATTATGCTATGTATAAATTCTCTGGATGCATTCGGTGGTTGTAATGATGGGAAGTCTTGCACAATGTAAGTATGCAAATCACAAAATACATGTCTATATGTATCATAATAGTACTCAAATTCTACATGGTATCTACATGAACATGTGTTGCGATCAATGCAAATTCTAACATACCAGGGTTTGCATTTTTTAAAAGACCTTTGGCCCAAGTTCAATTTTGTGTACTCATTATTCAACCTCTCATAGACTTTTGTTTGTGTCGTGTCAAGGAAGTGCTTGACATGGGGTTCACACCCCTTAACACATTTTCTCAACTTTAACACATCTCTTTGATTCGATGATGGTCTACTGTTATCATGCCAAAACTTTTGTACTAGTTCTTTAACAACATCAATAAGCTTCATGTCTGAATGAGGTAATCTACCAAAAAGGCCCAACAATCGTTTTGGCATGGGGTCTCAAGTTTTTCTCTAATAGCAGAATACTTTTGAAGAGTCTTTCTATCTACTTTAAAGATTTTACATGTGTGATAACAGGCGACGTTGCCTTGTGGAATTGAATACAATCGATTCTGACAGTACATGACGAGCCGCATTAAAATATTTTGTACGAGAAGTTTTTCCAATCAAATTAAATACATACTGTATATTTCTAACAACATGATTGTTAGTCTCTGAACTTATAACTACCTTTATGCCTAAAATTCTCCTAACATGAGCTAGACAATGTGATTTTAACAAAGCTATAAACAATTGACATTTTGTTGCATCGGTTTTGGATTCAAAAAAATCTTTGATTATCCTGCTACAATGGAAATCAATACTGCGTTTGGGCAACTTACCTCCAAGTCTTGAAAAGGAACTTTCATCCACATGAATACGTTTGGGAGTTCTTCATCGTCCGCTTGATAGTCGAGGAAAGGGAGACAGAAAATAAGTACAAGTCTCGTCTCCAGTTTGTTGTGGCCCTTCATTCACAATTTGGTCCTGCAAGGGAGTGTGTTTGACATGTGTGTGCTCTTCTTGGGGAGGTTTCCAATTAACAACTTTTTCAACATCCATTCCTTCATACTCGGCATCAACCAATATTTGATTGACTTCAACCACTTCATCATTGCTTGTTGATGGATCTAAGGCACTAACATTTTGATGTCTACAGTTTTCCATGTACAACCTGGCCTTTTCTCTTATCTCATGGGCCTTTTCAGGGGGCAACTCCTTCCTTCTAGAATTTATTTTATTATTATGTCTATTTCCCATCTTCAATATGTTTTTTAACAAAACAAAAATATCACCCCTACAAGAATAAATAACAAATAAGATATTATTTTTCAATTATGAAATGAGGAAACTCGATGTGCATGATTATTAAAACTCGATGTAGCAATTGATTATGTACAACAACATCTAGTGAGAATTTTTTCTTATAATCTTAAAAGCTATTGAGAATGACAGGTAGATATAACAACAACATCACCTCTAAGAACTCAATTTGATATGTTTTCTTGTCATCTTGAAATAATGTACAATGAGTCTCTTTTTGGTAGCTTGGCACTTGGCACATGGTTTGTTGACAATAGTTTGTGTTAGTAGATGGTATTGGATGGTGGTATGGGATGTTAGTAGGAGCACATTTCCTACAAAAGGAGAAGCTCCTACTCACTTCATTTTCATGTTTTGCATGACTGAAAATAGCCCCAAAATATTAATAGTTTGATTCTTTAGGTGTTTGTGTCAGTTGTTGTAGCGAGATCATGATGAATTCAACAAATGTTTGTGTATTGGATGGAGTTATGTGATTATGAAAGGTTATTGGTGGTGATGCAAGTAAGTTTTTTTATTATCTTTATGAAAGGTTGAAAGCATTGATTGGTGCATGTTGTAGTTTTTTTGTGGTAAGATGTTTTTATTGTCTATGTTGAATATTAAGAAGACTAAAAAACATTTATCATACAATTCATGAGGAAAAACTAAAATAGATACAATTCAAACAAAGTGAATGAAGACTAAAATACATTTCACAAGAAAAAATTGTCACCATACCTCAAGGATTAGGATTTCTCTTTGCTTGAAATGTAAAATGTTCTTTTGATGTATCCACTATATGTAAGAAGAGTTCAAGTGTGTCCAAGCAGCATGAGAATTCAATCCAAGGATCCAAATAGAGTCCAATGTTATGTATTCAATCCAAGGATCCAAATAGAGTCCAACTGGTGTGTATTCAATCCAAATAGCCAAATAGAGTCCAACTGGTGTGTATTAAATCCAAATTGTTAAAGAAACACCAAAATGTGTGTGAATTCAATCCAAAATGCAAGTGATTGTCAAATTGTGCATGAAAAGAGAGAAAAATATGCGATACATGAGAGAAAAAATGCGGGAGAAGAGCGCAGGTTATTTTTTAAATTTTATGTTCAGCAGAGGCGCGCATGCACTAGGAGCATGCACGTGCTAGAAGCCCGTGCGAGCTCCTAGCGCATGCGCGCCTCTGCTGAACGTTGCTTTGTTTGGTGGGTAACGTTTAGTTCATTTATTTCCCAATAAATCTATATATGTTGGTTTATTCCTAGAGCCCCTCCCCCATCTAGGCCTTTAGTCCCTCTTCAAAACCATAATCCCTAAGTGCATAAGTGCTTCTAGGTGTTTAGGGGTTTTGGGGTCAGGGTTATAAGGATTGTAGGTTGAGAGTTAAAGGTTATAGGGATTGTAGGTAAGTTATGGGGTTAAAGGTTATATAAAAATAAAAATCTACCAATATTAAAATGTGAATTATGATTGGTTAAAATTATATGAGCTATGCAAAATTGAATGTACAAATTATCATGGAAATTTAACACATAAAAAAACCAAGATAACTTGAAATACATATTCAAAATTTGATTTTTTATCAACCACACAACCTGACCAATATGAATCTTTATACCCACATATCTTAGGGTCTTTGCTTCTACTGCACAACCCCTATTCATCCAATTACTTGTTAATTCTAATGTACCATGCCTTGGGTGCCTTCTTTAGGCCATATATAACCTTCTTCAGTGTGCAAACAAAATGCTCCTACCTTGGAACTTGAAAAAATTGTGGTTGATATGTGTACACTTGTTCCTCCAAATCTACATTGAGGAAGGCATTTTCCATATCCATTTGATCGACATTCCAACTAAATTGCGCTACCGTGGATATAATTAATCGAATTATGCTCATCTTTTACATAGTAGAAAACGTCTCTTCATAGTCGATGCCCTCTCACTTAGAGAACCCTTTTGCAACCAATTGTTCCTTATGCTTGTCAAGTGTGCCATTTGTTTTTTGCTTGAATTTGTACACCCATTTGAAACCAATGGATCTCTTCCCTAGTGGAATCTCTATGAGATTTCAAGTTTGATTTTTCATTTGAATCTCATGTTTGGTTTCCATGGCTTTCCATTCAATTTTATCTATTCCCTCCTCAAACACCTATGGCTCATTTAATCCCTGAACATTGGCCATGAAAACAAATTCTACCAAGTTTGTTTTATTTTTTCTCGTACCCCTTAAAGATATTCCCTTAATCATTTTTCCCACCTGAATATCCATAATGACTTGTTGAGCCACCACTATGGCCTCTTCTTGGGTCCCTCCTCATCGAAGTCAGTATAATCACTGTGACTTTTCTTACCTCTACCTATGTCATACGAATGATAATTTGCATTGTTTGCATCAGAAATTATCGTAGAATTCACATCCTCAAAATATTTCCCCATTTTGGGTGGAGCTTCTTGAATCTTAACACTTCTATCCTTCACCACAACTAGTTTCTCCATGGTAATTTTTAAATCTAAATAATCTTTGAAAGGTTGAACTTCTTCATCAACTATGACATATCTATTGAATATAAACTAATTGGTGTTAACATAAACCATCTGATAAGATTTATATATGTCATTGTACCCTATGATCATCAATTTCTCTCTCTTAGGGTCTAACTTGGTTCTTTTCTCATCTAGAATCTAGGCATGGAAAATATAACTAAATACCCTAGGATGAATGACTTTAGGCTTCCTCCTAGACCATGCTTCCTTTGCGGTGTTCTGCTTCACCACCATCATTCGAGATCTATTTAATAGATATAATATTGTAAACAATTCCTCATCCCAAAACCTATTTGGAACATACATGTTCTCCATCTTACACATGGTCATCTATTTAATAGCATTGTTCCACCTCTCAACTACACCATTCTATTATGGAGTGTAGGGTGTAGTGAACTGTATTTTTGTTTGATGCTTATTACAAATGTTATTGAATTAGTTGGAACAAAATTCTTTGTTATCATCAAACACGAGTGCTAAGGCGACATCCTAACTCTTTTTTCTTGAAACTTTTGAAATTCATTAAACACTTTATCTTTCAATTTCATAAAATACACCCACATTTTCCTATTGTAGTCCTCAACAAAATCAAGGAAATATATGCACATTTTCCTACTATAGTCGTTAATAAAAAGAAAGAAATACCGAACACTAGTGTTGGATTTCATGTTCATTGGTCCACAAATGTTTACATGAACCAATTAAATGACTAGATGTTTTCTCCCCAAACTTGTCCTTCCTCAAATGGTTCTCTATGCTGCTATCTCGTCTAACAAGCTCCAAAAACACCCTATTTTGTGCTTGGATATCAAGAAGTCCTTCTACCATAGTAACTCAAGCCATATGAGAAAGGTAGGTTAAGATTAGGTTCCCATATAATCGATGTCAAAGAGTAATTATATTTGATGTACTTGTGCTTAACATTGCATGCTCTATGACCTGTCCAATGTTTAATAGTCTAAACAATCCATGATTGTCCACACGAAGAGCTGTATTCTTGTTGGTCTCCTTGTCAACTAAGTAGCATTTATGTTTCCTAAAGTTCACATCTAGATGGGGTTAACACCTTATAGTCTGACTTATCAAGTGTGGAATAATCTACATGACTAATACATAATACACATTGAGGAAAATCAAGTTCCCCGTGACCCATCCTTAGTGCTCATAACCTTCTAATAGTGATATATCACCACTCATAGTCCAAATGTCCTACATAGAGGTCATGTGTGGTATTTCAATGGATTATTGGTTTCCCTTGAGCTTCAAAATTTATATTTTAGGCCTAATTTCAATGTCTCATTCCTTTACATTGGTTTATGGCTCAAGACCTATACATAATTCTCAAGCAAATATGATCATTTGAAGGTGAAGTATCTGCTTGCAATGTCATATAATTTTATTGCACCGAGAGTAGCGAGGTGGTTACAACTTAGTATGGGGGATATGTGTAATGTAGTAGTGTAATGATGTCATGTTATGTACCTGTTGATGCCTCGAATATCGCTGCATCAATCAGCAAGGGATTCTCCCCGGTAAGCAATCCCAACTAGATCACTCACCGTTTGGTGTGGGGAATCTGTCCGGTTAACGGTTCCGGCTACCGTGCGTTTTAAAGATTTGTTTGTTTTACCAGTTGCGGCCCGATCCACCGGTTATGTATTTTATATTTAAAATGATATGCAAGTGCCCTATACTAAATGCATGAGGGGAAACAAATCTATGATAATATGATTTAATCTAAATAACCTATCCTTATACGGAGTATATTTAAAGAATGGGCAATAAACTGGAAAATACACCCAAAAATAACACAAGTAGCTGTTAAATCGAAAGGAGCATTTACAGCAGAAAAGGTCATCCAAGATAGCTCAGATTAATATAAGCATCCAATTACCCATTTAACACAGAAATTTTGCAAAGAACATGAAACCTTTCACAGCAAAGATTTAATTCATAAAATCCAAGAAAGATCTCACAGGAAATGTACGAAATTGCAGAAATAATTCAGCAATTAATCGACAAGACTCCAAGCAAAAGTTGTTCCAGCTTCCACCGGCCAAAACGATTTTCCATTGATGCAGCAAAAATAGTTCCTTTACAATACAGAAAAAGAATTTCACCTGCCAAAAGTCCTCTATCTCTCTTTCTAATCATCTATATATAGATTTAAAAAATATGCCCAGAGTTGCCACCTATACCCTAACCGTTTATATTCCCCTAATTTGTCTTGTAGTGCTGGATATTACATAAGAGAAATATCTCAAATATTTTACAACAACAGGAGTTAACATTACAAGTCATTTAATATTCCAAAGGTATATACAAAAATAAACGTTCATGAGGCACGTTGGCGGATGCAAGCTATCCCTGAGCCGGCTCCTTTCGGGCCTGATGCACTTTTGGGATTGCTGGGGTTTCTTCTTGCACTACTACAATGGATGGGCCACTCTCCAATGTGGTAGCTTGGCTGGCTGCCAATGCCTTCTCCACCTTTTCTATATGAATTCCCTAGTGATTTGTGTCCCTTACAATATTCGTTCCAACCAGGGGACTCATGAATCTGAGAGATATTTCTTGCTTGGCCAGTTCTTCTGCTAAGATGGTTATTTCAACTGTAATGACCCAGAGGATTTCTTCTAGGCTGTGTTGATGAACATCAGCTTGGCTGATAAATTGGCGTAGATATTCTGCTGTCAAGGTGTCCAGCTTCTGCACATATTCACTCTCTGCTTGGAGCTCTATACATAGATTAGCTAAATACTATGCTTTATCCAGGAAATCTTCTATCCTTTGGGGCATGGCTATTCGACAGCTTTCTTGTGTGGTCCAGATTTGAGAGTACACAGTCTTGCACTGCTCATAAGTGGCTGAGGTTACAATGGCCAACTTTACTCCACAATCTTTAGAATACTCTAGGGTGCATATATCTGCCTTGTATTCAACAACAGACTTAAGGGGAAGGGTTGCTGGGAACCCTGACTTTCCTTCTCTCCATTCGATGTGCTTTTTAATCTCCCCACTGATGCTTGAGTGTTTCCTCCTGATCCTGGTAGCTTCAACATTGATTTCCTTAACTTTGGTCATGACTGCTTTTAGTCTGTATATTTCCTCTGCTATGAGTTCTCGGACTCCATAGCTCTCTCTTAGTATTGCACAAGCTTGTTCGTGGAAGGGGCTGATGTCTCCCATTTTGTTTTTTACCAACTCCAATTGTTGCTCCAACGATTCATTTTCTCCTTGTAACTTCTCAATGTGCTCCTTCAGGTCATCTACCTCTTGAAGGTTGTCAAATTTATCCGATTCGAGATTCAAATTCTTACCTTTAATCTCTGCATTTTCTTCTTCTAATATTCTTATTTTTATTTCCAGAGCTCTCCTATCTACCTCCAATTGTTGGAGTGTTTTATTTAATTCTTCCTTTTGAGATGTTAGAGCATTATTCTTCTCGATCATCAGATTTGTGTAATTCTGCTCTTGGACTAAGGCTTCCTGAAGCTGCTGCACCTTCTCCTTTTCTTCATCCAACCTATCTCCCAGTATGTTAACATTGTCTGCGGTTGTTGTAACTGTGGCTACGGAGATGGATTCTAGGAGCCTGGCAGCCTCTTCTGTGTTCTGCATGACCGTGGTCTCATGTGTGGTGATGATGTCTGGCCCAAAAGGTCTTTTCAATTTGGAACCTGTCTCTTTGACAATGGTCTTTCTTTTCTTGTTGTAAGCAAAGTTCTGCCAATTAGAAACTGTGCTGCCTTTATAGGGTGTAAAAGGAACAATGGGTAGATCTCCTATGGGGGAACCAATATCTAAGTTTTGTAGGTCTGGGCTTTTGGGATCAACATACTCTTGGGATTTCTTCTCTTCCTCTTCTTTCCTCCGCGCCGCTTCCTCCTGCTCCTTCCTTCTTTTTTCATCTTCTTCATGCTTCGCATTAGTTTCCAGCCTAATTCTTTCTTCCTCTTCTTCTTTCATCTTTGCCTCAGCTTCGGTTGCTTGGATTCTCAAATTTTCTTCTTTTCTTCGTTTATCTTCTTGGATTTTCTTTGCTTGTTCCAAGAGCCTTAGTTCTTCTTCCAAGAAAGCCTTGGAGCCCGAGTTGGCCCCTCCTTTGTCCACCTGACAAATCTGTAGCTCAACCATATTGTTGGTTCCCTTATATGGTTCCTCCTGTGGATCATAAAAGTTGGCATATTCAAAGGGAGTTGAGAGTTCTTTGCAATGCTGTGCAATTTTTCCCTGTCGATCATTCCTGTGAAAAATTCGCTCTCTGAAATGAAAGCTCCTCAATTCTGCAACAAACTCTTTCACAGTTGCAATTCCTGTAAACTTGTAGGACCCAACATAAAAGGGTAAGGGGGGAAAAGTGGCTTTCTTGGCTTTATACAAGGTGTTACCCATCCCATCAATGAATACTTGCCTTACCATTTCCTTGTAGACTATGTAATATGTAGCATGACTTGGGAGGATATATGGGGCTTTGGAACCTCCCTACATTCTTATGTAGGTACCTTCTGGAGAGAAATAGAAATCGCCATACTTTTCCAAGGCTTCCATGGCGTTTTCAGATAAACAATTAGGTTCTTCATTAAATATCAACTGATAAAGGGGCATTATGAACTCCTCACAAATGAGCTTGTAATCTCTCTTGTAATTTTGAGCCCAAAAGATCTTGTAGGCTATAAACACGGAGCCTTCTACTGAGTTCCACATGCATCCCAACTTGGGGAAGGGGCATTTTGCCACGATCAAATCTATGAGGTAGGAAGCCATATAGAATTGTACTTTCCTTTCCACTAGCCCTTCTTTAGCCATTGTTATTGCTGATGACAGGCTGTCTGAAAGAATATCATCCCAATTGAAGATCGTCCCTTTGAAAGCAACATAATGGATGATAGAGACCCACTGTAGCATAAACATCATCCCGTCAGGCCTCCCGAAGATTCTACTTAGCATGAGAGCGATTAGTCTGAAGGGGGGCCTCAGATTCTGGACTTCATATTCTTCACTGTCTTTTCTTCTGAATTGCTTGCCTGAAATTAACAACCTTCTTGCCATGTCCAGATTATCCATATGGATTTATTCCAACCATGCATCATCAAGCCGTTGTTGTGCTTTGGGTAATTTGTAGGCTGTCGAGATGTAAGATGGGTGAAACGATGCAAAGGCCTTTCCCGTGCTATCTGCTATGAATCTAGTTTTGGTGTTGGCATGCTGCAACACCCATCCGATTACCTCTGAGCATGGGAAGAGTTCTGGACGTGTGGCCGCTTTGGATATATAGGAGTTCCGAATATTTTGATATAAGCATTTTTCTTCAAGGAGAGCTTCAGGAAAGTCCTGATCTCTTATCATACGGTAAACATCACCCCAGTTTACTTCCGGAGGCACGTTTGTAGTACATTTGGTGTCTTGGAACGTTGTCTCCATTATGGTGCTTTCATCGACTGCCTTCGTTCTCCTCCTGCCACCTTTGGCCATTATGGGAATCCTTTTCAATAATTAACGTGAATATGCATGCATGACATAATGTTGACAATCCAAACTAATGTCCGTTAGATAATTTCTTCATTTCAACCAAAACTCCTGAACATGTTCCCTTCACATATCAATTTAAAAAAACTTGTGAAAGCATTAATTAAGCTATCCTAGCAGTCGCTATGGTGATTAGGGGTTATGACTACCAATTGATAAAAGTTGGTCCAGTTGCTTAAGTTCGAGGAAACAAAACACTAACGGATGCGTTGGTGCAGAAGATGCCAAATTATAATAGTAGAGATGCCCATGATTAGGGAGAAACCAAAAGGCAGAAAAGGTCAAGCAGGTGACGAATAGATGCATCATTTTAAACTGTGGGAGCCCTGGGGCCCTTTACATCTATGCTTAGGGTCTCTTAACAAACATCTCTTAGGTTGGGGGGTAAAATATCGTCCGGGACCATGAAGAACAAGCTCCATACTAATGACATAAAGAGAGTTACCATAGTAACGGAATGACCTTGCGTAGAAAAAAAGGCACTAGACACGATCATGATTACAAAGACAAGACTAGGCAGCATGATACTCTGCATCAGGTGCACAAAGGGTTGACAATGGGTGTAATTGTTCCGAGAAAATGTCATGGCTTAGAAAAGGACAAAAATGAAACGATGAAACATCATTTTAAGTGGGCACATACATCCTACAGAGCCTGTGAATGTACTTACTTGGAAACGAATGGCGTGGTGCTGACGATTTTTAAAGGACCTGTGACTTCATGTCTTCAAACAATAATGGATGCTTCGTAGCTCAAATGGGACAGAGAAACACTCCAAGTGATGAAAATACAATGACTCGCCAACGAGGTTTCACCCCCATATATTCTAACGGGTACATGCGAAATCTTAATGCGGTGGTTGCATGCCATTAAACAGGTTTTAAGCCTACGTACGGCCGAGTCACGTCGAAACTTTTTCAATAAATGTGACCGTCAAAAGCGGAAGGGTTATGTTAACGCTTCCGACCCACGTGGGAAGAAAAGCTGAAAATGGTTCACCGTTGCGGGGAAGTTGTGCTAAAGCTTCCGTGAATAAGTCATGTATCACAGCGGACTTTAGGCGAACTTTTCCGCTTTCGCGGGAAAGTTGGACAAGTTCTTCCAAAAATATGCCAAGGTTTGTGGGGCGGAATAAAAAGACGAGTCTCTTTGAAAAACTTGTTGATGCGTTTTTTGCGCTTGCGGGAGAGTTAGATGAAAGCTTCCGCCGTAGCGGAAGGATTTAACGAGTTTGTTCCGCCGCGGGCTTGTTTGAATAAACATTTAGTTTTTTCGGAAAATTTAAGATAACTTTTCTGCTGTGGCTTGACTTGGCCTTCTCTTTCATTGTTTCGGAAGACTTAGGACAACTCTTCCGCTATTGCGACAAAATTAGCTCAGAGCTTTCGTCGTTGCGGGCCGAAAGACCAAGTTTTACTTGGGTAAAAGACGAAACTCAAAAATTCTAAGGCAAATTAAGATCAAAAGAAACTAAGTCACTGGATGCCAAGATGTTGCAAAACCTTTTAAGGCAAATATACTCAAAAATGAGGAGGGCCCCAATATTTTTCTAAAAATAAAAAAGGGGGGGCTGTTGTACCATCAACAAATAGCGATTCGCTGGTGAACACATATCTCTAAAGAAAAACTCATCTGGAAGTCAAGAAACTTTCAAAGTGTTGATTTCATATGTACCCAAATGTTTCTGCAGTTCAGTTTCGAAGAATGCATTGATCACTCTTATCATGATGGTGATAAAGGGAGAAAAGTAGCATTGATTTGTTTTTCTTGAAAACTCTCTAAGGGCCGTATTGTGGGATTTTATTTTTTATTTTTAAAGAAAATAGTCTTCAGAATTTAAATAGTATAGGACTCCACAGGATCGTGGCAAAATCTCACAGGGACATTCGTTTGTTCCTCATTCCCATGCTTTTACATCCTTTTGGATGTTTCTTTAATTTCCGACTTTTAGCCGCTTTGAGCCTTCCAGAAATAAGTTTCTCCTACTTTGTATGTTTCGATATTAGTTCTTTAATCCAAAATGTCCTTTTGTGTGAACAGAATATTAGATTTCATGATTCACGGAAGGAGAAGAACTTTTGCTGGGATGATTTATTGGATAGCCCCCTTCAGCTTTCTTGAGCTCACTTTACTTTCTCGACCATGCTTTAATTGAGGCGAGAATTTCTGGAAACCAAACTCTTTAAGATATGCATTTTGGCTTTATTTGCGGCATGGGATCATTTAAATACCATGTATCTATGAGACATGCTTCCTTCCATGGGTCCTGCCACACTTAATTTCCTGAGACAGCCATTGATGTTTAAATGAATGGGCCCTAAGATAGTTAAAAGGAAATACAGGATCGTAGCTATTTGATCGGGGTTATTTTGACCAAAAAGAAAGAGGATCGCTGCATTCTAGGAGGTTGATCATTGAGGACAGAGTTACAAATATGCATATCTTTATTGATGGGCTTCTTATGACTATCCTCCCGAGTTCTCTGGAGACTTTTATTCAGCTACACCATAATTGGAAATTGGCTTTATTTCAAGTAACGACCCTGAAACTTAATCAAAAAGGAAATCAAAGCAAAGATAACAGAAAAAGGGTCAAATTGACTAGTAAACCAAGGTAATCAAAGCAAAAGAAAAGAAAATACAAATAAAAATAAAGAAGCAGAGCTTTATTTATATACAAGAACCTTTCAGAAATCACGCAAAGTATTTCTTTAGGGCAAGACCATTGAGACAGAGGTTCAGTTCCTCTCCTTCTAATTTTTTCACCTTATAAGTTGATGGACCAATTTTTTCAGAAATTTGATAAGGGCCAAGCCATAAGTGCTGGAACTTTGTGTGCATTCCCTTACCATCGTGTTGGTGGTCCCACTTGAGGAACAAGTCTCCTACTTCGAAAGTTCTCTTTCCGGATTTTCTTTTATCAAACCATCGTTTGACTATGTCTTGATGATGATGAAACCGTTCCTTAGCCTTTCCCTGTGACTCTTCTAGTTTCAGCAGGGTATCAATCCTGGACTTTAGGGCTTGACTGCTAGTACATCGGGATGATTGGGCCAGCTTCAATGATGGGAGTAGTATATTCGAAGGGAGAATGGCTTCTTTTCCATATACTAGGTTGAAAGGAGAAGCTCCTAAGGCATTTTTTGGCGTTACCCTGTCTACCCATAGGGCATTAGGGAGGGTTGTGTGGCAGCTCCTTTGATTTTTTATCACGGTCTTTTTTAGGATTCGGATGAGATTTTTATTGGTTGACTCAGCTAAACCATTTCCCCGAGGGTAGTAATTGGTCGAATAATGTAATTTGATTCCCCTTTCATATGTGAATTCATTAATCTTTATTGATGAAAAGTAAGGAGCATTATCAAAAACTAAAGAAATTGGAACCCCAAACCTAGTTATGATGTTCTCTTCCAAAAAGTTGATTACCGTATCCTCATTAGATTTCCGTAGGGGGATAGATTCTTCCCATCTTATAAAATAATCTGTAGCAGTCAGAATGTACTGGTGCTGCAGCGAAGAGTTGGGGTTTATCTCTCCAATTATGTCTATGCCCCACTGCTCGAATGGTTCGGTAATGATAACTCGCTGTAAAGGACATGCTGCTTTAGGTAGATTTACAGTGCTTTTTTGACATACATCACAATTTCTGACATAGGCATGGGAATATCTGAAGAGAGTAGACCAATAATACCCTGCTCTGAGAATTTTATCGGCTGTAGTGTCCCCGGAATCATGTCCTCCAGCAGGTCTGTCATGTAGTTCTTTGACCACATTAATAGCATCTTCCTTTTTTAAACATCTGAGATAAATGCCATCGTAATTCTTTCTGAAGAGTACTCCTTCAATGATCTGATAGGCTATTGATTTAAGACGGAAGGCTCTCCTTTGCTTTGGACTCCAATGCTCTGGTAAGTAACCTGACTGTAAGTAATGTACTAGGTCTCTGTACCAAGAATCTGGGGTTGTGAAAATTGGACATACGTCTATCACATTCAGCTCAGCTTCATTCCTCCAATTGAGCTCTTCGTCAGTTTGGATTTGAGCGAGTATCTTGCATAGGCCTTGACCTTTAATAATGCTTGCTGCCTTGAACTCTAAGTCATATTCCTGGAGAGCAGTAACCCAATTCCCTCTTCTTTCTCCCAATTCGTTTTGAACGAAAAGAGTTCTAACAGCAGGATGAGGGACTATGAATTCCGTCCTATTTTTTAGAATATACGGCTTGAACTGTTTTACTGCTTTGAAGACTGCATATGCTTGTTTATCTACCATGAGATAGTTTAGCTCAGGGCCCTGCAGACCAGTGCTCATAAAAGAAATTGGACATTCATCTCCTGATTTTGTCTTTTGAGTAAGCACAGCTGCAAGAGAGTCATCAGAAGCGAATGTATACATTATAAAATCTTTATCAAAATTTGGACTTCTTAAAGATGGTGCCTTAGCTATAGCATCTTTGATCTCTTTGAATGCGACCTTTTCTAAGTCTGTCCATTTAAATTGTACATTCTGTTTAACCATTTGTTGCAAAGGTTTAACGATTTGGGCAAATTCAGGCACGAACCTTCAGACAAAATTTATGGTCCCCATAAATGATTGCATGGACTTCTTGTTGTAGGGCATGGGAATCTTATTGATAACCTGAATCCTTTCCTGATCTATTGAGATTCCTTCCTTGGAGATGATATGCCCAAGAATCTTTCCTTCAAGAACAACAAAAATGCTTTTCTTAGGGTTTAGAGAAATACCGTACTTCCTACAGCAGTCAAAGATTTGTTTTAGGTGAGAAACGTGGTCTTCCCTTTTCTTCGAAAAGACTGTCACATCGTCCAAGTAGACTACTACACATTGACCGCCTAGTCCTCTGAAAGCAATGTCCATGGCTCACTGAAAAGTAGCTCCTGCATTAATTAAGCCAAAAGGCATTCTTCGGTACGCAAAGGATCCCCACTTTGTGTGAAAAGTGGTTTTGAGTCAGTCTTCCTCCGCTACTAGCACTTGGTTATAACCAAAAAAACCATATAGTAAGGAAAAGAGTTATGATCCTCATACCATCTGCAATATTTGTTCCATCGGGGGAACCAGATAGTTGTCTTTATCGGAAGCTCTATTCAAGTTCCGGAAATCTATGCACAGCCTGATTTCTCTTGATTTCTTCTGCACAGGGACTAGATTAGCCACCCATTCGGAATGTCGGACTTTGAAAATGATTTTGGATTCCAACAATTTTTTTGGTTCCTTCTGAATTAGAGGCTCAAGCATTGGATGCATTCTCCTTAGCTGTTGCTGAAAAGGTTTGACTCCTTCTTTCATAGGTATTACGTGTTGAATGATACGGGTGTCATATGTCTTCAAATCGTCATAGGTCCAAGCGAACACATATTTATATTGCTGAAAAAGTTTAATGAATCTACTTCTTTCCACTGGCGTACAACATTTTCCCAAATTGACATACTTCGGTTCATCTTCTGTGCCCAAATTTATCAATTCATATTGCAGGGCCGAGCTGTGGGTTTTGGCATTCACAGGTCTCCTGAATTTGTTTTGCAAATTGAAGAGGGCCTCTAATGTTCTCACTCCTTTGGGCATAAAATTGCTTTTCACTACGTCTTTATTTTGTAGATCTGAGTCATGCTTTTCTTCCTCTATGATGGCTTCTTGAAAAGCATCTTCATTGGTTAAGAAACTAATGATCTGTTCGTCGTCGTCAAATACTCTTAAATTTGTGATGTTATCTGGCACAGAAGGCCTGGAAATTAATTCAATAGAACATTTATTATTAGTGGGTAGTAATCTGGAAGTGGAAGTAGCTAACAGATCAGCTGCAGTGTTTTGTAATCTTGGGACAAAATTAATGTTAAAAGCATCAAAACATGAGATTAAATTCCATATTTCTGCTTGATAGCCTCTTAAATGCGGCGAAAGACAATGAATCGTATTTCTTATTTGCCTAACAACAATTTCAGAATCACCAAAGACTTTCGAAAACTTAACATTAAGACCAAAGGCTTTCTTCAAACCTTGAATGAGAGCTTCCTATTCTATAGTATTTTTAGTACATTCAAACTCTAACCTACATGATAAAAAATATTTATTTCTATCAAGATCAATTAAAATGCAACCAGCTACAGATCCTTCCAACATCTTGGAGCCATCAATGTAAAGTGTCCAAAAGATGTTTTCTTTTCTAACTAAGTTAGTTTGATTTTTATCTAAATTAGTGACTAAGTCTACTATATTACAGTCAATATCATCAGCCTGTGAAAACTGAAGGAGATCAGGCTGTCCATCTGAAATATGGCTAACTTCTTCTGATTTGTAGTTTCCAGGTTCAATTTCCAAAAAGTAATTTCCTAAAACTGAGGACAAAAAGGCCACTGCTTCATTTTTTCCATCCAGCTGAGTAAAATTTTGTTTCATATGTGGCTCCCTTAATATCTTGATCTGATTCTGACGATTTTGATGGGGTAGCCACAGATGAGACCAATCTGTTGCAAAATAGCCATTAAGTTTCGTAGACCAGTCCCTACTCAAGATTAGACCATATTCCTCGGGAATATTGACCACCATTATATCGATGAATTGACACACTTTGGGATCAGATGACAATCTAACGAGTACATCTTTCAATTCACCAATAACCTTAACAACAGTCCTATCTAGTTGGATGATTTGAGATGGGGATGGGACAGGCTGCCCATTAATCCTTTTGCAAATCGACAAAGGCATGACATTTGAACTAGCACCCAAGTCTACCAAACAGTTGTGCACATTGTGATTAAAAATCTCAAAGGTTAAGAGAAAAGGGAGAGTTTGAGACTTCGATTTTTCGCCAATACTTGCTTCATTAATTTCTGGGTTTTATTCAATGTTTTCTACTGGGACAGCTGTTTGTGGATCTAAGGATTCCATCAACTTATTCCTTTGCTGTGGTAAGCTACACATATCGAAAATGGATATATTAGCTTTCATTTTTTTTATATCCTCGATTATATCATAGCTCATGTCGCATCCTTTCATAGTCGTAGATTGATTTTCTGCTTTGTTTAAAGGAGCTTGGGACTGTTTAGTTCTTTCCGAGTCCAGTTCTTTAGTCACCGTAGGGGCAACCACCGAGCTTGTTTTGGGTTGGGGAGGAATAACAAATATATGCCGTCTCGATATCTGGTTAGACCTAGCTTTAGGTGGTTCTACTGCTGGTTCAATTATTGGGCCTTTACTCCTGGTGGTGATGTTAACAGATGTTGTTTGTATTTCGTCTGCAAACTCTTCACAAGACAGTTCCTGGGTAGGGGTCCAATCCCAAAGAATCATTGTAGTATTGGGAGTTGGTTCCCCACTGTCAAGAGTTTGTTCTTGTTGAGGGTTCATTTGCTTAGGCACTTGCGCATCTAACATTTGGTTCATTACTAAGCTCATCGAATTGATCCACTGTGGGAAGCTTTTTCCTGAGTGTTGTTCTTGGTGAAAAGTGCAGAAGTGGTCCATCCGTATTTCATTCAGATTTAGAACAGCAGAATTATTGACTGGTGGGGTTGGATGTCTATTGTCTTCTTTCTTTTTATAGAAGGGTTTAAAAGGAGGTCTCGAAGAGCTGGCTGCTTTGTCCTTTTCTAGATCTACAATCTTGTTGGAGAGTTTATGCATCATTTTTATGACATTTTCTAAATCTGGTGCAGGTTCTTCTTTATCCCTAGTTAACAAAAAAGGTTTCTTAAGAGCTGCTGGCTTACCCTCTATATCTAAGGCATGTTTCGCTATGCTGTCATTGTAGTGCCCCTAGACTTTTGTAGACATTGAGGGCACCTGCTGAGTGACCCGGCCGATTGAAACATTAATTAAAAAAAAACCTTTTGACCTTATTTTTGAGTATGTGTATCTGAATTGTTGAGTTAAATGAATAATTGCATATGTTAAACGATTAGCTATGACTATGGAAATTATGCTGATAAATAATGATTAACGACTAGCTGTTTGGTGACTATGTAATTGTCGACGAGATGTATATTTGATTAGATAAATAAGAAGTTGAATAAATCATAAATGTTTAACAATGTTAGATTTAGAAATCAGACGATGATTATTGAAGACAGTGCTACTAATAAATTGTTGTGAGAAGTGTGTGTAGGAACAAGTGAGACGGTTCACTGACGGACACACAAAGGAACTTGAAGGGTCGTAGAGTACGGGTAAATCACACACAAGGGAAGCGACGACGATGTCGACTTCCGACGAGAATACCACGCATGAGCAGATAAGCATTGATCCGCTTGCTCAAGAGGAATGCGTGAGGGCGTACGAGGTGGGCCACGACGGAGCTGGTCACGTACGCGTTGAGGGGCGCGCAGTGAGAACGGACTCACTCCTCAGCGCCATTAGTCCCTAGATAGCATGTAGACGGAGGATGGATGGTAACGATTCCTAAAATCCCTACAAGAGTTCCCGCAAGTCAAAACGGAAATATGATGGCAGAAGGGCCCAACGATGAGGTACCCTGTCGAGAACGGAAAGAAAGGACGCAAGGACCCAACGAGGTGGTACCATGCCAAGGAATGGAAATCTTGGATGATTGGAACCGACGGAGTGGTGCCATGTCAGAGAATTAAAAATTAAGGAACCATGAGCCCAACGACGCGGCACCGTGATCCTAGTGATTTTGATTGTTAAATTAAAATGCATAAAAACTTAGGAAAATAACTCTAGATTATTACTTAGCAAATGCATAACAATAGCTAAGACATTTGCACATGAATAGTTATATTTTTGTTGAGCATTTAAAATAATAGAAATTATTATTTAGGAGCAAAATAGATTAGACACCTAGTCAACTAAAAGCTAGGAGCTGATTAAAATATCTGGGGGACAAACTAGAGCAAACTTAGGGATGTAGGTGCACTTCCTTGAGAAACTGACACTTGGATGGGTGAGTGTTCTAAATAATTAAATAATTAAAAATATTTAATTATGCATGAAGAGACATGTGTCGCAAGAGATTTCCCTTTATAAGGAAAGCTTAAGGAATGGGTAAGGGGCCCATAATTTGGACGATTGTCGTAATTTTCAATTGCCTCAAGGACTTGCTGCTATCTAAGGGTTTGGCTAAGAAATCCTGGTGGGAGGGGAATCCCAAGCTGAATTTCTGAAATACGTGTGTGAACTCTACGGCCCGACTAGCTCGGGGGTCTGGAAGGAAGAAGAGTACTTCCAGAGTGGTTGGGTGGTTAACCGAGGTGTCCGCCTGTGACCGTGGTGATTGACGACGAGTGTGGAGCTGTGACAAACAAGGAGATTCACCTTCCGATTGGAGCTGCGACCATTACAGCTCTTGGTTTAAGATTCAATATCCACCCGACTTCCAGCTCGACTGCTAAATCAGGTTCATTATTCTTCAGTTATGATTTTTCTATAGTTGAGTTATTATTGTAATTTGGAAATTGTTAAGAATTCTGGTTTTTGACAAAAGTATAAACTCTGTTTTCCCTACATATATATGTAATTATGAATTTGCGAGAAGACTTTGAAAATGTTGATTGTAATTATATTTAGAGATCTCTGTAATTTTTTTTAAACTCTGCCTTATTTTTATGCATTTCGAATCCCTGCAACTGATTCAGGATTTGGGGAAAACTCAGGGTGCTGTAGCCGATATAGCATTCTGATATTTTAAAAACTCTATTCGCCTTAGTAGTTCGATTCCAGATCTGTTGTATGATGTCGATCTACTTCTCTGAGATTTAAACTTCGTCTGTTTTATGGTACACATTCCAGAATCACTCGTTGAAAACGTTCTATTTCCTAATATTTAAAACAAAAAAAAATCATGTATTTGTTATGCTTCGATCCCAGATCTAACTGCAGAAATCGATGTACTCTCCGAAGATTTAAACCCTGCTTTTATTATACTCATATTATCGAATCCCTGCGAATAGGATCAATTACATGTGTTATGTGAAGGTAAGAAACAGAGTTACTGTGATCATGTGCATACTTTGTGAAGGACGATCCAATCCCCACTACCTCTTAATCCTGGATCTGGGTGCATTCATTGCAATACGGAAGGGCGTCTTGAATCCAGATCTATGTTTAAAACCCTGTTTTCGATTGAATTCCTTTTCTTTTTATGGGTTACCGTATACTCCTAAGGTTATAAAAAAAATTTATGCTTTAAGACCGTGCTGCCCTGGATCGCTGCATATTTGTTCAAGTCTTGCTTACCTATCAACACTTATTCTCCAGGATGTAATTGTTTTAAGATTAGAGATCTCAGAGCTCACTACAAATTGTTTAACCGTGTTTAACTACCATTGGCGTTAAGACTCTGTCGAGATTTGGCATTACCTAAATCCTCGATATAATCTACTATGTTAAGATAGACTCTGATTGAAAACTCCAGCTATGTATTGTGTAGACATTATGATTCATGTCTCTATTTTGATTTCTTATCGATATCTCCAAATCCATCTTTTGAATTACCTCTGCTTCCTTAAAAAGGGTGCGTTAATCCCAATCTTGACACTTCCCGATTTATAATTTGGATTTATAGTTAGTTCTTAAAGATATTCGAATTCAGATATTGGCTCTTGACTTTAGATCTCAGTGATTAGTTTCAGAACTGAGATCTCTGTATTTCTTTTAAGTGAAATGTTGGGCATTTACTCAGTCTCTGTATTCAGTCCAGATCTGAATGGCAGCTGGATGATCCACTCGTTTCTTATTAAAATCCCCTACGGGTGCTCCAGATCCGGACGAGTGCCATTAATCTATCGACCCTATTTTTCCTTTTCCTAAATCTCTGTATTTCTGTTGAGTGAAATGTTGGGCATTTACCCAGTCTCGAGTCCAGCAAATCGAGTAGGCTAAATCGCTTTTCATATGTGTTTTTTTCTGTTCTTGGAATCGAAGGAGCATTCAATTTTATTTCAAAGAAAATTTGCAGTTAAATCGGATTCCAGGTTGGACGAGTATGCTGTTACCTTTGAAACTCTGTTCTCTCATAGAATGTAGAATCTCCTATTTTATTATCCAAAATTTTTACGGTTGTTTAAGATCCAAAAATAAAATAAAATTTGCCATTACTGAATACTTGGTATGAATCCCCCATTAAAAACGATTCCAGAGTTCTACTGAAACTCAAATACCAGATTGTCTTTAATCCTTAACTCTGAATGTATGCCCTTATTAATGTCGACTTGTGCAGTGACATGATCGGCATATGTTCTGTCAAATTCTTCCTTGAAGCCCAAATCTCAAATATCTACTGTTGATCTTAATTATTAAATATTGATATCTTTTATTTGAATTCCGAAACTGTAGATAGAGCTAATTCCCCATTTGGTGTGCAGGTGAATGTATTAGAATAATAGTTACATTGACATCTGTTATGACGAGTTCCAAAATCCTGGAAAAAAAATCTCACTCTGTAATTAAATATTGATATCTTTTATTTGAATTCCGAAACCGTAGATAGAGCTAACTCTCTATTTTGTGTGCAGGTGAATGTATTAGAATAATAGTTACATTGATATCTTTTATGACGAGTTCCAAAATCCTGGATAAATCTCACTCTGTATTTTGTGCAGATGAATGAATTAATATAATAGTCATATTGATTATGATTAATGGAATAGCCTAGTATTATATCTTTATATGAAATATATGTTACTAGGAAAAGAAGGTCAGGGAATAGTATGTACTTAGTTATGTTAATATAATAATTATATTGATTCTGATTAGTGGGAATACTTTATCATATTTCTTTATGGGAAGAATTGTATTAGCCTAGTATTATATCCTTATATGAAATTACAGATTGACCGAATTGTCTTTATCTCACAACCACATACTTTATATTGGACCTTGTTTAATGAAGTGAATTATTATAGAATTAATATAATAAGCCATATTGATTATGATTAGTGGAAACACTTTATTACATTCCTTTAGGGAAATTGGGTTAGCCTAGTGTTATATCTTTATAGTATTATATCCTTACATGAAATAGATGTTACTAGGAAATTATTGACATTTCGAAGTGATCAAGTGAATATTTTGATACATTTATAGGAAATATATATTCAAGGATATTAAGAGTTCAATTAACTTAAATATACTTTTTAAAAGCATAAAGTGAAGTGATTATGCTGATAGGAATTATCAAAATGTTTAGTTAATATATATATATATACATTTTAGTTTGCCTAAGATGTATCGCTTGTGTTGTTGTATATATATTTAGTAGTGTGGATGAATTGATGCATAAGTAATAAATTTATTGTGGAGAAATTTAATATTAAGTACTTACTTAATCTGAATGATAGAAGTTACTAGAATTTAGGTTCTAATTGATAGTTGAATTTATAGAATGATATTCCATTTAAGGAAGGTTAAAAGAATCATAATTATTTAATATGGTGATTAATGTTAAGAGAAATGTTAGATTTATAACTAATTGTCTTAGTGAGAAATGGAAGGAATATTTGGTATAGCAACTGATGTTTAAATAATTATTAGATTTAAAATTAACTTTCTTGTGAAAGATGGAAGAAATTCTTAAGTGTAGTAACTAATGTGAAAAGAAGCATTATAGTTATGATTATATTTCTTAATGATGAATGAAGGAATTATTTAAAAGTATGTGAAAAAATAAAAAATAAAAAAAAATCACGTGCTCGGGATGCGAGACCTTACATTTGGTATCAGAGCAAGGTCGAACTTAGTTCGGACCTAGATAATTCCGCGCAAAACAATTTATGATGTTTAGTTGACTAATAAATTTTATTTTTACATCTGAACAGACTTCGTCATGGATCGAAGAACTCGCCAGGGTAGAGTCGGAAGGGGACGAGGACGAGCTGCACGCCCGTCAACCCCAACAACCCCTGTGAATAACCCTCCGAGAGCGGAGGAAACCATTAACCTACCTGCGGACGAGGTCATGACAATGATGAGGAACTACCACAGAATGACAGAAGCATTGATGACACGACTTGACCGCGAGAACGTTGGTTCTCAAGTCACTGCTGTACCACAGGCGCCACCTCCGGTCAACATACACCGAGAGTTAGAAAAGGTGAAGTTTCCTGAATTTTGGGGTTCCACTGAGGGGACTGCCGCTGAGGCATGGCTAGAAAACATGGCCATGTGTTTTTCTTTGAGAGACTACACGTCTAACATGAAGGTACGGATGGCAATACTACAACTGAAGGGGGAAGCCCTTCTTTGGTGGAAGACCTTGCGACCTCAGCTAGGTCTAGAGCTTGAGGAGATATTGTGGGAATTGTTCGATGAACATTTCCGTCAGCATTACCTATCAGACGAATTCATTGAGCGACAGCTGAATGATTTCCATGCACTAAAACAAGGACTACGGACAGTACAAGAGTACGAAATCCGTTTTATGGAGTTACTAAGATATGCACCCCATGTTGCCACGGAGAAACTAAAAGTCAATAAGTTCATCTACGGATTAAACCCCGTCATACGAGACAAGGTTCGTATTCTGACACCTTCTACTTTGCACGATGCGGTCCAAAAGGCCCTCATAGCGGAAGAAGAGCTTCCTGGCAAGATGTTGCAAAATAAGAACTTTACAAATACAGACCGAGGAAGTCAACCTTCACATGCACCCAAACATCAGTATGGGAATAAGAATTTTGGGAGGAGACCTTTCAACGGAGGGTCTAACAGAGATGATAGAACACCATACCGACCGCCACCACGGAATGATCATGCAAAGCCTTTTGCAAAACCGGCGCAGTTTGGACCAAGAAGAAATGATGCACGA
The DNA here is from genome assembly GCA_027924585.1 of Larix kaempferi. Classification (NCBI taxonomy): domain Eukaryota; kingdom Viridiplantae; phylum Streptophyta; class Pinopsida; order Pinales; family Pinaceae; genus Larix; species Larix kaempferi. Next base: position 12,147,344 of record BSBM01000771.1, on the reverse strand, counting down.
GCTAGAACCAAAACAAGAGGGCCCAAAGCAGGATGTTGGAGGTGTGGAGGACCACATTTCCAAAGCGAATGTCCTCAGCAGGACCAGGGAAACCAAAGAACCCAAGCACCGCGACAAACTACCGCAGCCGATTTAGGACGAGCGCATCGTATACACGCTGCCGTCAACAACCGCCAAGCTGAACATCAATCCACCGTCCTCGAGACTACTGGTAAGATACATGGTAATGTATTTTCCTTGCTTATAGACCCTGGAGCTACTGAAAGTTTTATTTCCTTAAAAGTTGTAGAAAATAATAAAATGATGGCAATAAGTCAAGATGATTTCGACACTGTCGAGATGGCATCCGGTAGTGTCCAGAGTGTGAGTCTTAAGGTAGAGAACTGCGAAGTCAACCTAGGAGTATGTTCTTCTAGAATATCCTTTTATGTTACGGAATTGGGTACATATGATCTAATTCTGGGGATGGATTGGCTGGAAGCACACTCGGCGGTGATGGATTGCCGAAGTAAGGAACTAACTTTCATCGACGATGAAGGTTACAAGAGAATGATAACAGGGAAGAAGAAGAAGGTTTCCTTGAGAATGATATCGGCCATGCAACTTAAGAAAAGCATGAGGAAAGGGTGCCAATTGTATGCGGTGATTGCATTGAACAAGGAAGGGGATAAGGTAGAAGTAATCAACCACCCCTTGTTCTCAGAATTCATGGACGTGTTTCCTGACGCATTACCTGGATTACCGCCACAGCGTGAACTGGATTTCACAATAGAACTAAAACCTGGAACCGAACCCATAGCTAGGACTCCTTACCGAATGTCTGTACCAGAACTGAAGGAATTGCAAATTCAACTACAAGAGTTGTTAGACTTAGGGCTGATCAGACCTAGTGTGTCTCCTTGGGGAGCACCTGTTATTTTTGTGAAGAAGAAGGATGGGTCTTGGCGTTTGTGCATTGACTACCGTCAATTGAACAAAGCGACCATAAGAAATCAGTATCCCCTACCCAGAATAGATGACCTCTTTGACCAGATGAAGGGTGCGACGGTATTCTCAAAAATCGACCTAAGGTCGGGATACCACCAGTTGAGGATCAAGGATGAAGATATCCCCAAGACAACGTTTAAAACTAGATTTGGACACTACGAATTTGTTGTAGTACCTTTTGGCTTAACAAATGCACCCAGTGTATTTATGAACCTGATGAACGGTGTGTTTCGACAACACCTTGACAAGTTTGTACAGGTGTTCTTGGACGACATTCTGATTTATTCAAGAACACCGGAAGAACATGAGGAACACTTGAGAATAGTCTTAAAATGTTTAAGAGAAAATCACCTTTATGGAAAATTATCAAAGTGTTCGTTCTTCCAGAAGGAGATTCATTATCTTGGACACATCATATCCGGCGAAGGGATAGCTGTAGATCCAGCCAAGATTGAAGCCATTTGGGATTGGCCGGCACCCACAAATGTACATGAGGTACGAAGCTTTATGGGGCTTGCCGGATATTATAGACGTTTTGTGGAAGGCTTCTCTAGAGTAGCGGGACCTATTACTGAATTGCAAAAGAAGAACCGTCCTTTCATTTGGACGGAGAAATGCGAAGAGGCCTTTGCTAAACTAAAAGAATTACTGACTACGGCACCAATCCTAAAAGTTCCCGATATGGATAAAGATTTCTTGGTATGCACGGATGCTTCAAAGGATGGTGTTGGTTGTGTATTGATGCAAGATGGGAGAGTAATTGCGTACACGTCCAGAAGACTTAGGCCGCATGAAGAGAACTATGCGACCCATGATATGGAGATGACTGCGGTGATGCATGCTTTGAAGTTATGGAGACACTATCTGGTAGGGAGAAAGTTTGAATTAAAGACTGACCATTGTGGGTTACAACACATCTTCACCCAAAGTGACCTTAACGCAAGACAGAGAAGATGGTCGGAAGTACTCAGTGAGTACGATTTCGACATAACGTATGTGAAAGGGACTTTGAACAAAGTGGCAGATGCACTTAGTCGTAGACCTAGGATATTCTCTGTCATACCATTAAAGACCAACTTAAGAGAAAAGATCTTGACACTACAACAGAAGGACACATGGTATAATGAAGTAAAAGCTGAGTTGGAGAATGAACAGATGAGGATACCCAAGTTTGAAGGGTACTCTTTGGACATGGATGGTTTATTACGGTATAACCGTCGCATGTATGTTCCTGATAATGAAGAAATTCGAGGTTTAATACTGTCCGAGGCTCACCGAGCCGTCTATAGAGCGCATCCTGGAATAAAAAAGATGTACGCGGATTTGAAACCTTTGTTCTTTTGGCATGGTATGAAGAGGGATGTGGTAAGTTTTTTGGCGAAGTGTATGGAGTGCCAGATGGTAAAGGCGGAACATCGACACCCAGCCGGATTACTGCAACCACATGCAATCCCAGAATCAAAATGGGAGGTTATTTCTATGGATTTTATAGTTGGGTTACCCTTAACCAACAGGAGACACGACACAATTTTTGTGGTCGTTGACACTCTTACCAAGAGTGCGCATTTCCTGCCGATCAAGAATACGTATCAAGCTCCGGAGATAGCCCGAGTTTTCATTAACAAAGTAGTAAGACTACATGGAATTCCAAAGAAAATTATTTCTGATAGAGGATCAGTATTTACTGGAAGGTTTTGGACAAGCTTTCAAGAAGCTCTTGGTACTCAACTTAACTTTAGCACCGCCTACCACCCTGAAACGGACGGACAAACGGAAAGAGTGAACCAAGTATTGGAGGACATGCTAAGAATGTATGTAATGGATCAACAGAAGAAGTGGGAAGAATATCTACCCTTGGTGGAATTTGCATACAACAACAGTTATCAGAGTTCTATCCAGATGGCTCCTTTTGAATTTCTCTATGGGAGACCTTGTAGGACTCCCATAAGTTGGGATATACTAGAGGATAGGACATTACTTGGTCCTGAGGTGATACAAGAGATGGAAGACCAGATGGTCACGATTCGTGCTCGACTAAAGGAAGCACAGGATCGCCAGAAGAGTTATGCGGATGCACACAGGACTGATCGTAGCTACGAAATTGGGGATAGGGTATTTCTACGGGTAAAACCACAGAAGAGTTCTATAAAGTTTGGAAAGGGAGCCAAGTTGTCGCCTAGGTTTGTAGGACCCTTTAGAATTTCAGAACGGATAGGACCGGTTGCCTATCGTCTTGACTTGCCGTCATCATTAAGTAGAATTCATAATGTTTTTCATGTTTCTGTATTGCGCCACTATGTTCCCGATACTTCACATATCATTGACTTGAGTAATGTGCAGATAACGGACGACGGGGCCGTGATGGCCGAACCGATCCGGATTTTAGACCAGCGAACGCGGCAGCTTAGGCACCGTATGATTGATCAAGTCAAAGTACAGTGGGACAGCTATAGTCCAAGCTCTGCGACTTGGGAGGACGCAACTGAGATGCGTCGTAGTTTTCCATTTTTATTCTGAACTTCGGGACGAAGTTCTAAATAAGTAGGGGTGTATGTAGTGCCCCTAGACTTTTGTAGACATTGAGGGCACCTGCTGAGTGACCCGGCCGATTGAAACATTAATTAAAAAAAAAACCTTTTGACCTTATTTTTGAGTATGTGTATCTGAATTGTTGAGTTAAATGAATAATTGCATATGTTAAACGATTAGCTATGACTATGGAAATTATGCTGATAAATAATGCTTAACGACTAGCTGTTTGGTGACTATGTAATTGTCGACGAGATGTATATTTGATTAGATAAATAAGAAGTTGAATAAATCATAAATGTTTAACAATGTTAGATTTAGAAATCAGACGATGATTATTGAAGACAGTGCTACTAATAAATTGTTGTGAGAAGTGTGTGTAGGAACAAGTGAGACGGTTCACTGACGGACACACAAAGGAACTTGAAGGGTCGTAGAGTACGGGTAAATCACACACAAGGGAAGCGACGATGATGTTGACTTCCGACGAGAATACCACGCATGAGCAGATAAGCATTGATCCGCTTGCTCAAGAGGAATGCGTGAGGGCGTACGAGGTGGGCCACGACGGAGCTGGTCACGTACGAGTTGAGGGGCGCGCAGTGAGAACGGACTCACTCCTCAGCGCCATTAGTCCCTAGATAGCATGTAGACGGAGGATGGATGGTAACGATTCCTAAAATCCCTACAAGAGTTCCCGCAAGTCAAAACGGAAATATGATGGCAGAAGGGCCCAACGATGAGGTACCCTGTCGAGAACGGAAAGAAAGGACGCAAGGACCCAACGAGGTGGTACCATGCCAAGGAATGGAAATCTTGGATGATTGGACCCGACGGAGTGGTGCCATGTCAGAGAATTAAAAATTAAGGAACCATGAGCCCAACGACGCGGCACCGTGATCCTAGTGATTTTGATTGTTAAATTAAAATGCATAAAAACTTAGGAAAATAACTCTAGATTATTACTTAGCAAATGCATAACAATAGCTAAGACATTTGCACATGAATAGTTATATTTTTGTTGAGCATTTAAAATAATAGAAATTATTATTTAGGAGCAAAATAGATTAGACACCTAGTCAACTAAAAGCTAGGAGCTGATTAAAATATCTGGGGGACAAACTAGAGCAAACTTAGGGATGTAGGTGCACTTCCTTGAGAAACTGACACTTGGATGGGTGAGTGTTCTAAATAATTAAATAATTAAAAATATTTAATTATGCATGAAGCGACATGTGTCGCAAGAGATTTCCCTTTATAAGGAAAGCTTAAGGAATGGGTAAGGGGCCCATAATTTGGACGATTGTCGTAATTTTCAATTGCCTCAAGGACTTGCTGCTATCTAAGGGTTTGGCTAAGAAATCCTGGTGGGAGGGGAATCCCAAGCTGAATTTCTGAAATACGTGTGTGAACTCTACGGCCCGACTAGCTCGGGGGTCTGGAAGGAAGAAGAGTACTTCCAGAGTGGTTGGGTGGTTAACCGAGGTGTCCGCCTGTGACCGTGGTGATTGACGACGAGTGTGGAGCTGTGACAAACGAGGAGATTCACCTTCCGATTGGAGCTGCGACCATTACAGCTCTTGGTTTAAGATTCAATATCCACCCGACTTCCAGCTCGACTGCTAAATCAGGTTCATTATTCTTCAGTTATGATTTTTCTATAGTTGAGTTATTATTGTAATTTGGAAATTGTTAAGAATTCTGGTTTTTGACAAAAGTATAAACTCTGTTTTCCCTACATATATATGTAATTATGAATTTGCGAGAAGACTTTGAAAATGTTGATTGTAATTATATTTAGAGATCTCTGTAATTTTTTTTAAACTCTGCCTTATTTTTATGCATTTCGAATCCCTGCAACTGATTCAGGATTTGGGGAAAACTCAGGGTGCTGTAGCCGATATAGCATTCTGATATTTTAAAAACTCTATTCGCCTTAGTAGTTCGATTCCAGATCTGTTGTATGATGTCGATCTACTTCTCTGAGATTTAAACTTCGTCTGTTTTATGGTACACATTCCAGAATCACTCGTTGAAAACGTTCTATTTCCTAATATTTAAAACAAAAAAAAATCATGTATTTGTTATGCTTCGATCCCAGATCTAACTGCAGAAATCGATGTACTCTCCCAAGATTTAAACCCTGCTTTTATTATACTCATATTATCGAATCCCTGCGAATAGGATCAATTACATGTGTTATGTGAAGGTAAGAAACAGAGTTACTGTGATCATGTGCATACTTTGTGAAGGACGATCCAATCCCCACTACCTCCTAATCCTGGATCTGGGTGCATTCATTGCAATACGGAAGGGCGTCTTGAATCCAGATCTATGTTTAAAACCCTGTTTTCGATTGAATTCCTTTTCTTTTTATGGGTTACCGTATACTCCTAAGGTTATAAAAAAAATTTATGCTTTAAGACCGTGCTGCCCTGGATCGCTGCATATTTGTTCAAGTCTTGCTTACCTATCAACACTTATTCTCCAGGATGTAATTGTTTTAAGATTAGAGATCTCAGAGCTCACTACAAATTGTTTAACCGTGTTTAACTACCATTGGCGTTAAGACTCTGTCGAGATTTGGCATTACCTAAATCCTCGATATAATCTACTATGTTAAGATAGACTCTGATTGAAAACTCCAGCTATGTATTGTGTAGACATTATGATTCATGTCTCTATTTTGATTTCTTATCGATATCTCCAGATCCATCTTTTGAATTACCTCTGCTTCCTTAAAAAGGGTGCGTTAATCCCAATCTTGACACTTCCCGATTTATAATTTGGATTTATAGTTAGTTCTTAAAGATATTCGAATTCAGATATTGGCTCTTGACTTTAGATCTCAGTGATTAGTTTCAGAACTGAGATCTCTGTATTTCTTTTAAGTGAAATGTTGGGCATTTACTCAGTCTCTGTATTCAGTCCAGATCTGAATGGCAGCTGGATGATCCACTCGTTTCTTATTAAAATCCCCTACGGGTGCTCCAGATCCGGACGAGTGCCATTAATCTATCGACCCTATTTTTCCTTTTCCTAAATCTCTGTATTTCTGTTGAGTGAAATGTTGGGCATTTACCCAGTCTCGAGTCCAGCAAATCGAGTAGGATAAATCGCTTTTCATATGTGTTTTTTTCTGTTCTTGGAATCGAAGGAGCATTCAATTTTATTTCAAAGAAAATTTGCAGTTAAATCGGATTCCAGGTTGGACGAGTATGCTGTTACCTTTGAAACTCTGTTCTCTCATAGAATGTAGAATCTCCTATTTTATTATCCAAAATTTTTACGGTTGTTTAAGATCCAAAAATAAAATAAAATTTGCCATTACTGAATACTTGGTATGAATCCCCCATTAAAAACGATTCCAGAGTTCTACTGAAACTCAAATACCAGATTGTCTTTAATCCTTAACTCTGAATGTATGCCCTTATTAATGTCGACTTGTGCAGTGACATGATCGGCATATGTTCTGTCAAATTCTTCCTTGAAGCCCAAATCTCAAATATCTACTGTTGATCTTAATTATTAAATATTGATATCTTTTATTTGAATTCCGAAACTGTAGATAGAGCTAATTCCCCATTTGGTGTGCAGGTGAATGTATTAGAATAATAGTTACATTGACATCTGTTATGACGAGTTCCAAAATCCTGGAAAAAAAATCTCACTCTGTAATTAAATATTGATATCTTTTATTTGAATTCCGAAACCGTAGATAGAGCTAACTCTCTATTTTGTGTGCAGGTGAATGTATTAGAATAATAGTTACATTGATATCTTTTATGACGAGTTCCAAAATCCTGGATAAATCTCACTCTGTATTTTGTGCAGATTAATGAATTAATATAATAGTCATATTGATTATGATTAATGGAATAGCCTAGTATTATATCTTTATATGAAATATATGTTACTAGGAAAAGAAGGTCAGGGAATAGTATGTACTTAGTTATGTTAATATAATAATTATATTGATTCTGATTAGTGGGAATACTTTATCATATTTCTTTATGGGAAGAATTGTATTAGCCTAGTATTATATCCTTATATGAAATTATAGATTGACCGAATTGTCTTTATCTCACAACCACATACTTTATATTGGACCTTGTTTAATGAAGTGAATTATTATAGAATTAATATAATAAGCCATATTGATTATGATTAGTGGAAACACTTTATTACATTCCTTTAGGGAAATTGGGTTAGCCTAGTGTTATATCTTTATAGTATTATATCCTTACATGAAATAGATGTTACTAGGAAATTATTGACATTTCGAAGTGATCAAGTGAATATTTTGATACATTTATAGGAAATATATATTCAAGGATATTAAGAGTTCAATTAACTTAAATATACTTTTTAAAAGCATAAAGTGAAGTGATTATGCTGATAGGAATTATTAAAATGTTTAGTTAATATATATATATATATATATATACATTTTAGTTTGCCTAAGATGTATCGCTTGTGTTGTTGTATATATATTTAGTAGTGTGGATGAATTGATGCATAAGTAATAAATTTATTGTGGAGAAATTTAATATTAAGTACTTACTTAATCTGAATGATAGAAGTTACTAGAATTTAGGTTCTAATTGATAGTTGAATTTATAGAATGATATTCCATTTAAGGAAGGTTAAAAGAATCATAATTATTTAATATGGTGATTAATGTTAAGAGAAATGTTAGATTTGTAACTAATTGTCTTAGTGAGAAATGGAAGGAATATTTGGTATAGCAACTGATGTTTAAATAATTATTAGATTTAAAATTAACTTTCTTGTGAAAGATGGAAGAAATTCTTAAGTGTAGTAACTAATGTGAAAAGAAGCATTATAGTTATGATTATATTTCTTAATGATGAATGAAGGAATTATTTAAAAGTATGTGAAAAAAAAAAAAAAAAAAAATCACGTGCTCGGGATGCGAGACCTTACATTTCATGTTCTTCTTCCACCTTCTTGGATTCTTCAAAATTTTCTGTCAAGGTAGGTTTTTTTGTTCTCTTGACGAACATTGCAAGCGGGGATTTAAGAGCTGTGGTATAATATTCTACTAAGCATTCCTTAGCGGGCTTTGTTGCGTCACTGAAATTATTTAACAACGTTGTGAATCTCGGGTTAAACTCTTGAACTTTCTCATTCTTTTCCATTCTCATAGACAATAATTCTTTCATGAGAGTAGCTATAGTTTTCTGATTGCCATATTTTTTAAGAAAGCATTTCTCAAAATCTTCCCAACTTGTTATCGAACTAGCTTGCAAACTAAAATACCAGGAAGATACTTTGGGTTCGAAAGTATAACGAAAAAGACGATAGACCACATCCTCGTGCTCCACATTTAAAAGATTTAGAGCTAAATAAAAACTTTTAAGGTGGTCTTCAATAGAAATTCCCTTGCTAAGGTCATACTTAGGCAAAACCTTTTCCGGGTTCTTAGGCAAATCATGGAATGGTCCGACTATGTTTAAGGCCCCTCTAGCTCTCCATGTAGGTACGGCCATGGCTCTCGGGGGAGAGAGTGGTGGTGAGTGCAGTGGTGAGTTAATGGGAGTATCCCTTGGAGCGTGCTGCTCTGGACCTGTGGGGGTCTCTGGTCTAACTTCGTCAAAAGGTTCAGTGATCTCTTCTAGAGATAAATCTAACTATTCTTCTAGACTTTGAACAAGAACCGAATCTCTCGTGCACTGTATATTTTTTCAAGGGGCTCTGGTTCTGGGTAACAAAGGAACTGTGGTTAGTCCTCCAAGGCTTCTCACGTAGGAGCGAGTATGTCTCCTGAATTGATTTACTTCTTCAAAAGGGACAACATACACTACTTCTGACTATTCTGTTTCAGGGTTAGGATCTTCTTGATTTCTTGATTCCAGATCTGGAAATTCTGGAAAGACTGTTGCGGATGGGTTTTCAGTGGAAATTTGGCTAACAAAAGAATCTTTTCCACTAGCCATGCACTGGTGGCCCTCCTTCTAGCGCCAAAAACTGTTGATGCCTCAAATATTACTGCATCAATAAGTAAGGGATTCTCCCCGGTAATCAATCCCAACTAGATCACTCATTGTTTGGTTTGGGGAATCCGTCCGGTTAACGATTCTGGCTACCGTGGGTTTTAAAGATTTGTTTGTTTTACCGGTTGCAGCCCAATCCACCGGTTATGTATTTTATATTTAAAATGATATGCAAGTGCCCTATATTAAATGCATGAGGGGAAACAAATCTATGCTAATTTGATTTAATCTAAATTACCTATCCTTATAAGGAGCATATTTAAAGAATGGGCAATAAACTGAAAAATACACCCAAAAATTCCGCAGGTAGCTGTTAAATCGAAAGGAGCATTTACAGCAGAAATAAAGGTCATCCAAGATAGCTTAGATTAATATAAGCATCCAGTTACCCATTTAACACAAAAATTTTGCAAAGAACATGAAACCTTTCACAACAAAGAATTAATTCATAAAAGCCAGGAAAGATCTCACAGGAAATGTACAAAAATGCAGAAATAATTCAACAATTAATCAACAAGACTCCAAGCAAAAGTTGTGCCAGCTTCCACAAGCCAAAACGATTTTCCATTGATGTAGCAGAAATAGTTCCTTTACAATACAGAAAAAGAATTTCACCTGCCAAAAGTCCTCTATCCCTCTTTCTAATCAGCTATATATAGCTTTACAAAATATGCCCAGAGTTGCCACCTATACCGTAACCGTTTATATTCCCCTAATTTGTATTGTAGTGCTGAATATTACATAAGAGAAATATCTCAAATATTTTGCAACAATGGGAGTTAAAATTACAAGTCATTTAATATTCCAAAGGTATATACAAAAATAAACGTTCATGAGGCACGCTGGCGGACACAACCTATCCCTGAGCCGACTACTTTGGGGCCTGAGGCGCTTCTGGGATCGTTGGGGTTTCTTCTTGCACTACTGCAATGGTTGGGCCACTCTCCAATGTGGTAGTTTGGCTGGCTGCCAATGCCTTCTCCACCTCTGCTATATGAATTCCCTAGTGATTTGTGTCCCTTACAATATTCGTTCCAACCAAGGGACTCATGAATCTGAGAGATATTTCTTGCTTAGCCAGTTCTTCTACTAAGACAGTTATTTCAGCCGTAGTGACCCGGAGGCTTTCTTTGAAGTTGTGTTGATTAACAACAGCTTGGATGATAAATTGGCGTAGATCTTCTGCTGTCAAGGTATCCAGCTTCTGCACATATTCACTTTTTTCCTGGAGCTCTATACTTAGATTAGCTAAATATTGTGCTTTATCCGGGAAATCTTCTATCATTTGGAGCATGGCTATGCGACAACTTTTCTGTGTGGTCCAGATTTGAGAGTACATAGTATTGCACTGCTCATAAGTGGTTGAGGTTACAGTGGCCAACTTTACTCCACAGTCTTTAGAATACTCTAGGATGCGTATATCTGCCTTATATTCAACAACAAACTTAAGGGGAAGGGTTGCTGGGAACCCTGACTTTCCTTCTCTCCATTCGATGTGCTTTTTAATCTCCCCACTGATGCGTGAGTGTTTCCTCCTGATCCTAGTAGCTTCAACATTGATTTCCTTGACTTTGGGCATCACTGCTTTTAGTTTGTATATTTCCTCTGCTATGAGTTCTCGGACTCGATAGGTCTCTCTTAGTATTCCACAAGCCTGTTTGTGGAAGGGGCTCATGTCTCCCATTTTGTTGTTTGACAACTCCAATTGTTGCTCCAACGATTAATTTTCTCCTTGTAACTTCTCAATGTGCTCCTTCAGGTCATCTACCTCTTGAAGGTTGTCAAATTTATCCGATTCGAGCTTCAAATTCTTACCTTTAAGCTCTGCATTTTCTTCTTCTAATATTCTTATTTGTATTTCCAGAGCTCTCCTATCTACATCCAATTGTTGGAGTGTTTTATTTAATTCTTCCTTTTGAGATGTTAGAGCATTATTCTTCTCAATCATTAGATTTGTGTAATTCTGCTCTTTGACTAAGGCTTCCTGAAGCTGCTGCGCCTTCTCCTTTTCTTCATCCAACCTATCTCCCAGTATGTTAACATTGTATGTGGTTGTTGTAACCGTGGCTATGGATATGGATGATAGGATCCTGGCAGCCTCTTCTGTGTTCCGCATGACCGTGGTCTCATGTGTGGCGATGATGTCTGGCTGAAAAGGTATTTTCAATTTGGAACCTGTCTCTTTGACAATGGTCTTTCTTTTCTTGTTGTAAGGAAAGTTCTGCCAATTAGAAATTGTGCTGCCTTTATAGGGTGTAAAAGGAACAATGGATAGATCTTCTATGGGGGAACCCATATCTAAGTTTTGTAGGTTTGGGCTTTTGGGATCAACATCCTCTTGGGATTTCTTCTCTTCCTCTTCTTTCCTTTGCGCCTCTTACTCCTTCTCCTTCCTTCTTTTGTCATCTTCTTCCTACTTAGCATTAGTTTCTAGCCTAGTTCTTTCTTCCTCTTATTCTTTCTTCTTTGCCTCAGCTTCGGCTGCTTGGATTCTCAAATTTTCTTCTTCTCTTCGCTTATATTCTTGGATTTTCTTTAATTGTTCCAAGAGCCTTAGTTCTTCTTCCGAGAAATCCTTGGATCTCGAGCTGGCCCCTCCTTTGTCCACCTGAAAAATCTGTAGCTCAGCCATATTGTTGATTCCCCTATATGGTTCCTCCTGTGGATCATAAAAGTTGGCATATTCACAGGGAGTCGAGAGTTCTTTGCAATGCTGTGCAATTTTACCCTGTCAATCATTCCTGTGAAAAATTCTCTCTCTGAAATGAAAGCTCCTCAATTCTGCAACAAACTCTTTCACCGTTGAAATTCCTGAAAACTTGTAGTACCCAACATAAAAGGGTAAGGGGGGAAAAGTGGCTTTCTTGGCTTTATAGAAGGTGTTACCCATCCCATCAATGAATACTTGCCTTACCATTTCCTTGTGGACTATGTAATCTGTATCATACCTTGGGAGAATATATGGGGCTTTGGAACCTATGTACATTCTTATGTAGGTACCTTCTGGGGAGAAATAGAAATCGCCATACTTTTCCAAGGCTTCCATGGATTTTTCAGATAAACAATTGGGTTCTTAATTAAATATCAACTAATAAAGGGGCATTATGAACTCCTCGCAAATGAGTTTGTAATCTCTCTTATAATTTTGAGCCCAAAAGATCTTGTAGGATATAAACATGGAGCTTTCTACTGAGTTCCACATGCATCCCAACTTGGGGAAGGGGCATTTTGCCACGATCTATGAGGTAGGAAGCCATATAGAATTTTGCTTTCCTTTCCACTAGCCCTTCCTTAGCCATTGTTATTGCTGATGACAGGTTGTCTAAAAGAATATCAGCCCAATTGAAGATTGTCCCTTTGAAAGCAACATAATGGATGATAGGGACCCACTGTAGCATAAAGATCATCCCATCAGGCCTCCCTAAGATTATGCTTAGCATGGGAGTGATCAGTCTAAAGGGGGGCCTCAGATTCTGGACTTCGTATTCTTCACTGTATTTTCTTCTGAATTGCTTGCCTGAAATGAACAACCTTCTTGCCATTTCCAGATTATCCATATGGATTTCTTCCAACCATGCATCGTCTAGCCGTTGCTGTGCTTTGGGTAATTTGTAGGTTGTCGATATGTAAGACGGGTGAAATGATGCAAAGGCCTTTCCCGTGCTATCTGCTATGACTCTAGTTTCGGTGTTGGCATGCTGCAGCACCCATCCAATTACCTTTGAGCATGGGAAGAGTTCTGGACGTGTGGCTGCTTTGGATATACAGGAGTTTCGAATATTTTGATATAAGCATTCTTCTTCAAGGAGAGATTCAGGAAAGTCCTGATCTCTTATCATACGGTAAATATCACCCCAGTTTACTTCCGGAGGCACGTTTGTAGTACATTTGATGTCTTGGAACGCTGTCTCCATTCTGGTGCTTTCATTGACTACCTTCATTCTCCTCCTGCCACCTTTGGCCATTATGGGAATCCTGTTCAACAATTAACGTGAATAAGCATGCATGACATAATGTTGACAATCCAAACTAATGTCCATTAAATAATTTCTTCATTTCAACCAAAACTCCTGAACATGTTCCCTTCACATATCAATTTAAAAAAACTTGTGAAAGCATTAATTAAGCTATCCTAGCGATCGATGTGGTGATTAGGGGTTATGGCTGCCAATTGATAAAAGTTGGTCCAGGTGCTTAAGTTCGGGGAAACAGAACACTAACCAGTGTATGAGTGCGGAAGATGCCAAATTATAATAGCAGAGACGCCCATGATTAGGTGCGAAACCAAAAGGTAGAAAATGTCAAGCAGGTGATGAATAGATGCATCATTTTAAACTGTGGGAGCCATGGTCCCTTTACGTATATGCTTAGGGTTGCTTGACAAACATCTCTTAGGTTGGGGGGTAAAACGTCATCCAGGACCATGAAGAACAAGCTCCATACTAATGACAGAAAGAGAGTTACCGTAGTAACGGAATGGCCTTGCATAGAAAAAAAGGCCCTAGACACGATCGTGATTACGAAGACTAGACTAGGCAGCATGATACTCTGCGTCAGGTGCACAAAGGGTCGACAATGGGTGTAATTGTTCTGGGAAAATGTCATGGCTTAGAAAAGGACAAAAATGAAACGATGAAACATCATTTTAAGTAGGCACATACATCCTACAAAGCCTGGGAATGTACTTACTTGGAAACGAATGGCGTGGTGCTGACGATTGTCAAAGGACCTGTGACTTTGTGTCTTCAAATGATAATGGGCGCTTCGTAGCTCAAACAGGACGTAGAAACAGTCCAGGTGATGAAAATACAATGACTTGCCAACGGGGTTTCACCCCCATATATTCAAACTGGTACGTGCAAAACCTTAATGCGGTGGTTGCATGTCATTAAATGGGTTTTAATCTTGCGTAGAGATGGGTCACGTTGAAACTTTTTCAATAAATGTGTCTGTCAAAAGCGTGAGGGTTATGTTAACGCTTCCGACCCATGCGGGAAGAAAAGCTTAAAATGGCTCATCGTTGTAGGGAAGTTGTGCTAAAGCTTCCGCAAATAAGTCATGTATCGCGGCGGAGTTAAGCGAACTTTTCTGCTTTCGCGGGAAAGTTGGCCAAGTTCTTCCGAAAATATGCCAAGGTTTGCGGGGCAGAAGAAAAAGACGAGTCTCTCCGAAAAACTTGTTGATGCGTTTCCGGCAATTGCGGAAGAGTTAGATGAAAGCTTCCACCGTAGCGGAAGGATTTAACGAGTTTGTTCCACCGTGAGCTTGTTTGAATAAACGTTTCGTTTTTCGGAAACTTTAAGATAACTTTTCCACTACGGCTTGACTTGGCCTTCTCTTTTGTTGTTTCAGAAGACTTGGGACAACTCTTCCATTCTTGCGGGAAAATTAGCTCATAGCTTCCATCATTGTGGGCCGAAAGACCGATTTTTACTTGGGTAAAAGACGAAACTCAAAAATTCTAAGGCAAATTAAGATCAAAAGAAACTAAGTCACTGGATGTCAAGATGTTGCAAAACTTTTTAAGGGAAACATACTCAAAAAAGAGGAGGGGCCCCAATATTTTTCAAAAAATAAAAAAGGGGGGGTTGTTGTACCAACAACAGTACCCAAAAGAAAAAGTAATTAAAAAAAGTTATGTCGGCTCATAAAATAAAAAGTGAAAACAAATTAAAAAATCCATATCCGATCATAAAACAAAATTTTAAAACGAGATAAAAACTCTTTAAAAAAATAAGACCTTGAGAAATTGGATGCCTCTCAGTTCTTGATAGATACACGTTTAGGATGGATCTATGTTGGTTCAAGGAAACAATCATATGCTAATGATACCATGATGGCACAGTCATCATCAATAGGCCAATGATACCCCCAAAATGGTATATGTTCTTGGTGGATGAAACCTTTTTATCCCTAAATGGATGTAACATTCCTTTCAATCCCGAGCTTCAAGTATCCTCCCATGACCATGTCCAAACCCCCAATTCCAAATACTTGGATACATAGTGCCATGGAATCATGGATATCCCTGCAAAGTCATACATGGTGCTTTGAGGCAATTTTCATGGCTTTGGATGCCTCAATGGTTTCTTTAGGGCCAAATGCATGGTCTTTTTCCCTCGAGTGTCATTCCCAAGGCCTTGAGACACATACATATTTCTCCAAACAACCAAATTGCACTAACATCCCTAATCATAATCCATTGGCACACTCAAGAAACCATGTGTGGTTGGTTTATGAAAGCTTCTTAGTCTTTGATAGCTAGAAGACTTCTTCAAGGCCCAAGGTTTTGGTATCCTCCAATAAGCATGTCCAAGGCCCCAAGGTCCCAAGACATAAATATAGAGCACCATGAATACCATTGACAAAGTCATGTGTTGTGCTTTGAAGTATTTTTCATGGATATAGATGCCTCAATGCTTTCTTTAAGGATAGAGTCAAAGTATCCTTCCCTAGAGCATCATCCTAAAGGCCCCGAGACATGTACATACTACTTAAAAATACCGAATGGCACTAATATCCTCAATCATAAAGTAATGATACCCTCAAGATGTCACATGTGGTTGGTGGATGAAATATTCTTATCCTTGGATGGCTAGAAGATTCATTTAGGTCCATAGGATCAACTCTCCTCCCTTGACTATGTCCAAGGTCCTAAGGCCCTAAGACATAGATACATATTTCCACATATATCCCTATGAGGTAATGCATGGTTCCTCGAGGGATTTATCATGGCTTTGGATGCCTCAATGGTTTATTTAGTGCCAAATGCATGGTATTCTTCCCTGGAAAACCATTTCCAAGGCCCTAAGACATGTAGATACTAAGTTCAAAACCATATAATGGCACTTCCATCCTCAATCATAGGACAATGATATCTCAAGAGGCCATGTGTAGTTGGTGGAGGTAACCTTCTTAGCCCTAGATGGATATACGATTCCTTTAAGTTCCAAGTCTCAGGTCTCCTCTCTTGACCATGTCCAATGCATTAAGTCCCCAAGACTTGGATACATAGCACAATGGATACCCCTATAAAGTCTTGTTTGGTGCTTTTAGACATTGTTCATGGCCTTGGATGTCTGAATGGTTTCTTTATGGCCAAAGGCACGATATTATTCCATAAAACACCATTCCAAAAGCCTTGATCAGGCACATACATATTGCTCAAAACCACTTCACGGTATCGACATCCTTAATCATAGGCCAATGATACCATTAAGAGGTCATGTGTGGTTAGTGGAGGAAAACATCATATCTCTTTCTAGATATAATATTCCTTTAGGTCCCAAGGTTCGTGTATCTCTCTCTCTAACTATCTCTCTAAACTGGCTATGGGTTATAGGTTTTAAGGGTTGGGTGTTTGATGATAGAGTTTAGGGTTGATGATAATTATGGGTTATAAGGGTCAGGGGTTAATTTTAATTTGACTAGACACTTTAGAGGTTAGGATTATAGGGGTTAAGGGATATATATCATTATGTGTTAGTATTTAAGAGTTTTAGGGGCCATACTAGTTTAGGATTATAGTGGGCCAAGAGTTATGGTGGTTAGTTGTACTAGGGACTAGGGATTGCAATGGCTAGGGACTAATGGTCAATGGTTTGGGGATTGACATATAGGGGTCATGGATTTATGGTTACAAGGATGAATATTTATATGTACATGAGGATAATGTGAGTTAGTGATTTTGTGTAATAATACATCTCCTAACCCTTGTGGTGAAGGAGATAAGAGAGGGGTGAGGGAGGGAGGATGGATTGGGTAGCGTGGAAGAGAGGGAAGGATTGGGTGGATAGGAAGAGAGGGAGGGGGGGTTTAGGGAGAGTTAGATAAAAATCAAGGTGTGACAAGAACACGTGCGTGCATTTGCGCGCACACTTGTTTGGATTCAAAAAAAATTTGGTGCCCTTGCATGTTTGGTATTAGCTTCAGATTGGCAAACCTTGAGGCTCGGTCTGAGTTATGGCAGAAGACGCCAATTTCTGTAACTTCATGTTTTTTACGCTTAGTTTCGCATATGCTCCACTTGTGCACTATTGATGAAATTGCACACACTTGTCAATCTCTGTGTGCATATTCTAACTATATATTGTTTGAATAGATATGTTATTGTTTTCTATTTTTAATTCATTTTTAACTGCACTCATGTCAAATTTGTAAAAAACATAGGTCGTTTATTTGACCTATAACTTTGATTGGCTTACATATTTCGAGAACGGGAAAGAACCCGCACAAGAGTACAAGAATACCTACAAGCTAAAAAATATGTTTATTGATTATGTTCAGACCATGATATGGTGGACCAACACTCGACCATGTCATTTTAAGGATTCACTAACTTTCGTAATTTTAAAAAAATATAAAATTAACTTTTCAAAATTTTGGAAAAATAGCCCTGCACAAGATTCATCTGTTTCCTACTCGTCTACATATTTGTTTCCTCATGAATTGACAATTTACATAACAAACCGATGGAACAACACAAACATATGCATTTTGACCCTTTTGACCCTTGTAATATTTTGGGCTATAATGTAATTAATATTGTATGCATATTATGTATGATTCCTAGTGTCGAGCTCAAGGCCAAGGCCACGCTAGTGAACGCTCAACCTTGAAGAGGCAAGTATTGGATATTATGCTACCCATGTGCTAGTGAACCACGGGGATTGTAAATATGCATTTTAATATAAATTCCCACAACTAGCTATGCAATGCAACAAGAGATGGGGGCATGATATTTACAAGGAATTGGGAGGGAAGCATTCAAACCTTTGAGCCAATCAAGTCAAGCCAAATGTCAATGAGAGAACCCATCAACCCTCAACTACCCATGCTGACTTTTGTACCCAATCATTTACTCTCCCAAGAGTTGGTTGAGGTAGTTAATGCCTTGGGGAATGGAGAGGTATGGCTGTCCAAATTTGGGTATGGGAAAGACACCCTTCATGGAAATTCGTGTTTAGCTTCTTGGGCAAGAAAAGAGCCATGAATTTCTCCCCCAAGCCATTATTCACCCATGAGTTTTTCTCTCTCACGAGTTGGGAGCCACCTAGGCATTTTCTTTCATGGTTTTGCTATGTTTTCCTTCATTCTCCTAGCTGGGGAAGGGTGTTTTTGTGTTGTATAACAGTGGGGAAGAAAGGGAAATCGATTTGGGGACCATAGAGGTTGTTTTGGCTCACTGATTGCTTGTATATCTGTGGGAGAAATTGTTTTCTTCCCTATGGTTGATTTTCCCTCTCACAAATCCATTTTTGGTGTGCCTATGTTTTGGGAAAAACCCATGTCCATCTAGCTTCTAAATCCCATTGTTGAAATTGTGTTTCCCAGTCCATATCTAAGTTTTGTGTGTAAGTGAATGTGGATTTGAGCTTGAGAGTCCCATTTTCCTTGTAGATATCATGCCCATCTCGTGGTTTGTCTCTGAGTGCTGAAAGAATATAGGCTGGGCAGAGACCTATGGTTGGGTGGAACGTTGCAATGACATAGCTAGTTGCTTGGGACAACATTACAGTGAGATGAGTATATTCTCTTATGTGTATTTACTTATGCACTATTTTAATTAATTGATGACTATTATTGATATGCTAAATGCATGTGAAATGTGTGTGGATAGTTTTATTGCGATGTGCATGTTTTCTTTGAGTTGTATCTGCACACATATGCATTTTATTGTAATACCAATTGTTCGTTTTTATATCAATGTTGAAATGGGATAGGTCTTATAAAATCCCATATTTTGGTATCGTGTTCCCTTCCTTGCATTCGATCCATGGGAGGGGACGTTAGAATATTAAAATAATGACATTTTGGGGTGGTTATACAACTTTTCCATAAATAAAAGTTATATATTCCGGAAGGTGATTTGTTTTTCTACGTTTCATCTTTTTACACCTAATTTTAAAAAAAATTGTAGGTACCTTTAATAATTCATTTTAATGATAAGATTTTTGTTTTTCCAGCATGTCATTGCAACTAACGTGTCATAAGTGAGTATCATTTCCTTGCACCAACCCACAAGTATTTTCAATACGGTTATTAAGTTAGGTTGGATATATATACCATAGGAGTTCATATTCTATATAATTATATTCTCATGTTATTTTATTCTAATTATGTATATTTATGAATAAATGTCATTAGTAATTGATTTTTATCATAAACTTAATTTGAATTATGGTATTAAGAAAATGATTAATAGAGGATATAAAGATTACAATGGATTTGAAAATATATGTAAATCAATAGATCTATGGTTTTGTGTTATGAAGAAACTCCTCTTTGAGGCTCTTGTCACTCATGTTATTTTATATGGTTGGGAAGGTTGGGGATACAACACCTCTAGGGAATCTCGGAGAAGGATAGAGCAAATCCAAAAGTGATTTATAACATATAATCTCAAAACTAAAGGAAATACACCATATCCTATCTTCCTTATAGAAATAAGTGTCTCATCTATTGAGAGCATGGTTATGACTAGGCACCTAATGTACAAGAACAAGATAAACATGGGAGAGAAGATGCTTTCTAAGATTATTTCATACTCTTGTCAAAACACTTGCGACTTAAGCGAGGTTGGCATAAAGATGCAAAGTCTCGGCTAAAACATTAGGGAGTCAAGAAACAGGTCACTCTAGTGATAATATTAAAAAGTATTATTATATATACATTTAAGGAAAATATGTGGTGCGATAAAGAGTTAGAGGATAAGAGAAAATTAAGATATTATAAGGAGATGATCAATCCTAATCTAAAAGATCAAAATATCTATTTGTTTAAACTAGGGTAGAGAAGAAAATCAACATTGCGAAAATAAGAAAAAACTCTCATGAGCTCCAAAGCGAAAGGGCACTAGACAATTTTTAAAATGTCATGGGGTAAAAGAATTTGTCATCTCTGTGACACAAAGAGGGTTGAAGACAAAATTCACTTTCTCATAAAATGTCATGCATATATCCACATTAAAATGCAATTTCAAACATTTATTACAATACTAATGTTTCCAACCTTTTTGAGTATAGAAATAAAACTTTAAAGAAAACCAAATAACTATTTTCCTTTTGAAAGTCCTATAGACCAAAGTTATATTATGGAATCATCATATAAATGGCCTTCCATAATAATATGTTTAATCAAGATAAAAGCAACCATTAAAACTAAGAATTTAAAGAAACTTTATGATGAACTTAGAATTATAAGATATAAGGATGAAACTATAAAATTGTCGATTATAATGTTTACGTTTAGTTCCTAACCATGTACACAAATTTATCATAATTTTTTAATTAGTTTTTAAAATTCAATTTAATTTTTTAATTTTAATGGGGAAGGGATGTTGGCCTGTTGGCAACTTTCCACTTGTTAAGTCGTATAGGTTGTTAAGCAAGTCGCAAGTTCGAGTCTATCGCAGACGGGGTCGCGGAGGTTACGCCCCAGCTGTTCGTGCCCAAGGTTTATAGTGGAAGCCGTAGGAATCAACCCCATGTTACGCGAGTACGAGACCCGTGCATTACCGATTCACCTCATTAACAAAATAAAAATAAAACAAAAAAAAATGAAAATAAAACAAAAGAAAATCATTTTAATTTAATTTTATTAATTAATATTTAATCAAAATAATTGGTTACTATATAAACATAAATATACCTTCTGTTGCTTCTTTTTACGAGACACTGGTCATGTTAGAGCTCGTTGTC
This sequence comes from Larix kaempferi, assembly GCA_027924585.1. NCBI lineage: Eukaryota > Viridiplantae > Streptophyta > Pinopsida > Pinales > Pinaceae > Larix > Larix kaempferi. The sequence goes on along the minus strand of BSBM01000771.1, from coordinate 12,126,112 downwards.
CCAAGCTCAATCGACGGTCTAAGGTTCCTTTACAGTCGCCTCCCGAGATCTTGGACAAGCATTCTTCACCTGCTCCGTCGGTCCCTGAAATAGGAGATCTTAATCTTACTTTGTCAGGTGCAAAAGTTTGGGGGTACACTACTTTACTGGATGAGTCAGTTGAGTTATTTAAAGATTTATTTCACCAGATCAATTTGGTGGATATTCTTCCTAGAAAAATGGGTGCTACATGGAGCAACAAACGGGATGGAAAAATATGTATTAGCAAACGTCTGGATCAGTTCCTGGTGGCACACTCAAACATGGGTTGAACACTCAAATATATCTGATCATCAGGCAATCATTCTGCAGATTGAGGATTTGTCTTTTAAGTCTAATAGACCCTTCAGGTTCAATAGTTTTTGGTTAAAAGAACTTGATTTCTATGAGCTGGTTAGAAGCTATTAGTCTCAGGTGGTGATTCCTCCGGGTCTTACTCCTATGGATGTCTTGATCTACAAGTTAAAGGACCTAAAAGATAAGACACAAATCTGGGAGAAGCACAAAAAAGCACAAAATTCTTCTGATTTGATTACTTTAAAACATCAGATCAGACAACTCCATAATCTCCACCTTGATGGGATTTTTTCAGAAGAGGATAGATTCATTCTGCAATCTTTACAGGCTAAGCTGGATAACATTTTGAAAACTGTGGAAAGCACCTGGAGACTTAAAAGTCGAGCCTTATGGGTGGAGTTGGGTGATGATAATACTCGCTTCTTTCACAATTTTGCTTCGTTCAGTAGAAAACAGAACTCCGTTTGGTATATTGTTGATAATCAGGGTAATGAGTGCAGTGATCAAAAGATGATTGACTATTTCTTTTAATCATTTCCAGTCTCATTTTGAGGATCCAGGGACATCCGACATTGAATCTCAATTAAATGTGCTAAAGCATTACCCATATTTTTTCATGGAAGAGGAAGTAGATTTGGTTGGTTGTCCAGTTTCTATGGATGAGATAGAAAAAGTCTTAAAAGGCTTTAAGCATGACAAGAGCCTAGGGCCCGATGGGTGGTCTATTGACTTGTTTGTTACTTTCACTGATATCATGGGACTTGACCTTCTTCAGATGGTGGAATACTCAAGAATTAATGGTTGGATCGCAGGTGGCTTGAAATCTACTTTTTTTACCCTTATATCTAAGAAGAACAAACCAGAAACTTTTGAAGATTATAGGCCAATTGTGCTATGTAATTTGGCTTATAAATTTATTTCAAAAATCATTGCAAATAGGCTCAAGCCCAAACTGTCTGAATGGATGTCCAAAGAACATTTTGGCTTCCTCCATAATAGGAAAATTCTCGATGCTCTCGGTATTACGCATGAGGTTCTTCATTTTGCTAAGCTCAAAAAATGAATTACTTTGATTCTCAAAATTGATCGAGTTAAGGATTATGACCAAGTGAATTGGGATTTTTTAAGGTTAATGCTTCTCTAGATTGGGTTTCCGCGCATTGTCATCAACTGGATTATGGCATGTGTTCGCTTCACGAATTATTTTGTTCTCATCAATGGCAATCCTACGGAGTTATTCAGAATTTTCAGGGGACTACGACAAGGTTGTCCACTTTCACCGTTATTATTTCTTCTGATTATTGAAGGTTTTAGCAGGTTAATTGGTAATGCCAAACATAATGGTAGTATCAAAGGCTTTTCTTTCTCCAAGTAGCTGTCCATCACACATTTACTTTTCGTGGATGATGTCATTATGTTTGGATCTTATTCCATTGAGGAATGGTTGACATATGGAAATATCTTAGAATTACTTTGCAAAGCTACTGGAATGAAGATTAGCCACAAAAAATTGACTTTTGTGGGCAACCTGAGGGATGACCCTGTCATGCAACATATTCAAACTTTTCTCCCTTTTAAGTGCTCTAGTCTGGATGATGGAATTAAATACCTGGTATTTTATATTAAGCCAAATTGTTATGGTCTAAATGATTGGAGTTGTTTGATTACAAAATTTGAAAAAAGAATTAATATTTGGTGCCACAAATTCGTGTCCTTAGGTGGACATTTGATCTTGCTGAAATTGGTCTTGAGCAGTATGTCGGTGTATTGGGCACTGATGCCTCTCATTTCATGTACCATTCTATATAAGTTAAAAATCCTTATGTTTTCTTTTCTTTGGTCTGGGAACCTGGACGGTGGACACTACCATTTAGCAAATTGGGAGGTTTTATCTTTACCAAAGAAATATGGAGGCTGGAACATCAAGAATATTTTTTGGTTCAATACAGCGTTGGTTCTAATATTTTTTTGGAGAGGTCTCTTTGGGAAAAATCTCTGGTCGGACCTATTGCATGTTAAATATATCAAGATAAATATTTTCAACTGGCTTAGATCTCCTACAAAAAATCCATGTACTTCTTCGTATTTTTGGAATGGCTTCTTGAAAATTCTTCTGTGGATCAGTAGTCATTGGCATGGCAGGTTGGAGATGGCAAAGAAGTAAGGATTGGCATTGATCCAATGGTGGTATTTGAAAATGGTTACATCCTGTCTCGAGAGCTTATAAATCATCTTTTAGAGCTTGGTCTTGATTTTCTTAACCAATTCAAAAGGTTAAAGAGATTGGTTCCAGATCCATCCTATTGGCTTACGAATTCCGATCTAGGTCTTGCGGAGAGTTGGGGCATTGAATGGAATTCTTATCTTCAGCATCTAAACTCTACTGGTATCTGACTGTTTCCGGAAGAGGATCATCTTGACTGGATTAAAATCTTGTTTCTGGTCATGTCACTACTAGTTCTACTTACAAGCTCATTGTAGAAAGTGGTGCGTTTGGGAACATGAACTGGTGGCATACTTCACTCTGGAAGTGGAAGCTGCCTCTCAAGGTTAAATGTTTTTTATGGTTGGCACTCAATGACAAAATACTTACCTAGGAGAATTTAAGGCGTCGTGGAAGACAGGGACCTGGCCTCTGTATTATATGCAAGAGACATAGCGAGTCTGTTGATCATATTTTCTTTCATTGTTGTTTTTCTAAAAGGGTTTGGTCAATGATTTGTGGGACTCTTCAGATTGAGGATAATTGGCCTTTGCTGGGTTTTGAGGAGGCATATCACCAATGGTTATAGAAACATCAGAACTTTAAAGATTATCCTGGAATTCTTGCATGGTCTTTATGGTTATTTTGTAATTTGGCTATCTTTCAAAATATTATGCCTTCTGAGCAACTGGTTATTAGCAGATTTTGGAATCTGACTCATGTTAATTTTTCGATAATTTCATTCAATATTATCTAGGATCACTAAGAGAATAACAAGCACAGCATAAAAATCACAAGGGGCAATGGACACAAAGCATTTCACTAGGGAAAACCAAGAGGGTGAAAAACCCCACAACTTTCTCGGAGATAGAATAAGCCCCAATACAAAGATCAATCCCAAAAAGATAGATGTCTCCAGCAACTACTGCTCCTCCACTTGTGTGCACTCCTCTCTCTCAACTATGCGAGTTGGATGAGATAGTGAATGAATAAAATGAGAGACACACATCGCTATTTATATAATGAATTGACCTACCTTTAACCCTAACTGGGCCGACTTCCTAAGGAAGCCTAATAACCCATCCAAATGACACATGCAGGGCCGACCCCACACAGGTGGTCTAATAACCCATCAAATATAAGTTACGACACTTACAATGTAACTTGTGACACTTGCAAATACAAATGACGACACTTCCAAGAGGAGGAATAATACATCTCTCTTGGGGATACAATAAAGTACAAATGTAATATGCAAGTGAATATCTTCCGAAGTTACAAATACGTCACCAACTAAATTTTACAGAAATGTTTCTTAGGTTGGTAGGATTCTTAATCTGTGTATCAAGCTTCACCTGGGTTCATGCAATAAAGTTTTTGGATTTTTGTTGGGGCATTGGATTCGGGGCTTTGTGGAGATGGATTTCTTTTACATTGTGGAGATGATCTTGTCTACAAATTCAAACTCCACTGTGGTTCTAGTACGAATACCAAAGCTGAATTGCTTGGTCTTTGGGGCATCCTCAAGGTGTCCATCTATTGCGGTTTAGGTTCACTTGATATTTATGGTGACTCTTTGGTTATAGTGAACTGGTCAAATAAATTATTCCATCTAAACAACATCAATCTAGTTCACTGGTGTGATAGGATTACATTTTAATGTCATGGTTTTATGATCTTACCATCGACCATCTCTATAGGAAGAACAATCATGCTGTAGATGCTTTGTCAAAAGAAGCACTTGATGGAGAGGCAGGCTGCATAATTTGGGACGAATGGGTGGAGGGCTCTCTCACTCATCCAGGTTCCATGATTTTTTTTGATGATGTGATCTTGGTCATCCAGATTTGGATCAGAATGTTTTGATTTGACCCATTACTACTTTCGAGTTTGTTTTGTATGACTTGTATCTAGTTTTGCTGATGTGTTCATGAGTCATGAACTGTGTCCGAACTATCGATTGAGATTTTGTACTTTTTGATTTCACTTAAATAACACGAATACAACTTTTTTTTCTTTCTGAAAAATATAATATAATTTTATTAATTAATATGTAATCAAAATAATTGGTTACTATCTAAACATAAATATAATTGGTTACTTTTACTTATAAAGAATAAAAATAATATTCAATTTTATTTTTTATTTTTGTGAACTACATTAAACTTTGAGAAAACTCTATTTTTAACTATATTCAATTTATATTACTTTCTGAACGTAAATAATTGTGCATCTATGTTTTTAACTATATTCAAATTTGATAAAAAGGCATATCATTTGTTAATATTTTTAAAGTTTTAACCATTTGGTTCCAAATGGGAAATATACCAACCTAAATATTTTTTAAGTTTAAGAGATTGTAATAAATGGTAAAAAGGGCCAAAAAGGCAGAAGCACGGATTTCCACAAACAAAACTCCAACTTTAAAGAATGAAATGGAGAAAACATTATTAGTATCAGGGATACACTTTTTAGTCCCTACCAAGGTAGGGACATACTTTTTATTCAAAAGTCAAAAGACTTTGACTTGGTATTAGTTTTTAATTTTTTATGTTGTTTTTATATTGTTTGGTAATGTTTTCAAAAAAATGTGTATTAAACTGATTTTTATGAAAATGAAAAATATATATTCTAATTTTTGAAAAATGAAAATAAATTTTTTTCATTGGTGAAGTACATCTCAAATTAGACATAAATCCATGCATGAAGGATTTTAATTATACAACACTAAAATAAAATAAAAATTAATTTAAAATTTAAAAATTCACAATTTTACACGTCAATCCGTTGATTGATTGATGGAACCCAGGACAAGGACAGTGTCACAAAGTGCTTCCCGAGTCCATTCTCTCCAACATCTTCTCTTTCCAGTAGTAAAATTCAAGTTGTTGCTGGCAAATATGCATTGGAAGAAATCTCTTGGAATTCATTGTCTCTAAACAATAACGATAATAATAACGAGGCGAGGGAGAGGGAAGAGGTCTCCGTGGCCTTTCCATCATGGTCAAATTCAGTTTAATAGAGGGATTTGTGGAGCGACAACCAACAGATTTTGGAGAACCAAGTTTTCTGCGAGTCTCTATTAAACAGCAGAGAGTGCCTCAATTTCCACAAATTCCCGTCAATTTACGATACCTCCTTATACAAGTACCCTTTTGGCATGAGGAGGAGCAAGAGAGTGGAGTGGGAAGAAATGTATATAGATGCAGAATTGTAGAAAAAATGTATATTAATAGTGTAGAAGATGATAAATGAATACAATGGGTTGGGCTTAAGTAAGCTTGTCTTGTACCTTTTCACCAAAGGGCATGACCATTAATATTAATTATATTTAATATTATTTTATTGTTACATTGCCTTCCCCTTAAGGGAAGCTTTGTCCTTAAAGCTTATTCGACGACAATGATTACGTGAACTATTGCATCGTCTCTGATGTGGACACCTGTATGGTTTTCTACTGGTGGGTTTTGTCCCTGGTTCTATTTCGAATATGTGTTCGATTTTTCTGTTTGGTGGGAGCTCCATAGGTAGCTCTTGAAACACCTTGTGATGTTTCTGAATTGGCTTTTGTATCTTTAGTTGTTTGTCCCTATCTCCTTTACTTGTTAGAAGCTTCATTTATTGACATTGAAGTATGTACGTTGGTGCGTCCTTCCGAAGTAGCTTTTCCATCTGATGTGATGTAACTAGTTGTGTCGGAGGTGGTTGGAACCTGTATAATTTGTGTGTTTTCCCAAATGCATGGAATTCAATAAAATGTTCTTGGTGATTTGCGGAGTATGTACCCAAGGTTTGTAACCATTGTATTCCTAATACTACGTCGACTCCTCCCAGCGGTACCGCAAAGAATCTGATTCTAAGTTATACTCTTGTATTTGTAACTTGACTTGGTGAAATTTTCCTACGTTGTCAACCTTCTTGCTATCTACTACCATAACCTTCATGTTAGGTACTGGAAAAACAAATAAGTTAAATACCTTAGAAAGGTTGACATTAATGAAGTTATGGATGCTGCCAGAGTTAATGAGAACTGTGACATTATCCTTTTTTTTATATGTCCTCTAAGCTTCAATGTTTGCAGTTGGGAGATTCCGGTAATAGCGGCTAATGAGATTTGTGGGGTGTCGTCCTTGATTTCTATGTGGTAGTCTTGTTGACTCTTCACATCGTTCTCAATTGGTTCCTTGACTTCCAACTCTGCTTCACATGCATACAATTTCTTTTGTAAGCATATGTGCTTAGGATCCCATTTGTCTCCACAGAACTTACATTTCCCTTCCTTTATTCTCTTAGCCTCTAAACTGGGATTCACTCCTTCCCTAAGTTGAGGCGGTGTATATCTTGGATTTCCTGTGTATCCTGATTGGAGGGGGTTCTTTTTGGAGTCATCTTGGTCAAAATTGGTATGAACGGATTTGCTTTCAATAATCATGGCTTTACGTCGTGCTTCCTCCATGGTAGAGATGTTATGTAACTTTAGTTCATCACTGATGTGTTTTTTTAGGTCGTGTATGTAGGTCTGTAGTCATTGGTCATCGGTTAACTCTGGGACTCGAGTTGATAGTGCTTCCCACTCACAAGTGTACTCATCGACACTGTTTTTTTGTTGTAACCTTGTGATTTTGGCAAAGAAGTCTTTTTCTTCAATGCCCTGGAATCTTTTAATGAAGTCGTTCCTAAAGTTAACCCAGTTGTGAGAACATATTCTTGCAGTATTCTTCCACCATAAGTACCAGTTGTAAGTGTTTCCTTCTAGATGCATGGAGGCATATTTAACCTTCTCCTCTTCGTAATGGATATTGTGGATGTCTAAGTATTCCTTGGCTTTGTTAATCCACACTAGGCACTGTCATTCGTCCCCATCGTATTTGGGTAGCTCAACTTTCACCCGTATTTGGCATCCTTGTGTATATGAGAATGATGACGACATGTTGAAAGGATTCGGTTGCTCCGATGTTCTAGGAGAGTTGGGTTGCGGATCTTTTGGTAATGGTAATTTGTCCAAGATAGCGTTTAAAACTGCTTGATTTTTCTTTTGGTCTTCTTGTAGAGTGAGAACGGTGTTCTCTATTTGTGACGTGATTTGTGTCCAAGTCATTGCCAAATTGTCACTGGTTTGTTTGTTTTTTTGTTGGAGTTCCTCATAGTTCTTGTTAATCTTCTCATTGATTAAATCGAATCGGGCGTTTAATTCACTCATTGATCTGGTGATTGGTGGAATCTTCTCGGTGCTGAACGTGGATTTATTTTTATTTGTTGTACGAAGCCAGCCCACCATGGTTTTTTATTTTTATTTTTTTAACTAATTATAATAATTATTATTATAATATAGTTTTTTTTTAATTAATAATAATATTAATAAATATTATTAATATTAAAGTATTAATATTAAAAAAATTAAACAGCGGACCGTGGAATGATGGAGGTGGTGTTGGAGAGGCGGAGCGGCGGAAGGGTAGAAATGAGCGGATGGAAGCGATGATGCAGTGGGTTGTAGGCGATGGTGGGAGTGGTGTGGAGTGATGGGCAGAAGGAGGAAGGCGTTAACAGATGGATGTGGGAGAATGGAGCAGGGATGGAGTGGAGCAGCGATGGGGAGAGCAGGAGGAGGGAGGCGCGAGGATGAGTGGGAGGCGAATGGCGTAGCAGATGGCGAAGGCACAGGGGAGGACAGCGATGGAGCGGGGAAAACGATGGAAGGGGGTGTGTGCAGCGGAGGAGATGGAAGAGAGAATGGCAGGAGCGTGGAGCAGAGGTGCGTGAGGGAGAGAGACGTGACGTGGGGGAGGTAGAGTGATGGAGCAGAGCGCGGTGGAGGCGGACAGGAAGAGGTGGAGGTGGAAGGTGGATGCACAGGCTGGGCGGATGGGCAACTGCGCGGCCTGAAGGCTAAGGTGGAACCGAGAGGGAGAAGGGAATGGAGGGGACACGTGCAGAAGGAAGGCGTGTAGGAAGGATGGAAGGTGGTGGGCCGGTGCCGAGAGCTAAGAGGCTCTGATACCAATGGAGCGGGAAGAAACACGTATATAGATGGAGCGGGAAGAAACACGTATATAGATGTAGAAAGGTAAAAAAAATGGATATTAATAATGTAGAAGATGATAAATGAATACAATGGGTTGGGTTTAAATAAGCCTGTTTTGCACCTTTTCACCAAAGGACATGACTATTAATATTAATTATATTTAATATTATATATTATTATTTTATTGTTACAGATAGGTACATCTCTTTGGACTCGTGGAACTTCACAGGGGATTGGATAAATGACTGATGTGGATTATATCCACATTATCAAATCCCAATTAGGATTTAAGCGGCCTATGCAATTTTGTCTTTCACTTTTCTCTTTTTTGACGTTTAGCAAGATATCCATCCTACTATATATCTATATCACATCCTCATAATATTATGATGTTTTGTTTAGTTGGATAAAAGATGGCAGTGCAATACCTTCAACAAATTTAACTACACAATGAAAGCCACATCGCTGCACTAAATTAATCGTAACATATACATTATACTCATTACAACTAAGTAGTAGATGAGTTTTCATTATTTTTTTCAATAAAAATTAAAAAAATTCACTAATTTAAATGTGACTTGTTTTCACAAATAAAATTTACACGATATATACACTTCTTTTTCAAAGCTTTTTAAAGAAATTTTTAAATCAATGTATGCAAAAACGAATGTTACACATCTATGTACACTCTTGTTACAATTTTAAAATTTTAAAATATTATATACTTATTACTTAGGCTTTTGCTAATATTAAATATTTTAAAATATTATATACTTATTATTTTGTAGGCTTTTACGAGTATACCGTGTAATGTTGAGAATCCACATTATACATCTTCATCATATTCAACTTTAAAATGCATTCTACATTGCTAGATCAGATTGGACATAAAAACTCTAAAACTTTCAAATCCATAAAACAATTACACATCATAATAGTGTTCGATTGAACTGCATTGTATTTTATACCAACGCTAATGTCAATATATCAATACTGAGCAAAATTTTGAGATATTTGCGGTCATTGTAAGTCTAACTCCTATTGATATGTATTTACAATAATGTAAATGGAGTCAAACAAGATAATAAACATATACTCTACTAGTGGATTAACTTAAAGTTGCTATTATGAATCATAAAACTATCGACCCAGACCTCATGCTAACAAAGTTTTGATGTGAGAAATGGATAGACCTAATAAGCATCATAATAGTAGAAACCGTTTTAAGATAAAAAAAGATGTATTGATCCATTGTTACACACACTCGCCAAGTCTTATTTTACAATGCGTCCCACTGAACTATTTGAACTAAGAGCTTGGTGCACTACATTGGCATGATATTTGCAAGCCAAGCAATACTCATACAGTTCCTGCTAGCATCCATCATCGAAGTTCAAAGAATAGCTTCAAGCATCATATTTGAATCCCTGAGATAGCTTTGAAGTAGTAATCATTTTTCTCATCTTGGCTTTGAGCTTCCAGAATAGATGCCTCCAACTGATTTTGCCACAACCCATGGCCAACACTTCCTCATTTATATCTCTACATAGGTATCCCTTCTTGGCTCTTATCCAACACTACAACATTGGCACAACTTGATGTTATTATGGGTATTCATAAATGCGGGATCTTTGTCCAATGATGGACATTATTTACAGTGAGGAGAATAACCTCTTGCATTGAGGCAGTATCCCATCCTGAGACTTACAACAAAAGGACCTCTTCCTTCAATGAAATTGTTGACCAATGCTCACAGGAACCTGACTTGCAGAATTTCATCGCTCTCTTCTGCAAGCATTCGAACAACATCTCGATATTCAAACACAAAAATTGCAATTTAATAATCTTTCTCTCAGGCATAATATACTAAACTATATCAAAGACACTAAAACAATCTCTGAATACATCTGTAATGCCTGGTCTAAACAGATAATACTTTAGAGATACATTCATGAGACTCCCCCCACCTCAATCATACTTGCGGAAGTTGATCTTCGTGAATGCCCAAAAACCCATTACTTGATGAGGAGTACTGAAACGACATGATACAATTCAAATTTTCATATTCTCGGCTCCAGAATTTACTTACTTGCTCTAATTTCTACTGGCCTTGATCGATCATGTCCTCCAAATCCGCAAGTTCTCAATCCGTCGACTAACACAAAATACAATTCACCATGATAGTCTGAGCTGCAAACCGTGATATGATCATTCGTAAGTATCTCTCACTAGCAAGACAATTGACAAAATTGGCACTCAGGCTCAGGCATTGGGGTACTCTTTTCGTTAGTGCTCCGCTCTCTGTGCACCACTCGGGACATATCCTTTAGAAGGGACTTGGTGCAATTCAGCTTTCCTCCTTGTTGGTAACATGGATCCCTAGTTTTTTTTTTTATGTTATGATGATCACCATTTTTATTTGAGCAATGGCACTATATGCGAAGTGACCAATTGACTTGGCGAGCCGAACATACAATCCGACTATTGTAAATTAGGTCTAAAGATATACATCAAATCTAAGAGGGCCAAAACCTGGACGCTTTTTCCATTGACTCAACTTAAGCATTAATGAATTATAATTTCCATGAATTTTAAAGAAATCTTGCAATCAAATCAAAATTAGAAATGGCTTAGCCCTTCCACTACCGTATGCTTTTCAGATAAACATACAACAAGTTATATTAATTTCTCAAAATGAGGAAAAAAGCAGTACCAAATAATTACTACGCCGGAGGCGTTCTTTAAGGGGACGGTGCCTCTCGAGGCTTCGTCGTCTGTCACCGGCGCCGCCCTAGCCGATTGACCCAATCATCTGAGCTGCTTTGGCAATGTTTAATAAGAGTCTCGTAATATGCCTTTGCCCGATCTCTCACCATATGATGCCCCCAATAACAATCAATACCGGAGGCAGATTTGCTCGGCCCCTTCTAGCCAAGCCATCGTGCGATGACTGTGTACATTGCTCTCCACCAAACGAAGGCTACATCATCACCGCCACTTTGACTCTCAGAGGATTCCAGTCGCTGCTCTTCACAATCACATGATGCACGATGTTTCCGCTCGAACTGTCGCCCACAAGAAACTCTCCGGAGAAGTCAGCTTGGGTCTGAAGCCTCGGATCACCGTCTCTTCCATTGTCTTCATCTGTTCCTTGCTTCATAGTGGAGCCACAATAGGGAAGTGAGGCTATCGTCGTAAGCAGACGGGAGGCGGAGCTTGGGAGCAAGCCTGTAATTGACAGAAATGACAATTGCTCCTGCAGCAATGGCCATTCTAATACAGAACGTGTGGAAACAGTGCCAGGACGGAGAGCCCATGATGAAGGCACCGCCATAGAAACAGAGGCAAACGGTCATGCACACCATCTTTTCGTCATCAGTTTGAGGTGGAGGATAGATCCGCAGCCACAAGTCGAGATTCTGTTCCAAGATTACGTCCAGCTTGACGCCACTCCACATTCCTTAGGTCGACAGCCTTCTGGTTTTTCTTTTCCATCAATTAAGTACACCATACAACTTATCTGGAATAGTGAAGTGTGGAAGATGCAATTCAGGGATGTAGAATATATAGAAGAGCACAGTGCAGATTCGAATACTGCTTTACGGCAGCTTAATTTTGAGCAATAAAAATTACTGATCTGTTAGTTATGTGAGAATGCAAATCCGTAATCCGGTGACTTAGCTTGAGTCTAAACCTAACCTTTAAAAGAAAAATGCCGAAAATAAATTGATTTAAAAGTAGAATGCCCAAAAGAATTTCTCCCTCTAGCTTCTATGTGCATGTATGTCTTTCTAACTTCGTGTGCTCACTTTTTTTTTCCTACTCATTCTGATTGCATACACAAAGGTTTTATGATGCTCATACTTAATATTCACATAACCTCCTCTAAGGAATAAGCCAACAATCTTCTTGAAAATGACCACAATGGTACAACCATGGATAGAAATGACAACGAAAATGCCTATAAGTAAACCATTGTTTACATATAAATTTGTTTACTCAACTACATAGTTGCACTCAATGGAAAAGTGCACTCTATTACCGATGAGTGCCTTCATATCAATTTGTTTACAAATGGAGCTCCAAGTGAAGTCCAAGATTTGTAAATGAATGGGTAGAGATGAGAGTGAGATATTTATTTGACCAAATAAGTTGTAATTGACTATAGTCACATGGACATCGTAGAGTAAAATAAAATATTGTTATTAATAGATTCTATTCCATTTTAGTTAGATGGAGCAAAACCAGTTATTCATGTACAGGTGGATGACAAGCACTAATAATCGTGCAAATGGATAGAGGCAAATGAGATGATGTCTCGAGCATCTTAAAAAGTGAAGCTTAATTGAGAGATGTGATGTGGAGATGATGAAAAATGTCTTCGGTTCCATTGATGGGGAGGATTAATTGAGTGCAAGACTATAGGGAACTATTGAATAGAATGGAGGACAAATAGTAGGGTTGGCACGAGAAAACATGGAGGATTAACTGTTCTTAATTGAATGTACTTAATTATTCTACACATATAATATTAATTGTGCAAATATTTCCCAATGTGTCCCCTATGCACACCATAACCATGTCACTTGATATTGATTGATATGATACAAAAGATAGATATATCTTCTTCCCAAGGTTTCTTTAACATCAATTAACCTAGGGTATATGTTCTTTGTGTTGAAACCCCTAATATATTCCCACAACCATCCTTGGATTGAATTAACCTATATCACTACCAATAGTTGTACAATATCATTATTTAATTGCTCCATTTCTTTCTTTAGTAGAGTAATTTTACTACTGCACTCCTATGGCAAGAGTGGAGAAAGAAACATAAGGATCCCATGACAAGAGTGAAAGAGGCATCATAAGAGAGATCCTTAAACATCTTTTAGTGGCTTTCTTGAACTTGTGGACAAAAGAAGTTAGTATAATGGACAAGAGATGAAGCAATAAAGATTGGTAAAGTATGAGCTTATGCATCATCAACCTTCCTTTCTTTCCTTTTGTTTGTGTTAAAAGGTTGCAAAATTTTATTAGATGATATATGAAGAGGAGGATCATGAGAAAAAATGATAGAAATGTACATAAACATTTATCATATGATATTTTTCATTATTTGTTGTTGGAACACATAAAATATACCTTCATAATGCATTTTAAAGAACTTACATCGAATTTAATTTCAATCTTACAAAGAGCAATTATTTCCAAAAAGACTTCATCAAATTCAACCATTTCAACAAAGAAAAGGAGGACATGCACTATTGTAGTGCAACCGTAAGCCATTCTTACAAAAATTATGTGTATATTAAATTTTGTATTAGTGATTGAAATCTTATCCCTTGATATGTTATTGCAAAATGCGGAGATTCCATAGTCGTTTATCTTAATGATACTGAAAAAACCACCTTAGCACCTTCATAATATGCATCTAGAACCTCCTCACAAGAGAGTATTCAACGGCATGAGTTCCTTTCATTACATGAAAAAACAAGCTTGAAGGACCCATGAAGCATTGTTATGAAAAATTAATTTGCGGGTGATTAACCACGATGTGGAAGAATTATTAATACAAGAAACGAAGAGAGTGGCAAGTGAGTTTTTCGAGCTACCCATGGAAGAAAGGAACAAATTTATTTATGAATACATGATGAAGTCAATGAGATACAAAACCAATTTCAGTCGTTGAGTGCTCTACTGGAGATATTTTCTAAAGCACATGCTTTCCATCTTTAGGTTTAGATTTATGTCCTCTTTCCTTTTTTATAGGCATGTGCTTTAGGACAATAACCATGAAAATGTTGTTTTGTTGGCAAAGTTGACATTGAAAAGTGATTTTCTCATAATCGAAAACCTAAACCCATATAAAATATAGTAAGAGGTAATTACACTATGGAAATATCCTTTTACTGCATTTTTTTAATTTTGGAAGCCTGAATTCCACTAATTTGGATCTCGACTTCTTGTTATGTCTACTTCTTGTTATCTGTTTTTGGATGTTTGATTTGCTTAAGATGGACACATTTACCATTCATTGCTTTACATGTTCATGGAATGCATCCAACATGCAATGATGCTCGTCTAAACATCCATAATCCTAGCATACTTCAAACATGGTGAGCAAATGTGGATTGCCAACGAGTTCTCTCACATTATGTTGTGCTGAAATACATCGCCAAATATGCTTCCAAAGCAGAGGGAAAATAAGAGACCTACCTTCATATGTTGACTAGAATCATAGCTACATCACGTCCACAAGACCAAGCCTCACATGCCTATCATCATTTTCACTCAAAAGAATTTTTTTACTGAGACATCAGTGCTCAAGAAACTTGCCATATGTATTTAAGGGAGCAGTTCCTATGAAGGATTTGGGGGATCTGGATCCACCTGCAATAACTCCATAGCTATGGCCTTTGATTTACAGATCTAGGATTTCGCATACAATGTGGCCCAGAATTACTTTGTAGATCACATCTCATTGTGCTTTTCACGGGGGCAGTTCCACTCCCACCTTACCCTGCCACGATCTAATGAAGTGCGGGAGAGACGAAAAGCATTTATTGCCACATGAAGCTGCAAATAAGGTATGCTTGGACTCACATGGGATCGTGAATCCGCCGCATTAACTGTCATGGTGTGTGGAAACGACAAGGGTCTTTCCAGAGGGCAATTTGGGTGGTTGTGCCTCTTCTCTCAATTATACTTTGAGAGCCCTGCACTAATTTCATGTCTCAAGACTCCCAAAATCCTAAATACTCACATAGAGGTTATTTTCGTTTTGGAAGGAAACAAGACTCATATCAAATACCTGGGAAGATAGTAAATAACAAAGACAATTAATTTCATTTCTTCTGGCTTGCTGGACATCATTTCTGATCAATATATCAAAGTTCATTTTTAGCCATAACAATATTAGTTTACTAATAAGAGTCACACTATACACAGGTAATTGAATATTAATGATGTTGGATCAAATAAAAAATATTGTATCCATTGGCATAAGAACTGCAGTATCCATAAGATTGGACGATGGTGTTTGCTTTTTGTATGCAGGTGCATTACACGAAGAAATAGAGTGTGGCATTTCTTTGCTAAACTATTTTTCTTAAAAACAACCATTAATATTTTCTAAAAACAAAACATTAACTATTTTGCTTTTAAAAAAATCATTAGTTTTTTTAAATAACAAAATAATATTGCTATTTCACTACTTTAATATTCTAATGCTTTAATAGCACAAAGTGCTCTTATAATTCCATCGGTCATAAAAAGATTAAAGGTCACTCAACATGAAGAGTAGCTGCAATGTAATATGGTTCCCCATAACCATTTATCATATTGAGATGAGAAATGAAATTATACTTGCTATATAATCCTGATACCTCATTGACATGGAATTTCATGCACTTGCAACTTCAGGTTTGTTGTGTGCCATTGCAGACCTATCTAAACTCAGGTGCACAAGATTGTGAATAGTAGTTTCTGCTGAAGAATGCCCAAATCCATTAGCATCTGCTAAAGAATTCCTGAAGCCATTAGCTTATGCTAAAAAATTATTAGTGGCCTAAATCCATTAGCATCTGCTAAAGAATTCCTCGAGCCATTAGCTTAAGTCAATGATATATTTCTATTTCATTTAACCATCTAAAATACTCAAAAATAAATTGCTTAACGTTAGCAACAAAATCCTCCATTATAAAAAGAAATTGCTTAACGTTAGCAACAAAATCCTCCATTACAAAAAGAGTCTCTGTTTCGAAGCAATGCAGAGACCTGGCTTAACTATTCATAACATTAGTCATTTCCTGTTCGATTTGAAACCTGCATTGAGACCTACTTGATTTGAAGGTTGAAACCTTGCACACTTTAAATCTATCATGATAAGCAGATTCAAAAAGATTTACAAGCAGCCATCTTATTGCAGCAGCACTGTGAGGTGCACCTAGAACAGGAGTAACAATTTTTTCCTTCCCTTTCTTTAATTTGAAGACTTTTGGAATTTGTAGTAGACTTGCTTTCCTTAATTGAGAAACAAGCTCCCATTCTGTTTAAGGATTTTTATAGCTATACTTCACAAATTTTGTAATTATTTTGAATACCAACAAAGCCAATTTCTTCTTATTTCTCTCCAATCAGGTTTGGTGTTTGAACCCATTGAATCAAGCATTTCGTCCCCCCTTATCAACGTCATTATCTGCTACCTTGAGCTTGCGTTAGTGACAGTGGACTATTTCTATGTTGACAATCAACGAATACACATTGAATGCATGAAGTGGTGAATTTTTGTTGATGCATGTAGGACACTTGGTTAACGCCCATATTTTCTAATACACCTAATATAATCTTTAATAGATGCAACCAATTTTGTTATGGTGTCAACCCCGTGTATTAAAAAATCGTTGGCATTGTGATCTTTATCTGTGTTAAATTACATGGTGATTAAATGCTACCCGTCGGTCAAATGTTAATATTATATATGTTTTGGAAAAATCATAAGAGAAAAAGAAAGTAAAGCCAATTTTCAATGCAATATTATATATGTTCTGGAAAAATCGTAAGAGAAAAACAACTTGTAAAACCAATCTTTAATGCAATATACTTTATTTTATTATTATTATATTTTTTTTGTGGTTGTCCTCATTTTGATAAACAAACCAATGTTACACTTCATATAGAATAAAATCAAAATTCCTCATCCTTAGAAAACTCTAACATTCCAAGTTGCTTAATGTTTCAACGGGCGTATCCTCGAAGGGAAAATTGTTGTAATGCCTACTAAATTGTTTATTATGTACAATTTTTTATTAAAAAAATTGACGTCTATTTTCAATGCAACCTATTTTTAAGGTTTTTTATTTGGTTGTGGTTGTTATAAGTCAAGTAAAAGAAGAGAGAATGGATGTAAAAGTGAGATTAAGTACATGAAGGGGAGAGTGAATGTGTAAGTAAAGTTTTTTTTTTTTTTTTGAGAAAGATGATATCTTTAAATTAATTGATAAAATAATGAAGTTGTGAAAGAGAAATTAAATATTACAAATTTCAGGAACAATTATTTTATTTTATAGTTACAATTTAATATTGGGTGTAGGCGTTGAGTTGCCACTGAATATCATTAGCAAGCAAGCAGAAGGCAATCACCACAACAATCTGAATACCAATTATTATCTGAAAGTTCATCTCATGAATATCACATGAAAGCATGTACGACTACATATGTAAAGAAATATTTTAGGACACATTAAAAGGGTATAGATAATCCAATAAACCAATAGATGGTTGTACAATTGTACAACATACCAATGACATAAATATATTAGGTGTAAATATGATCATCTACAACACATGTTTGGTTCAAAGGCCATGAAATTAGTAAAGCACTCATAGGTAGGAGTATGACTTTCGTCTCTTAAAGTTTCAAACATATACATGTGTGGTTATTGCAACAATAATATTTACAACAAACTCTCCATTTATACTAAAGCATGTCAACATTTGTTGCACTCAACTTTTCTTGCAGAATATCCATACAATCACTGTTGTCATTTACCCAGGATTTCTTTTTAAAATATTTTTTGCCATTTCGCACGTCATTTTGTCACTTGGAGAATACCCCAAAGAATATGACGCTTGAATTAATTCCTTTGTAACAAAATTTTAAACTTTTCTATTATGTTTATGTCTATGTCGTTCATTTATTTATGAGATTAATTGTTGTAGGTCATGCTCTTAGGCAACAACCACAATTATACCAAATCACATACCATTCCACACATAAATCCCCCTCAATATGGCTTGGGCATTGACTATCCGTAAATCCCAAGGATTGACATGAACAAGGTCAACCATTGACAATGGTAACAATGAAGGTCACTGATTAACCCTCACAACAATTCCACGTACTACAATGTTAGAAGGAATCTAAATTACACCATCGTTCTCCTTCTAACAGTATGCAAATATGAAAGACACTTCATATGTCTCACTTCGAAAAAAAGCAAGAGGCATACCTTCATTCTCTATCCCTTTTACACTTAAAATTACAATCCTCAATCCTTGCACTCCCTCTACCAAATGAAACTACCAATGTTGATTTCCAATATATTTAGAGTCAAACTTAATCACTACCTAGCCCTTTATTGTTTTACTCACATAAGTATACATTTTTGTATGACAAGTTAATGTACAAATCATTTTAATTGCCATCGATTACATTGGCTTCTATTTATTGCTTAGTAGTACTTGCAATAGAGTTTTTATTTCAATTTCATCTACTACTATCCCTACTACAAATTAGCTAGACTTCCTTTCAAACACATAAAATTATATTGTTTACGTACACATAAATTTTTCTCATTTTACAACATATTGAAGTTCTTCTGGCGATTTCATTTCCCCAGCTTTGGGGGTATGCTAGTTATTTATCATTTTGTGCATAACCGAACAGAGGTGGTGCTAATCTTCTCACATCTAGTGACTCTGATGTCTTGGTAATTTCACAATAGCTAGGGCCCAGGGGTCCATGGAATGGACGGATGGGCGGGTGGTAGGGATGGTCGGCTGTGGCCGTCCACATCATGGTTCGACATCGTGTCCTATGACCATGCTTTTGTGATTTAATGGATTTGTCATCGCTACTTTATGTCTTATCCTATTTCCGTGAAAGGTCGAAGGTCGAATCCCAGAACTAACAACACAAAATCGTGTAGACCGACGGAATGGCTTCCTGCAATTAAAACCCAAGCTGGCTACCAATAATATGGAATAAATATGTGGGTCTGCTGCCATTAAAAGCCAATTTGGCTACTACTCATGTGGATGAACGACAATTCCACTCACCAATAGCCTAACACATTGCGGGCCCAACGACGGGGACTTATTTCAAGAGATATGTATTGCACCGTTCAAATCCGAATTTCTGTCCTCGCGAGTCGCCATGTGATATGGAATCTGGATAGAAAGACTGGTCGACGCCTCAGCTTTATCAGTAAATTCTGTCGCTACTTTATGTCAGCTTTATCATTGATTTCTGTCTTTTCACCATTGCTGCTTTATGTCAGCGTTATTATTGAATTCAGTCTTTTTATCCTCGCTGTCAATGGACTTTAAGCACTAAGCCACTGTATTTAATGCTTTACAGCTCAATGTTTAGCTTTCACCTTTATCATTCAAGTACAAAGTGATTTTTCAATTCAAACCTTGAAACCAGAATTTCAATAGATTTGCACTTTGAAATCTATGGATAATGGAAATGACCAAATCAACGGAAAGCACGTGTCTTCTGCATTGCTTTATATTGTGTGTAAGGCCTGTCAAACTGCTCTAGGTAAATTTTCAAATGTGCAGGCACATTATTGATTAGTTGGACGAACACAAATTTTCATTTATTACAGCTTTGGGAAACTTCCTCGTTACTTCAATTTTGAGATGGGTGTCTTAGGGAGCCGATACATCATGCACTTGCTCATGATTTAGCTGCTTGGCTGTTTGGGATGCCTGTGCAATATTGCTTTAGCGCAATTCGATTTAGCTGAGAGAGTAACGGGTTCCGTTAGTAATCCCGATATAGCAATAGCCTGCTTTGGAAATTTAGCCGTCTTTGTTACAAACTTGTTAAGAGGTCGACTTGACCTGGAGTTAGGTGCCAGGGATGTTCTGGCTACCATGCGAGTCCCCGGACTGGAAAAACTGAACGCGATAAATGATGGGTTTGGTCTGACTACTTGTGAGAAAGACCGACTAGGAGAGGCTTCTGTTGTAATGCTATCATACGACACACCCATTACTTCTACGAAGCAATTCATGTTGTATTTCTCGGAGGCCTATAAGCTGCACTCCATTCTGCTCCAATGTTTTCCTTTAAAGTCTAATTCTGCTGAACTACTTCCCGGGCTCTGTAATTGCAAGACACACTATGGGCAAGAATGCAATTGCATTGTATTCTGGAATGTGGAAGAGATCGTAATGATGCTTGCTCATCGGATGCCTGGAACACTTAAACGACTCTCTGATTCCCTGTGTCTATTGCCATCTCCACGGTGCCTAAAAACTGGCTGCCATTGGTGCAACCAGGGCCAGTTGTATGTGGAAGAGTGTGAGGAATCTGAAAGGAATATATTGACAGAGGGTGGTGACAAGGAGAAAGGAAATAAGGCAGTGTTTGATATATTTTATTATATTTCCGATGGAGCCATGAAACAACAACATTCTTGCATCTGCATTCCACTTTCTCCGCAAGGCTATGATCGGTGGACACAGCTGCTAATCAGATCTTTGGGAGCCACAGGCAGGGCCTCTGTAAGAGATCCCTCTTTCATAGCTCCAAGGTTAGCAGAAGTGCTACTCAACCTTGTATTAACTGGTTGGTTCGGAGTGGATGGCTTCTCCAGCGCTCTCGTCGCAAGAAGGGCGATAAGAGAGTATGTCGCCCAAGGATGTGGCTTTGCTGCCAATGCTTTTCTAGTAGGTGCTTTCCTAAGCACGAACAATGATTGCTGCATGTTGAGTTTTAGAGGTATTCTTTCGGGCATCAGAACCTTCTCGTTTATAATAGGGTTTGCTAACTTTATTTGTTCTATAACTTGGGTTGTGCAAGCTGCTTTTCACGGACGCGCGGGGGAATGGTATCATACACATTCTGTGTCACCCTCTATTCTTAGAATTGTTATGATAATGGTAGCTATCGGTATGGCTATGGGCATGGACTATTTACATTTATATCTGAGAAGATCCAGTCATTCTGAAGAAGAACATCGTCCCAGAGTTGTGGTTTGGTGTGTGATAGTTTTAGAAGCGATGTTCATTTTATTGGGCAGCATAATAGCAATAATTTTAGGCATACAAGTTGTCGGGAGAAGGTTATACAGTGCTTTGCAAGTATTAGTTTGGATAAAGTGGGCGACCGGGATTTATCTTTTAGGTGACAATCCACTTGAATACGAAAATGATCCCCGATATAACTATGACAATGGAATTCTAGTCTACTCTTCTGCATTTTGGTTAAATTTTACTTTGGCTGCAGTCCGAAGTAATTGGAAATACTCGCTGTCCATGCTAAATTAAGTCAAAGGGTTTTTTGTGCCTGTCAATTTAACTAAGTGTAAGGGTTAATTTATACTGCCAAATTAAGTTAAGTGTGTTTTGGTTCTAAGTTCGAAGTCTATTTTTATCGTATATCTTATTCATGTTTTATTTTTATTATATTATTTTACTGATATAATTTAGTTATTGATTATTTTTAATGTTTTCATTTGTGTATTTTATGTAATTTTTTTTCAATTTCATTAATTTTATTAAACTTGTTTTAATTTACTTTGAATTTCTTAAACATACACGAAATAAAAGTATGTATGTTTTTTTTTTTTTTAATTTAGTTGGATTAATATTTTTATGCTTAATCATACTCATGATATTCATGTATTAAAATTTTTGTAGAAATAAAACTCTTAATTGTTATGAATATTTTTAGAAGGCACTTTCAAGATTTGGACAATGATTTAAAGTTGATTAATTGTTTTTGTCCATACTCAAAATTGTAGGACTTTTTGAGAGGCCATAGGTTCTATGGAATATTAAATGATAATAATGTCATCTTGGGAGGGAATTTAAATTTGACAAAGTTGCTATAGAAATTTGGGACCAATCTGCTAGATTGGATCTCTTGGCATTTTTTTTTACACGGTTTTTTTGAAAAGCCGGATTAGTAGATGTAGAACTTGTGAATTTCATGCCAACTTGGAAAAGTGGGATACGATGAGGTGGCGAAGCGGTTGGATATGTTTTTCATTTATGAAGCTCTTACTGAATTAGTCCATGGTCTTGGACTGTGAACTCATCTATATCGGATCATATGCCAATGGTCCTTGAAATTATAGATGAATCAGAGAAAGTGCATTATCCTTTTAAGTTCAACCATGTTTGGTTAGAAGATCGAGATTTTATTGCTTTGGTAAAAGATAAGTGATCAAAGCTCACGTGACGTCAATGGATCTCCTTTAGTTTTGAAATCAAAAGCTTTAAATGTGTGGTTTTAAAGTGGGAAGAGAGAAAAAGAAATCAATGAAGGTAGATTTAATTATAATTGAATAGGAGTTGGATAGTTTTTATTAGACGAATGGGAATGGGAATGGAACTCTATCTTAACATTATAGAAAGTGGGTATATGAGACAGAGTCCCTAAAATTGGATATCTTGATGATTGAAGAGGAAACTTTTAGACAAAACAATAGAGTCATATGGTTGGTTAAAGGGAACCAAAATACTAAATTTTTCTATCAATTTGTTGAGTAGCGAAGGATTGTGAATTCTATTTGGGAACTTTATAGTGGTTCTAGTCAAAAGAAGTTGGAGGAAGAAGTTGCGACTCATTTTCAAAATGTATTAATGGATGTAGCAAACCTATCTATTATTAACCAAATGAAGGTCATTCAAAATTACCAAGGATTTTTTAGCAAGAAGAAAGTAGAAATGCTGCAAAATCTGTAAATTTAGTATAGATAAGAAAGGTTTTGGAAGGGTTTGCAAAAGCCAAAAGTCTTGGCTTGGATGGGTGGACTATGGAATTTTATTTAGAGTTTTTGGTATTTTGGGTGATGAATTACTAGCAATGGAGGAGTCAAGAGTAAATGGGTTTGTTTCAACAACTTTCAATGCAACTTTCATTGAACTTATACCAAAATATGAAAAGCCAGATTCTTTCAATGAATTTAGGCCCATCTCACTTTGTAATTTAGTGTATAAGCTCATGTCAAAGATAATTGCAAATAAATTGAAGCCAATGATATCAAAATTTATATCAAAGCAACAATTTGGATTTTTCTGGATAATAAACAAATACTTGATGTAATAGGTGTTGCTAAGGAAAGCTACATAGCATCAAAATCAAGAAGTCAAAAGCTATGATATTGAAGTTAGATTTGATCAAGGCATGTGATAGAGTCTACTAGGAATTTCTTAGATTAGTATTATTATAGATAGGATTAAGCCTGGAGGCTACAAATTGGATCATGGGCTATGTGAAGTCAACAAACTTTGTAGTTTTAGTCAATGGTGGTCCTTCAAATTTCTTTAGAAGTTCGAGAGGGCTTCGACAAGGTTGTCCCCTGTCACCACTTTTATTTCTTTTAATAGTGGAAGGTTTGAGTAGACTTATAAATTAGCCACATGTGGAAAGTAAGTTGGAAGGTGTAAACATTTCTATCTACGGTTTTGAGAATAAATCATCTCTTATTTGTTGATGACATTGCTATGTTTGGGAGAGGTGCCGTGGGAGAATGGGAAGTCTATGAAGACATTCTATATCTCTTTATTAATGCTACAGGTATGGCTATAAGAGAAAGTAAATATATATTTTTGGAATCTGGAATTGAAGAGGATACATTAAATTAAAATAAATCTTTGTTTCCTTTTAATATCAACGCTATTGAAGAAGGTTTCAAGTATTTGTGATATTTGTTGAAACCCAACAATTATGATGTGGTTATTGAGGAAAGTGGAGAAAATAATAACTGGCATTGATGCAATAGATGCATGTCATTAGGAGGTAGGTTTATTTTGGTAAATTTTGTATATTGGATCTCCTTGGCAGAGATACCAAAATCAATACTAGACAAGATTAGAAGAAGAATTTTCAATTTTCTTTGGTCTCAAAACAAAGAAAGATATGGTGTTCATTTAATGCGATGGGAGATTTTAGCTAGATCAAAGAAATATGGAGGGTGAGGGATAAAAGATATATATCACTTTGGTAAGGCATTGGCTGCAAAAAGTCTTTGGATCTAGGCCTTTTCTCTAAAGGTTTCTGGAATGAGGTCATTAAGGAAAATACCTCATGCAAAGAAATATAGTGGATTGGATAAAAACAAGAAATAAGTCCACCAAAGGAGTTTCAAATAGATGGGGATGTTTATTTAGATCATTTAATATTATGGGGGATTTGCTGGAATTGAAACTTGGGAATGGAAACAACACCAAAGTGGGTGAAGATCCTATAATGGGAGCAACAAATTTATGCAAATTGTCAAATGATTTGGTACATGTGATTCATGATAAAAGGATTCAATGGCTTGTTCAAGTGAGTTTTAACAACCAAATAGGGATGCATGGATAGGTTTGGAAGAGTGCCTCAGATCTTGGTTTACAGGGACATTTAAAGGAGGAATGGCAACATTATTTGTTGGGATTAATCATTATGGCATTTAGCTGGAAGATATAGAGAATTTATTGGTTTGGTCGTGGGATAAAAAAATCTTGAAAGGTAAATGCAAAAGCTGCTTATGATGAAAATATTTTTACTTTGTTTGATTCACTTCAAAAATGGTGGTATAATTCATTTTGGAAATGGCATATACCTTTGAAAATAAAGTTGTTTTGTTGGTTAATGATGGAGAATAGGATAATGACATGGGATAACTATATTAGAAGAGGGGGTATAGGGCCTATGATTTGTGTATTATGCAATTCAAATTTTGAAACTATAGAACATTTGATGATTCAGTGTCCATTTACTCAGATGATATGGAAGGCCATCACAAAAGATTTCAATATCTCTCATAGCTGGAATAGCATTTCTTTGGATTTATGTTTCAGGAAATGCAAAAAGGAGGTATATGCTTGGAAAGAACTTCCTTGCTTCGTATGTTGGGAAGTCTGAAAGCATAGGAAATTAGTGTTATTTGAATATATGCAAAAATCTGTGATAAAAATGATTTTCAAAGCATCTAGAAGTTATGGGGAGTTTCATGAGGAATCTTTGGATGGGGGGAATAGGATACTATCCCATCCTTTTATTGGTGATATTCTTGTTGGTTTTTTTTATGGAGCCTCACAGGTTGAAGGAATTAAATGTGGAGTAATTGTAGTGTTGAAAGTAAATGCTTCTCTTGTCTTTAAGCTTAAAATGAATTGTGGTAGAGGGATCAACACCAGAGGTGAATAACTAGCATTGTGAATTACTGGAGAAGGAAAGTGCAAAGGCTATTTTACTAATAATATAATATGTATATATAATTTCTTGGCGAAACTTTCATGAAATTATAGGATTTCACGAAATAATATGTATATATAATTTCTTGTGCTTCTCATAACCATCACAACATGTGTGTTCATTGCAAGATCACATGGATGCATAGTGCTAATAACTCTTCTCTATTGAAGACATAAAGGGGTTTGTCATTAAGCTTTGTTCATATCAAAAATTTCTAACCCCTTGCTCCTCACTTATTCATATGATCCTAGGGTAATTTAAATACCCATCCCTAGCTTCTTCCTTGGAACCCCTTTGGTCCTCACTTATCCATATGATCCCAGGGTTATTTAAATAACCATCCCTAGCTTCTTCCTTGGAACATTATCTATTTGAGATAGGCACTCACAAAATTAAAATTGAACATGGTGAAGACATGTGCTTCTCATAACCATCACAACATGTGTGTTCGTTGCAAGATCACATGGATGCATAGTGCTATCAGGGGGATGTGAAGCTTATTGTCATCACTGTGAGGAATATATAGCTTCGACGTTAAGAAAATGAGAGAGCTAGAAGAGGGATTGGGATGTGAATAATGAAAAAAATTGAAGGTGATGAGAAGACAATTAATTTAGATGCAAGCATAGCTACAATGAGAAATTATGACTTGGTAGACCTGATTTATGCAAAAGGACCACATGATACATTACTTGTGTCCTTCCTTGAGTTTGATCTGCATGATGTATCTTCTTCCGTACTTATTCAAACTTGTCATGCATGATGTATCCTTGACACACTTATTCATACTAAATGCACTTCTAGATATAATCCAAAGTTGCATACATATTTGTCACCTTCATCATTTGTGCATGTTCTTCTGGTGTTCATGTTCTTCTTAATCTTGCACATACACTTACTTCAACGTGGATTCCATACACTACTTCTATAAGAATACTGTATCCACTTTGACTTTAGCTGATATCAATGACTCAGACTTAATTAGTTGACATCCTATTTGACATTAGTTGACAGTCAAACACTTGACATCATCTTTAGTTGACATTAATGACAACCAATGCTCAACAATCTCCCCCTTTGGTATTGAGGCCAACACCTTATGAAGCTGTACCCGATTTTCTTTGAGCTGTATGCTTCATATGTACTTGGTTGCAGTGCTCCCCCTATGTATGTTCTCCCCTTGAGTTCTTTTGGCTTCTATCTACTGTGCTCCCTTCTATCAATACTTTTGTTATCTCTGTGCAAACCATGATGCTTCCTTTTACATCTGTGTAGACCAAATGTTCAGTCATCTTCATGCTCTTTCATGTTTGTTGTAGCTTCATTCTCTTTAACATCTGCTAAGGGCTCATGTTGTTTCTACTACTATCTGTAATTCTCCCTCTTTCATGATGTTCTATTGACTTCAAGCGTCACTAGTGATCATATATGTCTCAGTTTCATGCATCTCTCCCTTCATTCTATCCTATTGACTTCATACATATTTTCATGCCTTGGCTTTTTCATGTTAGCTTTTGATGTGCATCATTTCATGCCTTAGCTTCATGCATTTATCCCCCTTTGACATCAATGGCAAAGAGGTGCCATAACTTTGCGCCATATGAGTTCTTGTTTGTTTTGCACTAACATTCATTACAACTGTATCAAGGGATAAGTCCCTCTATCCTCGATGCTTTTGTACCGATGTACATTCATAATTATCTTTGATTTCCTTTCTGATAAAGATGTTACATTGCTCCTTTACCTTGATCTCTTGTTCTTGTCACACTACTTAATTGTTCCTTACGCAGTGATCCATGCTGTGATCCTTACTTGTCAATTGCACAATGTCGAAGTCAATCCTTTACTGATTTTGCATTACAGTTTATGCATCTGATTGCTTCACCTGTTGCATTTACTGTGTTGTCACAAGGCCTTGTCACATTTAATGTTGTCGCATATTTTTCCAAGACAACTAAAGATATGGCACATTTTTCATTCATCGGCCAACTCGTCATAAAAGCAGACAGGACACTCAGTTTGTGTGGAAACAATGACGTGCCACTTTCATACTCGGACCTTTTGAGGCAACATTCTTCATTGTATGGTGCAATGAATTGAATCTCCACCTTTTTGTACCGTTTCCAAAAACTCATTAAGTCCAACATTTAGTTTTGGCGACTCCACCACCTTCTTCGACATTTGCGATATTGAATGCCCTAATCAACTAATTGCATGCGCACGAACATCCTTCAATGGATTCTATGAGATCTTTGCGAGAAATGTCTAGTTCATCACATCTTGCATCCTTGCATTTCCATATTGCATTGTTGTCTGACCCTTTGCTGCTTGATCCTACCTCTGGTTCTTTATTTTCCTTCAAATGGCCTCTTTTTATCATAGAGTAAACAGTTCCCTTGAGAATGTGCGTGTTTCCATTTAGCCTCAGCAGGCTAAGTTTTCACACTTGAGAACTGATATGGATTCCTGGCAGCAGCAAGTGCAGAATAACCAGATTCTTCACCAATATTCTCAGTCCTAGATAATCACAGACATTCTAAGCAATCGATCCTTCTGACTTGTCGGGTTGATAAGCTGGAGCGTCAACAGCAGTATATTCTGGATGAATTGTCTTGTCTTCGACCTCAACACGTTGAACTATCAGCATCTACCACTCTGCAGCTTCTTCCTCCGCATCCTACTTCTGAATGCATTGCCCTTGTTATGGTGGATTTGGAGTTGCATCTTGCGAAACAACCAGAATCTAAACTCGACCTCAAACTGTGGCTGTAGAATGCTTTGGAGTTTTCTCAATTTTTCCTCTTCTATCATCCTTCTTGTATATGTCATTCTTGGCCTTGGAATGGAGTCTTAACTCATGCACTTTTTATAATCATGCCCAATTTTGAATATAAGAAATGATCTGTTTTGCATAGTCTCATATCTTTCATCAGTGTTTGAATTTGCATGTAAATTTTTTATGTTTGTATTTGTGCCATTGAACTCAATGTCATACTTCTATATTTTGTAATATATCATATGTAGGGAAAATGTGTAACCACTTAATGTATGCATGCACTATTCCCTTTCTACAAAGTAATCAACTTAGCATACAATTATGCGCGAACACGTTCTAACTTCAGAGATGTTCTAACCGCACATTTAGACTAACATCATGCATTCTTAGCTACACACCTAACTAGCATACCCTTGAATTCCTTAAGATGCATCATGTTGAACTCAAGGGTCTCCCATAGTCTTTATGGGATTAGCTAGAGAGGCAGTGATTGCTTGTTGCGCCTGGATTGTCTGCATATTCAACACACTTCTAAGGATATTGCTCCGGATATTTTCCACTGAAGTCTCTTTGAGTGTAATAGTATTTGCGGAACAAACCTTCATCCAGACAGTTTACTGCTCTTTGACAATACATATCTTGGTGTCCAAAACAGTCGCATGCATAACATGTCACAGTTTGACAGTATTTTTCAATATGGCCAAAACGATTGCATGTTGCGTACTTCACCCTATAACACATCTTTCATTAAATTTGGAATTATACAAGGGATCTAGAATTTAGAACTTCAACAAGATTGAGTTTTCAAAAAATGAAAAACCAAAAAATTACTTAATTCACTCATTTCAATCTATATATTCACCATTTTTTTTACAATATTATCATTATAAGCTATATAAAATCAAATTTATACAAAGTTGAAGCATATCTTCCTAATATTAAACTTAGATTCCTTACATTATTTTATTATTATAATTTTTTAATTTGTAATAATATTTGAGTTGATCAAGGTTTACCTCATCTCATGAACAATAGATGTTGCAAGAAATTTCTTACCTATTAAGTTATCTAATGGCATTATTTGTATGTTGAAATTATTAACCATTTTATTTATAATTTGATAAAGCATATATTGTGCATGTGTTGAATTACCATATTAGTAAGAGATTGTCTCCATTTTAGAGTGACCTACAAAGTTATTTAATGATATAGCAGTCAATGTGTTTGTTACTGTAACAAATTTATGTATTGGCATAGTAACTTATTAATTCCCAATCTTGATAATGGGTGGCTAGAACATGGGGATTTTTTCTCAACTTCAAGAAACAACAAGAACTGGAAATGCCTCGGAATTGGCTGAAACCTCTAATACCATGAAAAATTATTAGCTCATATAGTCACTGTAATATTGAACCTGTGGATGAGGACACTACCCCTAATCATATTTAGAATATTGACTAGAAAAATAATTAGTAACATATACACAAGCAACAACATGGAAAACTAGTTCATACTCTATTTTATTTTCTTCCCTTTATATGTATTGTCGAGTACGGATCTAGAATTTAGAACTTCAATAAGATTGAGTTTTCAAAAAATGAAAAACCTAAAAATTACTTAATTCACTCATTTTAATCTATATATTCACCATTTTTTTTACAATATTATCATTATAAGCTATATAAAATCAAATTTATATTAATTTGAAGCATATCTTCCTATGCTTAAACTTAGATTCTTTACATTATTTTATTATTATAATTTGTAATTTGTATTAATATTTCTTACCTATTAATTTATCTAATGGCATTATTTGTATGTTGAAAGTATTAACCATTTTATTTATAATTTGATAAAGCATATATTGTGCATGTGTTGAATTACCATATTAGTAAGAGATTGCCGCCATTTTAAAGTGACCTAGAAAGCTATTTAATGACATAACAGTCACTATAACAAATTTATGTATTGGTATAATAACTTAGTAATTCTCAATCTTGATAATGGGTGGCTAGAACATGGGGGGTTTTGCTCAACTTCAAGAGACAGCGAGAACTGGAAATGTCTAGGAATTAGGTGAAACCTCTAAAGACGTATTAGCTCCTATAGTCATTGTAATATTGTACTTGTGGATGATGACACTACCCCTAATAATCTTTAGAATATTTACTAGAAAAATAATCAATAACATATCTACAAGCAACAACATGGAAAATTAGGTCATACTCTATTTTATTTTCTTCCCTTTATATGTATTGTCTATTGTATGCCTTAGGACATTTTTGTCAAGTATATAGCACAATAGGTACTTAGGCACTTCACTTTTTCCCTTCATTTTATGGGATTATTGTGAGCCCACAAGTTTCTACATGTTTTGGACATTGTTAACTATCAATTATTACTTTGGATTATGTTGATTGGTTAAGCCTAGATTCCTTTTTATAATATTAATATAATCATCTAACATTTAAAGAAATATTCATTATTCAATACTATATATTATGATATGTGGTTGGCACTATTTTAGAGCCAACAAGAGAAAATATTGTATTGGATAAAGTCTAAGTATACCAATTAAGGTAAAAAAAAATTATTAATTAGAATATAAATTTTATAGTACAATTGGTTTTTTTTCAAATACATGAAGAAAGAGGGAAAACCCATTCTAGTTATTGCAAGTGTCCAGTATTTATTTTTGAAATGTTTGAGCATATTACATTAAAAAACATTAATTAGCTATTCCCATAATAAAGTTTTTATAGACAGTCTATAATATGTTGCTTGTAAGAGCTTTACTGGACTCCATTAACCAAGTTTGATGGATCGAGAACTGTGGTACATTTGAAATCAATGAATTAGAATAGAAACATTGAAGTACATTTTTGTTTCTTACAAATACAAAAGTGAAAACCCACTAAACTTATTAAAAGTGCATTTAACAATCAATTTTTTTTATAAGTATCTGTGTGTCATTTAACAATCAAAATCAAATTATTATGAATTTTTATTGGTAGTGCATTTAACAATCAAAATATTTTATAAGTATTTGTGTGTCATTTAACAATCAAAATCAAATTATTATGAACTTTTATTGGTGATTTTTATTGGAAACATTTTACAGATGTCAAAAGAAAATATTTTATAAGTCTAGGCGTCTTTTTTAATGATCAAAATAAACAATTTTGTTATGAATTGGAATAGAAACAAAGTAGTACAGTTTAATTTATTTTATTATAATATATATTCATGAAGTGTTTGAATGTATTATATTGAAAAGAATACGAATTAGCTAGCCCAACATTATCGTTTTAATAGATCGTATCTAGAAGATGATGCTTTTAAATGTATTATTGAACTTGATTATCCAAGTTTGATGGAGTGAGAAGTTATGTCGATCTAGACAAAGCATTGGAATTTGTAATTTCCATGTTAGATATTGTTTGGTGTTTGAACTTATTACATTGAAAACAATGCTAATTAACTCCAAACATTTATCGTTTTAATAGATCGTATCTAGAAGATGATGCTTTTAAATGTATTATTGAACTTGATTATCCAAGTTTGATGGAGTGAGAAGTTATGTCGATCTAGACAAAGCATTGGAATTTGTAATTTCCATGTTAGATATTGTTTGGTGTTTGAACGTATTACATTGAAAACAATGCTAATTAACTCCAATATAGTTTTAATATGCCAAATTAACTCCAATATAGTTTTAATAGGCGAAAACTAGAAGATATTGATTTTAAGTGCATTATTGGACTTGATTATCCAAGTTATGGGAGAAGTTATGTTAATATAAACAAATCATTGAAAGTTTAATATTTCATGGTGTCATGTAATTTGCATGAAGTATCGTCACATGAATACATTGCAATTTAAACAAAATTTTCATATTTGTACCAAATAATATAAAACTCCTCAAATAAATTTGAAGAGAATATTCAATATACAAGAAAAATTGAAAAATGTTTCTTCATGTATTAATTGGTCCTCCAAAGAACAAAATTACATCCATGAATCATCTCCACCTAATCTCATGTTATTCATTCAAGTAGGTCAAGGACAGCTTGTACACCATGTTTATTTATCTTGGCCTTCTTGCAATGTTCTTTCTTAGCCATCCATGCCCAAACTATGGTATCAATTGGAATAGATCCAAGCTCTATGTCATCAGGATTTGGTACCCAATATTCTTCTAATACTTTTCCATTGTATTTCCCTGAACCGGGCTTCCACCAATCAACTTTAACATGAAGAGTATCACTTTCATCATCTTGAAATATATTTGAGGTGGCTTTTGCCATCCAAATCATCTCCCCTTCTTCCTCATTTCCTGATCTAACTAGCAACATCTTTCCTTTCTCAACATCATTAATAGGGTTGAATGTTGTCTTTGGCTTATTGCACTTGGGTCCAACATACACGGGTTCACCTATCATAGTATCAAAATCCCCATCCATAATATTTGAGATTGCATGAAGCGCATTACGACCAACATCTGGAGTTTTCCTTGTCTTGGGCCAGAAATCCTCAGAAGATGAATCATGATCATTGTAATCTTCATATAAAGTATCAAGAACTCTTTCCCAATACTCTACCTTATTTTTCCATTCTGGTGTAACAATTGGCAAATCCTCACCACCCATTGTGTCTTTCCACATTTTTATGTATGATGTTATTCCTTCTTTTAGTTCTTTTAAATAGATTTCATTCTCTTTGGGATGTAAGAAAGATGGCTTCCCTATGGGCAGTTTAGATCGACCTTCATCGTCTGTATTCCATAACTCAACTGGTTTTGACCACTCAACATCTCTTATGGATTCTTTATACCTTAATACCGGAACATCATTGAGTACAAGAAATTGGAAGTACTGAACATTAAGATGTCCAACTAGTGCATTTTTTCCTTCCTTGATGTATCCATTAAGGAACCTTTTGAAGTCATACACCTTATCAATCAGTTTAGGTGGAAACACTCTTTTTTCTTCAATTTTGCGATATGTATCCATCATCTCAGGTAGAGAATATATATCTTTACTTTTCAAGCTGGAAGACATTCTCCCATAGGTCCCGTCTATGTCTTCATGGGTGTGTCCCACGAGCAAGAACCCAACCTCAATAGTGATGAAGACACCAAGTGCAGTGAGAAGTGATAGAAACATGAAAAGATAACGATTTTTATTATCACTTGCTGCATTATCCAATTGTAACAATAAATGTGGAGGAAGAGGTTTAAAATCGATATCTTGATTTTCTAATCTTCCATGAGATAAAAATTCATCCTTGTACACTCTACATTTTGAGTAAATAGAGGTGTCAAGTAATGCATTTGAAAGTGGGTTTCTTGAACTTCCACTCTCATAAAGAAGATCACCATACATATCAAGATGTGGGTCTTCAAGGTCCCTAAAGCACTTAGCAAGTGATGTAATGGTAAATTGTGATCCCATATGTACAAATGGTAGGGAGAAATGACCAAAACCTCCTGTCTTATGCCCATGTGTTAGCATACCTGTCAATGACAAACCCAAGTTTATTCCTACAATAGATTTTGATTTGACGCGTAGCCTTGGAATTGAAGTCTTTGTTTTGTCCATTTTATCGTGGATAATACTCAAATACTCCTTTGGAAACCTCTCTGACATGATTCTGTGGGCATAGTAGCAATGTCTTCCGCACATAACGATCTTGTTATGTTTGTTCAATCTAGCGTGTGCCGTTTCTTCCAACTCTTTTGTAGTTGCTGACTTCATTTGTGCTTTCAACACAATACATTCACCACATTTACTGAAGTTGGTTTTCTTTGAGAATGCCACGTCTCGAAAATGAGTGTTCCAAAGCTTGCTCATTGTTGGTTGTGATATTAATGGACATTTGATCTTTTCCAAACCCACATTGATCTCTTTTAACAAATAGCTTTGTGTGTAAGTCGAAGGCAACAATCTTAGAGGAGAAGAAGTTCCATCTACTTCGACTTGACATGTTTGGTTTGGCCAAAAATCTGAATTGTCCATTACAATTTTATGCAGTATTTCTATGGCCGCCACAGTTTGTGCACGTGCTTTACATGTATTGGTGTTACCATGAATGGATTCCATATGTCCTTGTTCAAAATTATGTTGGTAGCTATAGACGGTGCTTTGAGGAATCTTATGTATCTTGTACCATGCTTTCTTACAAATAACATTACCATCAAATCTCATGTCCTTTACTTTTCTAATAATAGGAGGTAGGCCATGGCCATGGCTCATTGACATGATAGTGTTTGAAACAAGTGAATTCAATACAAATTCCCTGATACCATTTTTGTCTTTGCATTCCATATCCCTTCTAGCATTTGCAATGGCATTCCTATCCACATGTTGAAGACAATCTTGTTTACAACATTCATCTGCAGCCAAAAGTCGGACTTCTCTCTCTTTATCTATCTTGGTTTGACGTTTTGCAACTTTTTCTCTTGTCATAGCTCATTTAATCTTTTTATATGGCCTCGATGCATTAAGAACAGTGACATCTTGATCTTTTTGATTATAAAGATCCCCATCCCATTGGTATAAAGGACTTGTATCCTCTATAACATCTCATATCAGCATTTCCATGGGTGGCTCTTTGTACTTTGTCTTGACCCTTAACATCTCACCTATGTTGTCCACCAATTTATGTATTGGCCATCTAACCAATCCATGTATAGACTTATCCCCAATCTTGCATCTTTCACAATACCCATGTATCTCTTCCACAAAAACACCAAAGTTATCTTCACCAAGTGTTTCACCCACAACCATGTCATCCTCATGGACATTAACTATCATTCCTTTGGCAATGCACATAATTGTTCCTATGCATCCATGTGTAAGAGAAACCCTTGTACATGTGAATGCAGCCCTATCTTGTGGAATATTTATGGGTTGATCTTCACAATGAGGTTTCAAATCTATTTCTGGCCAAATCTCATAAGATTCTATTGCACCCCCTAGTGTTTCCTCAAATCCAGTTGGATGTGGTAAAGGAGCATCATTTTTTAACACCTTCTCAATTCTAACCACTATGCATCCTTTCTTTACAATCTTTCCATGAACCTTATTCCCAAGCTCTGTATTGAATATGGAGCCCTCACCCACCTTCACTCCATGTTGTAAAAGATCTACTTTGTCTCCAATAGAAAATGTTGAACAAACATTTGCACCTGTACACCAAACATAACAAACTTAGTATTTTCTCAAAAAAACTATCAATAAACTATGAATAATTCTTAACACATGCTTTGGTATTTGATTTACCTATGGTGTGCCTCAAATCTGTAGTCCTCCATGGATGTGTGTCCCCTTCATCAACATATTCCACAATCAAATGTGGTTGAGTGACATCAACTATCAAAACCATAACATAACCTGCAACAACCCTTTCTCCACCATAATAAGTTCCAACTTCTGTAGATTCAACCTTTCCTAGCCCAATAACTTGACCATT
Organism: Larix kaempferi; assembly: GCA_027924585.1. Classification (NCBI taxonomy): domain Eukaryota; kingdom Viridiplantae; phylum Streptophyta; class Pinopsida; order Pinales; family Pinaceae; genus Larix; species Larix kaempferi. The sequence continues at coordinate 12,090,312 of BSBM01000771.1, read as the reverse complement.
AACCAGGAGGTCAACATAGTCCCCTTTTGTGAAAATTATACTTGCAGCCCTATCTTGTGGAATATTTATGGGTTGATCTTCACAATGAGGCTTCAAATCTATTTCTGGCCAAATCTCATAAGATTCTATTGCACCCCCTAGTGTTTCCTCAAATCCAGTTGGATGTGGTAAGGAGCATCATTTTTTAACACCTTCTCAATTCTAACCACTATGCATCCTTTCTTTACAATCTTTCCATGAACCTTATTCCCAAGCTCTGTATTGAATATGGAGCCCTCACCCACCTTCACTCCATGTTGTAAAAGATCTACTTTGTCTCCAATAGAAGATGTTGAACAAACATTTGCACCTGTACACCAAACATAACAAACTTAGTATTTTCTCAAAAAAACATTCAATAAACTATGAATAATTCTTAACACATGCTTTGGTATTTGATTTACCTATGGTGTGCCTCAAATCTGTAGTCCTCCATGGATGTCTGTCCCCTTCATCAACATATTACACAATCAAATGTGGTTGAGTGACATCAACTATCAAAACCATAACATAACCTGCAACAACCCTTCCTCCACCATAATAAGTTCCAACTTCTGTAGATTCAACCTTTCCTAGCCCAATAAATTGACCATTAACCAGGAGGTCAACATAGTCCCCTTTTGTGAAAATTATACTTGCAGCCCTATCTTGTGGAATATTTATGGGTTGATCTTCACAATGAGGCTTCAAATCTATTTCTGGCCAAATCTCATAAGATTCTATTGCACCCCCTAGTGTTTCCTCAAATCCAGTTGGATGTGGTAAAGGAGCATCATTTTTTAACACCTTCTCAATTCTAACCACTATGCATCCTTTCTTTACAATCTTTCCATGAACCTTATTCCCAAGCTCTGTATTGAATATGGAGCCCTCACCCACCTTCACTCCATGTTGTAAAAGATCTACTTTGTCTCCAATAGAAGATGTTGAACAAACATTTGCACCTGTACACCAAACATAACAAACTTAGTATTTTCTCAAAAAAACATTCAATAAACTATGAATAATTCTTAACACATGCTTTGGTATTTGATTTACCTATGGTGTGCCTCAAATCTGTAGTCCTCCATGGATGTGTGTCCACTTCATCAACATATTCCACAATCAAATGTGGTTGAGTGACATGAACTATCAAAACCATAACATAACCTGCAACAACCCTTCCTCCACCATAATAAGTTCCAACTTCTGTAGATTCAACCTTTCCTAGACCAATAAATTGACCATTAACCAGGAGGTCAACATAGTCCCCTTTTGTGAAAATTATACTTGCAACCCTATCTTGTGGAATATTCATGGGTTGATCTTCACAATGAGGCTTCAAATCTATTTCTGGCCAAATCTCATAAGATTCTATTGCACCCCCTAGTGTTTCCTCAAATCCAGTTGGATGTGGTAAAGGAGCATCATTTTTTAACACCTTCTCAATTCTAACCACTATGCATCATTTCTTTACAATCTTTCCATGAACCTTATTCCCAAGCTCTGTATTGAATATGGAGCCCTCACCCACCTTCACTCCATGTTGTAAAAGATCTACATTGTCTCCAATAGAAAATGTTGAACAAACATTTGCACCTGTACACCAAGCATAACAAACTTAGTATTTTCTCAAAAAAACATTCAATAAACTATGAATAATTCTTAACACATGATTTGGTATTTGATTTACCTATGGTGTGCCTCAAATCTGTAGTCCTCCATGGATGTGTGTCCCCTTCATCAACATATTCTACAATCAAATGTTGTTGAGTGACATCAATTATCAAAACCATAACATAACCTGCAACAACCCTTCCTCCACCACAATAAGTTCCAACTTCTGTAGATTCAACCTTTCCTAGCCCAATAACTTGACCATTAACCAGGAGGTCAACATAGTCCCCTTTTGTGAAAATTATACTTGCATCCCTATCTTGTGGAATATTTATGGGTTGATCTTCACAATGAGGCTTCAAATCTATTTATGGCCAAATCTCATAAGATTCTATTGCACCCCCTAGTGTTTCCTCAAATCCAATTGGATGTGGTGAAGGAGCATCATTTTTTAACACCTTCTCAATTCTAACCACTATGCATCCTTTCTTTACAATCTTTCCATAAACCTTATTCCCAAGCTCTGTATTGAATATGGAGCCCTCACCCACCTTCACTCCATGTTGTAAAAGATCTACTTTGTCTCCAATAGAAAATGTTGAACAAACATTTGCACCTGTACACCAAACATAACAAACTTAGTATTTTCTCAAAAAAACATTCAATAAACTATGAATAATTCTTAACACATGCTTTGGTATTTGATTTACCTATGGTGTGCCTCAAATATGTAGTCCTCCATGGATGTGTGTCCCCTTCATCAACATATTCCACAATCAAATGTGGTTGAGTGACATCAATTATCAAAACCATAACATAACCTGCAACAACCCTTCCTCCACCATAATAAGTTCCAACTTCTGTAGATTCAACCTTTCCTAGCCCAATAACTTGACCATTAACTAGGAGGTCAACATAGTCCCCTTTTGTGAAAATTATACTTGTAGCCCTATCTTGTGGAATATTTATGGATTGATCTTCACAATGAGGCTTCAAATCTATTTCTGGCCAAATCTCATAAGATTCTATTGCACCCCCTAGTGTTTCCTCAAATCCAGTTGGATGTGGTAAAGGAGCATCATTTTTTAACACCTTCTCAATTCTAACCACTATGCATCATTTCTTTACAATCTTTCCATGAACCTTATTCCCAAGCTCTGTATTGAATATGGAGCCCTCACCAACCTTCACTCCATGTTGTAAAAGATCTACTTTGTCTCCAATAAAAAATGTTGAACAAACATTTGCACCTGTACACCAAACATAACAAAACTTAGCATTTTCTCAAAAAAACATTCAATAAACTATGAATAATTCTTAACACATGCTTTGGTATTTGATTTACCTATGGTGTGCCTCAAATCTGTAGTCCTCCATGGATGTGTGTCCCCTTCATCAACATATTCCACAATCAAATGTGGTTGAGTGACATCAATTATCAAAACCATAGCATAACCTGCAACAACCCTTCCTCCACCATAATAAGTTCCAACTTCTATAGATTCAACCTTTCCTAGCCTAATAACTTGACCATTAACCAGGAGGTCAACATAGTCCCCTTTTGTGAAAATTATACTTGCAGCCCTATCTTGTGGAATATTTATGGGTTGATCTTCACAATGAGGCTTCAAATCTATTTCTGGCCAAATCTCATAATATTCTATTGCACCCCCTAGTGTTTCCTCAAATCCAGTTGGATGTGGTAAAGGAGCATCATTTTTTAACACCTTCTCAATTCTAACCACTATGCATCCTTTCTTTACAATCTTTCCATGAACCTTATTCCCAAGCTCTGTATTGAATATGGAGCCCTCACCCACCTTCACTCCATGTTGTAAAAGATCTACTTTGTCTCCAATAGAAAATGTTGAACAAACATTTGCACCTGTACACCAAACATAACAAACTTAGTATTTTCTCAAAAAAACATTCAATAAACTATGAATAATTCTTAACAATTGCTAGCTTTCTAATAGAAAAACTCTAGCCATGAAGGGAAGCTAGCAGTCGTTAGCTTTCCAATTGATAACACTGTCCATGGTGATTGGTGGTTTCTAGCTTATACCTTCAGCTTGCGCCATGTGCTCTATTTTGAAATAAACACATGGCACAAGATCAAGGAAAGCTAGCGACTGCTAGCTTTCCTCCTAGCATAAGCATTTCCTTCTAGGATAATAACACATAATTATGCTAGAAGGAAAGCTAGCAGTCGCTAGATTTCCAATAGAAAAATCTTGTCCATGGTGATTGGTGGTTGCTAGATTATACTTTGAGCTTGTGTCATGTGCTCTATTTTGAAATAAAAACATGGCAACAGATCAAAGAAAGCTGGCGACTGCTAGCTTTCCTTGTAGCATAAGAATTTCCTTCCATCATAAACACACATGCTTATGCAAGAAGGAAAGCTAACAGTCGCTAGCTTTCCAATAGAAAAACCCTGTCCATGGCGATTGGTGGTTGTTAGCTTATAACTTGAGCTTGTGCCATGTACTCTATTTTTAACGAATGCTACCTTTCCTTCTAGCGAATGCATTTCCTTTTAGCATGACACACATGCTTATGTTAGAAGGAAAGCTAGCAGTCGCTAGCTTTCCAATAGAAAAACCCTGGGCATGGTGATTGGTGGTTGCTAGCTTATACTTTGAACTTGTATCATGTACTCTATTTTCAAATAAGCACATAGCACAAGATCAAGGAAATCTAGCGACTGCTAGCTTTCCTTCTAGCATAAGCATTTCCTTCTAGGATAATAACACATACTTATGCTAGAAAGAAAGCTAGCAATCGCTAGCTTTCCAATAGAAAAATCTTGTCCATGGTGATTGGTGGTTGCTAGCTTATACCTTTAGCTTGCGCCATGTGCTCTATTTTGAAATAAACACATGGCACAAGATCAAGGAAAGCTAGCGACTGCTAGCTTTGCTAGCTTATACCTTGAGCTTGTGCCATGTGCTCTATTTTGAAATAAACACATGACAATAGATCAAGGAAAGCTAGCAGTCGCTAGCTTTCCAATAGAAAAATAATAAGAATCTCTTTAAGTTCACATTTCGTAAAGATTCATAATAGCCTATCCCATAGAGACCATCATTTAACTTGCTAGATGAATAACTTTTGGACATGTCAACATGAGAGAATAAGTGTTTATAAATGACAAGCTTTAAAAACTCAGCGTCTTCTTCCACATTCACCTCATAATAAAACTTCCCATTACATAGTGTTAGCACTTAGATTTTATTCCGGTTGTAGAAGAATAACACCTAAGGTAACCTATTTCAAACCAAGCTTTAGGTGGAAAACTCAGCCATTTTTCCACCAGAGAGGGCTCTCTCACAATACATATACAAGGACTGAAAAATATAAAAGTTCTCTCAAATTTTCTCAAAAGGATTTTCTGGTTGAAAAGGAAAACAAGAAACGTTGGGCATGGAGTCAAAGTTTCAAATATACAATATACCAGTAAGAGATTTATACCAAACAGATTTCCACAGAGGCAAGATAGCAATCATAAAACAGTCAATTTGATTTTTTCAGGTGGTACAGAAAGAAATAATGACATTCCATCAACAACATGCATCTAACTTAGGATGAATCCATTGTCAACTTTGGAGAAAATAGTGAATATTTAAATGATATAAAACGAGGCATAACCAGTATGAATCTCGAATTATTTCAGACATTCATTTAAATATAGAAGAAAAACATAATGGAAGATATAACAAACGAAGTGAACATGCACATATAAAGATTAAGAAAAAACGGACTGTAAAGCTGATCAACACATGAATCTCTGGTCTCAAAAGATGGGTATTTTCACTGTACTACTTTTATTTATCAAAAAATAGATCTCCAAACATACACTGTCTCTCAAAAAATTTCCAACCCCTTCAACAATGACTCTCTTTGTTCTTATACAAAATTTGGAAAAAGCTTGACATTACTGCTTCTTTTAACTAATAACTGAAAATATTTTAACTTAAAAGATAACTGTCTTTGAGCAATAGATCACTGTTTCCAAATAATATTACAAATTTAAAATAAAAGTATCCTTTTTGCCACTTGGCAAAATTTTTGAATATCATCTTTTCGCCACTTGGCAAGAGTTTTGAAAGCCTCTATGAATGGACAGAATATCTTGTCCTTCCATATTTTTCCAAATAAGTCCACTGGTCGGCTGCGGGTAAGTCATAGTTGGTCATTTCCTTCACCAAGACTCGCATTTCAACATGACCTGCATAAGAAACAGGAAGAAGGTTTCCACAGGTTGAGATTAGCATATTTAAAATTTCAAAATCCTCTGATATTTTCTCCATTAAAATTTTCCCTGTAAGCATATGATTCAGCTGGTGGAACTTTCTATGATCCATCCTTATATCAAACAGCAATCTCTTATAATCATTCGGAGGAATCAATTCATTTTTTTCATTCCAAAAAGCAGGGAACCCTTTGTTTACTAATTTTTCAAATTGCTTTTTGAACTTTACTACTTCTTCCCGTATTTCTCCAGCTTTAGCTTCAACATTCTCAACATGCGAGTATTTCCCCAAGATCCTTCTGGCCCATGTGATGACTGAAATTCTGTTCGTTATATTCATGGCTATCAGGTCTGCTTCAGTTAGACTGTTTAAAAATGTTATTGCTTTCTGGGCTACGTCTTTTGGCTTTTTACTTAAGCTTTCCCTGACGGCTCTACAACTTTCGAAGGCATCTTTGACCACCTTTTCTTTGACTCTTATGTAATCCATATATGATCTTAGTTTCTCAACTTCTTTTATAATTTGGTCCCACACCAGGTGTTTACAACCTTGTATAGCAGCTTGCCCTGTCACATGAGCTGCTAATCCTTTATTATTATTACTTAATTCCTGATTCTTTGTTTGCAAGGTTTTATTTCTTTATTTTTTATTTCATTCTCTTCTGTCAGCTTCTGTATTTCAACCTTCAATTCTTTGATTTCATTTTCCCTTAAGCTTACCTGGGACATAGCCTGTAAAATATCATCTAGTCCCGTTTTATCTTCCTATGTGTCTATTTGTACTTGTTGCTGACCACTTCCTGCTAATCTTTTCCTCGCTTCTGCCAACTGTTCTTCTAAAATGATTTTCTCTTTTTCCCACCGATCTTTTTCATCAGAAAGCTTTAACATTTTAGCAGTAACATCATTGACTTCATTAGATAATTCTTCTTTTTCTTTTTCCAATATTGTCAATTCTGCTCCTTGGATGAGTACAGTGTCTGGAATTTTTAATTTTCGTCTCAATGTCTCGATCGTATCGTCTTTCTCTTTGAGCAGTTTGGTTGCTGCATCTCCTTCTTTATTTATCAAATCTACTTGCAATTTTTTAATTTGTTGATGTCGAGACTTATTCTCTGCCTTCTCCTGTCTCAATTGATTATTCAATTTATCCACTGAACTTTTCAACTTGTCTTCTCTTAATATGGCTCCCAAATAGTCTGAATATATGACTTATCCAGTTTGTCTATGCAATAAAATTTTATCCGGGGCATTTATTTTAGACAAATCTATATTCATTTCTGAAATCTTATTTTTTGTGACAACTGAAAATTTCAAGGAATTTTCCTTGATATTTCTACTAGTAAATAAGCTTACCTCAAAATTAGATATACTTCTAACCTTCGGAAACAATTGACTGGTTTGTTTCGCGGACTCCTGTTTACATCACCCTCTATAGGGGTTTCTTCAATGTTGTACTCTTTAACTGTAACCTCTGGTATTTCTTTTTCAGCTATTTTAGCCTCTTCTGAAATTGTTGTTAACTCTTGTGGTTCATTGATTTTCAATCTTTTTCCTCTTTCTGTTTCTTCATCTTCAATGATCATTATGTCCTGTATGGGTCTTTTAGATCCAACCAATGCACTATCTATTTCGCTTTTTGTCCTTATTGTTGTGTCAATCAATGCCATTTCTTTGTCGGATGCATCCGGAATGATTTCTTCTTTATATTCTAGCCAATTGGCTCTGTCCGACATTCCTTCAACAATCTGATGGTTCAGGGCCTTGATACGATGATCCGTTCTTCGTTTTGATATGATGTTTAACGGGTCATACTCCATAACCGTATCTAACTCAAAATTCATATCCTTCAACAACTTCTCTATATACACTACAGCATTCTTATTCTTTATTGTGAATGGACCAAATGTGAATGGGTATTTAATGTCTGTAGCTTGTCTGTGAACCAAAAAATTGTTATCTTCCACAATCAACTTTTGTCTTAAGAATTCCAAGGCAAAAACCCTTAAAGTAAGAAAAGCTGGTAACACATAGGGGTTATGTCTGAACCCATATAATCTGATTACTATACTGTCTTTCGACAAAAACCAATCTCCTGTTGCGTATTCTGTACTCAATTGCATGGATGCCTGCATTTTCGGTAGTACTCTAGGCAGATTTTTTCCAAAAATCATTCTATAAATCTCTGAAAGCATGTAATTGATGTAATTGAACATGTTATTTTCTAGTAAAGTCGTGAAAATGATTTCTGGGAACTGCAACTCGTCTTGACTGGCTGTCATAATCATTTTCATCAAAAAGGCCTGAAACCTGAAATGTCTGAGAGTGGGAAAATTGACCATCTGGTCATGAATCTTTTCTGTTAAAAATGCTTCAAAATTAAGTCTAGGGATTTGATTTTCACCAATCCCTGACTGGACTGTACTCATTTTGTACAATAAACTCAATTGAAACTCGGTTACATACAAATCCGTATCCAAACCTAGAACTACGGCCATTAATGTCAAAACTAACTGGGTATTTTCATTAAAAAGATTGATGTCTATAGGGTATGGGACCTCCGAAATGATGGTCTCTGGCTTGAGACACGATGACAAAAACATTTCCCTATCATTTTGAGAAACATGATGATAATTTTCAATAATGGAGACTTCGGAGAAAACCTCAGGGTTAAGGGTTTGGGAACAATCTACTTCTAGGGATTTAATTAACTCTGTTGGCTTTATTTCACAAATGACTCGGGTTTTTTGGCTGTTTAGAACGACTTTCTCTTCCCGGGAGTAATTTTTGACACACCATGATACGAATTCTGGGAAAGAAGGGATTTGGTCGGGGCAAAAGGCTATCAAAGACGACTGGTGAACTCTGTGGGGGTCTATCCCTTCCTTTAAAAATTCACACAACCTAATTTTTATATCAGATATTGGAAACCTAATTAGGGTATCGTAGATGTCTTCGTCTCTATCCTCTAGGGCTTCTTTTGATTTAAAAATGTCTATATCGTGCACAGTCTCCATTTAAACGTTTCTTTAAACAAAATTCTGTTTAAAAACGTAGGACAGGTAACCCGACCCTACCTGTATGTAGCTGCCTTTCGCCTTCTGTCGCAATCACAGACCTCCACCAGTCTTCAGAGCTCTTCGGGATAGTGACACATGCAGAATGTCGTTATGTGGAGCCCCTTTTGTTTTATATAAGACTTTTGAATTAACTTCCCTGCACCTTTATGAATGCGGTTCATATCTGACCATTGATCTCGAGACTTTGTTTTGGACCGTTAGATCTCGCCTCCCTTTATTCCATCTGGTGGTATCCGCGATCAAAAAGCTGTTTTCTTTTCCGGTTTATTCTCTGCGCGGATCAGCCACCTGCTGACACCTGTTCGAGTGGTTTATTCTCCGCGACCGCTCTTCCTCATATCCGATGTGCACCTTCCTAGATGCGGATGAAACAATGGCCGTTGATTTGATTAAGGTTTATGTCGGCCCTCCGATTGCTACAAAGTATACGCCATGTGATACGACCCCACCACGCTTGCTCTATCTGCCACGTATCAGGTCCCACCGTGCCACATGTATTGACCCCACCGTGCTTCCATATTTGGTGGTTCCGCCCGGCGCTATGGTGGTTTCCTTTACCGCTATATTACATATGCGGAAGGATGGGGTTTGGACACGTGTCCCGATGGTATTGAGTCCGCTACCGCCCACATCTATTTTCCACTGATCACTTTGGCGATGTGGAAAGCAATATCGGCCGTTGATCGGGATTTTTGACATCTCCGCCACCGAAACTTGATCGGGGTTTAGTCTTTTCACAAATTTGCTTTCGGACTTTGCATAAGTGGGTTTTTTGCTCTTGTTTTTGAATTGTCAACCTTTTCTTCAACCTCCTTTGTGATAATTTCTTCCTTTTTTGGACATTTTAGCAAACTTTTTGGATTTAGTCATTCTCAAACCTTAGTGTCAACACATAGAATGCCAATCTTTTCTCTTGTTACATGAGAATTATGTCCAAACACAATGTATAGTTCAATGCACTTTGTGTCAGTGATTATTTTAGCACCCATCTGCATTTCATAGTTCAATACATCTTCCATCCTCTCAAATTCCTAGTGTATTTTCTCTATATCTAAAAAAATTGGATTTCTCTTTTATGATGGTCTACCTCTATACCAAGCCGGTAGATGTTGCAAGTTTGTTGAATTGTAGCAACAAGGGAATGCAAACTATAATTAATCTATACCTTAGTCTAATTAATTTTTGTCCAATAATTATGCTTTGATCATTACACCTCTCAACTTTTGTACCTATTTTTGGCATTTCAAACTCCAAGCATTACAATCTCCAACTAAGTATGACATGTCAGTTTCCTCGGTATGCACTTGTAACATTGTCGTAAATGTTATCAGGACTTCAAACCTCATTACTTGTTCAAGGTAGTGGGTTGGTGAATTAAAATTGGCATCTTGCCTCTCCCTGTTCATTCTTCCGTTGTGGAAACCCATCCCCTGCATTTGCTTCTCAACCAGACATCTCACCCTTCTGCAGCGAGACCCCTGCATCTGCTGCTCGAGCAGGTTCTATTCTACTCCATGTTCTGTTCTACTTTTGTTTTATAGTTGCATAGCATTTCCAATGCAAGGCAAACAGCTACAAGTTACACACCAAATTGGCGATCAATCCTAAATCTCTCTATAAACTTAATAGGTAGGACTAAACTATTATGACCCGACACTAAACTTTTCCATCTAGGTCGATTGATACATAATGTAACATCCGGAGGGATCTAATGGTCAGTGAACCATAGATTTTAAATGGCTAATGTTCCATATATTTTAAACGGTTAATGTCGCATAGGTTTTATATGGGGTTTCCATGAGAGGAAATAAAAATATTCTACTCTAAATGCCATCTTTTTGCAACTTATAATGTGTTAAACCATATCTTTATGGTTAATGCCTCATAGATTTAAAATCATATCTCAATAGATATCAGTGATTTTACTATCCCCAGTCAAGTTAAGCATCAAATCAATTGGATATATAAAATTATATACATCAAAACCTTCAACTTAAGAAATGTGATTTTCTTTACAATCTTTCATTAAATGGATATTTCCTACCAATTTCATTGAATTTAGGATAGTTTTGGAATGCCCTAAAATAAAGTGGAGAGGGTTTTATGGGGAAAGGAAATTATTAAAAGAAATTTGAAAACCTAAAATGCAAGATAAGCACCAATTCTCATATTTCATAATATTAAGAATCACTTTCAAGTGAGGATAGATGGAAGTGGATGCATTGTGGAAGTTATCTTAATGTAGACAAGTAAGCAATGTGCTATATCCTCTAATGAATGATCTTATGAAGTGGAAGAACCATATAAACTGAAAAAGGCCATCAATAACACTAATCACTAGACTTTGTAATATTTGTAGGTTCATATTGACCTTCAACAATTAAGACACTAGAAATGGATGGGATGTTTGCAAAACTTTATCTCATAATCATTTATAAAAATGGAAATATAACACATAGGAAGACATCCTATTGATTCTATGTGCATTGAAGATCATATCTTTAGCTAATTTGGTGCACATGGATCCTTTCACTCATGATTCATACAAAGAGGAAAGAACATAAGATTACAATTTCATGAAGATATTTCATGGATACAAGGCCAAAGTCATGAAGAATCAATTAAAGTGATAGCAAGATTTAGTATCATCTCCAAGATGCATTTCTCAACAAGATATATAAGTGTTATACACCTATAAAGGTGAGAGAGAAAAAATAATAATAGAGGCCCATAACTCTGATGTTGGAGGCCATTTTGGTTTTGAGAAAACAAATAATAACTTGTAGATATGTGTCTTGTGCCAAATTCAGGAAGATGTAGATTGGTTCATTAGAGGATGCATACGCCATTGCACTAGTAAGACCAACAATGGGAAGGAAGGTTTATATCAACATATACATATAAGTACTAGACCATGGGAGAACAATGCATTTTGTGGGAGGTTTTTCAAGAAGCATGTTATGGATTTTGTAAATAAAATAGCTTAATAAAATAGTGTATAAACCAGTGTATACCAAATATGAGAGTGAAACATAAATCCTAAAGTTATAATAGAGATGAATTAAATAATAAATCCTTATATTTATTCTCCATTATTTCTGGATTCATTGTGTTAAGGAGGGGTTTATCAATGTTTCATACCTACGATACGCAATCCATATTCTTACCTATCATGAAGATGGACTACATATCATAGGTCCGAAACGTCGATACACCCCTCCTTAACACAATGAATCCGAAAATCATGGAGAATAAACTAGCACACTGTGAAATCCTGAGAGAGAAAAATCATTATATTCATTAAGAGAATCCTTAATTATAATGATTGTAACTACATCTCTCTATATAATATTCCCTATCTCTCCATATAATATCCCCAATTGTACTTGTGGGTCCCCTATTAGGGTTATCCCTATTAAATATTCATGTAACCACATTACCTATATATTCAACCCCATATATACATCCCATGGAGTTATAACATATCACCCCATAAAAAGGATTCGTCATCAAATGTTTGTAGCTAAGGCTTTTATATGTGATGAAACCTGATAATAGTAATGGTTATTTATATTTGTTCTCTCTTGCTACTACTATTGATTATCCATCCATCTATATTTAATTTTTTTTTTGTCAATTCTTCATGCCTTCCTTTCCTTTGATTGCATGTGCATTATTATAGCTTCTCCAATTTGTTATAGTTTTTGTTCTTTGATAACATCACATTAAATAATGGTCCCTTTTTGCCTCATTATATGAACCATTGATTATTTCATCTTCATCCTTTGTAATGTTGACACTTATTGTAATTTTTCCGATATTTCATTGTAAAGAGGTATCAATATGGTTCCACCATTAATGGTGCTTCGTAAATTTTGATGCCCTTATCACCCCCTCTCCTTTTTGGTACAATGACATGCTCCAACTATTATAATTATTGACCTTCAATTGCTTCTACTTTTGAGATAATAAGATCATATTTTTCCTTCATATTCTGAAGATGATGTTCAAATTCAACAATTATTTTATGGTGACCTTCTTATACCTTCTCATCCTTCTCCTTTTGTACTAAATGGTTGATGTTATCCATCATTCTATCCTTCTTCGATTATAAATTGAACTTTTAATTTGACATATATTCAAAATTTAGGGTTTCTTCAACCTTCTTGCCAACATAATATTCAAGTGTTTAGGTAGTTTATTCATCTATAATCTTTCAAAATACTAACTAATGACATAGACCATATCCTTAGTCATATTATATGATTCCTAAGAGTGATCTCCCCGCAAAGTGATATTCTTAGCACATACTATAGCAATGTAAGATAATCGAAGAGTTTATGGAAGCATGGGTATAGGCGAAAATAAGGGACTTCCTATATACCCAAAGGTACATGGAAGATTAAATCTCTAAGCATATTTTATGTAATGTGGTACTAATTGCTAGATACCAACATAGGTTCACTAGGGAGCCCAACCAAGTGACTCAAATTTCCTACATGTATGTTTCCTAGTACTGTTTTTTTCCTAGTAAATAGCATATATAAAGATGCTTGAACATGTTTCTAGCTTTAAAAAGATATGTAAAAATTGGACATGTGCTAGCATTGGAAATGTAACAACCCAAAAAAAAGGAATGCAGAAATTTTAAAACTTTTATTTCCTTTTCTTCAACAGGAGTTTGGAATAGGAGACAAGGGTGACAACTAAACCCTTAAAGTACATATGGACTCTAAGATTCAACAAGAAAATGTGAGAGGCAGGCGTCGAGCAGAAAAGAGTTGTCACATAAATGAGCGATCGCTCAAGGGAGTTAACCAAACTGTTTTTCTCCACCAGGGTCAACCTTCAAATATTATGAAGATTCTACCACAAGATCTACGATCGAGAACCGAGGGGGTATTAATTCCCAACTATATCGCACCATCACCATAATAGACTGATTGTTTTCTGCCCAAAACACATCACTCAACTGCTGCATCACAACCCAAAAATAATGGGCGGATCTCACAAGGAAGAACATGAAAACGCCGAGTTGACCAGTAGGGAAACATTCCAAAAAGTTATTGAGTGTTCTTGTCTTTCACTTAACAGTAAGTTCACGAAATTTAACAGTTATTTGCAGACCATGACCATCTGCACATCGCATGCACTCCACAAACATATTACACAGGCCTTAATACCACAATTCACTTGGTACTTAACACACAATCACTTCAAATATATAAAATAATCGACTTAACCCTCCAACCTTTAAATCGAGGTCCCTGACACATTTCACAATCTTTTGATAGATCGGTCTAGGGCTCGCTTCCTGCATTTCACATACTTAGTTTCTTGAATATACAAACAGGGAGGCGAACGAAAGGATTGAACACAGATAACAATTCTTGATTGTAACCATATCCGAGAGCATTAACATGATCATACACAAAGAATTACACTGAATAATAAAATTTGAATGAATTCATATGCTAGCTAGAGTTAATATATAAGGGAAAGCAGGATGGCAAAGTGCGCAGGTATTTCCCATGAGATGTTGCAGTTGTTTCTATGAACATTCCACGCACTAAACCCGACTAGACCAGAAATTGGATAGTATTTGGTTTAGGGACTGAAATTTTGTTAAGAAAATGCCAGAGAATTTGATGAGACAAGAATGCCTTGTAGCACTAGGATATAGGATGACATGGCAGAGAGATGTACCTGGAACTAATGTGGTGCTGTCAGGATGATTCATGGAGATGGATGAAACACCGAATGAAATGCTACTGGCCACCCACGCTCGTGAAGGTTATTTCGGCCTGCCAACTCCTGTAAAAAATTCATTACACATATCTTGAGAGCTGGAGATACCAACAGAAGCAATTTATGGAAATAACAACAAATAATGCATACACTGAGGCTATTTAGTTTATATACCAGTTGGTGCAAGGAGGAAATGTGCCCTAAGCAGGCATAGACTGGATCTCGTAGTTGAGCATGTTCCTTGTAGGATGTGTGACAACTGTTTGGCAGCGCTAGATTATGAGAATATATAGCAAATATTTCCAAACAATGCTCGCCCCAAAAATCTTATGAACTGTTGCAAAATGCTCGCCGCCTTCATCATAGCCTTAGTATGGAGAGAACAACATCCTTTCACCCATTTCCTTCTAAGAAACTTGCAAGCCCTGAAGGCGCTCCTCCAATGCACAAGATTTGAACTACCGAGTCCCGACGGTGAGTTTTCTGAGGTATCCTTGATGGATCTTCTGCCATGGCGAAGAATGGAGAAAATTGGTGAGGAACCGTCCTTTGGTAACTTTCGTGGAGCGCGGGCATTTGAGATTTGAAATTCAAATTCGCTTTTTTGAACACCGTGTCTGAACATTGAAGGGACATGATATATATATATTATGCATTATATGCATGGACTTGGTATATGACATACATTAGATTCTTAATAAATTTGTGGTCAAAATAGGTTATTTTGATATAAGATTATTTTATTTTTTATATATTTATTTCTTCTTCAAATATAGGATCAAAATAAGATTGAGTTACAAATTTTTTAATTGAACTAGCTCAGACTTTAGAGTACTAACAATATATTAAATGAACTAAATCTGTGAAGTTGGTTATTATTACAGCAAACTAAAGAGTTGATGGGCATAATTCTATGAAATCATATTTATGCAGACTAAGTACAATGCTTCGAAAGATATAAGTTGAAAATAGAAAAGCACTACAAACATAAAAGTTGAAACAATTTTAGAGGGCATACAAAACCAAATTATAATAAGGGAATTTCTCTACTCATTTTCATTACTCAAACATAACAATATATATACACATGTACAACATTTGCCTTACCACTATGTTTGAGGTCCATGGTAGACTCTCTCAATTGCCATGTCTCAAGACCATCTAGCTAACCCCTCTCAAATGACAACCATTTTTTTATTATTCATGTTTACTCATGGTGCAGCTTCCCCTACGCTTCATCCATCTTCAACTACTCTTTAACTTCCATATGACTACTTGAGCACATCTTTGTCGCTTCAACTTCCACATTGATATTTCATCTTCCCTTAGTGCACTTCATATGTCATGCACAGTTACCCCATGCTCATCATGTGCACTCATTGTCATGCACATTTTTGCTCACATGCACTTGACTCATAGTTGGAATAACTAACTTACATCCTCCTTGGATGCACATTCCACTTGAGCACACCCCTCAAAGTATCGCATGTTTTTTTTTTGTTAATCCATGCATGATCGACATTATGTTATTTTCTCTTGCCGTACCACATTATATCTTCTATGTTTTCTTTTGTATCAAACTTGCTTGTGTAACACTAGCATGTACCAAGTACTGGTACATGCTAAGTACTGTACTTCCTTGAAGCCTGTACCAAGTCGCTTAAGTAGTCCTAGTCCCCTTGTTGTTACAACTATGTTTGAAATTCATGCAGGCAAGCATTCTTTGACATTGGTGTTCGTGGAAACAAAAAAGGGATCCGATTCATTGGAATACTGGTTGTGTTCCAATAGGTTTCCACTGTTCCAGCAACCAGTATTCATGGATACAGAAGCCAAAGGAGCGTGAGAAAATGACTTCAAGCATCGAGCTATTGACTCATCAACCGTGCAAGCTCCATCGACCATTCAACCAATGTTACATAACGATGTGCGGGCTCCATCGACCATTCAACCAATGTTACATAACAATGTGCGGGCTCCATCGACCATTCAACCAAAAGTTGTTTGATAGTGCACAGAGTCACATTGTATCGTTTTGTGCGGGCTCACGGTTATGATTGGAGACTAGTCCTTGGAGGGTGCACAAAATGGTACGTTGTGCAACCCCTCCGCAATGCCAAGAGTCGAGACCATGATCTGTGCACAAAACTAAACTCGTTGTCCCATGGGCAAGCTCGACTCTACATGCGACGATACACATTTGATGGTTGCACCATGGTATTGCGGGCTCATCATATACACATTGGCCAGTGCAAAGGCGATTTGTGCGAGCTCACCATCATAATATGTGACTGGTCTTAAGAGGGTGCACAAACTTTGCTTCGTACTTTGTGCAAGCTCTCGTCACATGATGTTGCAAATAAGATTGGACGCACAAAACGTATGATATAACCCATGTAACATTTCATCGTTTTTCACTGCTTTTCATATGCCATTTCCGATATGTTACATGGGTGTATAAAGCTATTTTTCCAAAATTATTTTTCCAAGGACGCTTCTTCGAAAAAACTAAGTCTTTTCTTATTTTTCTTTTAGGTTCACTCTTTGGATGGTTTAGGGGTGAAACAAACTAAGGGTTTTCATCAAGTGGAATTTAAGCTTATGGAATCAGGGATAGTTTTCTCACTCATATTTTGTCAAACTTTTCAAGGATGAATTGCTTGTACAGAAATAATAGGCAGTAAGGGTAGGGGGGGTTTACTATATCCAAGTGTATGGCATGATAATAAAAAAACCTGTAAAGGAGAAATATTAGACATGGTATGATAAAACATACCTTATAAGGACTCCGTCCAAATTGTAGTTGTATAGACATCATTAAAGAGTAACAACACTTGGATCAGTGGCCTTTAGCTCAAATTTCAGGTGGGGCCCCACATCACATAACTTGGGGAGTTGTTGAGGGATCAATAGATTATTACATACACCAAAGGAGAAGCTCGAACTAGGCATAAAATTACTTGTGGAAGGTATTCCAAGACTAGGAAAACGTAGGGTTGGAATGTGTTTGCTAATAGATGGAATTATGAATGAAGAGACATTGGGAACATGTGGCATATGGGTAGAAGAAATGATTTTGATAACTAAATATACATAAGAAGCATTCATGTTTCCTCAAAAGACACTAAGTGTAGTGGAAGTACATCCCATGCTTGTTAGATTAACCATAATTTGGTTCTAGACATATTATGTTGTACATTTTGAACAAATTTAAAGGGATATATGGGAAAAGGTACATCTAGTTGTATCAAGACATGATCGTCGGGTTGGGTCAAGGGAGGATTATAATGGGTCAGTGTCTAAATGTCAATAACTTCAATTTTAGGTGTCCCTAAATATTCGGTTAAGTTTGTATTTGTATCAGGTGGATACACAGTATGATTAGGTGGATCATGTATGATGATATGTATCAGGTAGATACTTGGTATGCATCAGGTAGATGCATTGTATGAATTGTGAAGTATGTTGAACTTGTGATATTCATTGACATTGATTGGTATATTGAATTACGCCTTTTATATTACTTATTTGTCTTTATTATCCATTGTTGACTCCATGCAAGGCACTAATATTATCCATAATGATTGTAGAATGGTATTTCCAGGTGTGTTGGTGCTTAGAGGGGTTATTCCTCCATTAGGGACTCTCCCATGGGTTTAGGACTTAACCAAAGAAGATGAGGAGTTAGGTTATGGTGACATTGGACCTATGTCCTCCCCACTTACTGTAACTAGCCCCTTGGTCCACACATCCTAGGTGTTCTAGGGATGATAGTTTGTATAATAACAGGGAGGAGGAGAGGGGTTAAAGAGAGAGAGGGAGAGAGTGTGGGAGTTAGAAAGGAAGGGGGTTAAAGATAATCGGAGAGAGAGATGGGGTTAGAGAGAGAGTGGGGGGGTGGGGTAGAGAGGTGGTTTGTTATGGAAAAGGGGATAGAAAGGGGGATGAGAGGGAGGGAGGTAGCATGGGAGGTATAGATTAGCAAAGGGATAGATCTAATGAGTATGGTGGGAAGTATGGAGGAGGGGATTTTTGGAGGGATATATTGAGAAATGGTGGGAGGGAGAGAGAGGGGTAGGGTGTGAGAGATAGATAAGGAGAGATGTAGAATGGATATATTAGGAAATAGTGTGAGGGAGAGAGAGGGTTAGGGTTTTAGAGATAGATAGTACTTAAAACCAGAGTTTATTATTATGAGGACCCATCCTCCAACATAGTTAAGAGGGTTTTAGGAATAGTAGATTTCAATTATCCAAGACATGTTCCCCTACATACAAGGAAATCATCCAAATGGGTATATTTACCCAATAGCTCCATTGGCCTAGTCATGATGGAGACATTCATCAAAACATTCTTACCATGCGAGCATTAACGAATTCGAGATAAAATTCTTGCAAAATTACTACCCATTTCGTATAGTTTCCCCTGATTATACGACGGGACGAAATGTGTTGCATGGGGTTCATTTTAGACACTATTTTTGTTTTTCATGGAAATATATAATGCCCAAGTATTTAATTAGCATGAACCACTGCTAAGGCAAACTCCTCTACCTAGGAATACCTAAATTCAAGGACAACAAGGCCCTTACCAAGATATTATATGACATATTCCCGATATGAATCATCTTCTTGTACTAATACCATCCCTAAACTAGATTCGGTAGCTTCCAAATATAGCATAAATATATACTATAGTTCAGAGGACTAAGTATCAGGGTTGACATCAAGATTTTCTTCAATGCATCGAGTGAGTGTTGAGTTTGGTCATCTCATATGAATGGTGCATCCTTTTTGAGAATACACATGAAACATTTATCTATTTTGGCATAATTTGTGATAAATCTTCTAAGTAAGTTTGATTTCCCTTGTAGCATTTGAAGTTGTCGGATTGTTTTCAGGGAGGAGGGGGGGAAACTATAATATTGCATCAACCTTAAGGGAATAAGCCATAATCCTATACTTGGATACAATGAAACCAAGTAATCTTTGAATATCCACACCAAAGATGCATTTATTTGGGTTCAACCTAATGTTGTACTTACGACATCAAATGAATACAACATGTAGATGTGCACAGTGTTCGGCCCTTTTCTTAGATTTAGCTACCAAGTCATCAAGATAAACCTCGATGACTTTCCGAATGAGAGAGAGATGACTTTCCGAATGATCTAAATAGAGATCCCCTAATCTCTATTTATACAAACCTATTTTCCCAGTGACCTTATGGGGCCGAATTGTCTAGCTAGGTACATCCACAATATAATATATATTTCAGGTCCGACCCCACACATGGTGGTCTAATAACCCATCGGCAAGTACACACACTTGCAACACTTGTCAATCCACATGACGACACTTCCTTATAGAGAAATAACACATCTCTAATAAGGGTACAATAAATATATATATGAAATACATAGATGAAATACATTCCAAAGTTACATATACATCAACACTCCCTCTTAACTAGGAAGGTATTTCTTGACATAGATCTGCTAGACAAGTCTTCTTCTCGAGATCATCGTCATTGATGCATTTTCATCATCATCGTCACTGCTGCTGCTATCATATACGTGTACTTCAGATATAGGAGCATCATATAAATACCCAACTTAAAGAAATAGGCACAATCAAGCTAATGTGAAGTTTAAACTCAAGCAAATATGTCAATCAAAGGAGGAAACTGTTGTATTGCAAAGAAGCTCTGTGTAGAACCCCTCCTTTAGGGTCCCCTTGAACTGAACCTGAAACTCTAAAAACTTCATACAAACAAATTAGCCATCATAGTTATTGGAAAAATAAAATGAAAAGCGTGAATAACTTAACAAAAATAAGCAAAACTTTAACCTGTCAACTCGATCCGGTTGGTCCATTGTCGCCTTCATCTTCCGTAGGATCCCTCTAGCAAAACTCGTTTAACCATTGGCGAAGCAACCGTTAGCTTCGCCACCCAACCATAGGCTCATGCTTTCAGTCGCATGGCCTCCCCCGAGCTTTGGGTCATAGAGCTCACACAAGTAGTTCAGAAATTCAGCTTGGGCTTCCCTTCCCACCAGGATTTCTAAGCCAAACCCTTAGATAGCAGCAAGTCTTTGAGGCATTCGAAAATTACGACAATCGTCCAAATTATGGGCCCTTTACCCATTCCCCAAGTCTTCCTTATAAAGGAAAATCTCATGCGACACATGTCGCTTCATGCATAATTAAATATTTTTAATTAATTATTTAATTAAAACATTCACCCATCCAAGTGTCATTTTCTCTAGGAAGTGCACCAACACCCCTAAGTTTGCTCCAGTTTGTCCCCCAGATATTTTAATTAACTCCTAGCTTTTAGTTGACTAGGTGTCTAATCTTAGGATTCTATTTTGCTCCTAAATAATGATTTCTATTATTTTAAATGCTCAACAAAAATAACTATTCATGTGCAAATGCCTAAATTATTTTTATGCATTTGCTAAGTAATGATCTAGAGTTATTCTCATAAGTTTTTATGCAGTTAAATTTAACAATCAAACTCACTAGGATCACGGTGCCGCGCCGTTGGGCTCCTAGTTCCTTAATTTTAATTCCTTGACATGGCACCACTCCGTCGGGTCCATTCATCCATGGTTTCCATTCCTTGGCATGGTACCGCATCATTGGGTCCTTGCATCCATTCTTTCCGTTCTCGACAGGGTACCGCATCGTCAGGCCCTTCTGCCACCATCTTTCCGTTTTGACTTGCGGGAACTCTTGTAGGGATTTTAGGAATCGTTACCATCCATCCTCCGTCTACATGCTATCTAGGGACTAATGGCGCTGAGGAGTGAGTCCGTTATCACTGCGCGCCCCTCAACTCGTACGTGACCAGCTCCGTCGTGTCCCACCTCGTACGTCCTCACGCATTCCTCTTGAGCAAGCGGATCAATGCTTATCTGCTCATGCGTGGTATTCTTGTCGGAAGTTGACATCGTCGTCGCTTCCCCTGTGTGTGATTTACCCGTACTCTACGACCCTCCATGTTCCTTTGTGTGTCCGTTGGTGAGCCGTCTCACTTGTTTCTACACACACTTCTCGCAACAAATTATTAGTAGCACTGTTCTCAACAATCATCATCTGGTTTCTAACTCTAGCATTGTTAAACATTTATGATTTATTCAAACTGCTCATTCATCTTTATCAAATATACATTTCGTCGCCAAATACATAATCACCATACAGCTAGTCGTTAAGCATTATCCATCAACATAATTTTCCATAGTCATAGCTAATCGTTTAACATATGCAATTATTCATTTACCTCAACAGTTCAGATACACATACCCAAAAAAATAAGGTCAAAAGGTTATTTAATTAATGTTTCAATCAGCCGGGTCACCCAGCAGGTGCCCTCAATGTCTACACAAGTCTAGGGGCACTACATAGAGTGTGGAGCTCTGATACCAAATGTAGAACCCCTCCTTTAGGGTCCCCTTGAACTGAACCTGAAACTCTAAAAACTTCATACAAACAAATTAGCCATCATAGTTATTGGAAAAATAAAATGAAAAGCGTGAATAACTTAACAAAAATAAGCAAAACTTTAACCTGTCAACCCGATCCGGTTGGTCCATTGTCGCCTTCGTCTTCCGTAGGATCCCTCCAGCAAAACTCGTTTAACCATTGGCGAAGAAACCGTTAGCTTCGCCACCCAACCATAGGCTCATGCTTTCAGTCGCATGGCCTCCCCCGAGCTTTGGGTCATAGAGCTCACACAAGTAGTTCAGAAATTCAGCTTGGGCTTCCCTTCCCACCAGGATTTCTAACCCAAACCCTTAGATAGTAGCAAGTCTTTGAGGCATTCAAAAATTACGACAATCGTCCAAATTATGGGCCCTTTACCCATTCCCCAAGTCTTCCTTATAAAGGAAAATCTCACGCGACACATGTCACTTCATGCATAATTAAATATTTTTAATTAATTATTTAATTAAAACATTCACCCATCCAAGTGTCATTTTCTCTAGGAAGTGCACCAACACCCCTAAGTTTGCTCCAGTTTGTCCCCCAGATATTTTAATTAACTCCTAGCTTTTAGTTGACTAGGTGTCTAATCTTAGGATTCTATTTTGCTCCTAAATAATGATTTCTATTATTTTAAATGCTCAACAAAAATAACTATTCATGTGCAAATGCCTAAATTATTTTTATGCATTTGCTAAGTAATGATCTAGAGTTATTCTCATAAGTTTTTATGCAGTTAAATTTAACAATCAAACTCACTAGGATCACGGTGCCGCGCCGTTGGGCTCCTAGTTCCTTAATTTTAATTCCTTGACATGGCACCACTCCGTCGGGTCCATTCATCCATGGTTTCCATTCCTTGGCATGGTACCGCATCGTTGGGTCCTTGCATCCATTCTTTCCGTTCTCGACAGGGTACCGCATCGTCAGGCCCTTCTGCCACCATCTTTCCGTTTTGACTTGCGGGAACTCTTGTAGGGATTTTAGGAATCGTTACCATCCATCCTCTGTCTACATGCTATCTAGGGACTAATGGCGCTGAGGAGTGAGTCCGTTCTCACTGCGCGCCCCTCAACTCGTACGTGACCAGCTCCGTCGTGGCCCACCTCGTACGTCCTCACGCATTCCTCTTGAGCAAGCGGATCAATGCTTATCTGCTCATGCGTGGTATTCTTGTCGGAAGTTGACATCGTCGTCGCTTCCCCTGTGTGTGATTTACCCGTACTCTACGACCCTCCATGTTCCTTTGTGTGTCCGTTGGTGAGCCGTCTCACTTGTTTCTAGACACACTTCTCGCAACAAATTATTAGTAGCACTGTTCTCAACAATCATCATCTGGTTTCTAACTCTAGCATTGTTAAACATTTATGATTTATTCAAACTGCTCATTCATCTTTATCAAATATACAATTCGTCGCCAAATACATAATCACCATACAGCTAGTCGTTAAGCATTATCCATCAACATAATTTTCCATAGTCATAGCTAATCGTTTAACATATGCAATTATTCATTTACCTCAACAGTTCAGATACACATACCCAAAAAAATAAGGTCAAAAGGTTATTTAATTAATGTTTCAATCAGCCGGGTCACCCAGCAGGTGCCCTCAATGTCTACACAAGTCTAGGGGCACTACATACACCCCTACTTAATTAGAACTTCGTCCCGAAGTTCAGAATAAAAAATGGAAAGCTACGACGTATCTCAGTTGCGTCCTCCCAAGTCGCAGAGCTAGGACTATAATTGTCCTACTGCACTTTGACTTGATCAATCAGGGCTAATCATAAATCAAGATGTAATCAATCAATTATCCCTCTCCACACATAGAATTTAATTCCTTAATTCATTTATCAATTATTGTCGTCATTTACATCTTCAGGTTGTCCTCAATCATTTAAGGCATAAGAAGGCTCAAGAGACCACTATATCGAATTTGTTCAGCCGGGTCACTCGACAGGTGCCCTTAATGTCCACAATCATTCTAGGGGCATTACATACACCTCCTCCTAAATATAACTTCATCTTGAAGTTAATTTTTGTTCTTGTACTTTATCTTAATTTCTATTCTCATCTTCTGTCATTCTATTCTATTTTTCTCCAACAATCATGGCTATAAGCACAAGTGGTAGTCATTATTTCCCATCTCATTTAGTATTGTTCCAATACATCCTTAGGAACTCAATCGTAATTTCTCATAATATCAATCCGATGGTGCATTCACGGGTTGTCAGTCCCATCTAGATTTATTTTAACTTCTATTCATTCATGAAGATCCATGATATTAATTTAACTACAAGCCATATTCCATCCGTAGTTCACACAATAGTTACCCAGTCCTCTTTTTGTATAACGAAATCCAAGCAAGAATTCAAGTTTGTTTGGCTATCCTTTCCTCTAAGGTGTGAAGATAAACATCCTATAGTATTCAGTAAAATACAAATAATCAAATCAAGAGTGACTGTCAAATAATCCGAAACCGAGTCTCGTAAGACTACTCCAATTCCATAAATTTTAATCCATCAACAACCACACAACCGGTACCCAATCAATTTTTAATTATGTAGCGACCCTATCACTAAGAGAACAATTTTTTTTTTTTTTTAAACAAGGATATAAACACCTTCGTAGGCTTGTTACATTCTCTAGACCATTTAGTCATTTAAGATGTCAACTATACTCCTGAAACTTTTTATGACTTTAACACATATAACGCCTATGTAACTTCAACTCTTACAGTCTTTATGTCATTACGGTGTACAAGTAAATACTAAACTAACAAGTAGTACCTCCTGTAAATAAGTAACCAATCATAAACCAATAGTATTTTTCTATATGAGTTGTTCCATATTATATATATATATATATTCTCTAAACTAAGCATTTTTAATAATCTTTCCCTTTTGAGAATGGAAATGAATTTGAACAAATTATCATCCCAAATACCTTTCCCACTGATTTTACTAACTAGAACAAAAATAAAAGTTAATATATGGTCTATATGTTCCTTAACTTCTCACATAAAGACTTGCATGCTTATATATGCCTACTTTTAATAATTTATAGAAGTACCAAACATCTAACCAATCCAAGTACATAAATGTCATTAGATAAATATTTGTAGTACCCCTCCTTTAGGGCCCCCTTGAACTGAACCTGAAACTTTAAAAACTTCATACAAACAAATTAGCCATTATAATTATTGGAAAAATAAAATAAAAGAGTGAATAACTTAACAAAAATAAGCAAACCTTAACCTGTCAACCCGATCCAGCTGGTCCATTGTTGTCTGCGTCTTCCGTAGGATCCCTCCAACAAAGCTCGTTTAACCATTGGCGAAGCAACCGTTAGCTTCGCCACCCAACCATAGGCTCATGCTTTCAGTCGCATGGCCTCCCCCGAGCTTTGGGTCGTAGAGCTCACACAAGTATTTCAGAAATTCAGCTTGGGCTTCCCTTCCCACCAGGATTTCTAAGCCAAACCCTTAGATAGCAGCAAGTCTTTGAGGCATTCGAAAATTACGACAATCGTCCAAATTATGGGCCCGTTACCCATTCCTTAAGCCTTCCTTATAAAGGGAAATCTCTTGCGACACATGTCGCTTCATGCATAATTAAATATTTTTAATTATTTAAATAATTAAAACACTCACCCATCCAAGTGTCAGTTTCTCTGGGAAGTGCACCTACATCCCTAAGTTTGCTCTAGTTTGTCCCCCAGATATTTTAATCAACTCCTAGCTTTTAGTTGACTAGGTGTCTAATCTATTTTGCTCCTAAATAATAATTTCTATTATTTTAAATGCTCAACAAAAATAACTATTCATGTGCAAATGTCTAAGCTATTGTTATGCATTTGCTAAGTAATAATCTAGAGTTATTCTCCTAAGTTTTTATGCATTTTAATTTAACCACCAAACTCACTAGGATCACGGTGCCGCGTCGTTGGGCTCCTGGTTCCTTAATTTTAATTCTCTGACATGGCACCACTCCGTCGGGTCCAGTCATCCATGGTTTCCATTCCTTGGCATGGTACCGCATCGTTGGGTCCTTGCGTCCATTCTTTCATTTCTCGACAGGGTACCGCATCGTCGGGCCCTTCTGCCGCCATCTTTCCGTTTTGACTTGCGGGAACTCTTGTAGGGATTTTAGGAATCGTTACCATCCATCCTCCGTCTACATGCTATCTAGGGACTAATGGCTCTGAGGAGTGAGTCCGTTCTCACTGCGCGCCCCTCAACTCGTACGTGACCAGCTCCGTCGTGGCCTACCTCGTACGCCCTCACGCATTCCTCTTGAGCAAGCGGATCAGTGCTTATCTGCTCATGCGTGGTATTCTTGTCGGAAGTCGACATCGTCGTCGCTCCCCCTGTGTGTGATTTACCCGTACTCTACGACCCTTCATATTCCTTTGTGTGTCCTTCGGTGAACCGTTTCACCTATTGCTACACACATTTCTCACAAACATAAATCATTATTTTATTGATTTACAATCAATCGTAATTGTAAATATACTCAAAATAAAATCAAAGGATTATTTTATTAATGTTTCAAACAGTCGGGTCACTAAGCAAGTGCCCTCAATGTCTACAGTAGTCTAGGGGCACTACATACACCCCTACTTATTTAGAACTTCGTCCCGAAGTTCAGAATAAATGCGGAAAGCTATGACGCATCTCAGTTGTGTCCTCCCAAGGCACAAAGCTAGGGTTGTAGCTGTCCTACTATACTTTGACTTGACCAATCAAGGCTAAGCATTTAAGCAAGAACTGATTAATCAATTATCCCAGTCCACACATATAATTCAATTCATTAATTTATTAATCAACTATAGTCATGCACATCATCAGGTGATTCTCCCTTATTAAGACACATCCTAACTCGAAGGGCCACTTTATTGAAGTCTGTTACGCCGGGTCACTCGACAGGTGCACATTCTTAAGATTTCAAGATTAGGTAATATACCACTCTCAATCTAAACATATAAATAAAACTCTATAGGTATAATTATAGGTGTGGTTCCCTCTATGCACCATATATATATATATATAAATTATTTTCCTTTATGCATTACAAGCAACTTTTGTGCTTATTGCTTGAGATCGAGGGACCTTTAAAAAAAAAAAAAAATTTCTACATAACCTTGACATGAAGACAAGTGGACGAATATATTGGTGGATTTATTAAATGACGGGAAAATGATAAATTTTGGACTAACAAGACACCTAGATACTCAGATTGACGATACTTTAAGAGATTGTTGAGGGAGTGAAACGAACTTAAAATTTGAAAACAAGATATCATTGTGATCGGTATGAAGAGCTGAACTCAACGACATGCATTTTGCATTACAAAAAAAAAAAAAAAAAAAAAAAAAAAAAAAAAAAAAAAAACATTTACGAAAACTCAGGACTACGAACTTGAAATTTAACCATGGTACCGAATGGTCGAATGAAGATGGATTTTGTAAAACAAAGTATGGATATGCTCAACATGCTGAATTGAACGCAATAATGTTAACCTCATGAATGATGAAATGAGGTAAGGATGTGATAATCTCATTAACCTTGAGCAATGATACTGATGAAAGGACTAAGAGATAAATCTTAATATTTTTGACTAAACCATTAAGTTCCGACCCTATGAATCCTATCGAATTGAGAACCGACATTTGGGGATTTTAAAGTAGTCATATGGAATTTGGATTTGGGACAATTTGAGGATCTCCCTTGATATGTTAAAACCGTGATTATACCTTACCAATATTTTTTTATGTTTACCTTCTTGTCTTGGAGGAAGGGATAACCAAATACATTTGAAACCTTGCTTGGATTTGTGATGTTTTGATAAACTATTGGGTGGATATTGACGCAATGCAACTTGTTGAAAATTTGGACATCGTAGACCTTCAAGAATGAGTAAGAGATATAGGAAATCTAGTTGGGACTCACAACTATTGAATGTATTACCGGATTGATATTTTATGAAATTACGATTGAGATCCTGTGGATGTATTGGAACCATGTTGGATGAGAAGGAAAACTATTAGAACCACTATTGCTTATGGCCTCGATTGCTTGAGAGAAATAGAAGAAAATGACAAGAAGATGAGAATAGGAAATTAAAAGTTAAGCCTAGTGTCGGAAGTACGAGAACAAAATTAACTTCGGGACGAAGTTCTATATATGAGGGGGTGTATGTAATGCCCCTAAAATGACTATGGACATTAAGAGCACCTGTCGAGTGACCCGGCGTAACAGACTTCAATAAAGTGGCCCTTCGAGTTAGGATGTGTCTTAATAAGGGAGAATCACCTGATGATGTGCATGACTATAGTTGATTAATAAATTAATGAATTGAATTATATGTGTGGACTGGGATAATTGATTAATCAGTTCTTGCTTAAATGCTTAGCCTTGATTGGTCAAGTCAAAGTATAGTAGGACAGCTACAACCCTAGCTTTGTGCCTTGGGAGGACGCAACTGAGATGCGTCATAGCTTTCCGCATTTATTCTGAACTTCGGGACGAAGTTCTAAATAAGTAGGGGTGTATGTAGTGCCCCTAGACTACTGTAGACATTGAGGGCACTTGCTTAGTGACCCGACTATTTGAAACATTAATAAAATAATCCTTTGATTTTATTTTGAGTATATTTACAATTACGATTGATTGTAAATCAATAAAATAATGATTTATGTTTGTGAGAAATGTGTGTAGCAATAGGTGAAACGGTTCACCGAAGGACACACAAAGGAATATGAAGGGTCGTAGAGTACGGGTAAATCACACACAGGGGGAGCGACGACGATGTCGACTTCCGACAAGAATACCACGCATGAGCAGATAAGCACTGATCCGCTTGCTCAAGAGGAATGCGTAAGGGCGTACGAGGTAGGCCACGACGGAGCTGGTCACGTACGAGTTGAGGGGCGTGCAGTGAGAACGGACTCACTCCTCAGAGCCATTAGTCCCTAGATAGCATGTAGACGGAGGATGGATGGTAACGATTCCTAAAATCCCTACAAGAGTTCCCGCAAGTCAAAACGGAAAGATGGCGGCAGAAGGGCCCGACGATGCGGTACCCTGTCGAGAAATGAAAGAATGGACGCAAGGACCCAACGATGCGGTACCATGCCAAGGAATGGAAACCATGGATGACTGGACCCGACGGAGTGGTGCCATGTCAGAGAATTAAAATTAAGGAACCAGGAGCCCAACGACGCGGCACCGTGATCCTAGTGAGTTTGGTGGTTAAATTAAAATGCATAAAAACTTAGGAGAATAACTCTAGATTATTACTTAGCAAATGCATAACAATAGCTTAGACATTTGCACATGAATAGTTATTTTTGTTGAGCATTTAAAATAATAGAAATTATTATTTAGGAGCAAAATAGATTAGACACCTAGTCAACTAAAAGCTAGGAGTTGATTAAAATATCTGGGGGACAAACTAGAGCAAACTTAGGGATGTAGGTGCACTTCCCAGAGAAACTGACACTTGGATGGGTGAGTGTTTTAATTATTTAAATAATTAAAAATATTTAATTATGCATGAAGCGACATGTGTCGCAAGAGATTTCCCTTTATAAGGAAGGCTTAAGGAATGGGTAACGGGCCCATAATTTGGACGATTGTCGTAATTTTCGAATGCCTCAAAGACTTGCTGCTATCTAAGGGTTTGGCTTAGAAATCCTGGTGGGAAGGGAAGCCCAAGCTGAATTTCTGAAATACTTGTGTGAGCTCTACGACCCAAAGCTCGGGGGAGGCCATGCGACTGAAAGCATGAGCCTATGGTTGGGTGGCGAAGCTAACGGTTGCTTCGCCAATGGTTAAACGAGCTTTGTTGGAGGGATCCTACGGAAGACGCAGACAACAATGGACCAGCTGGATCGGGTTGACAGGTTCAGTTCAAGGGGGCCCTAAAGGAGGGGTACTACATTTATGCATTACAACAATCCTGCCTCCTTGTGTATAAGTAAAATTTTGATTCATATTGTAAAAAGAAGTGTCTCCTATGTTTATATTTATATAAATATGTTTCCTCACATAAGGGTATGTAATGATAATTATATTTTACTAGTATGTAAAATATGTTTCCTGCATTTTTAGGGCAACTAGATATATCTCTTATATATATATATATTCTCTCCTAAAGAAGCTAGAAATTTCCTTTCGTCGTGTACATGCAAAATTAATTGTTTTTGAGTCCTTGGTTATTTATATGTATAATTTTAATTCACAAAATATTAGAATCTCTAAATTTAAGTACGAACATAAATATCAATGACCGAATCCAAGTTTCTTATATATATATATATATTAAATAAGAAATAACTAACGAAAAAGAATAGGGATTTAAGTTTAATGTCGATCCCTTAATTACAAGTGGGACAATAACTAAATCGCACTTATAAAACTCTCACAAATAGATAGTCTAGGTTACCACATATTCATATTCATTTTCATATATATATTTCAAATAGAATAGTCAAATAATGAACTATACATTTGAACTAATTTAACTGCAATATAATCCTTTCAACAAAATCCAGTCATCAACATTATAAGTACTCACAATAGGTAGTCTAAGTTATGACGTATTTAATTTCATGTACATCTCTTTCTTTCTTTTTTTTAATTTTTAATTTTTTTTAAATAGTATAGTAACCTAATTAAATATTCACTATGAATTAATCTAATTCACCATACAATCGTTCCAACAAGCAAATAATTAACGCTATAAGCACTCTAAGTTATAACATGTTTATATCTAATATGCATTACAAAATTACAATATAATCTTTTTCCTACAACATCAAGTAATTAAATTCATAAAGTACTCATAATAGGTTGTCTAACAGTAGATACTTAGAGGGTTGGTAAATGGAGATAGTAACTCGTGAAGTCACCCTTATAGTGAGCTGGAAGTATCGATCCCACCGAAAGATAAACTGGAGTAATAATAATCTATTTCTAAATAAAACAAAACATGGAAATTAATGGAATACGGTCTCTCCCTCCAGGTGTCCACGTACATCAGCTCCAGCTATTGGGTTCAGAATTCGTGTAGGGTGTAATCACTTGTCAAAAATCTGCGGATCTTTTAACTTAAAGACAAAGAGTGAGAGCCTGAAGTGGATATATTCCTGTCGTTCGCCAATAACGCAAGTACAGAACAGAATCAGAACAAAATCCCGAAGAATTGATGTAACTTCTGGGTTGTCTTCAAGGCATGGCGAGAGTGAAGGTTCATTCGAATGCATGCTCTACGTTTTCGTCACATCGGGAGATTCGAGCAATTACTCAAAGGATTCTTTTAGAGCGTCCGGCAAAACCATAGGGCGGTAAAACAAAATACTGAAACTTTAATTATTTCCACAATAAAAGCTAATCACGAATTTGATCATTCACCAAACATTATAGAAATGCAGTACTCAGCTTCAAGGTAGACTACGACCTGTATGAAGGTAACATTCTACTCTGTATAGCGATTACAGAAATCATTAGAACAATGTCCAGCGACGGAGATCGGCTACGATCTGGGTATGAGGAGATTACCCAAATCAGATATGAACAAGGTGTTAAATGGTGATGATCCAAGGCGATCGGGAGGTGCGAATGATATCCATGACAGAGTTCCTTGCAACAAATTACAACCCTATGATTCTATGAATTCACTAAGCGATTTACATGTACAGAGGTTACATGGATTACTTCACAACGACTCCTATTATAAAATTACTTTATTTAGAATTTGCAACACAAATACATTTTCACCGAACCGCATTCACCATTTACAGAGTACAGAGGATCAAAAATACTTATTGAATTATGCATGTACAGAGTTCATTATGTTTTCCACAAGCTTGGATCTACAGATCTATTAACTAAAACAAGTACAACTTGAGTGGCCCCGGGTGGTTCCCTGTCGAGCAATCTAAAAGGGAAAACAGGTATACGCATAATTGCTGAGAAGTCATGTGGAGTCTTGCATGTGGTCAGGAGTGCTCTATCAGAGCATAAAATTAGAGAGCTTGTTTTTTTTTTTTTTTTTTTTTTAAAACTATTACATTAACTCGGGTTCTTCCCCACCTAAGCGACTGTTACATAACTGAGAATTAAACATAAAGCAATACTTACACTTCTTGTCGAGGCCAACAAGTGTCACGTAAATATGAGTTGCATAAATACAAATTCTTCTTAAACATCGACACATCCCGTCGAGATCCGTAAGTATCACTTAAACATTAACTACAAGATCGACGACGCCTCATTAGCAGTCGTTAGAGTTTCCTCCACGCGTTGCTGCCTACACTTACAGGGTCGACCGAGTTTGGTCGCTTACCCAAGTATCACGCTGAAACGCCGATTGGGGTCGAGTCTGAAGATTTATACCCAATCTAGAGCTACTGATAATACGATGACAGAGATCAACAATGAATACAATTGATGCATGACTGTTGGTTGAAGTAAGGAAAGTTTAACTGCACTCTCGTGCAGAACTGAGACGTGTTGAGGACGTCTGGGAAGTTACAGGTGCTACGTTTCAGAATAGTGGCAGTGGATTTAATTTAAGTCTTAATTTACTAGACTCGGAACTGTAAGTGATCAACATCAAACTCAACATTAAAGACCCTTATAGAGTCGGTGTGTTGTCACGGGATCTCGTTTTATTCCCGGAATTAATTGGCATAACCCAAATCGCGTTGGTCGTGAGGCTGAGATCTAGGTGATCGTAAATGAAAGGCACATAACAATAAACACATCAATTTACAGAGTTATACACTACTATCTCGTTTAGGTACTCGTAAAGATACACAGTTGCATTTTAGAAAGATGGATAATTATAGGAATCTATTACCTATCTTCGAGTGATTTTAAAGACTAAGCATAGACCCGGCGTTACCCGGCTAGCTGTAAAGATCCAGATCTGGGATGCGATGGTAATCGGTTCAGGCAAAGAAACAACGCATTGTCAGTCACATAGTAAGGGTATCGGAGATCCATGTAATAAGGTTGAAGAAGGGAACAAAATAGGCGCAGCTTTCAAGGGAAAAACAATGAAATAAACAGCTCCTAAGTAAACGTTCTGGCATCTAGATCAACCTACCGCCGAGATGGACTGCGTTTGCTTTCCCAAAGGGGCCTTACCTACTTAGATCATAAAAAGAAGCGTCTGTACAATGTCAACTCGAATGGCGTACAGGCTTTAGGTATAAAACTAGTAAAACATTGAGAAGCAACAGAGTTGCACACGATTTACAAGATCGTGATCTTTAAATCAGAGGTATAGCATTTTGGTCTGTTACCGGATTTTTTTTCTTTTTTTCTTTTTTTCTACAGGAGATAATTAGATGCATAAGGTAATTAAGAATAGCTTTCAGGTCTACAGCAAGCAATCAACTTTTCGTTGAGACACAACGAGGATATGCAGGGTTCCACAAAAGAAATTTAATAATAAGAAAATCCAAACAGAGATTGCATAAACTGTCACATGTACCCTAACTGCGTTCGACATTTTACATATAAAAAAAAATAAAACTCAGATCTGATATCTTCTATTAAATTCTATCTTTCTTCTGCATCCTTTAGAAATAAATAATACTCAGCAATCTTGATTCAACAATGAACATAATCAGATTCTGATGCAAAAATCCAAGATCCATAACTTTAAAATGTAACAGAAATAAATATAAAAGATTTCATCCAAATAAAACCTGTAGGAAATTGTTGCTCCAATCGAAGATGAAGTTCCTCAAAGGTCGTTGTTCCAGTCCCGCTGATAGGAGTCCAGTGCCCTCAAGGCTCGACCGGCTCTGATACCAAATGTAGTACCCCTCCTTTAGGGCCCCCTTGAACTGAACCTGTCAACCCGATCCAGCTGGTCCATTGTTGTCTGCGTCTTCCGTAGGATCCCTCCAACAAAGCTCGTTTAACCATTGGCGAAGCAACCGTTAGCTTCGCCACCCAACCATAGGCTCATGCTTTCAGTCGCATGGCCTCCCCCGAGCTTTGGGTCGTAGAGCTCACACAAGTATTTCAGAAATTCAGCTTGGGCTTCCCTTCCCACCAGGATTTCTAAGCCAAACCCTTAGATAGCAGCAAGTCTTTGAGGCATTCGAAAATTACGACAATCGTCCAAATTATGGGCACGTTACCCATTCCTTAAGCCTTCCTTATAAAGGGAAATCTCTTGCGACACATGTCGCTTCATGCATAATTAAATATTTTTAATTATTTAAATAATTAAAACACTCACCCATCCAAGTGTCAGTTTCTCTGGGAAGTGCACCTACATCCCTAAGTTTGCTCTAGTTTGTCCCCCAGATATTTTAATCAACTCCTAGCTTTTAGTTGACTAGGTGTCTAATCTATTTTGCTCCTAAATAATAATTTCTATTATTTTAAATGCTCAACAAAAATAACTATTCATGTGCAAATGTCTAAGCTATTGTTATGCATTTGCTAAGGAATAATCTAGAGTTATTCTCCTAAGTTTTTATGCATTTTAATTTAACCACCAAACTCACTAGGATCACGGTGCCGCGTCGTTGGGCTCCTGGTTCCTTAATTTTAATTCTCTGACATGGCACCACTCCGTCGGGTCCAGTCATCCATGGTTTCCATTCCTTGGCATGGTACCGCATCGTTGGGTCCTTGCGTCCATTCTTTCATTTCTCGACAGGGTACCGCATCGTCGGGCCCTTCTGCCGCCATCTTTCCGTTTTGACTTGCGGGAACTCTTGTAGGGATTTTAGGAATCGTTACCATCCATCCTCCGTCTACATGCTATCTAGGGACTAATGGCTCTGAGGAGTGAGTCCGTTCTCACTGCGCGCCCCTCAACTCGTACGTGACCAGCTCCGTCGTGGCCTACCTCGTACGCCCTCACGCATTCCTCTTGAGCAAGCGGATCAGTGCTTATCTGCTCATGCGTGGTATTCTTGTCGGAAGTCGACATCGTCGTCACTCCCCCTGTGTGTGATTTACCCGTACTCTACGACCCTTCATATTCCTTTGTGTGTCCTTCGGTGAACCGTTTCACCTATTGCTACACACATTTCTCACAAACATAAATCATTATTTTATTGATTTACAATCAATCGTAATTGTAAATATACTCAAAATAAAATCAAAGGATTATTTTATTAATGTTTCAAACAGTCGGGTCACTAAGCAAGTGCCCTCAATGTCTACAGTAGTCTAGGGGCACTACATACACCCCTACTTATTTAGAACTTCGTCCCGAAGTTCAGAATAAATGCGGAAAGCTATGACGCATCTCAGTTGCGTCCTCCCAAGGCACAAAGCTAGGGTTGTAGCTGTCCTACTATACTTTGACTTGACCAATCAAGGCTAAGCATTTAAGCAAGAACTGATTAATCAATTATCCCAGTCCACACATAGAATTCAATTCATTAATTTATTAATCAACTATAGTCATGCACATCATCAGGTGATTCTCCCTTATTAAGACACATCCTAAATCGAAGGCCCACTTTATTGAAGTCTGTTACGCCGGGTCACTCGACAGGTGCTCTTAATGTCCATAGTCATTTTAGGGGCATTACAATATTTAATATATAAGAACATCTAAACATCCTAAATTTTCCATTTCCATTAAAACATTGAATATTATAAAATAAATAAACAAAAGCTTCCTTCATTTTTCATGATATATAACACTCTTCTCAAAGGTTCTTATCCTATAATATATTGAATACAACCAAGATCATACATTCACACTTTTCTTCCTTAGTCATTCAATGACATCGACATGTTAGTATATCAAAATCATAATTCTAATAATTTTGTAACCACAATTTCTTTATATACATATTACTTATATGCATTTTCCTTCTTTCAAATATTTATCTACCATTAGAAATGACACCCATTATTCCTCCTTTATCCTAATAAGGTATATCTATATTACACCTAATTGCGTATGGGAAACTAACCCCTAATCTTTTTATACAAATAAAAGAACTATAATTATGTTCTATATTAATGAGAATCACTCTCACTCATTCACATTGATATAAATAATAAGACTATGTAAAATTTATTAAATCAGGATATATATATAAATCAATTCTTTTGCATAAAAATACATATGTATATATTTTTCTTGACATTCAATATGTTCAAATAATTCCAAAAGGAAAGCACATAATATCAACAATTATGTATCCTTTCAACCACAATGAACTATTACATTCCAATATCAAATATGACATAAATATTGTATTTTCACATCGCTCTAATTCCAAATTTAATTAGTTAATTTCAACGAAGGTCATATATCCACAATATTTATATAAATACTAATTTCTATTGGATGTTGCAATAATTATCCAGCGCATACACTTCCCTTATACCAACATCCTTTACAATATGACCATTATCATTGACTAATGGTCTAAATATACATTCATATAATAATTAAAAACGGAGTGTATGGAGAAAGAACGTTTTAAATTACAAAAGTATGCATAGGATGAAATACGACATGGAATAGGATGAAAGTGCAACCGCAATTACCACTATCAAAAACTTATCAACTAAAGATACATTTATATATCAATCAAAAACTGAGTGTATGCACAAAGAACGTTTTAATTACAAAAGTATACACAGGATGGAATACGATAATGAATAGATTCACACTACTATAAAACCAAATCTGAAACTTAGACTGAAATAATGGAACAATAAAAATGTAATCGTAAATACCACTATCAAAGACTCCGACTACTTCGGGAATGGGTCGGTGATTCCGATGGTGAAATAGATATGCCAGAGACCATTAGATTTCATTATGAGTTTACAGCAGATACTTCATAGCTATCACTTCAACCTTAAATAAAATACGTCGATCTGCAGAGAACTCCATGTATCATCTATCACATGACTTGGGATTAGCACCGAGAGTTGGTCGAACACAAAGAAAGGCAGTAAAAATCTATGTTACCGGAGAACAAATGGAGCCTAGGGCTATTTATATTTGTAAACCATTAATAAATAATTTCTTCAATGTATATCGAATAAAAGAACATTCCAATACTAAGGTGTATATATTAAACTATTAGTTTATATAATAGCCAATGCATATCGTTTAGCATGCGAATATCGCGTCGAGGAGTGGCAGTAACACCGACTGCTCAAACTTTAACTCAGTGAGGTAAGGTATAAGGAGGAAATCTTACCCTTAAGCGCTGTCTGCGCGGTGATCTAACAAAGGAGATATGAAGTATGAATTTACCCACGACAATTGTTAAGACAGCTGCGCGCTTCTTCAACTCCCTATCTTTGTTCCTTAGTCCAGGTTGACATAGTGCCACGTATATCGAGTTTACCTCCCAGCTAACTAACACATACGTTACTCAACTGGCACCCAAAAAGGTGGAATATACACAAGTTATCCCACTGTCATCTAACAGAACCTTTTTCCAAGTTTCCGCCAAGCTTAAAACATGAGTTAGCAGAGTCCTAAGTCGATCCAAGCATTGACGCCCGGACACAAGGAAACGTGGCACACACTTGTCACTACAGGTAGACTAACTAACTGGAGTTGTTCTGTTTATGGCATTTGACAGAAAGCATCCCGGTCACCACATGAGTATGCCGAAAGTTACAAACTTCGATATACAGGGTTCTAGTAGTTTTTTTTTTTTTTTTAACTTGCATACATACCCTTGCTTTAATAAATAGTATTCCTTTTTATTGATAGCATAATATATCAATCAACAAGATTTGGTTTAGTTCCAGTCAAAGATCATATGAGTGCGACTATCCCTTTACGGCTAAAGTTAAGGTTGTGGTATGGGATTGGAGGTGCAGGGCTTCTGCCTGTTAACGCCCAGTAGGTGTCGACTGCTGCGCACTCATTCGGTGGGAATATTTAGATAATTGGCGGTTCGACAGGTGGGATGGATAACCGCCACGTTCCATGGTGGAGTAAACACTTCCTACGCATAGTTGAATGAGGAAATCGTGAGAGCTATCAAGTATGGAAACATTGGTATCTGATCAATAAATGCTCCACTTCAACTATAAAAAAAAAGAGCCACTCACTGATGTGTTGAACACCAATTTAATTGGATTCGACTTCCTTTCCAATCTCCTCCACCGATTGAGCAGTGAATTCAACAATTCATTAATGGAGCATGAATTCCACTCGTAGTACAGTGATTTCACTCCTATTTTTCTACTGTTAAGAGATTCCTCCAATGCAAACTTCAAGTCGAGTATAAGAAGACATGAGATGGAGGGTAGATACGATTTTAAATAAGCCGTAATAATAGGCCCATAAAATGCATCAACGTTCACCATGCTTACTACATCGACAACATTGAGAGAGTTGTCCGATGTTAACTAAGTTCGAAGACTTAACTCATTGAACAGTCCGAAATTAACTTGCTGGCTAAATCAAGGGATAGCATCCATCAACGGGTTGACCTGGGCACATGTAAGTTTTGGGCGGTCTACATGAGATATTAAGCATTTTCCAGAGAGTGGTATCCTAAAAAAAAACACAGAGAATTCAGGCCTACACAACCCATGCAGAGTTTAACTACCCATGCAGAGTTTAACTAGCCAATTAACAGGTAGCAGCTATGTTAGATCCCATCAGAGCTGTCATGTATGGAAACATTTAGAACTCTGTAGTAACTCCAGGAGAATTAGCGGTAGTACCGTTGTATTAAATATTGTGTTTGAACAAGTGTCTAAACTCTTTAGTACAATTTTTTTTTCAAGAGCAAGGAATCACTCTGTCCCGTTCCAAAATTGACTCAACCATTTCTTTACTCAAACAGTAATCAAAACCAAGACGTGCGTGATCCTTAGATTAAAAGGCGTAAAATGAAATGTTATGGAAAACCAAGACATACTCCTGTAAAAACTCAATTATATAAAACGAAATTGCTTCCCCAATCAACAATTAATTGCACAGTTTTCTTTGGGATCTTCACAATTCCTGGTCTGTTAGAGGAGAGACGTGGATTCCAAAATTATAAGAAAATTACACAGAGTTAGTCCTTAAGTTCAGTCTCAATTTATTTTTACGCATACTTCTATCCTTCCCAGATCGTGAAGAGAAAAATAACCAGATCCCGACTTGTAAATACCTACTTATGTTTCAATCTCAGTTCAACCCTATACGCGGGTTTACTGTGAAGATCACAGGGTTCAAGTTTTTCCTCTTCAATAGATTTCATATGCAGAGCTTACTACAGGGTTTTTTTTTTTTAGTTTCATCTTAATAGATCTCAAACGTAGAGTTACTGTGATTTGCACAGTTTTTTTTTTAAAGTTTCCAAAATAGAGGGTATAACCCAGCTCTGTAAATACACTAAGATCTGTGGTCGGTTGCAAGTTCCTAACTTAATGAAATTATACAAAAATTTCATTTGCAATTTCCACAGAAATTATCACAAAGTAAAGCCAAAAGCATAATTTAAACACTCGAATGCAATATTGAGATAACGTTGAACCTGATCCATGGCCAATGTATTAAACCACTGAAGTAGGTGAATTCGCTACCATTCCAATCTGATCTGCCATCTCCAACAGCTCACAGTCCGGTGCCCTCAAGGTTCGACCGGCTCTGATACCAAATGTAGAACCCCTCCTTTAGGGTCCCCTTGAACTGAACCTGAAACTCTAAAAACTTCATACAAACAAATTAGCCATCATAGTTATTGGAAAAATAAAATGAAAAGCGTGAATAACTTAACAAAAATAAGCAAAACTTTAACCTGTCAACCCGATCCGGTTGGTCCATTGTCGCCTTCGTCTTCCGTAGGATCCCTCCAGCAAAACTCGTTTAACCATTAGCGAAGCAACCGTTAGCTTCGCCACCCAACCATAGGCTCATGCTTTCAGTCGCATGGCCTCCCCCGAGCTTTGGGTCATAGAGCTCACACAAGTAGTTCAGAAATTCAGCTTGGGCTTCCCTTCCCACCAGGATTTCTAAGCCAAACCCTTAGATAGCAGCAAGTCTTTGAGGCATTCGAAAATTACGACAATCGTCCAAATTATGGGCCCTTTACCCATTCCCCAAGTCTTCCTTATAAAGGAAAATCTCATGCAACACATGTCGCTTCATGCATAATTAAATATTTTTAATTAATTATTTAATTAAAACATTCACCCATCCAAGTGTCATTTTCTCTAGGAAGTGCACCAACACCCCTAAGTTTGCTCCAGTTTGTCCCCCAGATATTTTAATTAACTCCTAGCTTTTAGTTGACTAGGTGTCTAATCTTAGGATTCTATTTTGCTCCTAAATAATGATTTCTATTATTTTAAATGCTCAACAAAAATAACTATTCATGTGCAAATGCCTAAATTATTTTTATGCATTTGCTAAGTAATGATCTAGAGTTATTCTCATAAGTTTTTATGCAGTTAAATTTAACAATCAAACTCACTAGGATCACGGTGCCGCGCCGTTGGGCTCCTAGTTCCTTAATTTTAATTCCTTAACATGGCACCACTCCGTCGGGTCCATTCATCCATGGTTTCCATTCCTTGGCATGGTACCGCATCGTTGGGTCCTTGCATCCATTCTTTCCGTTCTCGACAGGGTACCGCATCGTCGGGCCCTTCTGCCACCATCTTTCCGTTTTGACTTGCGGGAACTCTTGTAGGGATTTTAGGAATCGTTACCATCCATCCTCCGTCTACATGCTATCTAGGGACTAATGGCGCTGAGGAGTGAGTCCGTTCTCACTGCGCGCCCCTCAACTCGTACGTGACCAGCTCCGTCGTGGCCCACCTCGTACGTCCTCACGCATTCCTCTTGAGCAAGCGGATCAATGCTTATCTGCTCATGCGTGGTATTCTTGTCGGAAGTTGACATCGTCGTCGCTTCCCCTGTGTGTGATTTACCCGTACTCTACGACCCTCCATGTTCCTTTGTGTGTCCGTTGGTGAGCCGTCTCACTTGTTTCTACACACACTTCTCGCAA
Source organism: Larix kaempferi (assembly GCA_027924585.1). Lineage (NCBI taxonomy): Eukaryota > Viridiplantae > Streptophyta > Pinopsida > Pinales > Pinaceae > Larix > Larix kaempferi. The sequence continues at coordinate 12,049,125 of BSBM01000771.1, read as the reverse complement.
CAAATTATTAGTAGCACTGTTCTCAACAATCATCATCTGGTTTCTAACTCTAGCATTGTTAAACATTTATGATTTATTCAAACTGCTCATTCATCTTTATCAAATATACATTTCGTCGCCAAATACATAATCACCATACAGCTAGTCGTTAAGCATTATCCATCAACATAATTTTCCATAGTCATAGCTAATCGTTTAACATATGCAATTATTCATTTACCTCAACAGTTCAGATACACATACCCAAAAAAATAAGGTCAAAAGGTTATTTAATAAATGTTTCAATCAGCCGGGTCACCCAGCAGGTGCCCTCAATGTCTACACAAGTCTAGGGGCACTACATAGAGTGTGGAGCTCTGATACCAAATGTAGAACCCCTCCTTTAGGGTCCCCTTGAACTGAACCTGAAACTCTAAAAACTTCATACAAACAAATTAGCCATCATAGTTATTGGAAAAATAAAATGAAAAGCGTGAATAACTTAACAAAAATAAGCAAAACTTTAACCTGTCAACCCGATCCGGTTGGTCCATTGTCGCCTTCGTCTTCCGTAGGATCCCTCCAGCAAAACTCGTTTAACCATTGGCGAAGCAACCGTTAGCTTCGCCACCCAACCATAGGCTCATGCTTTCAATCGCATGGCCTCCCCCGAGCTTTGGGTCATAGAGCTCACACAAGTAGTTCAGAAATTCAGCTTGGGCTTCCCTTCCCACCAGGATTTCTAAGCCAAACCCTTAGATAGCAGCAAGTCTTTGAGGCATTCGAAAATTACGACAATCGTCCAAATTATGGGCCCTTTACCCATTCCCCAAGTCTTCCTTATAAAGGAAAATCTCATGCGACACATGTCGCTTCATGCATAATTAAATATTTTTAATTAATTATTTAATTAAAACATTCACCCATCCAAGTGTCATTTTCTCTAGGAAGTGCACCAACACCCCTAAGTTTGCTCCAGTTTGTCCCCCAGATATTTTAATTAACTCCTAGCTTTTAGTTGACTAGGTGTCTAATCTTAGGATTCTATTTTGCTCCTAAATAATGATTTCTATTATTTTAAATGCTCAACAAAAATAACTATTCATGTGCAAATGCCTAAATTATTTTTATGCATTTGCTAAGTAATGATCTAGAGTTATTCTCATAAGTTTTTATGCAGTTAAATTTAACAATCAAACTCACTAGGATCACGGTGCCGCGCCGTTGGGCTCCTAGTTTCTTAATTTTAATTCCTTGACATGGCACCACTCCGTCGGGTCCATTCATCCATGGTTTCCATTCCTTGGCATGTACCGCATCGTTGGGTCCTTGCATCCATTCTTTCCGTTCTCGACAGGGTACCGCATCGTCGGGCCCTTCTGCCACCATCTTTCCATTTTGACTTGCGGGAACTCTTGTAGGGATTTTAGGAATCGTTACCATCCATCCTCCGTCTACATGCTATCTAGGGACTAATGGCGCTGAGGAGTGAGTCCGTTCTCACTGCGCGCCCCTCAACTCGTACGTCACCAGCTCCGTCGTGGCCCACCTCGTACGTCCTCACGCATTCCTCTTGAGCAAGCGGATCAATGCTTATCTGCTCATGCGTGGTATTCTTGTCGGAAGTTGACATCGTCGTCGCTTCCCCTGTGTGTGATTTACCCGTACTCTACGACCCTCCATGTTCCTTTGTGTGTCCGTTGGTGAGCCGTCTCACTTGTTTCTACACACACTTCTCGCAACAAATTATTAGTAGCACTGTTCTCAACAATCATCATCTGGTTTCTAACTCTAGCATTGTTAAACATTTATGATTTATTCAAACTGCTCATTCATCTTTATCAAATATACATTTCGTCGCCAAATACATAATCACCATACAGCTAGTCGTTAAGCATTATCCATCAACATAATTTTCCATAGTCATAGCTAATCGTTTAACATATGCAATTATTCATTTACCTCAACAGTTCAGATACACATACCCAAAAAAATAAGGTCAAAAGGTTATTTAATTAATGTTTCAATCAGCCGGGTCACCCAGCAGGTGCCCTCAATGTCTACACAAGTCTAGGGGCACTACACTCTGAATCACTAAAAAAGGAAAATGTGGCCTTCCAACGCAGTAGGTCGACGATGTGATAATTTGCCATAACATTCTCCAATGATTGTTTATGTTTAGATATATGCAAATGCCTAAAGTACTCAAATGCATTTCTAAGTAATGCTCTAGGTGCAAACTTATATGTTTTTATGCAGTTAAGTTTACCCGTACTCTACGACCCTTCATATTCCTTTGTGTGTCCGTCGGTGAACCGTTTCACCTGTCGCTACACACATTTCTCACAAACGTAAATTAGTAGCAATGTCCTCAATAATCACAATTTGATTTATAAATCTATTGCTTCATTAAGCATCTATAGTTTACTCAATCGTTACTCATTCGTCTAATCACATAATCAATTGCACAACTAGTCGTTAAGCACCATTCATATGTACAGTTTTCATATCAAAGTTAATTGTTAAACAACATGAAATCGTCCATTCACAATAACTACCCAAATGCACATATATCAATCAATCGTAATCATAAATATACTCAAAATAAAATCATAGGGTTATTTTATTAATGTTTCAAACAGTCAGGTCACTCAGCAGGTACCCTCAATGTGTACAGTAGTCTAGGGGCACTACATACACCCCTACTTATTTAGAACTTCGTCCCGAAGTTCAGAATAAATGCGGAAATCTATGATGCATCTCAGCTGCGTCCTCCCAAGTCGCACAGCTAGGACTATAAATGTCCCACTACACTTGACTTGATCAATCCGTGCTAATCATTAAGCAAGATGTAATCAATCAATTATCCCACCCCACACAATATAATTTAATTCCTTAATTCATTTATCAATTATTATCGTCATTCACATCTTCAGGTTTTCCTCAATCATTTAAGACATAACAAGGCTCAAGAGACCACTATATCGAAGTTGTTCATCTGGGTCACTTGACAGGTGCCCTTAAGGTCCACAGTCATTCTAGGGGCATTACATACACCCCCTCTTAAATAGAACTTCATCCTGAAGTTAATTTTTGTTCTTGTACTTTCGACACTAAGCTTTATCTTAATTTCCTATTATCATCTTCTTTCCATTCCCTTCTATTTTTCTCCAACAATCATGGCCATATTAAGCACAAGTGGTTCTAATAATTATTATTATTATTATTTTTTCCAACATGGTTCCAATACATTCTCAGGAACTCAATCATAATTGTGTATAATATCAATTCGATAGTACATTCAATAACTGTCGGTCCCAACTAGATTTTCGATATCACTTATTCTTGTCATTAGTATCATCATGTTCAGCTCCATGAGCTTATCATGTATTTCCCTTATCTCTTCGTTTATGTTGTCATAGGACCACTTCGACAGATTCATCAAGTCACACAAAGTGTCTTCTTAACCCCATCAAGTTCCATCTCGAGGGCTAGTTGTCATTTTATCATGTTAGATTATGACCTAAGGTTAGCTTCATTGCGTTCTATTTATTATGCTAATCGTCTCCATACTTCTTTTTACGAAACATTGCCTTCATTTGACCATTTCGATACCATGGTTAAATTTCAAGTTCGTAGTCATGAGTTTTCATAAATGGTTTTTTCGTAATGCAAAATGCATGTCATTGAGTTCAGCTCATCATACCAATCACATTGATATCTCGTTTTCAAATTTTAAGTTGGTTTCTCTTTCTCGACAATCCGTCAAAGTCTCGTCAATCTGAGCATCTTGGTGTCTTATCATTTAAAATTGATCAATTTTTCGTCATTCTACAAATCCACCGATTATATCCGTCCACTTGTTTTCTCATCATGGCTATGTAGAAAAAGGTTTAAAATATCATTGGTCTTTGTTCCAAGTTTCTCCGAGTAGATTTTTCCTAAAATACAATTTTACGTTATTGATACCATCTCTATTCGACAATTTAATGCTCATAGTTAGTGAATGATTTTTTTTTTTTTTTTTTTTTTTTTTTTTTTTATACTATAAGTGTCTACTCCTAAGTTATAGTTCTTTGGCTTTCCAAAGCATTTGTTTTGGAACAATTATTCCATATGTGAATTGGAAAGGATCTCTATCATAGTTGAAATATATCTTAAATAAGTAACACTTGCAAACGGATCAAACCCTAAGGGTACAATTTGACAAAAAGGAAGGCTATGTCTTTAATCTTACAACCTACAATCCCCTAAGTGAACTATGAAATATAGGCATGTGTTAACTTTTCATCTAGTTCATTTTATAACATCAAGAAATATCATAACAGTATCTTATCTTTCAACCAGTTCGTATTATCATATAAACGTAGTATAAATATAATAATACATTAGCCTTTCATAGTATCCCATAAAATAATTATGAACTATAAACAAGGCATTAACCTTTCCTTTACATCTTGCTATCCCATTAACGAAATATGAAATATGGTGATGCATTATCCTAAATCTACCTAATTCATTTCATCACATAAACGTAATATAAAATATAATATAATAATACATTTAACTTTTCAAATTACTTAAGAAAGTACAAAATATAGACAAAATATTAATCTTTCTTCTACTTCCAGTTATCCCCAAAAAAAATGTAATATCACACTACTTTATACTATCATGAATAAATAAAAAATATTACAATATATTTCAACTAAATCTTATAATTATAATAAGGTATTATAAAATATAATAATACATTAACTTTTCATCCATGCCATAAAGAAATATGAAATAAGAACATGCCATAAAGGAATATGAAATAAGAACATACCATACATTATCATCCATTTCATGTCATTGCATAAATGAGAAATATTGCAATATCATTCAACTAGTTTTTATAATTATAATAATGTATTATAATTATTGACGTAGACTTACCACACGAAGTGCCATACAGTCCCATCGAAAATGTGCAGCTTGATCATGAGCCAGCTGCAGCCATATCCTGGAGATCTCATCGTACACAGTCTCGCTCCCGCCATATCCTCAAGGTTCAACGCCCACCTACCTGCATTCAACGCCCATCTACCTGCATTCAAGGCAGTGCAGTCCATTGCAAAATGCCAAGAGACCTGGTCCTCATTCTCGTCCCGCAAATTCCTATAGCTGGAGCTGCTGAAACATTGTTCTTGTCCTCTGCAAATTAGAACCTGGATCCTATTGCGAGCAGCTGGAGCAGCTGAATCGTCCTCCTGTAAATTAGAACTTTAGGTACTCCTCGTCCTACAAATTCCTATCATTCTCGTCCATTTAGTTTAGTATCTGGATTTTGTACAAGGCCCATGGGGTATGGGTATTTTTGTGCCTTCTTCAAGTTATAAGAGGTTGCATATTTCAGTTACTGGAGATATCTGCGAGTCTGTTGTATGCTTGAAAATCTTCATCTGAACATTCCCATATAAATTTCGTAGCAACGTTTAAATTTGTAGTTTGTATGTTCTTATCATCTTTTATAGGTTTGTACTGGTTCTTATACTTTGTAGTGCAACTTATACCGTAGCATGGATTTATATTTAGTGTACCTGACTATTGCTCAAGGGACGCTCCCTCTAGTCACTCATCCTAGTACTTTTGTTTAAAGCACTTCCCAGCACAGTCTTTGCAAGGTCGGAAAGCCCCCCTGGAACATATGGAAAAACCTTTTGAAGGTCTAATTTAGGTGCTTCACAGTAGCGAAAACACTCCAGCTCTCCATAGGAATCAGAAAGACGCTTCAGGTCAGAGTGCAAAGAATACCCTAACTTCAAAATGCTAGTTGAATGAAATACAGCTTTAAGGCACAAGTCCAGTGCACCTGGTTCTTTGTTAAATAAATTCACCATCTCAAATATAAAAACCTTTTTTGCAGTAGCAATCTCTGATATCGAAACCTACAGAATTAAAGGTAATTCAAGGTTCCAAAAAAACAAAAGACAAATCATCCTTGGTTAATCGAGACGATGGAAGGGATGATTTTCCATAACTTGATTGCAATTCTCTTTTTGAGGATCTTGTATTAAACATTGTAGAGGGAGATGGGCCTAAATCTATCTACAGATGTCTATATTAACGTCGTTTTCCATGAAACCGTTTTCCTGTATCGCCCATTTGAATTTTGAATTTTGAAATTTTTTGTTCCGCCTTACTACCTGATACAAGTGACATTGCCGCTTCCCGCCCTCGTTTGAGTTCGAACATATTCATAGATAGGAGCACACGATATTTTTTTGTCACTGGCCTGGAGTTTAATTCACAGCCATGGCTGACCTAAATCCTATAAAAGCCTATTTGTATGGATGAGCTGCTTACTATCTTATGAAAATCTACCTCCTGAAATGATGATGAGAAGCCCAAATTGAGAGTAAGAGGTTATATAATTCTCTTTGTGGAGACTTTTGTGGGGAACGTGACTATGCAAATTTAGGTAGTTACCATCCGACTCAATTTTCCAGCATGATGAATCTTTACCGCCAACCTTTATAGGTTTTGTAAATGTGAGTAAAATGGTACTAGTGTAGTGTTCTTCCGTAAAAATATATTAAGGGTTCACTCAGGTGTAGAACTATAGACTTATTTGATTATTCTGCCAACTCGATGCAAGTTTTGGTTACAACTCTTAGTTTTGACATTAACATGGTTGGAAAACATTAACATGGTTGGAAACTTTTAATGTCAAAAATAAAAATGTATTTTATTTTTAGATAATTTATTTTTTATTTATCAAATTTAAAAAATGTAGATGTTATAAATTGTGAAAACTTCAATTTTATAATACCATGAATCTGGGTTTTTGACAAATGGTACTGACATGATAACATGATAGTAATTTCACAATTGCATTTAATATAGGCCGTTATTAGGTTTTCTTAATATAATGGATCTATATTAAGCATAACCTCTTCTCAATTGAAATATATACTTATTGTTGTGCTCCAAACTAACTTTATATGAGTCGATTGAATTGTAAAAGTTTGTAACTTCATATGAGTAGGCTGATTTGTAAAAGAAATATATACTTATTCTTGTGTTCCAAACTAACGGCATATGACTGGGTTGAATTGTAAAAGTTTGTAACTCCATATGAGTAGGCTGAATTGTAAAAGTTTGTAACTCCATATGAAAGTGTCTATTGTTTGGATTTTTTTAGTATTTTTTAAATTATAAATGATATTTTAATGAAATTTAATATTTATGTTAATTACTTTTAAACCATTCACATTATCACATTATCATTGATGTTTATCTTAATTAAAAAAAAATTATCTAAATTATCAAAACATTTTATGATTTTGGTTTGGATTATTTATTTTATGAGATTGTTTAAAAAATAAATATTTGTCATTAGAATTATCAAAATATTTTATGATTATGTTTTTGAAAAAACATTTAATGATTTTGTTGACTTGAATTACATTACATCATTTAATGATTTTGTTTTTACACTACCCTTGATCAATGCATTGATTGCAGTATATCATCTCAATTATTGGCATATGACTTGTACCACATCTCCTTCATCTTCTTGCCACATATTTTCTACTCATCCCAAGGATTTTTTTGACTTTCTACTTTCCATAACACTTACTTAAAAATGAAGGGCTAACATAGAACATGTTATTATGAGTGTATAAATATTATTACGTCTAAATTTATGATAGAAATAGGAAGTGTTCCCCTTGTCATCCATAAGCAAATGGAATAGTTGAGTGATTTAATAAAAAATTTGTAAAAGGATTTAATAACAATCCACCAGTATTTGGTCTTGGAACCCTCTCTTATTCTTGAGGTTTTGGAATCCTTAATTTTCTTTAAAATATAGATAAATTTCTAGGAAATAGTTTACATTGTTCAAATAGAGCCATTAGGTGTTTTTCTATTTTCGAAATATTGATTTTAAAAGTATACCATTAGTTAAAATTGATTTAAAATTTTCAATTGGATATATTTAAAAAATAATAATAAATCCATAAGTAATGAATTTTTTTTCAATAAAATTGAGTTTACATTTATTAAGCTTAATAGAGTAGTAAACCTTTTTCTAATTTACTTACATTCAAAACATGAAATGAAGCATCCAATAGTTCATATTACCCCGTCTTTGAAAAACCCAAAATTCCATGATGATGAACTTCTTTTCATCTTCAATATAATTTGCTATTTGTTATTTCATCTTGGTATTGTTTAACACAAGCCATTCAACTTTCAATTCACCTAATTAACTTTCAATTAAATATGGGCATCTAGGCCATAACATGGTTAATAAGAGAGGTAAAGAATTATTAAAATTGCAATTTCAACTTTAGAATTATTATGTAGGAAAATGCAATTTCGGCATTTTGATAATTACAAGTTTTAGAATTTCAACAAGTATAGTTGAGAATAACTCACATTGTGTAAAATGAAAATGCAATTTCAACGATCATGAAATGCAATGAACCAAGAATTGAAAAATTAAAGATATTGTAATTTTTTTATGAGAAATTGTAATGTGACCATCCAAAAATTGCAATTGTAATTTTTTTTTTATCATTATATAAGTACATCTACATATTTTTTGAATTTAATTTTATGTAGGATGTTAAATATAATAAATACTAAGACAATTTGATTAAATACATGGATTTATAAAACCCTAGATCTTCACCAAACCACTTAAACCACTCTTTATTATTTATTTATATATATATTTATTTATTTATTTCTTTTCCAAAATTTTAAATATTTATATATATTAAATTTAAATATTTTAAATTTCTCCCTTAAATATAAATTATAATATAAATTTTATCTATGCTAATTTAAATATAACTTCACCAACCACTTCAACCTTACTATAATTGACCTTAAAACTTTAAATCTATGAAGAACTTTTAAATTGAAAGTTCGTGAGTAGCTTTATATTTTTAAATATTAACTTTTAATTTTTTAAGAAACCTAGGTTATAACATTATATGGAATCTAATTAAATTTAAATAAAATAATGCTAGCGCTATATAATTATACACGAAATTTAAATAAAAATATATACAAAATTTAATTAAATATAAATAAAATAACACTAGCATTATATAATTATATAAGAAATTTTGCCGAAACCCCTTTTATTTTGACATGGTTTTTTTTTTTTTTTAATTCTTATCAACAACTAAATTAAATTAAACTAAATAATAATTAATAAAATTAAATTAAATTGAATTAATTAAAAAAAAAAATTGAAGTAATTAAATTAAATTAATTAATTAAATGACATTAAATTAAATTAATTAAATCAAATTAAATTAAAAGTCATTAAATTAAATTAATTAAATTAAATTAAATGAATGTTAAGAGACACTACATTAAATTAATAAAATTAAATTAATATTTAAAAAACATTAATTTAAAATAATAATAAAAAAAATTAAAACAATATAAAACGCAAAAAAAAACATTTTCTTTTACATGGTATTTTTTTTTTTAAATTCTTATCAACAACTAAATTAAATTAAATTAAATTAAATTAAATAATAATTAATAAAATTAAATTAAAAAAATTAAATTAAATTGAATTAATTAAAAAAAAATTAAATTGAATTAATTAATTAAATGACATTAAATTAAATTAATTAAATCAAATTAAATTAAAAGTCATTAAATTAAATTAATTAAATTAAATTAAACGAATTAAATTAAACGAATGTTAAGAGACACTACATTAAATTAATAAAATTAAATTAATATTTAAAAAACATTAAGTTAAAATAATAATAAAAAAAATTAAAACAATATAAAACGCAAAAAAAAAACTTTTCTTTTACATGGTATTTTTTATTTTTATTTTAATTCTTATCAACAACTAAATTAAATTAAATTAAATAGTAATTAATAAAATAAAAAAATTAAATTAAATTAAATTGAATTAATTAAAAAAAAAATTAAAATTAATAAATTAAATAATAATAATAATAAAAATTAAATTAAATTAATAAAATTAAATTAAATTAATATTTAAAAAACATTAATTTAAAATAATAATAAAAAAAATTAAAACAATATAAAACGCAAAAAAAAACCTTTTCTTTTTCGCATGGGGATTGATGCCAAGGCAGGATCGACGGCTCTCCTTATTCCGCGTCGGCAACATGCACGCATGGTAAGGGTGGTTGGTGGTCGTGGAAAGGAAACCACCATCCCACGTGTTCATTCCTTACTCGTCCACATTCCAATAAAGCGGTATAGTAAACCGCTCATGGGCAACGCGGAAACCGTCTCACGTGCCGTCAAAAGTATGCCTATTTAAGGAGGAAATAAGGTTTTATTTGGCATTGTAGGGCTGCTTCGACTTGGCATTGTAGGGTTTCATATAACGTTTAATAAATATTTTTACCCTTCTATTATTCCTAATATTGTATATACATTTTTTAAAAAGCAACGTATGAAGCAAATTATAGCATATTTACAGCAGCAACATCAAAAACGTTTTCAGTGGTGGTGTCTCTACTTATTCTTGCAAAGTTTCGATTTAATATTTGGAGCTTCACCAATATTTATTGTGGCAGATTCAAGACCCGAGGGCTGGGGCTTGTAATTTCACTGCAATTTTCAACTTTGGACACTCGAATTATGACATAGGCGGCCTTGTGGCAGGCGTGAGGCTGCATTCTCTCCTTCCTAGCCAGGAAAAACACACTTGGAGATACTACGAATCTGGGGAGAGCTTGGTTATCGATTTTTTTTTATGTACGTGGACATTTTATATCTTGTTGGGTAATTTATTGATGTAAAAATTTGAAAGTCTAGACTAACTGTTTGTTAATGAATGAATTACAAACGAGGCAATGAATCCAACATTACTGAGCTAGTATTTGAAATTGGTGGGATCTAACTTTAAACATGGATCAAACTTTGCATGCGTTGGTTCTACCATTAATCCAACCGCCACCACTTTCCCTTTGTTTGTTGAAGTAAATAATTTTAATAGATTCAGAGCTGAGGCTATGGATATATTTTCCCAAGGTAATTTTTTCATTTCTATTGTCATTTTTCATCAGCATAGGTTTATCTATTTGACTGGTTTTTTAGTCTCTCATTTAACACAGTTAGTGTAGTTAGTATGGGGAATTAATCAAGCCCTCAAATTAAACTAGTTTTTTGGAAATCTATATCTAAAAAATGGATAAATTTTGTAAAAAGAAAATTGCATCTAAACTGCAAAATTGTCTTAATTGGGCATGAATATATTTCTATTTCCTTTAAATTATTAAATTCGGAATCTTACTTTCAATATATTTTAATTTTTTATGAAAATTACAATTTTATTTAGATTCTAAACTATAAATGTTGGTTAATAGGTTACCTTATTTTTGATAGGCCCAACCATCGACTATTGTCAACCTCCCACAGCCGAATGTATTTGACAAGGACCTTTACTCCATGGACATGAGCTAGAACGATATCTCACACTCCTTCAGTTCCAATATCAGAGAGAACCAAATAAATACCCTGGCCATTCCCCATATTATTAACAAATTAACATCTTAACTTAAGGTTACTACGGTTTTCTTCACCAATGGAATCTTATAATTATAGCTTTAGCTAATGGACATATGTAATGTTACTATTTTGCAAAATTGGTACCAGCAAGGGGGTTGAAGTTTCATGGTTCACAATACGGTACCTACCTCTGAGAAGGATGTTTGCCCCAAGAGCCCGAACCCTTGCATTCGCAGCGATTTATTGGAACTTGATGCGGATACCTATGGGCTGTAGCGAGAGTCTCCCTTAAGCATAAAGTGCGATCAGTTGGAGTACCTGATCCGAAACCCTTGATGGTCAAATTTGGTTCCAGAAGATCTGGTCCCCTGGGGCATGTTTGTTTCAGTGCAAATGATGTTGGCTCTGACATGTTGCATGCCAAACCATAAGGATAATAATATGACTGCCATAGCTTATTGGATAGCTCAATACCCTGGAGATAAAGTCTGCCAAAATTTTAATTTGCAACTGGAAAATGTGTGCCCAATGCCATGAATCACGATGGAAGAAGCCGGGAAATGGCATTGGCAATTACACATTAATTATGGTGTTCATTCAAAATTTATTATCTGTATGATGGAAAGATATGATGTGAGAACCAAAGATTGCACAGCAGTGTATTAGGTGAAATTAATTAATTATAGCTTTAAAAAGGGGCATGGTTGAGAGACTACATTAAATTAATAAAATTAAATTAATATTTAAAAAACATTAATTTAAAATAATAATAAAAAAATTCAAACAATATAAAACGCAAAAAAAAACCTTTTCTTTTTCGCATGGGGATTGACTCCAAGGATCGACGACTCTCCTTATTCCGCGTCGGCAACATGCACGCATGGTAAGGGTGGTTGGTGGTCGCGGAAAGGAAACCACCATCCCACGTGTTCATTCCTTAATCGTCCGCATTCCAATAAAGCGGTATAGTAAACCGCTCATGGGCAACGCGGAAACCGTCTCATGTGCCGTCAAAAGTATGCCTATTTAAGGAGGAAATAAGGTTTTATTTGGCATTGTAGGGCTGCTTCGACTTGGCTCTTGGTTTCATGTAAGAGCCTCGGTACTGGGCAGATATGTGGGTAATCTCATGGACGATGGGAGATATGATATCCATGGGACCCTCCTGGCTTGGCATTCGGTTCCCTGATGAGTCCTCGACGTTGAGCACAACGCATCTTTTATATATTCCCGTCCTCTTATGTGAACTCAGTGCATGGGATTCGATGGTGGGCATTGATGTGTTAAGTGCGTGGGCCAATTGGCTCTAGTTGTTGAGTTCGGGTTGGGCACAAAGGAAAGAAGAAAAACGCTTGGGGGACAATTGATGTGGCGTTGGGTTCCGGGCACTTGGTACACCTGGCTTGAGCGCTAGGGTTTCAAAGGAAGCAACATTTTGTATGAAATTCGTTTCGTACAAAACAAGCAGCAACAATGGAGAGCAGTATGGAAATCGTTTCATGCATTTGCCATGCTTGTAAATCTTCTTAGTTATTGGTCAAAATGGATCATATCAAGCTCAAATGAAATGATTTCTGTGTCGAAATTGCTGCGATGCTTGTATTATAAACAATATTGCAGGCAACAATATTATTTGCATATTTGTTTTATGCCACATTTATTGAAATGAATGTTTAAAACAAAATGTTACAGACAAGAAGGCAGATCTGCATTAAAATAATAGGAAATGAAAACTGATCACTTTGGCTGCAGGTCTGAAATTTGGAGAACCCTCTGTAAATCCTGTGCGAGACTCATTATTTCGTATTTATTATGAATACAATTTCTTTATATAAATGCAATGAAGTGTTTTTTTTTGTTAGTATTAAATTTTAGATCTAAATATTATAACGGTAATATATATAGTGTTGTAACTTGGTTTATATGTATTTATTTATTTGTTTAAAAACATTGTTTATCCCAAATGCTTTAGCATTGGATTAATATTAGGGTTTGAATATTAAAAGAGTGTATATAGAAATGTTGTTGTTTTTCTGGAAAGGTTTGTTTAATGGGGTCTAGACTGAGCCCTAAATAAGCAGTTATATATATATATATCATTCAAATTTTGTTTCTGTTACGCCTTACGAATAAATGGGAAAAGGCTCTTCAAATTATCTTTTTGCAGCCATCATACTGGTTTGTTATTTTCTAGTAAATTTCACTAAAGTTCCAGGTGTAGTTAGGCCCTAAGGTCTCAGTGTTTGAGCCTTGCGCTCTGATACCAACTGTAGTGCCCTATCTAGGCACTGGGTCTCTTCCAGGTTATCAGGTTATACCTAGTTTTTCCCTTAATTATTGTTAGAAGAAAACAAGAGATTCAACCATCTATATTTCTGTTTCTGTAAATGTTTAACTGTCTGTTTTCTATATGTTTACTTGTCTCTGCAGTTAAATAAACATAATCCTAAAACTTTCCATTTAATTCTGTTCGTTTGACATGCATAGCTTGGAAATAAAAGAAAATACATTCTAATTAAGCTGGTTCAGAAAAATACCTGAAACCGTCGATTGCAGTAAGATAAGAAGATTTCTGGAATGGATTCTGTAAGTTACCTTAACAACCCCAAAATGATGTGTCCAGCCTACCGATCAGCTATTATCGTGCTGACCCTAGGGAATCAACGGATTTCCTAGCCCCCGAGCCCACAGACCAATAATCCCGACAGCCACTTTCCATGGTAATCATTAATGCATCCCCTTTTGAGGTAATAAGGTGGATTATATATTATTTTATATCATCCCAATTTCTCTCTAGTAATGAAATTATTCAATAATTTATTCAAACATATCCTTTTAATTTACTTCGGATGATTCCGTCCGTTAATTAAATTAATAATTTATTTAATAAATTCATTATTATTCAACCCACTATACTTTATAAAAGGGATTATTATCATTATTATTATTAATTAAATAATATTAATAATATAATAATAATAACAATAACAATTAATAATAATAGTAATTAATTTAAATTGTGAATAGTAATTTAAAATATTTATTTGGTTAATGGATAAGTGTCAACATAGTACCTCTGTGTATAAACAATGAAATATAATTAATGATTTAATTAATCATGATCAACAATTGTATAGCACACTCCTCTATTATTAATGTTTAACTTTTATACTTCACCTTGAAGACACCTTTACTTGAGGATACTTACAATTAATGACATTTATTTTACACATGAAAACTTGATAATCTTTTACTAATTAAGTCATCCACTAAACACTTAATTGACTTATCCATGATAACTTATATCATTGTTAAATCTTGATAAGTAGGAAGAAGTTCAACGTGTTTGAAACCAATAAATTTAAACAGTATTTATAGATAATTTGCTGGGGTTAATTTTTTTTAAAGACGTTACATGTCAGGTCATATATCAGATCCTTTTTTAATCCAAAGAATTGGGTGGGTTTAATTTAGGTTTAAAAGGATACAAGTTACCTCATATATGTTGGTTAGCTATCTTGTTGGTGTCTGAGACTCCCTTGTTTACCCTTAAATACGATTGCTACTATCATTAAATATTCATCTTTAATTATAGGACTAATAAGAAGAAATCCTCAACTCAAAGATGTAGTTCTTGAGCGTATGAAAATGAGAATCTAGAGTATGATTGATTCCTTTGAATTCTTCCAATTGTTTCATACTTGATGGAGAAACAATAGTTGAGAAAACATGTTTGCAAATAAGGTTGCATGGTTACCAAAGGAGAAACTAGTGGAAAATGGGGACACCCCCAAAGTGGTTTTGTTACCATAGATATCATGAATTGAGTTGTACGCCAAGGAAAGAATCCAACACTGTCAATGCATGTTAATCGTTCCTCAAGCGTAAACATATGTACTAATACAAGACATTTCATAGACGTGCATTTAAATTCCTTGTCTGCAGGATCTTCTCCTCAATACTGTCCACCATGATGGTGGACTCAATTTAATCCCAAAATTGAATTCGACACAAATCACATTTGGGATAATTGGTTTATAGGTTATCTTTTTTGTTGGTATGGAACAGGGGACTGCGGATAACACAAGAAGCAGGTATTGAGCTTGACCCCGAAACAGAATACAATTGATGCAGTGAACATATATCGGGTAAGCTTTAAATTTTTGGAATCATTCTGTCCATTATTGTAAGGAGGAGTCTGGGTTATGATTTTATGTCTGGTCTTGTGTTGGAATTTTTCTTTAAACTTTATTTGTAGTCTTCATTTAAGAAACCTCATGAATTTATAATATACTTGCTCTGCTACTAGATGCATGTATCACATAGAGCCTTTGATTTGTATTTTTGACATTCCCCATCTCACTAAAATGGCCAATGATAGTGTCAATGAAATTAAGAAGATCCTCAGACAAATGACCTGCTAGCTTGTGGGCATGAAACATGCATAGAATACTTAAGTATTCACATCGAAAAACATGAATCCAAGAAGGAAAACATGAAATCTAAATTCCAAGAACTAAATATTGATTATGATAAAATTGCGTCAAACTCATAGATGCATTACAATATCATATTGGGTTTTGCAAGAGGTTCTCGACCAGATACATGATTTCCTAGTGTTTCAATTGCTTCAACGAAGGGGCATATTATTTATGAAGACATTCCAACAAACAACTTTAGCACTCAATGAGAACAACATGAATCAAAAAGATCAAGGGAAAATTAAAGCAGGACAACAAATGGAAGAAGGCCTCAATGGAAATTATCTTGGCTCTTAAACTTCTCATATATGCATTGTACTTGTCTTCTTTATTAGTAATTATGTAAAGCAGTATAGCACTAAATTTGAAATTCATAAGGTAGGTATTGTAAGAAAGAAAAAGCATCATGACCAATTAACATATTTGTTGAAAATATTTATACAAGAATACTATAATGTTTTTTGAAATTTTTGTACTTTTTATGTTATTTGGATTGTCAACAACCTTTTTATAAATATCTAACTACCTCTTTTTTGTGATATATATATATATATATATATATATATACTTCCTATGGGATAGAGGAGGGCATCTTTTAACACATTGGTGACCCATTCTAAGTTTTCCGGTTTTCCCCAAGTACTGAACCGGTAATATTGGTGACCTAAATAACTATTTTAAATAACTGCCAATCATTTATTTGAATGTTGTATTTCTAAATTTCATTTTGTAAACCTCCATGGTATAATCAACTCTATGAATGTATGTAGGATGTAATATATGGCATTACTTGTACATAAAAATAGCTATCAACTCTATGAATGTATATAAGTATATGGCATTACTTGTACATAAAAATAGTTATCAACTCTATGAATGTATATAAGATGTAATATATAGCATTACTTGTATATAAAAATAGATAAATAGCTAGTGTTTTTTATATTTAATTATTTGATATAAGTTTGTAACTTACAGATAGTTTCAATATATTGTACAGTTTCCATTCAAGTATTCTTGGCTTCATAGCTTCTAGATTATTGTCTATCAAAGAAGCAAGACCAACTAAGATGAAGATGAAGTTATGGGAAAAAATGGCATTGGCATTGGCATTAGCTTTAGTCTTAGCCAAACAAAAAGTAAAGAAGAAGACTGGATTAAAAAGAGGTTGAAAATCTTGGTAAGTTTATAGATTTTTTTTTACTTTTACAATTTTGTTTATAGATTTTTTTTAAAATTTTTACAATTTATTTTATTTAGTTTTTTTTACATGGTTTGCATGGTTTATTTAGTTGTTTTTCTATTAGGTTGAGTTGCATTATTTTCATTTTAAAAGAAAATCCTTTTCATTTATATGCAATATCTCATGTGCGCCCAAAACCGTCACTTTCTTTGATGCACACACACACACACAAGAAACTCTCAAAAAGTAAAGAAGAAGACTGGATTAAAAAGAGGTTGAAAATCTTGGTAAGTTTATAGATTTTTTTTTACTTTTACAATTTTGTTTATAGATTTTTGTTTAGTTTTACAATTTATTTTATTTAGTTTTTTTTACATGGTTTACATGGTTTATTTAGTTGTTTTTCTATTAGGTTGAGTTGCATTATTTTCATTTTAAAAGAAAAGTCTTTTCATTTATATGCAATATCTCATGTGCGCTCAAAACCGTCACTTTCTTTGATGCACACACACACACAAGAAACTCTCTCGTCACTCACTAAGTTCAAAAATAGCTTAAATCTACTCACTTAATACCTCCATAGGAGGGCACAAAAGAATATTGTAGTTTAGGTAGGATTTTGGTGCTAGGCATCCAAAAACATAGTTGTTGTCCTTAGGGTGCTTTATAAATCCTTCTAAATCAAGTGGTCGTGTATAGCCACACGGGGCAAGTGAATGAGCGGCGCCGCGCCATAGGAGGTCAAACCCAAGGTTGCGGGTGTATGTTCTCTCAAGTGGGCTCACCACCACTTGTTGAAAAGGAGACGATCCAATACCGTTCGAGGGATAACTGCTCTTTCTCCACTTGACGAAGGTACTTAGTGACCAACTTAGGATGTCATTCCTTATAGGTGACTGTCGTGGAAGCCGATAGTACCTGAGATAGATTTTGTCACAAGATCAAGGAAAGCACACGTCACAAGATCAAGGAAAGCTAGCGACTGCTAGATTTCCTTCTAGCATAAGCATTTCCTTCTAGGATATGAACACATACTTATGCTAGAAGAAAAGCTAACAGTCAGTAGCTTTCCAATAGAAAAATCATGTCCATGGTGATTGGTGGTTGCTAGCTTATACCTTGAGCTTGTTCCATATGATGTATTTTGAAATAAGCACATGGAAAAAGATCAAGGAAAGCTAGCGACTGCTAGCTTTCCTTCTAGCATAAGCATTTCCTTCTAGTATAAACACACATGCTTATGCTAGAAGGAAAGCTAACAGTTGCTAGCTTTCCAATAAAAAACCATGTCCATGGTGATTGGTGGTTGCTAGCTTATACCTTGAGCTTGTGCCATGTGCTCTATTTTGAACGAATGCTAGCTTTCCTTCTAGCATAACACACATGCTTATGTTAGAAGGAAAGATAGCAGTCGCTAGCTTTCCAATAGAAAAACCTTGGGCATGGTGATTGGTGGTTGCTAGCTTATACCTTGAGCTTGTGCCATGCACTCTATTTTCAAATAAGCACATGGCACAAGATCAAAGAAAGCTGGCGACTGCTAGCTTTCCTTCTAGCATAAGCATTTTCTTCTAGGATAAGAACACATATTTATGCTAGAAGGAAAGCTAGCAGTCGCTAGCTTTCCAATAGAAAAATCATGTCCATAGTGATTGGTGGTTGCTAGCTTATACCTTGAGCTTGTGCCAATTGCTCTATTTTGAAATAAGCACATGGCAAAAGATCAAGGAAATCTAGCGACTTCTAGCTTTCCTTCTAGCATAAGCATTTCCTTCTAAAATAAACACACATGCTTATACTAGAAGGAAAGCTAACAGTCGCTAGCTTTCAATTAGAAAAACCCTGTCCATGGTGATTGATGGTTGCTATCTTATACCTTCAGCTTGTGCCATGTGCTCTATTTTAAACGAATGCTAGCTCTCCTTCTAGCATAATCATTTCCTTCTAGCATAACACACATGCTTATGCTAGAAGAAAAGCTAGCAGTCGCTAGCTTTCCAATAGAAAAATCATGTCCATGGTGATTGGTGGTTGCTAGCTTATACCTTGAGTTTGTTCCATGTGATGTATTTTGAAATAAGCACATGGCAAAAGATCAAGGAAAGCTAGCAGTCGCTAGCTTTCCTTCTAGCATAAGCATTTCCTTCTAGTATAAACACACATGCTTATGCTAGAAGGAAAGCTAACATTCACTAGCTTTCCAATAAAAAACCCTGTCCATGGTGATTGGTGGTTGCCAGCTTATACTTTTATCTTGTGCCATGTGCTCTATTTTGAACGAATACTAGCTTTCCTTCTAGCATAACACACATGCTTATGTTAGAAGGAAAGCTAGCAGTCGCTAGCTTTTCAATAGAAAAACCTTGGGCATGGTGATTGGTGGCTGTTAGCTTATACCTTGAGCTTGTGCCATGCACTCTATTTTCAAATAAGCACATGGCACAAGATCAAGGAAAGCTGGCAACTGCTAGCTTTCCTTCTAACATAAGCATTTCCTTCTAGGATAATAACACATACTTATGCTAGAAGGAAAGCTAGCAGTTGCTAGCTTTCCAATAGAAAAATCATGTCCATAGTGATTGGTGGTTGCTAGCTTAAACCTTGAGCTTGTGCCATTTGCTCTATTTTGAAATAAGCACATGGCAAAAGATCAAGGAAAGCTAGCGACTGCTAGCTTTCCTTCTAGTATAAGCATTTCCTTCTAAAATAAACACACATGCTTATACTAGAAAGAAAGCTAACAGTGGCTAGCTTTCAATTAGAAAAAACCCTATCCATGGTGATTGATGGTTGCTAGCTTATACCTTCAGCTTGTGCCATGTGCTCTATTTTGAACGAATGTTAGCTCTCCTTTTAGCGTAAGCATTTCCTTCTAGCATAACACATGACCCTTATTATACATCATCTGTGCAGATCCAGCCGACCTTGCATATAATCAGACATGGTCTGGATGGATAGATGTCTTCTTGGATACCTTCTGTCCAAGAACAGATTGGGAGAATCGGCGTGCAAATTTCATTCTGCACCTTAAAGCCGATCTTGAAGTGGCTCATCAGAACTTCCAGTGGTTTAAGTTTAAACTGATCCACGAAGGTGGAACCTATCAACCACTTGAGCACAGAATTTATGCCCAGCAAAAATTTATCTGAAGATCTATTGCTGGAGAACACATAGAGTCCAGAGTTACAACCAGAGAGATTCCACTGGACTATAAAGTAGAATCACATTTCAGAGGTGAATTTTTGTGAGAGCCAAATCCTTTGTTTAAAGGCTCCGATATTGAAAGATGCTTCTCTCAGTTCCTATATCCGCCTCCTTCTCCTGTGCCATATGAACACGTGGACGAAGATGTATTGTTTGGTCATCATGCATATGACTCAGACGATTTTGAAGAAGAATGACTGTAAGGACGTGATCCATACGACTGAGCGAAAGCAGCGGTGGGCCCCAAGCTAGCAGTCGCTGGCTTTCCAATAGAAAAACCCTAGGCATGGTGATTGGTCGTTGCTAGCTTATACTTTGAACTTGTGCCATGTACTCTATTTTAAAATAAGCACATGGCACAAGATCAAGAAAAGCTAGCGGCTGTTAGCTTTCCTTCTAGCATAAGCATTTACTTATAGGATAATAACACATACTATGCTAGAAAGAAAGCCAGCAGTCGCTAGCTTTCCAATAGAAAAATCCTGTCCATGGTGATTGGTGGTTGCTAGCTTATACCTTGAGCTTGTGCCATGTGCTCTATTTTGAAATAAGCACATGGCAAAAGATCAAGGAAAGCTAGCGACTGCTAGCTTTCTTTCTAGCATAAGCATTTCCTTCTAGCATTTTTTAGAAGGAAAACTTTTCTTTTTAATGAGTCTCTACTTGTGCTAGATGCAATGGATTTTTATTTATCTTTAAGTATTTAATATGTTTCCAGGACACATGACCCTTATGTTGTTTAATGAGTTAACAAAATGTAATGATAAAAGAACTACTTGGTCAATGACATAAAAATATGATGATTTAAAGGTCTTTTCTGACGGACAAGGGGGTTCGGTGCTCCATCAGGAACTGTTAGTGCTCAGTTGCATCCTTAATTGCTCAGCGCATGAGGGTTCGTGTAGTAATTTAACTGTTGATTCTTTGCTCAGGCAGTTTGACTCTCTTGTTATTTCCTTTGATTTTGGCAGAATGGCTCAGCCAGGGGACAATACCAGCATCCAGGACATCAAGAAAAGTTTGGGGCGGCTGTATGAGATAGTCTCCATAGGAATTATGGATAACAGGGAGATAGCCTGCGTTATAAAAAAGATGGAGGACACTGTGAGCTACACTTCCCTTCAAATCAGCAACCATGACTCCAGGATCGATGATAATGAAAGCTCCTTGCACGAGATGATGGCGAAGGTGGATATGATCCAAGAGGACCTTGCGCGACTCGTTTCCATGAACCAGGGAAACAGCAACAATGAAGTAACTATTGAAGGGGAGCGTCAGATGGAGGAAGAATCAGTGGTGCAGCCAGTCCACTTCAAGGGCCACCTGTAATCTTGTTTTTATGGACATATGTTTTTTTGTCTTTTATTATGTAAGCAATATATAAGGGTATATACTGCCCGTTCTGTTAGTCATCATGGAAGAACTCTCTTGGACCCTTTGCAGGCTTAGTCTACAATGCTCTATCTCTGCTCTGCAGGACTATCCTTCCTCTCTTTTTGCTATGTACTGAATGGCTGTGTACAGCCCCTTTATAATATACTCCTTTTTAGTTTCTGTTCAAAAAAAATATATGATGATTTATAGACTATCATTTATATGGGTTCAATTTATTATTTTTTTGTTCACAGGTCTTTAAGTAAACCAATAAACTTAATTTGGTATAAAAGCTATAATGAAGGAGGTCTTCTTTATGTATATTTTACTATGTTTATGTCTATTTTCGCATTAGAGGTAATCTATGTGTAACATTTAATTGTTATTAGCAATAGAAAACTAGAGGTAGTGTCTTTGTATAATTTACTTGTTATTAGCAATAGAAATTATCTCAAAAATTATATTCTTGGTGTAGCCTCCAAGCTTCACATGAGGTCACAAAACATCACATGAGGTCACAAAACATAAATTAGTTAGGTAAGGAAAGCCTTGAACTTGTGCCATGTACTCTATTTTCAAATAAGCACATGGCATAAGATCAAGGAAAGTTAGCGACTGCTAGCTTTCCTTTTAGCATAAGCATTTACTTATAGGATAATAACACATACCTATGCTAGAAAGAAAGCTAGCAGTCGGTAGCTTTCCAATAGAAAAATCCTGTCCATGGTGATTGGTGGTTGCTAGCTTATACCTTGAGCTTGTGCCATGTGCTCTATTTTGAAATAAGCACATGGCAAAAGATCAATGAAAGCTAGCGACTGCTAGCTTTCTTTCTAGCATAAGCATTTCCTTCTAGCATTTTTTAGAAGGAAACCTTTTCTTTTTAATGAGTCCCTACTTGTGCTAGATGCAATGGATTTTTATTTATCTCTAAGTATTTAATATGTTTCCATAACACATGACCCTTATTATTCTTGTGCATGTTAATAAAAGACATGTAATAGAATATTGTTTGATAATGCTCATTATTTCATGTATTTTTAAAACAATTTAAACTTATAGTCGACTATATATTATTGTTTTTAGAAGCTATGGACTCTGGTGCAATGACAATTCCAAGGAATAATTTGAAGAAAAAACGAATTGCAAGTGACACACAAACAACGTCTCCCCCATGTGGTATGGTGGTTTTAAATATTATTCTCTCATTTCTAAATGGTTAGACTAGAAGACTATATGGCAATATTTGTGATTTTGATTTCATTTTATTTATAGTAATAATTGCTTATTATTGTTTTTAGAAGCTGTCGTCTCCAAAGCAAGTAAAATGCCACAATCAGCATTCAAAAAACAAAAGCGTCATTCAACTCAGATTATAAATTCAACAATGGGTTCTAATTTTGAGATGATTAAAAAGTTCAAAACATATGCTGTATATGAGTATGTCGAATATTGGTATGTTGAGATTGAAAGTCCCATGAATATGTTTCCAGATATGTATCTATTTGGATCCATGGATGGAAATGATATACAAAGGCTAGGGATAATTGTTAGTTGTTATGCTCTCAATCATAGTCAGATCGATTTTCAAATGGAGGTAATTGAAGAAAATGAAGTGAAATTATTTTCTTGCCAA
Organism: Larix kaempferi; assembly: GCA_027924585.1. NCBI lineage: Eukaryota > Viridiplantae > Streptophyta > Pinopsida > Pinales > Pinaceae > Larix > Larix kaempferi. The sequence continues at coordinate 12,025,757 of BSBM01000771.1, read as the reverse complement.
GTTGATTACACAAAATTTAGACCAGATTTGATTGATACTAATACAGAATTTCTAGAGTCAATAAAAAAGTCACAGTTTAAGTTGGACAGTTTTGAGAGCTTCAATGAATCTGGTCTAAAGAGTTGTGATGATCTTGTACAATGTATTACCAACGTTATGAAATATCGCTATGTGAGATGTAAGAAAACATCATCCGTGTTTCTTTATTTGCAACAAAGAGGTAAACTACTTGATAAAATACCAGATGATAAACTCGATGCTCAAATGCTTGCTTTGAGAAGGGTATATTTAGCTGAGCTAGAACAGAGCATTAAAGAAAGTGAGTTCATGCCTACTACAGAGTTTGTAAAATCCCAAAAAGAAGACTCTCAGATAGAGAAGCTTGCTGACCAATGCGATGAAATCCATGAAAATTTTAAGGGCAGTTATTTATTTTCAAGCTCTTTTACTGTGAAGGTGGATGTTCGAAGATGTGTAGAAGCACCCAAGTTATATAAATTGAGATCACGGGATGATTTAAATTTTTGATTATTAGTAAAATCATTCCTACATAAATTTCAAGCATCATTGCCTGATGCTCTTCTGATTCCATTTGACACAAAAGAGTCTGATCCGATTGGAAACCCTATGAAAATCATGAATGAAATGGATATAAATGCCAAGAACATCAATTTTTGGATAGTTGATGGGAAACACACCATTCAAGCAGCAAAAGAAATATTAACAAATCCTAAATTCAGTCTATCTCGGGAGGCAAAATAGAAGTACAAAGAACGTAATGCTCGATTCTTAGATCCATTAGTTGCTCCCAGTGTGGTGATTCGTATTTGCTGCCAGTTAAATTCTGCAAACACAGTGTTCTTCAAAACTCCATTCATTGATTCTGTGCGATCTGCAAGACAATTCCTAATTGCCACAAATAAATTAAAGAAACAAAAATGTGGGAATTCTAAGACGGCTGAAGACAAGGTATGCAATTTTTTTTTTTTGCACTTAGTTTATATTGTTATAACTAAATTCATGGCTATTTTATTTTTGATATCACATTCTTACTAATTTATATTTGTTATTTTTTAACAGGTTGATGATGAAATGTTGTGCTCTTTCTTCGATTGTCCACTAACAAACTTTGCTGGAAAAAAAGTCTTGTTATATCTTGATGATACTACTTGGGATAAATGGGAAGTTGTTTTTAATTGTTACAAACTAGGGACATTAATGTGTTCTCCAAACCAACCTAAGGATCCAAACTATAAGAAAAATAGTCTGAACAGTTTGGTATCAAGTTCTTTCCGTCCCCTTCAGGGACTAACCGCTGAAGAAATGTGTTCTGTAGCAGATAAACTATTGGATGGAACTGTCTGGTTTTCTATTCCAGTGAACCATCCAACCAATGCCATAAAAATGAAAGATTATTGTTCACAATTGAAAACCAAAAGAACAATTTTGGAGGCAATAGTAACATATTGCAAAAGTCATGATAAGAATCCGAATGATAAGATTCTTACAATATCCAATAGTCTTGAGCATTATGGAATTACTGATATCATATTTGCCAACTTCTGTAAGACAATGGAAGGGTGTAAATATGTAAAAGGATCACGAAATACAAAAATAGAGTCCCTTTCTCCACAAGCCTGTGTGGTCCTTGATAGAATAATTGATGCATCGACAGATATACAGGAAATTGAGAATAGTTTTGAATTCGGTTGTCATTATGGGGGTCCTAGCCACTTGTCAACACTTTTGCACTCTTTTCCTTGTCAGTTTCAACCAATGTTATACACTGACTTTGTTGTGTTGGATACATTGGCTTTGAAAGATGAATCATTCCTTAAGGATCACTATATTGAATTGTTTCGATTTTTAATCGAAAAAAATGGGTTGAAAGATTTTACTATGATTATCTTAGTAGAAATTTGGTCTTGTAAGGATGTACGCCAAGCTCTGGAGATTGTTGTCAAGGACTCAAATGTCAACTATAAAATGGCTACCGGCCTTTATGAATATAAAGAACAAAATAACTATAGTTATGATATAGTTTTAACTATACATTTCTATAGTGAAGAGTCAAAAATTTTAGAGGCCTCAATATACTCTCACAATTTTATAGACATATTTGATGAAAATGAGAGAGATTTTGAATTCTGGGAAGAATTATTGCAAATGCATCAACAACATAGTGATCTAAATTTGATTATTTCTCTTTATGCGGGGAAAAATTTACAGCAGGCTTACTGTACATATGGAAGAAGAATGCCATGTGTCGTAGAAAATGAGTTACAAAGGACTACCATGCTGACTAATCAAGAATCCTTCCAATTGCAAAAACCAATGTCTAATATATTGCTGTTGGAATATCCAGGTATTGTACTTGTTTTGTTCTTTCTCTAGTGATTCTTTGGATTCTATGCTATTTATAAATCTTGATTAACAAGATGTTTACAATAACTACTAATGGCAGAAATTGTAAAGAAAACAACGACGACACTTTGCAACAAAGCAATGATCAAGATAGTGTGCACAATGTTGAAGAAGTTTTCGAGATGCAAATACAAAACGAAGAAAATACCATACCAGGTACATAATTTATTTTGTTTCTTTTGTTGTATTGTACTTGTTTTGTTCTTTCTTTAGTGATTCTTTTGATTCTATGCCTATTTATTTAATGAATTTCATTCGTTGATACATTTTATAACATTTCATATGTTTATTGCAGTGGCAAATGAGGAGAAAAAGGACAGTGATCAAGGGAATGTGACAGAAAGCCATAGTCAAGAACATGATATCATATCAGGTACTTCACATGTCTCTTATTTTCAATTAAACATAAAATATGTCTTATAAAAAAAAAATTGATTTAAAGAAGTATTATTGGTATTTGATTGAAGGTTTTTTATTTTGGCTCTAGGTTCTATGAAGACAATACAAGAGAAGTGTAACTTATCAATAACTAGTACAAAAAATACCCAAAGTGAGTGTATTTCTTCAACAATTTTTTTTAATAATAATTTATGTAGCATGAATAAAATGAATTTACTATGATATCCATTGTTGTTTTGCAGCTATTATAAGTCAAAAGAAATTAGTTATTTTTGAATTGAATAACATTTTCTATCAGAGCGTTGATGGTGATGCATCACAAAAAGAATTTATCGAGAAAATGGGAAGGGCCGCAGATTATACGATAGAGAAAAAATCATTTTGGTTTCGTCCACATGCAAAAACATTTCTTGAAATGTGTTCCAGAAAAGAATCTCTTGACATTGCAATTTGGATGACATCTTTGAAACAAAACACAACAAGAGTTATGAAAAAGCTGGTTTCAGAAACATTACAAGCTAAATTTTTGTTTACATGGACTGCTTCAGATTGTAAACAACAAAAAGGAAAAAATGACATTGATAATTCAACACAAGTTATATACAAAAAACATCTGAAAAAAGTGTGGAGAATGTATTCTCAATATGATGCTACTAACACTATTCTAGTGGATTGTTCAATGGAGACAAAGAAAGAAAATCCCAAAGAAAATGTGATTATTGTCCCTTCGTTTGATGGAAAGAATGAGGATAAATGGTTGATCACTGATCTGTGGAGCTTATTGAATAAATTCTACAAGGCACCCGATGTTCGAGATATTTTGAAGAATCTTCAATGACTTTTAATAGTACATTAAGATGACTGTTATTCATTTCCTCTATAAACAAAATCTTGAAGTTTATAATATAAATTCTTGGCTCTTGGTCATTGTACATTTGATGACTTAATTCTACATGTGATGTGTTATTATTGTGTTTTATTATATTATCAATTTAATGTCAATATTATTTCATAATACTCATATAAAGATTGTTGTTGTGTCATTATTATAAATTAACATATTATTATTTTGTTTATTTATATTGAGATATTGAGTTATAAAAAGTTAGTGATTTGAATAATAGTCTTATGTGTTTGCGTAAAAATGTAGTATTCCATATTAATTAAATAATTGTATTAGGTTGTATGTATAAATTAACGTACAATTACTATGTTTGAGCAATTGCAGTATATTTATCAATTGCGTCTTAATTGATCATTATAACTCTTACAAATCAGTGATTTGAATGTTAGTTCAATGTTATCATATGAAATTTTCTTATTTCTTAGAAATTAAAAAAATGGAAAATCATATCAGGTTGTATGCAAAAATTACCTATAATTAGCTTGTTTAATTGAAATTTAAAAAATTGTAAATCTAGGTGGTGTGTATAAATTAACATATAATCGGTTTGAATTGGACCATTGTAACTATATTTTTAAATTGTAATTTGAATTTCATTGCAATGTGCTTATATGAATTTTTCTTATAATTTCTTGAAAATTAAAATATCGTATGAGGTTGTATGTAAAAATGAACATATAAATAGTTTGCTTGATTTAAACTTAAAAACTGTAAATTTAGGTAGTATGTAGATATTAACATATAATTAGTTCAAATGAATTCGACTATTGTAATTATATTTTTAAATTGTAGTTTATCTCATTACAATTCTTAAAAATTAGTGATTTGAGTAGTAGTTGAATGTGTTTGTATAAAAAAACTATTCCACGGAAATTACTTTTATTTTTTTCATTAAGTTGTTTATTTGGGAGTGGAAATAAATTGGATATGTTTTGATGCCATTAAGCAATGAAGTTTTGAAGTGAAAATATGTTAATGTTATATATGTGGCAGCAATGCAGATGGGAGTTAATATCAGTCGGAAGATCTTGTTGATCTTTGAAATGGAAGGAGTATTCTTCTCGTCGTATTCCAAAGATGATACGAGTCGTCAAATTCAAAGAAAACCAGATTGGGAGCTTGGTGATAGATCCTACTTTTGTAGGCCTTTTCAATTAGAAGTATTAAAATACTGCCTAAAACATTATGATGTTGCGATATGGACATCAAATGTTACTAACAAGTACATTCGACAAGTACTTGAAAAATCAAATATTGATACAAGTGACTTTGAATTCATATGGGATAGGTCCCATTGTCACTTGCAAACAAAATTCAAATCATGTAGTATGATACAGTTTTATGAGAAAAGGCTAAGCGACGTGTGGTCCCAATATGGAAATAAGTACACAGAATCAAATGTATTGCTAATAGATACATCAAAGCCTACTTCTCAATTCCTCGGATATCGGTCAAACTGTATCTTAATAAAGGCTTATATAGGACATGAACATGATACTTGGCTTGTGCAAGTTCTATTCCCCTTTTTAAAGACACTTCATCGCATCAAACAGAAACGCAACTACATTCGAATGTTCAATAGAACATTGAGTTCTTTGTATTAAGTGAAGATATTATTTTATGAAAATTTGTTGACGATTACATTGCAATATTTCAATACAAGTTGGACACATTTTTTGGTGAATTAATTTGTATGATTTTATAACTTTTATAGATAGATGATAATTGACAATGATATATAAATACAATTATTAGTATTATTTATGATTGCTTTTAGATTGACAAGTTTTTGCATCATACAACACTTGATTTCCCCATTGAAAATATTTTCTAAATTTGTGCTCTTAAATCAACTATTTGTAATTTAAATCATCTCATAAAAGCCAACAAGGCATGCAAGAAACTCTCTTTAGTTTTATTTATCTATATGTATTAATACAAGTGCATTACAACACTTGATTTCTCTATTCAAAATATTTTTTAAATTACTTTCTCTTAAATCAATTATTTGTAATTTAAATCATCTCACAAAAGCCAACAAGGAATGAAGTTCTCTTTAGTTTTATTGATCTATATGCATTAATACAAGTGACACACAAATTTTGAATTAAACCTCCATCTATATAAAAGCACATTTCTTACAAAAAATATTACTTCAATGATAATGAGTGCTAAGTGTACTAGAATTTAGATTAAAGCATGATGAGTCATAGATGAATGATTTCGAAAGGTATAGGCATTTGATTTCCTAATCTATAACTTATTGTAAATGTGTATTCTTAAGTTAATAGTTTATAATTGCAATAATCTCATATAAGCCAACAAGACATGAAATAAATTATTGACTGTTATTAGCCTATAGTCATTAATATGAGGAGTTTATCAATGCAATATGTAATTTTTGAAATAAAACCCCATATAATTGAAGTTGCAATTGTTTTAAAACACAAATGAGTTCTTTGTATTAAGTGAAGATATTATTTTATGGAAAGCTGTTGACGATTACATTGCAATATTTCATTACAAGTTGGATACATTTTTTGGTGAATTAATTTGTATGATTTTATAACTTTTATAGATAGATGATAATTGACAATGATATATAAATACAATTATTAGTATTATTTATGATTGCTTTTATATTGACAAGTTTTTGCATCATACAACACTTGATTTCCCCATTGAAAATATTTTCTAAATTTGTGCTCTTAAATCAACTATTTGTAATTTAAATCATCTTATAAAAGCCAACAAGGCACGCACAAAGTTTTGTAAATGTGTATTCTTAAGTTAATAGTTTATAATTGCAATAATCTCATATAAGCCAACAAGGCATGAAATAAATTATTGAGTTTTATTTGCGTATATTCATTAATAAGAGGAGTTTATCAATGCAGTATGTAATTTTTATTGCTAATGAGTGCTAAGTTGTATTAAGGGTAGTACGAGATTGGTCATAAGTGAGTGACATTGAACTATAAGAAATTTGATTTCTCAATTCATTTTTTTGTAAGTTTGTATTATTAACTCAATTACGATTAATTGAAATAATCTCATAATAGCCAACAAAGCATGAGATACGCTCTATATTTTATCTTCTTGTATGCATTAAATGAATGTATAAATGTGATATGTATTTTTTGGAATAAAATACAATGTAAAAACATTCCACAAGTAGTTGAAAAATCAAATACTGATACAAGTGACTTTGAATTCATATGGGACAGGTCTCATTGTCACTTGGAAACAAAATTCAAATAATGTAGTGTGATACAATTTTATGAGAAAATGTTAAGTGATGTGTGGTCCAAATATGGAAATATGTATGAAAAATCAAATATATTGCTAATAAATACATCAAAGCTTACTTCTCAATTCCCCGGATACCGGTCAAATTGTATCTTAACAAAGGCTTATATAGGACATGAACCTGATACTTGGCTTGTCCAAATTCTATTCCCCCTTTTTAAGACACTTCATCGTATCAAAGAGAAACGCAACTACATTCGAATGTTCAATAGAACATTGAATTCTTTATAGTAGGTGAAGATATTAATTTTTAGAAATTTGTTAACGCGTACATTGCAATATTTCAATACAAGTTGGACACATTTTTTGATGAATTAATTTGTATGTTTTTAAAACTTTTATAGATAGATGAGAATTAACAATAATATTTAAATACAATTATTAATATTATTTACGATTGCCTTTAGTTTGACCTTTTTTTGCATCATACACCACTTGATTTCCCCATTCAAAATATTTTTTTAATTTGCGTTCTTAAATCAAATATTTGTAATTAAAATAATCTCATAAAAGCCAACAAGGCACGCACAAAGTTTTGTAAATGTGTATTCTTAAGTTAATAGTTTATAATTGCAATAATCTCATATAAGCCAACAAGGCATGAAATAAATTATTGACTTTTATTTGCGTATATTCATTAATAAGAGGAGTTTATCAATGCAGTATGTAATTTTTATTGCTAATGAGTGCTAAGTGGTATTAAGGGTAGTACGTGATTGGTCATAAGTGAGTGACATTGAACTATAAGAAATTTGATTTCTCAATTTATTTTTTTGTAAGTTTGTATTACTAACTCAATTATGATTAACTGAAATAATCTCTTACAGGCCAGCAAAGCACGAGATATGTTCTATCTTTTATCTTCTTATATGCATTAAATGAATGTATAAATGTGGTATGTAATTTTTGGAATAAAATACAATGTAAAACCATATAATTAATTGATAATGAGTACTAAGTGGACTATTTAGACTCATTTGATATGTGCCATAAATAAATTCAAAAGAGCATGGGGTCATATATAAAGTTCAACTAAAAGATTTGAAAAATATGTTTCAACATCTATTTCTTCGACATTTAAAAATCTTATCATTTTCTTTGCCTTTTGGTGAAAGTAATTCTCGGCCATGATTTCTTAATTCGATTTCTTCACACTTTCATTGTGTATGTATAATGTTGTACCTAACAACTATCCCAATTTTGACGAATTTATAGTTATTATTTGGTTCGACATCAATACATTTCTTATAATTTATTTTATTTTAATTTAATATTGTGATTTCCTTCCAATCATGCTATATTATAATATGTTATTTAACAATAAAAATATTTAATATGATACTTTGTTCACTTCAAATATAGATAGAGATCTTCTTGTAATAAAACATGCAATTATGTGTGCAACTTAACTTCATTAATCCTACATTTTATATCTTCATGAATATTTTTTCTCACGATTCAACAAATTACAGATTTTCATATACTCCTCTTAATTTATGGCATACCGAACTAGTTATAAATGATACAACATTTCATTTTTTATGATTGTATATTAAAAACACTTGGAGTAAATAAAATTTGTGATCAATAAAAACATTCTTTCTAGGATTAGTTTTTCCAATTTTAATGGAATATTTTTTTAATGCATAATTTTTACAAATTAAATGAAATAAATAAAATGTTTACAAAAAAATTCAATGTCATAAAAGTCCTTGTAATAGAATTTTTCTAGATTTAATGAAATAGGTGTTCTATTGATCCTTCTTTGATTAGGACATCGGAAATAATTATAGTTGAAGGAAGCATCTTTCCTAAAAATCTTATCCTGACTTGAGCAACATTCTCTGTCACGGATTTTCTAAGGTGTCTTTACATAACCTAGACCATTTTTGTCCTTTGGTGGTCTCTAATCTTTCAGAATCATGTTCAGTATTGTTATGTTGTCTTTTAACTTGTTCTGCACTTCTTCTTCATATTTTGTCTTGTCACTTCTTGATTATGCACATATGGGATCAATACGAACTTGTCTCTTTCCCTTTATTTCAACCAGCTTGTCTTCTAGATGAGATACATGGCCTGTCCTGTTCTTCATACTTTGACAGTTGTTCCTGCAATAAATTATTCTTCTTCTTAAACTTCTTTAACTCGTCCAAGGCAGTTATTAGTTCACCTTCCTAGTCAATGTCTGCAGCATATTCATCATTGGATTAACTGTCAGTCTTGACCTCTTCAATAGATTTTGGAGGTGTGACTGGATTTGGAGGTGTTTTGAACAATCCACTGAAGAAATACTTGTCTACTGATCATGGCTTGCTTTGCGCAACCGGAGTGTTCTTTGAAATGTTCTTATTTCTTTCATCTTTGCTTCTTCTACTACATGGGACATGAAGAGCACTTCCTTAGGTTCTTCATTGCAGTCACTTCCTTCAAACGCATTTCTTTCTTCTTCTGTGTACAAACTCTTCTTATGTTTTGGAATCCTCCTTTTGTTCTCAGGTATGTGTTGTGAGCACACAATCTTTCAATTGTATGAGCTAGATTCCTCGTCACTATTGTTGTTTCCACTCTTTTTGAAAGGACACTTTGAGGCATAATGACCTATTCCTCCACATCTGAAACATTTAAAGGGAGACTTGTTCTTGTAGTTACCTCGTCCTCTTTTCAACTTCTTGACCAAGTTTGATTCTTCATCATCAAATTCATCACAACAGTCTTTGTCATGATCATGCTTTCCCTTTCCTATGGCTTTAAAGGAAACTTCTTTTCTGATGGGATTCTCTTTCTCAATTCTCATCTCATATGCAGTGAGAAACTCATGAAGCTCATCCTTTGTTAGGTCTTCAAGATTAGCTCGATCCTCTAACATAGATACCTTCAAATCGAATCTTTGAGGCAGAGTTCTCAATATATTTTGTACAACTGATTCTTTGTCTAGAGTGACTCCAAGACTTTTGATAGCATTAACTATCTCATCCACTTTTAAGAAGTGAGATGTAATATTCTCTTCATTTTTCATTCTCAGAGATTCAAATTGCCTAGAGTACTTTTGTATCTTTGCTTTCTTTACCTTGTGGTTTCCTTCATATATACCTCTTTGTTTGTCCCAAACTTCCTTAGCTGATGCGCAGTGCATAACCTTGATGAATTCATCACCTATCAAACCACATAACATGGCATTTGTGGCTCTAGCATTACTTTCATAGAGTCTCCTTTGCACAGGATTGACTAGTACTTCTATTGGGATATTGTAACCATTGACGATAGATTACCAAATATTTGCTCCCAATGATTGCAAATAAACTTCCATATGTGCCTTCCAGAAATTGTAATTGGTGCCTTTGAACCTTGGTGCTCTGTTTGTAGAAAGGCCTTCTTGCTTATCCATTTCTACGCAATGATCTATCTTCCAAATGCTAGTCTATTACTAAAGACACCCGCTCTAAATTATACCAGTTGTTGGATTTGATTTAATACTAAGAGGGGTGGGTGAATCAGTATTAATGCAATTACTAGTAGTTTTTACCTTCTTTAACAGATTATCCTTTATGTAATATTTATGTTATGTTATGCATTAGTAAATAAACATCCACACATATATGCACCACATACACAATAGATAACACACAATATTTTTACGTGGAAACCCAAATGGGAGAAAACCACGAAATGCTTTTTTATAGTGAGAAATAATACATTCAAGGAAACACCAACTTCCTGTGTTTACCAACACCAACTGGAAGGAGGCACCAACCCCCTGGTTTTACAGGCACCGACCTGAAGGAAGCTTCCACTCCCTTTTTTTCCTCCAGCACCAACTGGAATGAGGCACCAAACCCTTGGTTTTACAAGCACTGGCCTGAAAGAAACTGCAACTCCCGGTCTCCTTGCCATGTCCGACTTCACTGATGCCCAATATATGTTGCTGACTTAATGAACTTCAACTCTGTGCACTTCTTCAGATATTCTGATGACAATTATGTTGTGCGTTACCTTCGTATGCAGACTATACTCAGTCACTGCGCTGCATACATCAGTTGACTTCTCATTCCTCTCAAATCACACTTCTATTGATGACTTACTTCATGTACTTTGTGCTTTGTTGATTCTTCAGTCTGCGTTTCTGGTTCAACGTTCTGTTTTGCATGACTGCAATGATAAATTGATATTATGCTTTCAATTGATAGTTTGTTGATTTGAACTGAAGCACTAGTAACAGATGGAATTGCACACTTTTTGATTGAAGTGCCCCTAGACTACTATAGACATTGAGGGCACCTGTTGAGTGACTCGACTGATTGAAACATTATGTAATGCCCCTAGAATGACTGTGGACCTTAAGGGCACCTGTCGAGTGACCCGGCTGAACAACTTCGATATAATGGTCTCTTGAGCCTTGTTATGTCTTAAATGATTGAGGAAAACCTGAAGATGGGAATGACGAAAATAATTGATAAATGAATTAATGAATTGAATTATATGTGTGGACTGAGATAATTGATTGATCAGTTCTTGCTTAAATGCTTAGCCTTGATTGGTCAAGTCAAAGTATAGTAGGACAGCTACAACCTTAGCTTTGTGACTTGGGAGGACACAACTGAGATGCGTCATAGCTTTCCGCATTTATTCTGAACTTCGGGACGAAGTTCTAAATAAGTAGGGGTGTATGTAGTGCCCCTAGACTACTGTAGACATTGAGGGCACTTGCTTAGTGACCCGACTGTTTGAAACATTAATAAAATAATCCTTTGATTTTATTTTGAGTATATTTATGATTACGATTGATTGTAAATCAATAAAATAATGATTTATGTTTGTGAGAAATATGTGTAGCGACAGGTGAAACGGTTCACCGAAGGACACACAAAGGAATATGAAGGGTCGTAGAGTACGGGTAAATCACACACAGGGGGAGCGACGACGATGTCGACTTCCGACAAGAATACCACGCATGAGCAAATAAGCACTGATCCGCTTGCTCAAGAGGAATGCGTGAGGGCGTACGAGGTAGGCCACGACGGAGCTGGTCACGTACGAGTTGAGGGGCGCGCAGTGAGAACGGACTCACTCCTCAACGCCATTAGTCCCTAGATAGCATGTAGACGGAGGATGGATGGTAACGATTCCTAAAATCCCTACAAGAGTTCCCGCAAGTCAAAACGGAAAGATGGTGGCAGAAGGGCCCGACGATGCGGTACCCCTGTCGAGAAATGAAAGAATGGACGCAAGGACCCAATGATGCGGTACCATGCCAAGGAATGGAAACCATGGATGACTGGACCCGACGGAGTGGTGCCATGTCAGAGAATTAAAGTTAAGGAACCAGGAGCCCAACGGCGCGGCACCATGATCCTAGTGAGTTTGATTGTTAAATTAAACTGCATAAAAACTTAGGAGAATAACTCTAGATTATTACTTAGCAAATGCATTAAAAAAAATAGTTTAGACATTTGCACATGAATAGTTGTTTTTGTTGAGCATTTAAAATAATAGAAATCATTATTTAGGAGCAAAATAGAATCCTAAGATTAGACACCTAGTCAACTAAAAGATAGGAGTTGATTAAAATATCTGGGGGACAAACTAGAGCAAACTTAGGGATGTAGGTGCACTTCCCAGAGAAACTGACACTTGGATGGGTGAGTGTTTTAATTAAATAATTAATTAAAAATATTTAATTATGCATGAAGCGACATGTATCGTAGGAGATTTTCCTTTATAAGGAAGGCTTAGGGAATGGGTAAAGGGCCCAGAATTTGGACGATTGTCGTAATTTTTGAATGCCTCAAAGACTTGCTGCTATCTAAGGGTTTGGCTAAGAAATCCAGCTTGGGTTTCCCTTCCCACCAGGATTTCTTAGCCAAACCCTTAGATAGCAGCAAGTCTTTGAGGCATTCAAAAATTACGACAATCGTCCAAATTCTGGGCCCTTTACCCATTCCCTAAGCCTTCCTTATAAAGGAAAATCTCCTACGACACATGTCGCTTCATGCATAATTAAATATTTTTAATTAATTATTTAATTAAAACACTCACCCATCCAAGTGTCAGTTTCTCTGGGAAGTGCACCTACATCCCTAAGTTTGCTCTAGTTTGTCCCCCAGATATTTTAATCAACTCCTATCTTTTAGTTGACTAGGTGTCTAATCTTAGGATTCTATTTTGCTCCTAAATAATGATTTCTATTATTTTAAATGCTCAACAAAAACAACTATTCATGTGCAAATGTCTAAACTATTTTTTTTAATGCATTTGCTAAGTAATAATCTAGAGTTATTCTCCTAAGTTTTTATGCAGTTTAATTTAACAATCAAACTCACTAGGATCATGGTGCCGCGCCGTTGGGCTCCTGGTTCCTTAACTTTAATTCTCTGACATGGCACCACTCCGTCGGGTCCATTCATCCATGGTTTCCATTCCTTGGCATGGTACCGCATCGTTGGGTCCTTGCGTCCATTCTTTCATTTCTCGACAGGGTACCGCATCGTCGGGCCCTTCTGCCACCATCTTTCCGTTTTGAATTGCGGGAACTCTTGTAGGGATTTTAGGAATCGTTACCATCCATCCTCCGTCTACATGCTATCTAGGGACTAATGGCGTTGAGGAGTGAGTCCGTTCTCACTGCGCGCCCCTCAACTCGTACGTGACCAGCTCCGTCGTGGCCTACCTCGTACGCCCTCACGCATTCCTCTTGAGCAAGTGGATCAGTGCTTATCTGCTCATGCGTGGTATTCTTGTCGGAAGTCGACATCGTCGTCGCTCCCCCTGTGTGTGATTTACCCGTACTCTACGACCCTTCATATTCCTTTGTGTGTCCTTCGGTGAACCGTTTCACCTGTCGCTACACATATTTCTCACAAACATAAATCATTATTTTATTGATTTACAATCAATCGTAATCATAAATATACTCAAAATAAAATCAAAGGATTATTTTATTAATGTTTCAAACAGTCGGGTCACTAAGCAAGTGCCCTCAATGTCTACAGTAGTCTAGGGGCACTACATACACCCCTACTTATTTAGAACTTCGTCCCGAAGTTCAGAATAAATGCGGAAAGATATGACGCATCTCAGTTGTGTCCTCCCAAGTCACAAAGCTAAGGTTGTAGCTGTCCTACTATACTTTGACTTGACCAATCAAGGCTAAGCATTTAAGCAAGAACTGATCAATCAATTATCTCAGTCCACACATATAATTCAATTCATTAATTCATTTATCAATTATTTTCGTCATTCCCATCTTCAGGTTTTCCTCAATCATTTAAGACATAACAAGGCTCAAGAGACCATTATATCGAAGTTGTTCAGCCGGGTCACTCGACAGGTGCCCTTAAGGTCCACAGTCATTCTAGGGGCATTACATAATGTTTCAATCAGTCGAGTCACTCAACAGGTGCCCTCAATGTCTATAGTAGTCTAGGGGCACTTCATACACCCCTACTTATTTAGAACTTCGTCCCGAAGTTAAATTTTGGTCTCGTACTTTCGACATTAGGCTTAAATTTTAATTTCATATTCTCATCTTTTTTCCATTCTCTTCTATTTTTCTCCAACAAACAAGGTTATAAGCACAAGTGTTTCAAGTCATTAGTTCCTATATCATCTAGTATGGTTACAATACACCCTCAGGAACTTACTCGCAACTTCGTCTCATATCAATTCGATAATACGTTTCATAATTGTCAATCCCAACACGGTTCCTATATCTCTTATTCATTCATGAAGGTCTACGATGTCCAAATTTTCAACAAGTTGCATTGTTTCAATAGCCACCCAAAAGTTCATCAAATCATCATTCAGCATACAAATCCAAGTAAGGATTCCCATCTAATTGGTTATCCTCCCTTCAAGACGAGAAGGTAAACATCATACGACATACAGTCAAATATAGATAGGTAAGATATAATCATGGTTTTAACAAATCAGGAGTGACTACCAAATGTTCCAAAATCCAATCCCCAAATGTGGAAAAAGACTACTTCCAATTCCATGATTGCTAATAAAATTGATTCTCCATTCGATAGGAAAGTGTCGTAATATAGATACTTAGTCGAACATAATAAATTTTATTTCCTAGTCTTTTCATCAGTACCTTCATGTCCAAATTGTGGATCTCATCATGTTCTTACATCATTTTATCGTTTATGTTGTCATAGAATTTCTTCAAGAGTCTCCTCAAGTTTCACCAGATGTGTTTTCTTAACCTCATCAAGTTCCATCTCAAGCACTATTTGTCTTGATGATGAGGATTCACCCTGTCACATTGTTAGCATCATTGCATTCAACTCATCAAGTTTATTTTCTCCATATTTTGTTTTACAAAAAAAAAAAAAAAAAAAAAAACATTCATTATTTGACCCCTTCGACGGGTCTTCCGAGTTATAATTTCCCAATTTACCCCATCATGGTAATATCAAGTTTGTAGTTTTTCATTTTCATAAAAGTATCGTCATGATGTAAAAGTTAATGTCATTGTCTTCATCTCATTGTGATGTTCATATCAAAATCTTTGTTTTCCAATTTTGAATATGTTTCACCTTCTCGACATTGTGTCGAAATCTCGACAAGTACAAACAATTTTCATTAAGTTGGCTAAAAGTTGTTAATTTGGATTCACCCTTAATTCATGTGATTTATTCATTCGCTGGTCCTATCATCATGGCTATGTACAAAATTTTAAATATCCCCGTAGGCATCCCATGCAAAAAGGCTCAATGCTTTCCTCCATTTGACATAATATTCCTTGTAACCATCACATGGATCTAGTCCATCCATTCATAATCCTTACCTTTAAAGTATGCCATCTTAACCAATTCAATACCACCACATAACGCCTCAACCTAGTCAATTCATTATATAATAAGTGTAATTCCACTCCTATACAAAGCATATCATTTACTTGTCACATTTCCATTTGACTAACCTGTAACTCCATCATCAAGGGATTTTACATAATATTGACCAATTTGTTATAACAAGACCGATTGATGCATGAAATTATTGTCATGGTCTTAATCCAACCATCCTTCCATTCTATTGTGAGTGCATACTTTTATTAGTGTAAGATCATTTATGACTCCGCTCCCTATAATTTACTTTGTAGATACCCTGTTCAACTTGTACTACCTCAAGGGGACAATCATATAAATTTACTAGGATATGTAAATTTTCCAATATCTAAAATCTTAAAGACATAAAACATTTGATCTACATTAAGTAAACAAGATATATAAACCCACCCCGAGGTGTCTAATTCTACTCTATTTCCAATATAGTTTCATTTACAACAAAAGCATTCTCAATTCGCAAATGTATATTCATCTTGTTCATGATACAACAATGTTATTTCCCTAACATATTTCTGAAGGACACCCACTTTTTCCTATTGGAGTCAAGCATAGATAATTCGATAGTACATTTATAAAAATATTCAACATACATTCCTTCCTTATGCTTATTGAAGGTAATATTTATGTATGAATATCCCACTAATAAAGTTATAAAAACTCCCTTCTTTCTAATGAAGAAATGAATATATATATTGAATAGTGCATTTATAAAAAGGTCTTTCAACTTATGAATGCCCAAACACACCTTCCTTTTCTTTGCTGATTGAATATAATATTTGTGTGAATTTTCCAATAATAAAATTTAAAATTCATAGTCAGGAAATTCTACATATTGACTATATGTATATATTTATTATTCAAAATTATAAATAAAACATATGGTCAATACTTATATATCATTTTGTTTGATTAAAACCCACCAAGGGTAATGCCCCCATTTTCATCTATTGTCCAGCAAGATCTATTATAAAGAGATCTAGAATTTTGAATGTATTTACATTAATGAATTATACAACATTCAATTTAACATTTGTTATAATAAACTAAGCATCAGATTTCGTTCTCTTTCTACTATGCACTAATTCCAAGGATAGGGAGATCTGAAAATTTGAAATGTAAATTTTATCAATAAATAATCAAGCCAGCTGCTGGTGTGAAGACATATATATATATATATTTCGCATTTTGAATTTAAAACTTATTTAAAATAACGCCAATCCAATTTCCATTATTTCCAGCTATACGCTAAATATCAATTAAACAATCTAGAAGTTCATTTGCAGTCACAGTAACGAGGATAGAGCCGCTTGTTGGCGTGGAAATCCATTCTTTCTCAACCGACATAAAAATAAAAGAATTACAATGTTGTAAAGGATATTCAGTAATTCCAAGTTTAAAATATAATCCGAACCAAACCATGGTTGCGCCCTTAGCTGACTTACTGCTCGTATTATCCATGATAGAGAAGATATATATAAGCTTTCAAGCAACTACTGTTATGCCCCAAAGGTACTACATACACCAAATTGGGAATCAGCTCCTGGAGCCATCCTTTCCAATCCTTACATGCAGTGAAATATTTCTTTATATAACTATATAAAAGAAAACACAGGAGTAGCCGCATCTCAAGCATCGATCTTAGCAGATCGGCAAGAATGAGATAAGCTCAGGACTTTCAGGATGCGACAACATAGGGGAAACTGCCTCTCAAATAGATCGAAGCATAACCTACAATTCATATTTTTATGGAGAAATGAACAGAGGGAAAACGCCATAAGACAGTTAAATTTTCGACATGATGCAAAGAATAATTTGAAAGTTCAGAGTTCAATTAATGGAACCGAATTTTCTGGAAACGCCGATATGTTCGAGACTCAAGGATCTATTCCCATTTCACATTATAATTCCATAAGACAATTAAATCTTCGACCTGATGCAGAGAATAAATTGAAAGATCAGGGTTTCAATTAATGGATTCGCATATGGTGTCCTCCCTTTAAACTAGACGTTGGGAAGATTTGAGAGTTAAATAATTCAACCTCAAATACAGAGTTGTTTCGATGAATAAACACAGACAGAAAAGGCATAGGATTATAGAAAATTGAAATAGTTCTTATACCGAGTTATGCACAGGCATCTCTCATTAGACCTGGGCGTTTGGCATCTTTGGAATTAAAAACTTACATCTGTGATCTTGATTTGAATTGCACAAGTGATCATCTTATTTAGATCTGGGCACTTTGGCATGAGGAATTTGAAATATAGGAAATCAAAACAGAGTCTTTAAAATAACAATCATGGATTCGGAAACGCCAAAATAGATTGGGGATGAAATTTAAAATACAATTAAACTCCAATCTAAAGCAATTCTGGAACGCTAAGCGTAATACAACAGTGTTTGAATAATCTATACTCAATCGGATTCTGATAAGAAGATCTGGAAACGCCAACGGGATGAAGCGACAATGTAAATCGTGAATCTTCCCGTCTTGCCTTCCATAGACTGAAGATCCTTCCCTGCTTCACTAGAAGTGGAACCAGCGCTTCTCAAAACATGAAACACGGAGCTTGATCCTCGAAAGCTGAACGTGAATGTGAATCTGTTGGAGCCTACCTGCTCTGGCTTCCCTACCGCCGGGGTGCAAGTATTATTAATTCAATCCACTCTCAGCTAGCGACTATTGACAATGATAGTTTATCGGATCGGCTAGAAAAGAATCCCTATTTGGAAGAGATCTAACATTCTACGTGGAATACTTAAATACAAAGAAATTTGGTCAACCGATCTTTACACAATCAAATCGAGAATTAGCTGTCGTTCAGTTCCACCAATTTCGCCATCATGAATCCACAAAGAAATTTGGTCAACCGATCTTTACACAATCAAATCGAGAATTAGTTGTTGTTCAGTTCCACCAATTTCGCCATCATGAAATGGGATTCGTCATTAATTTCAACGGTACCCAAAAGATACAGCAAAATAGGGATTAGTTCCGTGATCAATTTTATCCCTAAGAATTCGTGGAACAAGACTGCAATTTCATGATACTGAATACAGCGATTGTGACTTCATTTGCATCAATAATAATTCTAGTTCAATTTCTTTGTAAAGAGTGGGTTAAACGCAGATCTAAGGATCGGTTTCACCAGACCCAGGTGTAACATCTCCATAAAGACGAGTTAGGAAATTTGGTAAAATTAAAAAAAAACTTTCAGCCATTAACATTCTTAGAACAAAACCCCTTTTGTAGTGAGGACAAAGCCCGTTGTGTCATACTCCATATCACCCAGTCAATATGATGGGTAAAACTAATGGAAGTTTTCACCGTTATTACTCAAGTTGTAAATTATAATCTCTTATGAGTTTAATACAACATCTTTTCCTCATAATATGGAACAATTATGTGTAAAGAAAACATTGAAGTTGCACATCATAGTCTAGTAATTCTTCCAATTATGCTAAATTATCTTCGTAAGGCACATCATACATAAATTAATACATTCATTTCATATGTCAACACATCACTTGGTCTTGAACCCTTTCCTGACACTATCAACTCATGAAAATTAACGTAAATAACCCAAAGAACACATAAAACATAATTCACGATAGATATGAGATATCGACAATTAATACGTCATGAGAACACATAAGAGACACATCGAGACGAGAACAAAATTCCGGTGGTTCACCCAATCTAGGGCTACGTCCACAAAGGTCAAGTGATAATAAATCAGGAAGGATACACCTTTAGACAAGGGTATTTACACTTTTCTCTTCTCTTTCTCAAGCCTCTCCCAAGAGAGCTTCAATCATACAGAGTTATACAGCCTTTCATCTTATTTTTTGAAAGGGAGAATTACATCCTGCAAATCAATTATTGCGATAATTACTCTTCAGGAGCCTCTCCTCTAGAGGGCACTCCCACTAATCATAAACATACTCTCTTCGTCAAGTTAAATAGAAGAACATACCTAAATAATCCAAAATAGTTTATTGCAATTATGCATCTATCACAATTACGTTTTCATGCAATTTCATAAACGAATCCACAAGGAAAATGCAAATATGCCTCTATCTCATCGGCGTTTCAAGGCATTAATGCTATCACACGTAATTCTCTAAACATAAATATTTCATCGGCGTTTCAAGGCATTAATGCTGTCACACGTAATTCTCTAAACATAAATATTTTTCAGGGATTCACCAAACATACCATATAGAGATTTGTGGCATTCACATACCCAGGAATTCGTGGCATTCACACTCAGGATTTTGTGGCATTCTCTACGGGTACAGATCGTGGCATTCACATACTCAGGAGTTAAGATTCCAGAATTCAATTAGTGCATTCTCCATAGATATTTAAGATCTAATATAGAACACAACAGGGATTAAGATTCCAGAATGAAAATAAAGCATTCTCCATAGAGATTTAAGATCTAAATACGACATGCATTCAAACAATAGGGATTTAGATTCCAGAATGCAAATAAAGCATTCTCCACAAAGATTTAAGATCTAATATAGAACACAACAGGGACTAAGATTCCAGAATGAAAATAAAGCATTCTCCATAGAGATTTAAGATCTAAATACGACATGCATTCAAACAATAGGGATTAAGATTCCAGAATGCAAATAAAGCATTCTCCACAAAGATTTAAGATCTAATATACAACACCCATATGGCATCTAAACTCTGTATTATCATGGCTTAACTAACTAGAGTAGATTCACGATGGAACAACTTTCATGCCGCGCCTTTCAATTCATTTATGGTGCAAGGATTAAATAAAAAGAAATCAAACAACCAAATAGAATAGGAAGAAAACCCTCGACGGGGATCACTCATAGATCCAACAGAGATAATCGGTTCTGCAGTATATCAGAAGAAAACAACGACAAAACTCCAAGAGTCATCCAATTGTAGCAGTTGATAAAATTAAGTTTTAATCACAAGTATCTCCCGATCTAAAATTTAAAACTAGATATACTAGTAGAACCCTAAGATATGATCATTCAGGGGCAGATCAATGCCTGTATTCAACCTATCGCTAAGGTAAAGGTGTAGATAATTCAACACGATCTGCTATGATAATGATGACCTTGACATAAAACAATCACTGTTGCTAACTGTATATTCTCGAAGTAAAACTTCAACAATAATACTATAACCTAAATGTTTAAATATTAACCAATGCCCCTTGCCTAGTCTACATTCAGGTCCAGAATGCATTACGATTTCGACCATAGAGGTTATAAGTAGGTATACAATCTAGGATGTCATACATATTAAAAGTCACCGAGATATAATAATACAATATTATCAGAAAAGAAAAATAGAGTTCGCACCTTTTAACCTGCACTATTCAGAGTTCAAAAATTCTATCAATAGATAGGGTTCGCTTGACTTACACGTCATTTCTCGTGAGCAGCAGATTGAAGATCGTTACCATCATCAGGAGATTGAAAGCCACTGCCAGGAGCAGAAAAATCGCTACCCCAAGGAGATCGGGCTCAACCACAATAGCCACAGCAAATCCTCACATATGGAGATTGGCTTAACAACAAATAGTAACAGGAAAAATCGCTACCATATGGAGATCGGGCTCAACAACAATAGCCACAACCAGGATCTCTACCATAAGGAGATCGGTATTCTCCCAGCTCGCCCCTTCATCTCCCCTTGGTCTTAAAAGATATAGGGAAGATATCCCATCCTTTTCCCCCCAAAACTCCGAAAAGAATGCGACCATCTCATATTAAGATCACCGCTCTTGCCAGCATAGGGAGGTCCGTCCGTTCATGGAAATCGATTCCCTCCACCTAATGGTCGAATCCTAACGTGGATAGTAGAATAATACTAACAAGTGGCATAAAGGAGTTTTCCTTCTTGCCAACTAAGTGGAAAACACCCCAAATAAATCTCTAAGAAGATCTTGACAAAATCACCTACCTCTCACGTCTTCCATTTCCAATTAAATCAAATTGATATCTTTAAAACGAGAATACTAACCTGCACTGGCATAACTCTAAGCAAGATCAATTAGCCCTCCACTCTGGCCAGAAATGGATCGAATTTCAATGAATCCCTATATCAATGGGGATGTGTTCCCCTAGCTATCGTGGAGTTTAACCGAACAAGGATCAAACTTAATGAAAGATCGCGGGAATTAAGAAAAATTGTTTACCCTTACCTTCATAGTTTATGATTCGCTTCACAACCAGCGAGCCTTGGATTCTAACCATTACTCTTCAAAAAGATTTCTAACTCGACGGTAGACCCGAAATTTCTTGACAAATGGCGTTTAAATCACTGACAGGCGGCATCTCCTATCCAGCTTGGAGTTCAATAAAAGGACGTGGGAAGGTGGAGTGGTTAAGCTCTAACAACCAGTTTTAGTAGCATTTAACCTCCAATATATTCTCAAATCGAAATTAAACAATGTGTACGCCGAGATGGTTGTCGCGAAATACTAAACTCTTGTTTTAACAAAAGGTATCAAGAATATCGATAAAATTCATAACTTGTAGTTATGAACTTAATCAACTATATTTATAACTTTATATAATAGTTTTTTTAATGGTTCTCGCCACTAGTTATAAATCTTTTTGCAACAATATCTATATATATAATGATCAAAATAGGTCTTAAGGAGGGATATCACATCCTCATCCCCTTTAAAATAACACCGTCCTCGGTGTTTACTCTTCTCTTGGAGTAATCATTTGTATCACAAAATTGAAATTCAAAAGAAACAATGTTTAATAACAACTTGTCATCAACTTCATAATCAAACTCAGAAACATAGATCATGAGTTCTTTATTGCACATATCACTTGCAATATATGGAATAAATCTAATGCTCCCTGATTGTATATTGTTGACGAAATCAACAAACAACATTCACTTGATCGAGAAAATTCTTGCCTAACAACTTAGTGCTCACGCAGCAATTCTTTTTCTCATGTTTTGCCTAACACTTTAGTGCTCACGCAGCAAACATTCCTTTCATGTTTTGCCTAGCACCTTAGTGCTCACGCAGCAAACATTTCATTCATGTTTTGCCTAACACCTTAGTGCTCACGCAGCAAACATTTCTTTCATGCATACTAAGCAGCGTCCTGCCTCCCACGTATACATTTTCTTATAGCTTGCCCAGGTCTTACAGTCAGCCGATTCTCCGAGAATCCTAGTGGCTGTTCAATCCCTGATTTTAGGGAGTATTTCAAATGCCATTACGACACTCTTTACACAATTCCCCTCAAGCCTTCTCGCTTGAGTCCCGGAATTTATTTCGATAACCAATCATTTATTAATTCTTACAATTTTTGTAAATTACAATATGTCTTGTAATAACGGTAAGTAGTTTCACTTAATTGCTTATCATTCATGATATGTAGTACACATCCATCACCAAATCAGGTTTTGTGCCATACTGTAATTCATGCTATAATAAAAGGTAATCACTTACTCTTGAGCGATTTTGTTCTGCTAAGCTTCACCAATGGACTTATAAGCCACGTTCCTTTTTGTTTATCACATTGGTCGTAATTATGATAACATCCTGAAAATGTTAGTAACTAAACACCATCCAATGTTAATCCATGGTTATAAGTGTTTTCGAAATATGACCAGTAACTAAGATGCATTAAGTGAATCCTCACTTACTCTTGAGCGATTACTCAGCTATTTATCCGCATGAATACTCACTTCCACTTTGATTTGTTATATTCATAGCGAAACCCTGCATTGTTAGTTCATAACCACTATACAACATTTATTTATAGGAATTTTAATAGCACTGACACGTCTTTCACTTGTCTATTCCTTATCGACTCCTACTAAAAATAAAATCATTCGAGTTTTACTCAAAGGCTCATGAGTGATAAGCTAGATATGTATGGACTCAAGTTGTGATTTCTACTTATAGTGTCATCAGTGAAATAATATAATTTAACCACCCAACATTTATAACTTGCATCGAGGTCTTGTTGACAAGGCGACATATACTTGCATAATATATTACGCTCTTCCACAAGTTCAACCGAGTTTTTGACCGTCTGTCATAATAACATAACCAAATATTGTAAGGAGGTTTTTCTTCTATGTATAAAAATAAGAAAGTCATCCTTCATACTACAATTCTCCACATGTGGTTATCTAAAATAAACATTATTTCCATACTAAGCATAACCAACTCAATTAATAGGACTACATTCTTCTTTATTATGAGCATTACAATCACTTCACCTCAATCCTTTTCCTTCACTGTATTAAGCACCCATTTTTCTTGCATATGCCAACATCATGTGAGTAACAATAAATCGTCTACATATATACTTGCATATATTTTTCTAAGGATAATCACATACCTTTATGGGGGAGACTGCATATCGTTTTATTGTATGGCCCTCATATGCCAAGGTGTACTTTTAACTTGCATTAATACACATTAGTAATCCCCTCCATATCATAAAGTCTATATATCAAAACGAAACATATTATCAAGGTATCTATGCATATAACATAAGGCTTTGATCACATAAAGATATAACCCTGCTGTCAACCACTCTCAGTATCCTAACATTCCTATTCTTTCAATCTTTTACCTCGAGGATGACCCTTGGTTAATCATGCATAAAAGTTTTACAACTCTTCTAACCCTCTATGGTTTGGATAGTATATAAATATATGTATATAATTTAAGTAACATTACTTACATTAACCTTGAAGATCTATTATATATTTATTAGTTCAACTAATCATTCTTCTCTACCATGTCACATGTCCCATATAACAAATAAGTAAGAACACAAAACTAATATTCTATGTCCAAACCATTGCATGTAACATTCAATATAATGTACAACATCTTCTACATCTTTCTCAATAACATTTAGCCAAATAAGGAGAATTTCAGGAGTTACTCCATAGTACTATTTATGCATTTTTCTAATATAATATGGATTATCTCAATCCTACAATCTTATGTACATAATTAATACAATCGTTTCAGCATAAGTGCGAGAAATCAATAACCAAGTAATTCATGGCAATTTATAGTCCTTCATATAATGACCTAATTGCACCTTACTCACTTCATAATTCACATACTATATCAACTTTTCTAATCATCATAATACCCAATTAGAGCAATCAAGTACTTATGATGAATGTCTATGACTTGACTCATATAAGTACTAAAACCTTACTCGTGGCATCAATCGACCGGGTAGGAGTGTACATCTTTCATAGGGTGAATGCTCCTAATTTTGCTTATACAGCCCTCATAAACTTATGAACATTCAAGGCTCCTTTGTTACTATCCTTATGATCAATATACATGGAAATATTAACAAGATCACTAAGATAAAAAAAATAGGAACATAGTCCAATTAATATAATCATTTTCAAAGAATACTTTCTGGTCATTCAATGGAATTGCATTAGGAGATAATCGTCCTCTAGTATTTATCAATACAGGATCATTTAGATACGAAATTAAACATACAAACAGCTCACTCATCGACAATGCTTTTCTTTTAGAATGCTTCAACAAGTGGAGTATACTTACTTGCGATTTTAAAGACATCTTGTCGATTACCTCCTGCTGATTCTTTAGAACATAAATCCTTTGTTTGCGTCTTATCGATGGAGTTCCCTTGACCAGCTTATATTATTTCTTCAGCTGGGCCCAACTAAGCCCGAGTGTTTGCAACCTGTGCTTTGGCGAGAGAAACTTGAAGTCGAGCTCGGAGATTCATCTTCCCTTCCTCCGATACAATCCATGCATCCAAAAATGAAACGAAAACCATTGATTAGCAAACTTAAAACATTCATACTCACTTATTGCATATTGAGCTCATTAGGCCCTAGTGTTGTAACCTAATGCTCTGATACCATATGTAACATCTCCATAAAGACGAGTTAGGAAATTTGGTAAAATTAAAAAAAAACTTTCAGCCATTAACATTCTTAGAACAAAACCCCTTTTGTAGTGAGGACAAAGCCCGTTGTGTCATACTCCATATCACCCAGTCAATATGCTGGGTAAAACTAATGGAAGTTTTCACCGTTATTACTCAAGTTGTAAATTATAATCTCTTATGAGTTTAATACAACATCTTTTCCTCATAATATGGAACAATTATGTGTAAAGAAAACATTGAAGTTGCACATCATAGTCTAGTAATTCTTCCAATTATGCTAAATTATCTTCGTAAGGCACATCATACATAAATTAATACATTCATTTCATATGTCAACACATCACTTGGTCTTGAACCCTTTCCTGACACTATCAACTCATGAAAATTAACGTAAATAACCCAAAGAACACATAAAACATAATTCACGATAGATATGAGATATCGACAATTAATACGTCATGAGAACACATAAGAGACACATCGAGACGAGAACAAAATTCCGGTGGTTCACCCAATCTAGGGCTACGTCCACAAAGGTCAAGTGATAATAAATCAGGAAGGATACACCTTTAGACAAGGGTATTTACACTTTTCTCTTCTCTTTCTCAAGCCTCTCCCAAGAGAGCTTCAATCATACAGAGTTATACAGCCTTTCATCTTATTTTTTGAAAGGGAGAATTACATCCTGCAAATCAATTATTGCGATAATTACTCTTCAGGAGCCTCTCCTCTAGAGGGCACTCCCACTAATCATAAACATACTCTCTTCGTCAAGTTAAATAGAAGAACATACCTAAATAATCCAAAATAGTTTATTGCAATTATGCATCTATCACAATTACGTTTTCATGCAATTTCATAAACGAATCCACAAGGAAAATGCAAATATGCCTCTATCTCATCGGCGTTTCAAGGCATTAATGCTATCACACGTAATTCTCTAAACATAAATATTTCATCGGCGTTTCAAGGCATTAATGCTGTCACACGTAATTCTCTAAACATAAATATTTTTCAGGGATTCACCAAACATACCATATAGAGATTTGTGGCATTCACATACCCAGGAATTCGTGGCATTCACACTCAGGATTTTGTGGCATTCTCTACGGGTACAGATCGTGGCATTCACATACTCAGGAGTTAAGATTCCAGAATTCAATTAGTGCATTCTCCATAGAGATTTAAGATCTAATATAGAACACAACAGGGATTAAGATTCCAGAATGAAAATAAAGCATTCTCCATAGAGATTTAAGATCTAAATACGACATGCATTCAAACAATAGGGATTTAGATTCCAGAATGCAAATAAAGCATTCTCCACAAAGATTTAAGATCTAATATAGAACACAACAGGGACTAAGATTCCAGAATGAAAATAAAGCATTCTCCATAGAGATTTAAGATCTAAATACGACATGCATTCAAACAATAGGGATTAAGATTCCAGAATGCAAATAAAGCATTCTCCACAAAGATTTAAGATCTAATATACAACACCCATATGGCATCTAAACCCTGTATTATCATGGCTTAACTAACTAGAGTAGATTCACGATGGAACAACTTTCACGCCGCGCCTTTCAATTCATTTATGGTGCAAGGATTAAATAAAAAGAAATCAAACAACCAAATAGAATAGGAAGAAAACCCTCGACGGGGATCACTCATAGATCCAACAGAGATAACCGGTTCTGCAGTATATCAGAAGAAAACAACGACAAAACTCCAAGAGTCATCCAATTGTAGCAGTTGATAAAATTAAGTTTTAATCACAAGTATCTCCCGATCTAAAATTTAAAACTAGATATACTAGTAGAACCCTAAGATATGATCATTCAGGGGCAGATCAATGCATGTATTCAACCTATCGCTAAGGTAAAGGTGTAGATAATTCAACACGATCTGCTATGATAATGATGACCTTGACATAAAACAATCACTGTTGCTAACTGTATATTCTCGAAGTAAAACTTCAACAATAATACTATAACCTAAATGTTTAAATATTAACCAATGCCCCTTGCCTAGTCTACATTCAGGTCCAGAATGCATTACAATTTCGACCATAGAGGTTATAAGTAGGTATACAATCTAGGATGTCATACATATTAAAAGTCAACGAGATATAATAATACAATATTATCAGAAAAGAAAAATAGAGTTCGCACCTTTTAACCTGCACTATTCAGAGTTCAAAAATTCTATCAATAGATAGGGTTCGCTTGACTTACACGTCATTTCTCGTGAGCAGCAGATTGAAGATCGTTACCATCATTAGGAGATTGAAAGCCACTGCCAGGAGCAGAAAAATCGCTACCCCAAGGAGATCGGGCTCAACCACAATAGCCACAGCAAATCCTCACATATGGAGATTGGCTTAACAACAAATAGTAACAGGAAAAATCGCTACCATATGGAGATCGGGCTCAACAACAATAGCCACAACCAGGATCTCTACCATAAGGAGATCGGTATTCTCCCAGCTCGCCCCTTCATCTCCCCTTGGTCTTAAAAGATATAGGGAAGATATCCCATCCTTTTCCCCCCAAAACTCCGAAAAGAATGCGACCATCTCATATTAAGATCACCGCTCTTGCCAGCATAGGGAGGTCCGTCCGTTCATGGAAATCGATTCCCTCCACCTAATGGTCGAATCCTAACGTGGATAGTAGAATAATACTAACAAGTGGCATAAAGGAGTTTTCCTTCTTGCCAACTAAGTGGAAAACACCCCAAATAAATCTCTAAGAAGATCTTGACAAAATCACCTACCTCTCACGTCTTCCATTTCCAATTAAATCAAATTGATATCTTTAAAACGAGAATACTAACCTGCACTGGCATAACTCTAAGCAAGATCAATTAGCCCTCCACTCTGGCCAGAAATGGATCGAATTTCAATGAATCCCTATATCAATGGGGATGTGTTCCCCTAGCTATCGTGGAGTTTAACCGAACAAGGATCAAACTTAATGAAAGATCGCGGGAATTAAGAAAAATTGTTTACCCTTACCTTCATAGTTTATGATTCGCTTCACAACCAGCGAGCCTTGGATTCTAACCATTACTCTTCAAAAAGATTTCTAACTCGACGGTAGACCCGAAATTTCTTGACAAATGGCGTTTAAATCACTGACAGGCGGCATCTCCTATCCAGCTTGGAGTTCAATAAAAGGACGTGGGAAGGTGGAGTGGTTAAGCTCTAACAACCAGTTTTAGTAGCATTTAACCTCCAATATATTCTCAAATCGAAATTAAACAATGTGTACGCCGAGATGGTTGTCGCGAAATACTAAACTCTTGTTTTAACAAAAGGTATCAAGAATATCGATAAAATTCATAACTTGTAGTTATGAACTTAATCAACTATATTTATAACTTTATATAATAGTTTTTTTAATGGTTCTCGCCACTAGTTATAAATCTTTTTGCAACAATATCTATATATATAATGATCAAAATAGGTCTTAAGGAGGGATATCACATCCTCATCCCCTTTAAAATAACACCGTCCTCGGTGTTTACTCTTCTCTTGGAGTAATCATTTGTATCACAAAATTGAAATTCAAAAGAAACAATGTTTAATAACAACTTGTCATCAACTTCATAATCAAACTCAGAAACATAGATCATGAGTTCTTTATTGCACATATCACTTGCAATATATGGAATAAATCTAATGCTCCCTGATTGTATATTGTTGACGAAATCAACAAACAACATTCACTTGATCGAGAAAATTCTTGCCTAACAACTTAGTGCTCACGCAGCAATTCTTTTTCTCATGTTTTGCCTAACACTTTAGTGCTCACGCAGCAAACATTCCTTTCATGTTTTGCCTAGCACCTTAGTGCTCACGCAGCAAACATTTCATTCATGTTTTGCCTAACACCTTAGTGCTCACGCAGCAAACATTTCTTTCATGCATACTAAGCAGCGTCCTGCCTCCCACGTATACATTTTCTTATAGCTTGCCCAGGTCTTACAGTCAGCCGATTCTCCGAGAATCCTAGTGGCTGTTCAATCCCTGATTTTAGGGAGTATTTCAAATGCCATTACGACACTCTTTACACAATTCCCCTCAAGCCTTCTCGCTTGAGTCCCGGAATTTATTTCGATAACCAATCATTTATTAATTCTTACAATTTTTGTAAATTACAATATGTCTTGTAATAACGGTAAGTAGTTTCACTTAATTGCTTATCATTCATGATATGTAGTACACATCCATCACCAAATCAGGTTTTGTGCCATACTGTAATTCATGCTATAATAAAAGGTAATCACTTACTCTTGAGCGATTTTGTTCTGCTAAGCTTCACCAATGGACTTATAAGCCACGTTCCTTTTTGTTTATCACATTGGTCGTAATTATGATAACATCCTGAAAATGTTAGTAACTAAACACCATCCAATGTTAATCCATGGTTATAAGTGTTTTCGAAATATGACCAGTAACTAAGATGCATTAAGTGAATCCTCACTTACTCTTGAGCGATTACTCAGCTATTTATCCGCATGAATACTCACTTCCACTTTGATTTGTTATATTCATAGCGAAACCCTGCATTGTTAGTTCATAACCACTATACAACATTTATTTATAGGAATTTTAATAGCACTGACACGTCTTTCACTTGTCTATTCCTTATCGACTCCTACTAAAAATAAAATCATTCGAGTTTTACTCAAAGGCTCATGAGTGATAAGCTAGATATGTATGGACTCAAGTTGTGATTTCTACTTATAGTGTCATCAGTGAAATAATATAATTTAACCACCCAACATTTATAACTTGCATCGAGGTCTTGTTGACAAGGCGACATATACTTGCATAATATATTACGCTCTTCCACAAGTTCAACCGAGTTTTTGACCGTCTGTCATAATAACATAACCAAATATTGTAAGGAGGTTTTTCTTCTATGTATAAAAATAAGAAAGTCATCCTTCATACTACAATTCTCCACATGTGGTTATCTAAAATAAACATTATTTCCATACTAAGCATAACCAACTCAATTAATAGGACTACATTCTTCTTTATTATGAGCATTACAATCACTTCACCTCAATCCTTTTCCTTCACTGTATTAAGCACCCATTTTTCTTGCATATGCCAACATCATGTGAGTAACAATAAATCGTCCACATATATACTTGCATATATTTTTCTAAGGATAATCACATACCTTTATGGGGGAGACTGCATATCGTTTTATTGTATGGCCCTCATATGCCAAGGTGTACTTTTAACTTGCATTAATACACATTAGTAATCCCCTCCATATCATAAAGTCTATATATCAAAACGAAACATATTATCAAGGTATCTATGCATATAACATAAGGCTTTGATCACATAAAGATATAACCCTGCTGTCAACCACTCTCAGTATCCTAACATTCCTATTCTTTCAATCTTTTACCTCGAGGATGACCCTTGGTTAATCATGCATAAAAGTTTTACAACTCTTCTAACCCTCTATGGTTTGGATAGTATATAAATATATGTATATAATTTAAGTAACATTACTTACATTAACCTTGAAGATCTATTATATATTTATTAGTTCAACTAATCATTCTTCTCTACCATGTCACATGTCCCATATAACAAATAAGTAAGAACACAAAACTAATATTCTATGTCCAAACCATTGCATGTAACATTCAATATAATGTACAACATCTTCTACATCTTTCTCAATAACATTTAGCCAAATAAGGAGAATTTCAGGAGTTACTCCATAGTACTATTTATGCATTTTTCTAATATAATATGGATTATCTCAATCCTACAATCTTATGTACATAATTAATACAATCGTTTCAGCATAAGTGCGAGAAATCAATAACCAAGTAATTCATGGCAATTTATAGTCCTTCATATAATGACCTAATTGCACCTTACTCACTTCATAATTCACATACTATATCAACTTTTCTAATCATCATAATACCCAATTAGAGCAATCAAGTACTTATGATGAATGTCTATGACTTGACTCATATAAGTACTAAAACCTTACTCGTGGCATCAATCGACCGGGTAGGAGTGTACATCTTTCATAGGGTGAATGCTCCTAATTTTGCTTATACAGCCCTCATAAACTTATGAACATTCAAGGCTCCTTTGTTACTATCGTTATGATCAATATACATGGAAATATTAACAAGATCACTAAGATAAAAAAAATAGGAACATAGTCCAATTAATATAATCATTTTCAAAGAATACTTTCTGGTCATTCAATGGAATTGCATTAGGAGATATTCGTCCTCTAGTATTTATCAATACAGGATCATTTAGATACGAAATTAAACATACAAACTGCTCACTCATCGACAATGCTTTTCTTTTAGAATGCTTCAACAAGTGGAGTATACTTACTTGCGATTTTAAAGACATCTTGTCGATTACCTCCTGCTGATTCTTTAGAACATAAATCCTTTGTTTGCGTCTTATCGATGGAGTTCCCTTGACCAGCTTATATTATTTCTTCAGCTGGGCCCAACTAAGCCCGAGTGTTTGCAACCTGTGCTTTGGCGAGAGAAACTTGAAGTCGAGCTCGGAGATTCATCTTCCCTTCCTCCGATACAATCCATGCATCCAAAAATGAAACGAAAACCATTGATTAGCAAACTTAAAACATTCATACTCACTTATTGCATATTGAGCTCATTAGGCCCTAGTGTTGTAACCTAATGCTCTGATACCATATGTAACATCTCCATAAAGACGAGTTAGGAAATTTGGTAAAATTAAAAAAAAACTTTCAGCCATTAACATTCTTAGAACAAAACCCCTTTTGTAGTGAGGACAAAGCCCGTTGTGTCATACTCCATATCACCCAGTCAATATGCTGGGTAAAACTAATGGAAGTTTTCACCGTTATTACTCAAGTTGTAAATTATAATCTCTTATGAGTTTAATACAACATCTTTTCCTCATAATATGGAACAATTATGTGTAAAGAAAACATTGAAGTTGCACATCATAGTCTAGTAATTCTTCCAATTATGCTAAATTATCTTCGTAAGGCACATCATACATAAATTAATACATTCATTTCATATGTCAACACATCACTTGGTCTTGAACCCTTTCCTGACACTATCAACTCATGAAAATTAACGTAAATAACCCAAAGAACACATAAAACATAATTCACGATAGATATGAGATATCGACAATTAATACGTCATGAGAACACATAAGAGACACATCGAGACGAGAACAAAATTCCGGTGGTTCACCCAATCTAGGGCTACGTCCACAAAGGTCAAGTGATAATAAATCAGGAAGGATACACCTTTAGACAAGGGTATTTACACTTTTCTCTTCTCTTTCTCAAGCCTCTCCCAAGAGAGCTTCAATCATACAGAGTTATACAGCCTTTCATCTTATTTTTTGAAAGGGAGAATTACATCCTGCAAATCAATTATTGCGATAATTACTCTTCAGGAGCCTCTCCTCTAGAGGGCACTCCCACTAATCATAAACATACTCTCTTCGTCAAGTTAAATAGAAGAACATACCTAAATAATCCAAAATAGTTTATTGCAATTATGCATCTATCACAATTACGTTTTCATGCAATTTCATAAACGAATCCACAAGGAAAATGCAAATATGCCTCTATCTCATCGGCGTTTCAAGGCATTAATGCTATCACACGTAATTCTCTAAACATAAATATTTCATCGGCGTTTCAAGGCATTAATGCTGTCACACGTAATTCTCTAAACATAAATATTTTTCAGGGATTCACCAAACATACCATATAGAGATTTGTGGCATTCACATACCCAGGAATTCGTGGCATTCACACTCAGGATTTTGTGGCATTCTCTACGGGTACAGATCGTGGCATTCACATACTCAGGAGTTAAGATTCCAGAATTCAATTAGTGCATTCTCCATAGAGATTTAAGATCTAATATAGAACACAACAGGGATTAAGATTCCAGAATGAAAATAAAGCATTCTCCATAGAGATTTAAGATCTAAATACGACATGCATTCAAACAATAGGGATTTAGATTCCAGAATGCAAATAAAGCATTCTCCACAAAGATTTAAGATCTAATATAGAACACAACAGGGACTAAGATTCCAGAATGAAAATAAACCATTCTCCATAGAGATTTAAGATCTAAATACGACATGCATTCAAACAATAGGGATTAAGATTCCAGAATGCAAATAAAGCATTCTCCACAAAGATTTAAGATCTAATATACAATACCCATATGGCATCTAAACCCTGTATTATCATGGCTTAACTAACTAGAGTAGATTCATGATGGAACAACTTTCACGCCGCGCCTTTCAATTCATTTATGGTGCAAGGATTAAATAAAAAGAAATCAAACAACCAAATAGAATAGGAAGAAAACCCTCGACGGGGATCACTCATAGATCCAACAGAGATAAGCGGTTCTGCAGTATATCAGAAGAAAACAACGACAAAACTCCAAGAGTCATCCAATTGTAGCAGTTGATAAAATTAAGTTTTAATCACAAGTATCTCCCGATCTAAAATTTAAAACTAGATATACTAGTAGAACCCTAAGATATGATCATTCAGGGGCAGATCAATGCCTGTATTCAACCTATCGCTAAGGTAAAGGTGTAGATAATTCAACACGATCTGCTATGATAATGATGACCTTGACATAAAACAATCACTGTTGCTAACTGTATATTCTCGAAGTAAAACTTCAACAATAATACTATAACCTAAATGTTTAAATATTAACCAATGCCCCTTGCCTAGTCTACATTTAGGTCCAGAATGCATTACGATTTCGACCATAGAGGTTATAAGTAGGTATACAATCTAGGATGTCATACATATTAAAAGTCACCGAGATATAATAATACAATATTATCATAAAAGAAAAATAGAGTTCGCACCTTTTAACCTGCACTATTCAGAGTTCAAAAATTCTATCAATAGATAGGGTTCGCTTGACTTACACGTCATTTCTCGTGAGCAGCAGATTGAAGATCGTTACCATCATCAGGAGATTGAAAGCCACTGCCAGGAGCAGAAAAATCGCTACCCCAAGGAGATCGGGCTCAACCACAATAGCCACAGCAAATCCTCACATATGGAGATTGGCTTAACAACAAATAGTAACAGGAAAAATCGCTACCATATGGAGATCGGGCTCAACAACAATAGCCACAACCAGGAT
Organism: Larix kaempferi; assembly: GCA_027924585.1. NCBI lineage: Eukaryota > Viridiplantae > Streptophyta > Pinopsida > Pinales > Pinaceae > Larix > Larix kaempferi. Next base: position 11,990,722 of record BSBM01000771.1, on the reverse strand, counting down.
CTCTACCATAAGGAGATCGGTATTCTCCCAGCTCGCCCCTTCATCTCCCCTTGGTCTTAAAAGATATAGGGAAGATATCCCATCCTTTTCCCCCCAAAACTCCGAAAAGAATGCGACCATCTCATATTAAGATCACCGCTCTTGCCAGCATAGGGAGGTCCGTCCGTTCATGGAAATCGATTCCCTCCACCTAATGGTCGAATCCTAACGTGGATAGTAGAATAATACTAACAAGTGGCATAAAGGAGTTTTCCTTCTTGCCAACTAAGTGGAAAACACCCCAAATAAATCTCTACGAAGATCTTGACAAAATCACCTACCTCTCACGTCTTCCATTTCCAATTAAATCAAATTGATATCTTTAAAACGAGAATACTAACCTGCACTGGCATAACTCTAAGCAAGATCAATTAGCCCTCCACTCTGGCCAGAAATGGATCGAATTTCAATGAATCCCTATATCAATGGGGATGTGTTCCCCTAGCTATCGTGGAGTTTAACCGAACAAGGATCAAACTTAATGAAAGATCGCGGGAATTAAGAAAAATTGTTTACCCTTACCTTCATAGTTTATGATTCGCTTCACAACCAGCGAGCCTTGGATTCTAACCATTACTCTTCAAAAAGATTTCTAACTCGACGGTAGACCCGAAATTTCTTGACAAATGGCGTTTAAATCACTGACAGGCGGCATCTCCTATCCAGCTTGGAGTTCAATAAAAGGACGTGGGAAGGTGGAGTGGTTAAGCTCTAACAACCAGTTTTAGTAGCATTTAACCTCCAATATATTCTCAAATCGAAATTAAACAATGTGTACGCCGAGATGGTTGTCGCGAAATACTAAACTCTTGTTTTAACAAAAGGTATCAAGAATATCGATAAAATTCATAACTTGTAGTTATGAACTTAATCAACTATATTTATAACTTTATATAATAGTTTTTTTAATGGTTCTCGCCACTAGTTATAAATCTTTTTGCAACAATATCTATATATATAATGATCAAAATAGGTCTTAAGGAGGGATATCACATCCTCATCCCCTTTAAAATAACACCGTCCTCGGTGTTTACTCTTCTCTTGGAGTAATCATTTGTATCACAAAATTGAAATTCAAAAGAAACAATGTTTAATAACAACTTGTCATCAACTTCATAATCAAACTCAGAAACATAGATCATGAGTTCTTTATTGCACATATCACTTGCAATATATGGAATAAATCTAATGCTCCCTGATTGTATATTGTTGACGAAATCAACAAACAACATTCACTTGATCGAGAAAATTCTTGCCTAACAACTTAGTGCTCACGCAGCAATTCTTTTTCTCATGTTTTGCCTAACACTTTAGTGCTCACGCAGCAAACATTCCTTTCATGTTTTGCCTAGCACCTTAGTGCTCACGCAGCAAACATTTCATTCATGTTTTGCCTAACACCTTAGTGCTCACGCAGCAAACATTTCTTTCATGCATACTAAGCAGCGTCCTGCCTCCCACGTATACATTTTCTTATAGCTTGCCCAGGTCTTACAGTCAGCCGATTCTCCGAGAATCCTAGTGGCTGTTCAATCCCTGATTTTAGGGAGTATTTCAAATGCCATTACGACACTCTTTACACAATTCCCCTCAAGCCTTCTCGCTTGAGTCCCGGAATTTATTTCGATAACCAATCATTTATTAATTCTTACAATTTTTGTAAATTACAATATGTCTTGTAATAACGGTAAGTAGTTTCACTTAATTGCTTATCATTCATGATATGTAGTACACATCCATCACCAAATCAGGTTTTGTGCCATACTGTAATTCATGCTATAATAAAAGGTAATCACTTACTCTTGAGCGATTTTGTTCTGCTAAGCTTCACCAATGGACTTATAAGCCACGTTCCTTTTTGTTTATCACATTGGTCGTAATTATGATAACATCCTGAAAATGTTAGTAACTAAACACCATCCAATGTTAATCCATGGTTATAAGTGTTTTCGAAATATGACCAGTAACTAAGATGCATTAAGTGAATCCTCACTTACTCTTGAGCGATTACTCAGCTATTTATCCGCATGAATACTCACTTCCACTTTGATTTGTTATATTCATAGCGAAACCCTGCATTGTTAGTTCATAACCACTATACAACATTTATTTATAGGAATTTTAATAGCACTGACACGTCTTTCACTTGTCTATTCCTTATCGACTCCTACTAAAAATAAAATCATTCGAGTTTTACTCAAAGGCTCATGAGTGATAAGCTAGATATGTATGGACTCAAGTTGTGATTTCTACTTATAGTGTCATCAGTGAAATAATATAATTTAACCACCCAACATTTATAACTTGCATCGAGGTCTTGTTGACAAGGCGACATATACTTGCATAATATATTACGCTCTTCCACAAGTTCAACCGAGTTTTTGACCGTCTGTCATAATAACATAACCAAATATTGTAAGGAGGTTTTTCTTCTATGTATAAAAATAAGAAAGTCATCCTTCATACTACAATTCTCCACATGTGGTTATCTAAAATAAACATTATTTCCATACTAAGCATAACCAACTCAATTAATAGGACTACATTCTTCTTTATTATGAGCATTACAATCACTTCACCTCAATCCTTTTCCTTCACTGTATTAAGCACCCATTTTTCTTGCATATGCCAACATCATGTGAGTAACAATAAATCGTCTACATATATACTTGCATATATTTTTCTAAGGATAATCACATACCTTTATGGGGGAGACTGCATATCGTTTTATTGTATGGCCCTCATATGCCAAGGTGTACTTTTAACTTGCATTAATACACATTAGTAATCCCCTCCATATCATAAAGTCTATATATCAAAACGAAACATATTATCAAGGTATCTATGCATATAACATAAGGCTTTGATCACATAAAGATATAACCTTGCTGTCAACCACTCTCAGTATCCTAACATTCCTATTCTTTCAATCTTTTACCTTGAGGATGACCCTTGGTTAATCATGCATAAAAGTTTTACAACTCTTCTAACCCTCTATGGTTTGGATAGTATATAAATATATGTATATAATTTAAGTAACATTACTTACATTAACCTTGAAGATCTATTATATATTTATTAGTTCAACTAATCATTCTTCTCTACCATGTCACATGTCCCATATAACAAATAAGTAAGAACACAAAACTAATATTCTATGTCCAAACCATTGCATGTAACATTCAATATAATGTACAACATCTTCTACATCTTTCTCAATAACATTTAGCCAAATAAGGAGAATTTCAGGAGTTACTCCATAGTACTATTTATGCATTTTTCTAATATAATATGGATTATCTCAATCCTACAATCTTATGTACATAATTAATACAATCGTTTCAGCATAAGTGCGAGAAATCAATAACCAAGTAATTCATGGCAATTTATAGTCCTTCATATAATGACCTAATTGCACCTTACTCACTTCATAATTCACATACTATATCAACTTTTCTAATCATCATAATACCCAATTAGAGCAATCAAGTACTTATGATGAATGTCTATGACTTGACTCATATAAGTACTAAAACCTTACTCGTGGCATCAATCGACCGGGTAGGAGTGTACATCTTTCATAGGGTGAATGCTCCTAATTTTGCTTATACAGCCCTCATAAACTTATGAACATTCAAGGCTCCTTTGTTACTATCGTTATGATCAATATACATGGAAATATTAACAAGATCACTAAGATAAAAAAAATAGGAACATAGTCCAATTAATATAATCATTTTCAAAGAATACTTTCTGGTCATTCAATGGAATTGCATTAGGAGATATTCGTCCTCTAGTATTTATCAATACAGGATCATTTAGATACGAAATTAAACATACAAACTGCTCACTCATCGACAATGCTTTTCTTTTAGAATGCTTCAACAAGTGGAGTATACTTACTTGCGATTTTAAAGACATCTTGTCGATTACCTCCTGCTGATTCTTTAGAACATAAATCCTTTGTTTGCGTCTTATCGATGGAGTTCCCTTGACCAGCTTATATTATTTCTTCAGCTGGGCCCAACTAAGCCCGAGTGTTTGCAACCTGTGCTTTGGCGAGAGAAACTTGAAGTCGAGCTCGGAGATTCATCTTCCCTTCCTCCGATACAATCCATGCATCCAAAAATGAAACGAAAACCATTGATTAGCAAACTTAAAACATTCATACTCACTTATTGCATATTGAGCTCATTAGGCCCTAGTGTTGTAACCTAATGCTCTGATACCATATTTAACATCTCCATAAAGACGAGTTAGGAAATTTGGTAAAATTAAAAAAAAACTTTCAGCCATTAACATTCTTAGAACAAAACCCCTTTTGTAGTGAGGACAAAGCCCGTTGTGTCATACTCCATATCACCCAGTCAATATGCTGGGTAAAACTAATGGAAGTTTTCACCGTTATTACTCAAGTTGTAAATTATAATCTCTTATGAGTTTAATACAACATCTTTTCCTCATAATATGGAACAATTATGTGTAAAGAAAACATTGAAGTTGCACATCATAGTCTAGTAATTCTTCCAATTATGCTAAATTATCTTCGTAAGGCACATCATACATAAATTAATACATTCATTTCATATGTCAACACATCACTTGGTCTTGAACCCTTTCCTGACACTATCAACTCATGAAAATTAACGTAAATAACCCAAAGAACACATAAAACATAATTCACGATAGATATGAGATATCGACAATTAATACGTCATGAGAACACATAAGAGACACATCGAGACGAGAACAAAATTCCGGTGGTTCACCCAATCTAGGGCTACGTCCACAAAGGTCAAGTGATAATAAATCAGGAAGGATACACCTTTAGACAAGGGTATTTACACTTTTCTCTTCTCTTTCTCAAGCCTCTCCCAAGAGAGCTTCAATCATACAGAGTTATACAGCCTTTCATCTTATTTTTTGAAAGGGAGAATTACATCCTGCAAATCAATTATTGCGATAATTACTCTTCAGGAGCCTCTCCTCTAGAGGGCACTCCCACTAATCATAAACATACTCTCTTCGTCAAGTTAAATAGAAGAACATACCTAAATAATCCAAAATAGTTTATTGCAATTATGCATCTATCACAATTACGTTTTCATGCAATTTCATAAACGAATCCACAAGGAAAATGCAAATATGCCTCTATCTCATCGGCGTTTCAAGGCATTAATGCTATCACACGTAATTCTCTAAACATAAATATTTCATCGGCGTTTCAAGGCATTAATGCTGTCACACGTAATTCTCTAAACATAAATATTTTTCAGGGATTCACCAAACATACCATATAGAGATTTGTGGCATTCACATACCCAGGAATTCGTGGCATTCACACTCAGGATTTTGTGGCATTCTCTACGGGTACAGATCGTGGCATTCACATACTCAGGAGTTAAGATTCCAGAATTCAATTAGTGCATTCTCCATAGAGATTTAAGATCTAATATAGAACACAACAGGGATTAAGATTCCAGAATGAAAATAAAGCATTCTCCATAGAGATTTAAGATCTAAATACGACATGCATTCAAACAATAGGGATTTAGATTCCAGAATGCAAATAAAGCATTCTCCACAAAGATTTAAGATCTAATATAGAACACAACAGGGACTAAGATTCCAGAATGAAAATAAAGCATTCTCCATAGAGATTTAAGATCTAAATACGACATGCATTCAAACAATAGGGATTAAGATTCCAGAATGCAAATAAAGCATTCTCCACAAAGATTTAAGATCTAATATACAACACCCATATGGCATCTAAACCCTGTATTATCATGGCTTAACTAACTAGAGTAGATTCACGATGGAACAACTTTCACGCCGCGCCTTTCAATTCATTTATGGTGCAAGGATTAAATAAAAAGAAATCAAACAACCAAATAGAATAGGAAGAAAACCCTCGACAGGGATCACTCATAGATCCAACAGAGATAACCGGTTCTGCAGTATATCAGAAGAAAACAACGACAAAACTCCAAGAGTCATCCAATTGTAGCAGTTGATAAAATTAAGTTTTAATCACAAGTATCTCCCGATCTAAAATTTAAAACTAGATATACTAGTAGAACCCTAAGATATGATCATTCAGGGGCAGATCAATGCCTGTATTCAACCTATCGCTAAGGTAAAGGTGTAGATAATTCAACACGATCTGCTATGATAATGATGACCTTGACATAAAACAATCACTGTTGCTAACTGTATATTCTCGAAGTAAAACTTCAACAATAATACTATAACCTAAATGTTTAAATATTAACCAATGCCCCTTGCTTAGTCTACATTCAGGTCCAGAATGCATTACGATTTCGACCATAGAGGTTATAAGTAGGTATACAATCTAGGATGTCATACATATTAAAAGTCACCGAGATATAATAATACAATATTATCAGAAAAGAAAAATAGAGTTCGCACCTTTTAACCTGCACTATTCAGAGTTCAAAAATTCTATCAATAGATAGGGTTCGCTTGACTTACACGTCATTTCTCGTGAGCAGCAGATTGAAGATCGTTACCATCATCAGGAGATTGAAAGCCACTGCCAGGAGCAGAAAAATCGCTACCCCAAGGAGATCGGGCTCAACCACAATAGCCACAGCAAATCCTCACATATGGAGATTGGCTTAACAACAAATAGTAACAGGAAAAATCGCTACCATATGGAGATCGGGCTCAACAACAATAGCCACAACCAGGATCTCTACCATAAGGAGATCGGTATTCTCCCAGCTCGCCTCTTCATCTCCCCTTGGTCTTAAAAGATATAGGGAAGATATCCCATCCTTTTCCCCCCAAAACTCCGAAAAGAATGCGACCATCTCATATTAAGATCACCGCTCTTGCCAGCATAGGGAGGTCCGTCCGTTCATGGAAATCGATTCCCTCCACCTAATGGTCGAATCCTAACGTGGATAGTAGAATAATACTAACAAGTGGCATAAAGGAGTTTTCCTTCTTGCCAACTAAGTGGAAAACACCCCAAATAAATCTCTAAGAAGATCTTGACAAAATCACCTACCTCTCACGTCTTCCATTTCCAATTAAATCAAATTGATATCTTTAAAACGAGAATACTAACCTGCACTGGCATAACTCTAAGCAAGATCAATTAGCCCTCCACTCTGGCCAGAAATGGATCGAATTTCAATGAATCCCTATATCAATGGGGATGTGTTCCCCTAGCTATCGTGGAGTTTAACCGAACAAGGATCAAACTTAATGAAAGATCGCGGGAATTAAGAAAAATTGTTTACCCTTACCTTCATAGTTTATGATTCGCTTCACAACCAGCGAGCCTTGGATTCTAACCATTACTCTTCAAAAAGATTTCTAACTCGACGGTAGACCCGAAATTTCTTGACAAATGGCGTTTAAATCACTGACAGGCGGCATCTCCTATCCAGCTTGGAGTTCAATAAAAGGACGTGGGAAGGTGGAGTGGTTAAGCTCTAACAACCATTTTTAGTAGCATTTAACCTCCAATATATTCTCAAATCGAAATTAAACAATGTGTACACCGAGATGGTTGTCGCGAAATACTAAACTCTTGTTTTAACAAAAGGTATCAAGAATATAGATAAAATTCATAACTTGTAGTTATGAACTTAATCAACTATATTTATAACTTTATATAATAGTTTTTTTAATGGTTCTCGCCACTAGTTATAAATCTTTTTGCAACAATATCTATATATATAATGATCAAAATAGGTCTTAAGGAGGGATATCACACCAGGGTTGGAACATAAAGGCATTGTATGCTGTTATAGAAGTCTCAATGTAATCCGAAAGGCACTGTGTGAATTTTTTTTTTTTTTTACAGTGGAGCTTTTTAAATATTTACAATAGGAACCGGTTTATTCGCGTAGGAAGAGTTGATTGACAATACAGAGATTGATATTTTTATCACACAGAGATCACAGTTGATGTTCCATAATTAGGCTAACAAATTCAAGCAGAAAATTAAATGAGTGTTCCAACAGAGATCGAAATACCGAGGGTAGATTCGGAAGTATCAACAGACTTCATCATGATACCCAGCCATCGAAATGAATCCGGAAGCATGGGGCAGAATCATGATGGAAATGGCATGAAGGTGTGGATCGGATTCTACTTGGATAATGCAGACCATGGAGTTTGAATTAAAAAAATATCACAGCGTAAATGAAAGATAAACAGAGTCGAAAGCCCAAAATTGAACGCTGGGATTAGATCTAAATTCCTCTATGCAACAAAGCAAAAGAAACAGTTTTTTGTTTTTTTTAACTAAATAATTACAGAGTACAATGTTCAGAACAGAATTTGGGATTCAAATGATCGCAGCGTATAAATGTATACAGAGGGATCTAAATTCGATTCATAATACAAATGTAAAATAAAATGCAATAATTTGATATTTCCTTTTTCTCTAAAGCAACAAACTAAAATTCTCAGAAAATATAAATTACAGAGATCTAGTACTTCATTTAAAATTCTGGTTTTTCTATGGAATGAAAACAGTAATAAAATATCCAGGAAAAACTCAAACGCACACAGAAATTAATTGAATAGCAGATCTATAAAATTTCACTCTACATAGTATGTATAATAACTTATTTCATAGCTCAAACAAAATTCCATTTCCAGATTGCAATTCATGTCGAAATCATTCACCAACCAATAGAACTACAACTTTCGACTTACAGAACTATATCATTTCACAAATTTAAGCCAAAGGAAATAACATTAACACTCGATATAATACTAAAATAACATAGAACCTGATTCGGCTGTCAATCCAAGACTAAATAAGATGTCGGGGTAGCTATTGTTCGAGTCCAATCCAAGGCTCGACCGGCTCTGATACCAAATGTAAGGCCCCTCCTCTAGGGTCTTTCCTGTTTAACCTGAAACTCAACCACTTGATACAAAAGAGATTAGAAAGCATAACGACTGGATAAATAAACTAAATAAATGAATAAACTAGCAAATTAAAACAAATCATAACCATAACCAACAAAGCTCGTTTAACCATAGGCGAAGCAACCGTTAGCTCCGCCACCCAACCATAGGCTCATGCTTTCAGTCGCATGGCCTCCCCCGAGCTTTGGGTCGTAGAGCTCACACACGTTTTTCAGAAATCCAGCTTGGGTTTCCCTTCACACCAGGATTTCTTAGCCAAACCCTTAGATAGCAGCAAGTCTTTGAGGCATTCAAAAATTACGACAATCGTCCAAATTCTGGGCCCTTTACCCATTCCCTAAGCCTTCCTTATAAAGGAAAATCTCCTACGACACATGTCGCTTCATGCATAATTAAATATTTTTAATTAATTATTTAATTAAAACACTCACCCATCCAAGTGTCAATTTCTCTGGGAAGTGCACCTACATCCCTAAGTTTGCTCTAGTTTGTCCCCCAGATATTTTAATCAACTCCTATCTTTTAGTTGACTAGGTGTCTAATCTTAGGATTCTATTTTGCTCCTAAATAATGATTTCTATTATTTTAAATGCTCAACAAAAACAACTATTCATGTGCAAATGTCTAAACTATTTTTTTTAATGCATTTGCTAAGTAATAATCTAGAGTTATTCTCCTAAGTTTTTATGCAGTTTAATTTAACAATCAAACTCACTAGGATCATGGTGCCGCGCCGTTGGGCTCCTGGTTCCTTAACTTTAATTCTCTGACATGGCACCACTCCGTCGGGTCCAGTCATCCATGGTTTCCATTCCTTGGCATGGTACCGCATCGTTGGGTCCTTGCGTCCATTCTTTCATTTCTCGACAGGGTACCGCATCGTCGGGCCCTTCTGCCACCATCTTTCCGTTTTGACTTGCGGGAACTCTTGTAGGGATTTTAGGAATCGTTACCATCCATCCTCCGTCTACATGCTATCTAGGGACTAATGGCGTTGAGGAGTGAGTCCGTTCTCACTGCGCGCCCCTCAACTCGTACGTGACCAGCTCCGTCGTGGCCTACCTCGTACGCCCTCACGCATTCCTCTTGAGCAAGCGGATCAGTGCTTATCTGCTCATGCGTGGTATTCTTGTCGGAAGTCGACATCGTCGTCGCTCCCCCTGTGTGTGATTTACCCGTACTCTACGACCCTTCATATTCCTTTGTGTGTCCTTCGGTGAACCGTTTCACCTGTCGCTACACATATTTCTCACAAACATAAATCATTATTTTATTGATTTACAATCAATCGTAATCATAAATATACTCAAAATAAAATCAAAGGATTATTTTATTAATGTTTCAAACAGTCGGGTCACTAAGCAAGTGCCCTCAATGTCTATAGTAGTCTAGGGGCACTACATTGATGTGTTTGTTCTATTTAAATGCTATAGTTTCTCAGATAATATGTGACATCTTGTGTATCAAATGATTGGTCTGTTCTGTTTAATGCATCTGTCTCAGATCATCTGCATCTTGATGTGCCTATCAGATTTCGTTGTTGTTATATCGTTGCGCATCAGATGGAGTTCTCAACCTCGCACACTTTCACTTCTGCTCATATGCATCAATGAGACATATGTGCAATATCTTATAAACTTCGGTTTTATCTCTATGCTTCTATTTCTACAACAGGTGTGACTATTGTCTTACTGATTGTAATACTATCCTTCAAAACATCAAGCACTTGCACATACTTCAGTATTTCTTTCTTTTAGTATTTTCGCATCCATCACAGATCTACAACATCACTCTACGTACCATCGAAACTTCATTATGCTACATGTGCACATTTGACTCTTTTCTATATCATCTGTTATGTCCATGAGCCCTTTGATGCCCCGAAAATCAAAATGAAGTTTACACTTGAAGCTCTTATGCTCTTACCATCAAGCTTACTTCAAATCTCCAACTTGCATCTCTATTTATACATGTCCTACACGGATTGCATCTTCACAAGTTGGTCGTGGCATCCCTTCTTCCATACTTCATGGATTATGCATATTCCACATGTCATCATCTGCGCTGTTGATGTATCAAGTGCCCTCAAGTTCCACAACTTAGTGGGACATTACACCTTGGTGGTGTACCATGATGTATAATTGCCTTAAGGTTTGTGCGCAATCTTACGATTCATCTTGATGTGTCTATGACTAGAGCTTTACCAACCCTTATGGGTAATGCACCCTTATGATATTAATACTTTGCATGGTCTATGCATACTCAAACTTCTTCTAAGTGGGTCTTTGACCTTTTCCTTTTCATCCTTTGTGGGACTTGCGCACCTACTGTATCGTTGGTTGTGGAATTTGCACATAGATGGTCTTCAGCCACTGTACCCTTCTAGGAATTTGTGCGCATTCCACTTACTGAAAGCATCTTCTGATTGGCTATGCTTGTGCACTTTCAGGATTGTCCAACCATTAACCAAGCAATGCTTAGGCTTGCTTGCGCACTTGTACCATTTGTCCAACCAACTCCTTGGCTGTTTAAGCACATGTACCATTGTCCAACCAACTCCTTGGCTGCTACCATGAGAAATTATGACTTGGTGGACTTGATTTTTGTGCAAAGACCACATGATACATTTCTTGTGTTCTTCCTTGAGATGGATCTGCATGATGTATCTTCTTACGTACTTCTTCAAACTTGTCATGCATGATGTATCCCTAACACACATATTCAAACTGAATACACTTCTAGATATACTCCAAATTTGCATACATATTTGTCACCTTCATCATTTGCGCATATACTTCTGGTGTTCATGTTCTTCATCATCTTGCGTAGATACTTACTTCAAAGTGGCTTCCATATACTACTTTTGCAGGAATATTGTATCCACTTTGACTTTAGTTTATATCAATGACTCAGACTGAATTAGTTGACATCCTCTTTGACATTAGTTTACAGTCAAACACTTCACATAATCTTTAGTTAACATCAATGACAACCAATGCTCAACATTGGAGAATGTAATTGTAAGTCAACTAATACACGAACAACCAAAGAGATGAAAACTTTAATTTATAAACTAGGTCACAACCAACAAAGACACATTAATGTTGTTTTGTGGCGAGCTATAATGGATTGGATTGAAGCCGGGAGGATGAGAAAATTATGAGCGTGCAAATTGTATGGAGTGGAAGTTTCATGGAATCTGAAAAATACGACTATTTATTTTCTCACCATCAAACTCATCAAATAGCTGCTTCTTTATGAGCTACTTATTCTTCACACATGGTTATTATTTACGAAGGACTACTAGATATACGTGATGATGGAGGATTTGATTTTTCAATTTGTCATGATATGATTTCGACTGGGTTTTTAAGAAAGCAACTACTTTGGAAACATCTCTTTCATGGAAGATGTTTCATAAAATGGTTTTGTTATCAACTTAAATGCCCATTATGTTGGAGTGAATTCCAGTAACTCACCTCAGCATATCCGAACCTATTGATCGATAGAGATGTGATCCCATTTATTTTGAATGCAAGAAGAGGTAGATTATAGATATAATTGGAAATGAACACGGAGATGAATTATCACTAGAGGTGTAATTGGATCAATGGCTGCTACTGAAATTGGCTATTGATTTGCTATGATCTCTTTAACTCAATTTCAATCGAATCTATCCAATATTACCAGAGTATCCAACAATAAAGCCTAGTCCTACCCTGTATTAACTCCGGATAGCCGCAATTAAAAATAAAAATAGTGGGAGCTGTGGCGGGAGAATAGCTGCACCATTTCTACCACTGCCCCAAGGCATCTTCGATGGATGCGACAAATGTTGCTTCCTTTACCCGGCCCAACATTCATCATTCATTTCGAGGGCCATCGCGGATTAGACTTGAATCAGACACCAGTACTGTTATTACTAAAATATTTAAGTATGATGAAAGTTTAATAATTTCATATTTTGTTTTACATAATATGTAATTTTATTATTAAGTGTTATAGAAGCATTTTTAAACCAATAATAAACTTGTAGGCATTTCTTTTTCCAAAAGAATACCAATTTTCATATGTGGTCTAGGCAGAGATTGACGCTATATATTATCCACATTAATCTTCATTGGCATTAATAACCTTCTATGTGGAAGGTTTGAGTTCTCCTCTGCATGAGGAACACAGAAGCTTCACCATAAATTTGATGTGAACCAATTTACGTGGCTCCCTATACTGTACTAGTCACTGTGGATCAAATTTTCTCTCATTTTTCGAATGCATGTTATTAGGATGAAACATTTTGTTTGGGAAAACTGCATGGAATAGTGGAGGATGAAATGTGTTTGGTGGGTAAGGATCACCCAAAACAATTGGAACAAAATGTAAGTTGTGTTTTTGTGTTTGTGTATTGTTTTCTGTTTTTTTCCCTATTGCCTATGTAGCCATGTAAATATGTTACTAATACTTATAATTCTCACAAGATGGATGTACAAAATAATACCACAAACCCTAAAACCAGTGGCTACTATTAGATCCCTGGTGGCCTACCTCGCTAGTAACAGTTGAACTTCTTAGAATGGACACCCATTAGTCGGATTTTGGCTCCAAATCACTCCCATATCTACTTAAAAAAATGATATGGGAATCTATGCAAAAATCAAATGCCCTATAGAAACATAAACCAAAAATAAACTAATATACGTGATATGGAACAATTAAAACAAGATGAACATACCTAATATGGAACAAATAAAACTATTTGTAATAAAAAAAATGATGGAAACTATCAACAAATGCATCTAAACCACATGTGAATGATGGCCGTTCCAAGATTTAAAAACAAAAAAGAAAACCCATCAAGAAATTTCACCAAAATTACATGAATAAGATTACCTTGGGATTATGAGCTTGGATCTATTGAATATGTTATGGTGTATGCAATTGAAAATCCCATGAAAATGCATGAATTTCAAAATGATCAAACTAGTGTCCACAACAGTGAATTGAAGAAAAATTTGCCACTACAAAAAATGACTAAACAATACCAAAAAAAATCATATATCTAATACTTGACATTGATGACTAAAAAATTGAAAATTGTTGTTCACAATGTGAATACAAATCTTGATTTATACAAACGATAAAGGGACGAGTAACTCCTAGCTAGAAATTGGGGATGAATGGAGTTCTATAAACTACCATTGCTAGAAATTAGGGCCAATGTGGGATCTAAAAACCAACACTATTGGAAACCTGGGGTGAATGTTGATTTAGAAACAACCATTGCTATAAACTCGGGGCAAGTAGCACTTTGAAGGTAAAATTAAGTGGGCTAAAACTATTTTTCCCTACTATTGCTTGACAAGTACTGTTGGGCTAAACATTTTTGGAATATTTGTTTTTTAATAAATATTGGGTTAATTCATAATAATTATAATAAACTCATTACGATTTTTTCCGAGGAAAAAAAAATTATAATAAACTCATTCTATATAAAACAATTCGCCCATTGAAAATTTCAAACCCCTTAATTTTTCCCATGGGCGAAATTTCACCCCTAAAATTTTCTATTCAAAACATGTTTTCAAGGAATATAATTCTACGACAGATGAACTTTCCAAACAAGCATTGAACTTGGAGGAAGGAAAAAAATTTGTTGCTAATGTGTAAGATGGCTCCTTGGTGGTGGAGAATAATCCCTAGTTCTGTTTTGGGGGAGTCATCTCGTGAATGCTTTATCTTCATCAGGGTATCAACCATGCTGTCCAGGTTGATTTTCCTCTTAGTCCCTGATGTAGAGGCGATCTTGTCCTTTGATCCAGGAGGTAGGGGTATGCCGAATGTGGGTGTACCCTTCATTCTTTGAAAATCCTTAGCCGATACCAACACGAATTCTTCCCAAGAAAGTTCTGGGATCTGCACTTTTAATTCCTCGCAAATAATCAATTTGATCAGCCCATGGTGGGCTAACGCATCCTCTTTTCCTTGAATCACTTTCCTGCTCATTTCTCTCAGAGACATGAGAAGATATTATGGAATGTTGATGTTTTTGTTCGGTGGAAGATGGCTCGTGTGCCTCAGCAGCTCCAGAATTTGAAAATGAAAAATAGGGACATAACTTAGCCTACTAGTGCATGTAATGTATTTATAGACGATTGCAGCCATTTCATCTCATGGTGCCAGCATGGAGAGTCTTTTGACTCCATTTTTATCTTCATCGTAGACCTCTCCTCGTTCAAAAAATGTTGCCTTTGCTTCATGGTTTTCCTCCCAGTCGTCTATGCTCCAATGTAGACCCATTGGTAGACCAGTGAATTTGGCAATCGCTTCATCATCCAACCTTATATGTAATCCCTTCACTCGGGTGACAAACTATTCATCCTTGATGTGCTTTAAATTTCTTGCAAATTCCATAGCCACCTCTGTATTGTATCCTTTCAATCCTAAGATGAAAGGCATCTAGCCCGCATTGCGGATGACTGGCAAGATTCGCGGGCTTTGATAAATAGCATTGTGTTCCTCTGGTTCGCTCTTTTTGAACCCTTTTGTCATCTTAAAATATCCTCTATAATCAAACAAAACCAAAAACTTTGAATGTGGATTTTACCTCAACTGGTCGGGATTGATTACAGGCTCGAGCACTGGATTGCTGGTTGAGTGAACACACTAACTTCCAGTTTCTTGCTTCTGGAGAGCTTCTAAGAGGTTTGTATTTGCAAAAACTGGCTCTTTTGGAAGATTATGCTGCCTTTCCGCACTTATCCTCATCATCGTTCCTTGTACTTACTGCTTTATCCATTTCTTTCCATAATCGAGCCCTGTATTTCGTTTCATCATTGTACATTGTGCTTCTACTCCGATTATTGGGAAATATGGTGGCTAGATGCGGGTTTATCATTTGCTAATATGACAAGGGTGGGTAATTATGATCTTGTGAGGTAGTCTGAACCTTGCCACCGACTTAATATAAAAGGTGTCCTCAGCTTCAGAAATAAACGTCTTGCGGGATAATGATTTGACCTTAAAAATAAAAGAAATATGTTTACAGATTACCTCATTATGTTTTAGCGTACCTGAGTTCATGATTTGGCCCAATTTTTATGTGCGCTGGATTCTGTAGTAGATTTGGCATTATCCGTAGTTACGTGCGCTTGTTGCTTTTTCCTTTGGTTCATTTGAATTTGGTGTATCATCTACTTTTGAACTTCGTGCCATTTTCTGATTTGACTTTGTGATGATGCTTTTGCATTGAGTTTCTGATTCTTTCCTGTATTGTTGTAATCTATGTTGACTCACTTGAATAGATGGCAGGCTAGCGTGAAGAGATTGCAGATGTGATTGAATAGTTTGTTTGCTGTGAATGAATTTTGTAGTAGTTGATACTTTTGCTTTCTTCCTTGAATACATGGCTTGTTTGTTGATAAGATTCACACTCTCTTGATTTGATTGCTGGCTCGCTTGATTTTATTTATTTGCAATGTGCATGCTGCTTCTTCATGGGGATGTATGATGCCCTGCAATTTTACCTGTGATATCTTAAATGCATCATGTTGGATCTTTATTTCAGTTATGTCTCTTTCTTCTTTTCTTTTTTCTCTTTTTTTTTCATTCATTTTTCTTTTTCTCCTTTTTCATATCTTTTTTTTTTCATTTTTCATTTTTCTTTCTTTTTTTTTAATTGGAATTCAAAGATATTCCATATTCTCTATTAGCATCAATTGTTGCTGTTAGAGTACTTGTGTGAATTCTTCCCTTGACTGAGGCTTTTTGTAAAGTTTTAGCCTATGTCCATTCACTATCATGGGAAACTCTTCTGCATCAATTGTAATAATCTTGATAGCTCCATTTTCATAGATTTTCTCAGTGATGTAAGGTACAACCTATCTAGTTGTTAGTTTTCCCTTGAAAGTATGGAACCTGGAGTCATAGAGTAGTGCCCAGTCACCTTCCTTGAACTTTTTATATTTTATGTGTTTGTCATGCCACTTCTTTCTTTATTGCTGGATGATTTCAGTATGGGAAAGTGCTTGCTGGCATTGCTCATCTAGTTGATTTAATTGTAGCATGCGTTCTTGTTGTATCTCTGATAGTTCCATATTTAACCGTGCTGCAATTCTTAATGTCTTTATTTCAAATTCAATTGGCAGCATGACTTTCTTTCCATATACTAGCTCATAAGGTGTGAAGCCTGTTGTTGTCTTCCATGTGGTATTGTAAGCCCAAACTGCCTCACTTAGCCTGTCTTCCCAATCTCTTTTGTGGAGTTGGACAGTCTTTCTTAAAATCCTTTCTAATTCTCTGTTGGTTACCTCAGCTTGACCATTTGCTTGAGGGTGATAGGAGGAGGACTGTCTGTGCTTTACATTGTTTCTTCTTAGCAAGTCTTCTATTAGATATGATGTAAACTGTGGACCTTGATTATAAACTAGCTCTCTTGGTACTCCAAACCTGTGAAAGATCTGCTCAGTGAAAAATTTTGCCACATTGGTTTCGTTTGCCACAGCAAGGCTGCTACCTCAGTCCACTTTGTGAGGTAGTCTGTGCATACTAGAATGTAGCTTTTCTGGTTTGATTGTGGGTTGATTGGACCAACGAAATCAAACCCCCATTTCTCGAATGCATCTAAGGAAATTTGTGGATTGAGAGGCATCTCTTCTTTTTGTGTAGGCTTACCCATTCTTTGGCAGTCATCACAGTGTGAAACATATTCATAGGCATCCCTGTGTAGTGTTGGCCAATAATACCCTGTTTGCAAAATTTTATAGGTTGTCCTTTTTGCAGCATGGTGTCCTCCACATGTCTCATTGTGAGTGGCATGCATTATGTCATGCACTTCATCTTCTCTAATGCATCTTCTAATTATTTGATCTGGTCCTTGTTTGAAGAGCATTCCCTCTACCCATGTGTATGTGGCACTTTGCCTTATTACTTTATTTTTCTCTTTGTAACTGTAATGTTCTGGAAATTTTCCAGACACTAAATAGTTTTCTATGTCACCAAACCATGGACTTCTTGTTGATATGGAAAAAAGGTGCTCATCAGGAAAACTGTCATTCACAACTTCATTATCTTGTCCATGGGTGAGCCTAGATAGAAAGTCAACTACTACATTGTGTTTACCTGGCTTGTCTAAAATTGTGATGTCAAATTCTTGCAGGAGGAGTAGCCACCTAATGATTCGAGCACTTGTATTAGGTTTGTTCGTGAGATTCCTTATTGTTGAATGGTCTGTATGGAAAAAAACTTGGTAACCTGTAATGTAGTGCCTGAACTTGTTAATGGCATGGATGACAGCAAAAAATTCCTTCTCTGTAACAGTATAATTTAATTCTTCCCCTGCCAAATTTTTACTGATATAATATATAGCATAGGGATTTTTGTCTCTTTCTTGTCCAAGGACAGATCCAATGGCCTTATCAGATGCATTTGAGTGGATGTGGAATGGAAGTTCCCAATCTAGTCCTTGGAGTACTAGAGCTGTAATTGTTTTCTCCTTAAGGTTATCAAATGCTGTCATGCAATGGTTTGTCCATATGAACTCGATATCTTTTGTGATAAGGGAAAACATTGGTGCATCAATCCTACTATAATTTTCAATAAATCTCCTGCAGTATCCTGTTTTCCCAAGGAAACTTCTCACATCCCTTTGTTTGACAGGTGGTGGCAGCGTTCTGATTACTGAAACTTTTTCTTGATCAACCTCTATCCCCCTTTGTGATATATGGTGCCCAAGAATGATGCCTTCTTCCATTAACATTCTGCATTTGTCATTGCTCAGACATAAGCTCATCTCAATACATGTTTTCAATACTAATTCAAGATGGTTCAATGCCTAATCATAGTTTTGTCCATAGGGTGTGAAGTCATCCATGAAGACTTCCATTTGATCATTTATGAAATCAGAGAATATACTTAATATGGCCCTCTGAAATGTTGCAGGAGCGTTACATAACCCAAAGGGTAGTACTCTGTATGCATAAGTTCTTCACGGGCATGTAAACGTTGTCTTATCTTGATCAACTGGATGTATTAGAACTTGGTTGTACCCACTGAAGCCATCCAAAAATGAGAAAAATCTGTTACCTGCCAAAGTATCTAGTACTTGGTCTATAAATGGCAGAAGGAAATGATCTTTTTTAGTGGCCTTATTAAGCTCTTTGTAGTCCACACATATTCTCCATTTGTCGCCTTTTCTAGGGACTATAACTAGTGGTGATACCCATTCACTATTAGAGATGGGAGGTGGTCCCACTACTGAATGATAATCTAGTAGTGGGCATCGAAGTGCCCATGGTATGCATATAAACACTATTAAAACCATGGGTTAGAATATGTGCATTGGTAGATGGCATCCTATAAGTATGAACCCAGTACATTTGAGATCCATCGTAGAAGGAGTAGCTCCAAGAACTAGTGGAATAAAAGGGCCATTGGTTCCCCCTAAAAACACACTATGAACCCTGCATCTAATAACTTTTGTAGTTCTACTTTGACTATGTCCTTTAATGCTGGGTTCAACCTCCTTTGTGGTTGTCTGATAGGAATAGAACCTTCTTTGATGTAAATGTAATGCTTACAAATATCAGGATGGATTCCCTTCATGTCAGCATATGTCCATGCAAAAGCTTTGTTTTGTTTTGAGAGTACCTTCATTAACTGTTTTTCTTGCTCTAGTTTCAGATTGGAATTAATGTTGACTGTCTTTCCAGGCATAATTTCCACTGTCTTTGCTTTTTTTTATTGTTTTTCCAGAGATAGCACTTCTGCCCAAATTTTATTTAAGTTCTGGTGTGAACTTTTTCCTTCTTGTTGCTGGTCTGTGTCAAAAAATTCTTCAAGAATATCATTGTTAGAAGATGCATTTTGTATAAACCTATCTATATGACCATCTTCGTCTATGGCTTTTAGTGATAGTGCAACATCAATTATAAGGTCAGGTCGTAGGTTTTGATTTGATGTGTCATTATAATTATCGGTCCAATTTTGATATTCTAAGTCTGAAGATTTCCTTGCTGGTGGGTAAATCGTGATTTTCTTCCTGGCATGTCCATTGGTGATAGTCATGTTTCATGATCTGCAACCTATATAAGCATCTGCAGTTTCCAACCAAGGTCTGAATAGTACGGTTGGATAACCACTAAGTTTACTTTTTACTTCTATGATTATGAAATCAGCTGGGTATTCCTAGGATTCAATATTGATAATTATGTCTTCGAGCATTCCTTCGGGTTTCACAGTGGATGTGTCAAAAAAATTTGTTTCTAATGTGCAAGATGGCTCCTTGGTGGTGGAGAATTTTATTAGTATTTTCTGATTTTTCTTTAATAGTTTCCAGTCTTTGGGTTGTGAAATAAAAAATAATTTGGCTAATTTCTTGAATAACTTTAATTAATTTTTCCCATAATGTGAATCAAGATATCCTCAACATCCATCATAAGATGTCTCAAGCTAGATTTGAACCTAAATGGGGAGTATCACAACTAATGCTCCCAACCACTCAATATAAGCTCTATTGACAAACTATACATAAGTTATTTTGGTATACATTATCAATTATTTATTTTGATTGAGAAATTTTTATAAATACTTCTAGAAATTAAATATATCTATATAATGGTTCTTAAAAAACTTATAAAAAAACATGAAAAAGGATTAGTTAAAACAATTAATAATCACTTACTAAATTAAATTAAAAGAAATAGTTAAAATTATGAATAATTAGTTATTAAATTAAAATTAATCACCCTTGTATTGTGTTCATAGGTACATCGTAAAGCCTTCCTGAATATGATTTGTTGTTGAGCCAATATTGTCATAGTATAGTCACCTTAGAATTTAATTGATTACTTACTCAAAATTTGGGATCATATCTCATATATGGAGCCAATTTAGTGAACCTTGACTTATGAAGCTAGTATAAATTTGAAATCAATCACTAATATTGTTATTGGCACAAAATTTTAAAAAAAATGTATTTAAGAAGTCGACAAGGATGCAAAGATTATGAGTATTTATACATTCTCAAATATATGTTAAATTTGCTCAAAATCTTATTAAATATGATGAAATATTATTTTAAAATTGTGTATAAAAATTATTTGTACTATATGAGAAAAAAAAAATCCTTTTCCATTTCCATTTCCATGTTATTTTCTTTTTACAAAATTCATAAATAAAAATAAAATAAACATATAATATACTAATGTTAAAGTATTTGATATTTCTTGGAAGATACACAAAAATAGAACACATTAACAAATCTAAGCTCAATAAATAAATTGATGTAAACTTCATAAATATACGAACACTAATATGTCTCTATAAAAACCCTCAAGTTGAAACTTGTTTATATAAAACTTTTAACCCTCGAGTTGAAATTTGTTTATATAAAACTTTTTTAAAACTTTGTAAATGTTGATATTCCCTCTCCTTCCCTTCATGGCAACATTAAGTTCAAGAGAATAATAAGAAACAAATGAAAGCCTCCCATGTATGCATGATATCATAATGATTATACTACACATTATAATACATTAATTATATTCTCTATAAAAGTAACAACAAATCAAAATGAATTAATTACCTCGTTCAATTTGTTATAAATAAAAAAAATTTATTGATTTCTACATCAAGCCACTTACTTTACCATTTAGAGGATTTCATCACACTTACGTGCATTCCATCAATGGTAACAGTGTTCTAGGTAAACCATGAAGGAACTATAAGGTATTATGTGTCAACCTCAAAAAAATTAAATTTTATTTTATTTTTATTTTCGGTTGTTTCAAAATATGAATAACTTTTATTTTTCCCTGCCCTCGCTTACAATAACTTTTAAAATATATTTTGGTATATTTGTATTTACATGTTTTAATTTGTTTTGATGTACCCTTTGTAATTAAACTTTTAATTTGTTTTGATGTGTTTAATACATTGTAAAGTTCAATTATTTTAGTTAAAAACGGTTAAAGAAAAATTATCTTGAAAATAATGACAAAGATCGGTTGCATACACTTGGTAAAAAATAATTAAAAAAAAGTCATAATTTTATTTTTCCTTTGTCCTTAATTTAGCATGCATGCCTTTGAGTGTATATATGACAAATATACATAACAACCCAAAAAAGAAGTGCATGTTAACAACTTAACAATACAAATCCCAATTAGTTTTAAACAAGGAGATGATATTGGTACTAATCAAGCGAATCTCTTGTACATTGACTGCCACTACCACATTTTTACATCAATGCTCCTCTTTTATCAACTTGATTACATTATAAGAATCCCCCAACACTTGTAATTTGTATTTCCTGTTCTCTAAAGCCAACGCCAACAATAATAATAATTTTAAAGCTATAGTGCCCAGTTTGGACATTTGATTTTGACGTTGTTGCGACATTATTATTTGAGGGCATTGGATTTCATATATTTGTGATTCATACCAAGATTTTATGTCTGTTATTATTTGAAGGTATTCATTTAAAAGTAATTGATTCATATTCATATTTTTATTTAATTAAAGTTTTGAGTATAGGAATAAAATTTTAAAGAAAATCAAATAAGTTCTTTCTTTCACTCTTTTCACTTTTTTTTTTATATATTTGATTTTAGAAAACTTTAATCATCATCATCAATTTAGCATAATATATATATAAATGTATAACTCACTATGTTACATTTTTATTTAATTATATATTATTTATTTAACATAATGTAATGATTCTATTAAAATGTGTCCTATTTAATTAATTTTAAATTTAAATAACACATTAAAAAATCAAATTGTGGAATCAATTTTAGTTACAAATATATATATCTTTGTTGAATATATAGATTATGAAAAGTAAAATTCATTTCCTTAATCTTCTCATGGGTTCTTCCTTCACGTAATTTTGCAAATAAAATAAAGACGACATTAATATATCATGTACAAATTTATGTTATCGTGCAAGAGTTCTTTGTTTAGATATCAGATATAACAGTTTATGATAAAATCTTTTGAAAATATTTGATATAAAATATCTATATTATCTCTATAAAACACATTTTATTTTAAAGAATTGTATTTGATAAAATATTTCGAAAATATTCGATATAAAATAAACATTTATATAAAATATTTATATTATTTCTCTAAAAAAAGTTTATAATAAAGAATTGTACATGATAAAATCTTTTGAAAATATTTGATATAAAATATCTACATTATTTTTCTAAAAAACAATTTATGATAAGAAATTATACTTATAAAATCTTTTGAAAATATTCCATATAAAATAAAATATTTGATATAAAATATCTACATTATCTTTCTTTGTTCAACTTAATTTTCGTTATCATTTTAGCTTTACTTTTAAATTTAGAATCATTATAGTTAGTGTGTTAACACATTTCTCTCTTCCTTTAAAATAGAGATAATTTAACACATTATAATTTACCTCAATTCAAAATAAGTTTAAGTTTAAAAGTTAAACTACATTATCCATATATTGATGCCTCAATTTCTAGTTCACTTTGTGCATTATATTTTTCATAACAAAAGAAAAAACTGGAAAAAATGGATAGGTGAAAATATATTCTTAACCTACATGACATGAAGTTTTTTCGGATAAATAACTTATTAAACTAATACTAAATCTGAAGCTTCCACTTTATTGAACTAATACTAAATCTGAAGTTTCCATCGTTCATTATTCTTCTAGTACAAAACTTTAGCAAAACATATAGCGTATAAATACTTAAAAATCTCACAAGGAAAATCCTTTGAAAAAATTTGGGAAGATAGTGAACAACACAAAGCAAGAACAATGTACAGAGTGGCACAGTTCAAATTCAGAGTCGTTAACTCAACGATTTCGATAGACAATATGAAGATTAGTCCTTTTTCTTGTGATTGGGAAATATCCCATCTAATAACAATAGGGGAGGGTGATGGTATCCAAGATGGACAAGCCGTCATGAACCCCTTTCATCCTTGGCTTTCAATCTTCATTCCCTGACATGAATTTTTAGATTGGGATAAGTTTTCCATCTGTCGTGATTTAGAAATTCCATCAAAGTTACAAACTCCATGATGCAATGACATATCAGTGTCGTGAATAGAAACCAAACGCCATTGAGCCATTCACATGCGTTTTACTTTCAGTCATCGGAAACTACTCAACAAAACTAGCAACTATAAGGAGGTTGCAGCTATTTGCGTGCAAAATCATTTACCCTAATAAATACTCTTTGTATGCAGAATGGTTTACACATTTAACTCAGCTAGTCTTATCCAATTTGGTCTCTTCTCTGGTTCTGAATTATTTCACTAAGTATGCACTAGCGTGCATGCATTTTTCCTGATATAATATTTTTCTCACTAGTCGAATACTCCAAATCTAGACCTGTCGCATTTATCTGGGCTTCCTCGCTCTCCTGTGTAAATCTCACAATTCTTCCTCATTCCATAATAGAAAAGATCGAATCCAAACTTGTAGGATTGCTCTCGACTTCCATTGATTCACTTGTGGCTCAAGCGGGTTGTTGTTTGAAATGGCTCCTTCCTTCTGTACTGAGCAACTATCACTTTCGATATACCACTTGCTTGTTGTACCGGTCACCCATAAGTGTTTTGCCATGTAAAAAAAAATATTTTCCCAAATTTTGTAAAAACACATGATCTCTCAATTCAATTTCAAATAAAACCCGCCTCTTTATCCAGTTCAAATTTCAAGCTTACCTCTTTATCGAATTCAAATTTCAAGTCTTGTGGCTTAATGCAATCCATGGGCGCATCGCATGGCATATGGATGGTTAACTATGGCATGCTTTCCTCCAAGGGCCATCGACAGCTAAGAAGCATTGGCTTCTAGATGATCGGGAGAAGGACAACTTTTGAAGTGATGTTTATGGATTCTTCCAGGTGGGATTTCAGGTGATTTAGTTAGCCCATGTCCCACTCCGGTTTTTATATCTAGAATCTACTTATAGAAAACTGCAGACCCCTACCTAGAATACACGTTTAAGTGATTTGAGTTTCGATTTCAAATAATTCCAATCACGCCTGGAATTTCAAATTCTCAGTGCCTGTCAATTGAAAATTTGATGACGGTTTCAAGTTTTTCCCGCCTATCAATTTGTGTTCTAGGCAATTTCATTGAGTGTCAATTTATTTTGTAGGTTTAATGTAAGTGTGACTAAAATATTTCCATAAAAGGGCCATGAGTAACCATGACATGCAGCCTATTTGGGCTATGTTGTTTAGGTAGTGGATAACAAAAAGTGGTAAAAATACGAAGTGTGTCGCTCGACACAGGCCCCACCCAATAAGTAAAATAGGTTCATGACCAACTCTGGAGGGCATTTCACCTTCTTAGATCCGGGAGAGCTCCTCTTGTCATGTGTGATGGGGATATCCATGATTCCTCGCTTGCGTAAAAAGGATAAAAGGCATGAGAGAGAAACAAGCACAGCCAAAAACACAAACATGAATGGAAATTGGGAAATCTCCTTAGAATTGAAATGCGGCCAAAACAGAAAAGAAAACCAATATCCTCATCAATGTTTTCATCCTAACCAAAAGGAAAGAAGTTAAAGGCCGGATTCCACCAAAAACTTGTACCAGTTACCCCACTTCAAAATCACTAAGGACTGTGAGTTTAATTTACAGATCTAATTTAATATTTTTTTTAATATAGACTTAACGATTCGATCAATTTGTACTTAAAAATAATGTAACGCCCCCTTCCATCATCAAGTGCAAGGAAGGAAACGTTAACAACACACGGGTTTATGGCAGGCTTAGCCCCAATAATTTGGCTAATAACGCATGCAATTTAAAACTTCCAAATGCAGATTCATCTCAATTTAAACACAGCGGAAATTAGTCAATACGTATGCACACTATTTCTTCATACATTCAGCATACTCATATCATTCTTACATGTAACAGTTACTAAATTTCATTAAGCATGGACAATTTATCACACTGCATAAGACATGATGCATTTCATTTCATTAACAGGAATAATCAATCCTTCAGATTGAATGCATTGCAAACACAGTCTGTATATAAATTAATTCACAAAATACTTATCTTGAACTGTAATGGTCCAAACGACTGGCTATGGAAGAGCAACGTTCCTCCCAACCATAGACCTCTGTCCAGCTTGTGTTCTTTTAGCTGAGAGGTCACCCCCGAGCTGGGCTGTGTATCCACTAAGGAGGACTAGCTGGGTTCACTCATAGCCACGGCTTCAGTCAAACATCCAAGCAGATAGAGGAGGGTAATGCTAAGCCAGTGAGCTCAACCACAGAGCTACAGGCATCTCAAGTGGGCTCAACAGTCAGGCACCCACATTACCTACCACATCCAACACAAGGAAGATCCCCTTCTCTGTTACACAGTCCCTCAGGCAACTCTTCCCTCCAGTGCTCTTCAGGATGGGCATAGAAAGGTCCAGCTGCTGATCCTTGAGATCCTAGCCTTCACAGGGTTTATCAAGCATACCCAACCTCTGCATAGTCAATCCCCACTTGATTTCTCACCATTCTGCTCACCAAATACTCAAATTCGTCACTCGTTTTCTGAGCTGCAAAAACTGGGTTTTCCCATTGATTTCGGGGTAGCTAATGCTCCCAAATTCACCCCAAGGTTCATGCTAATGGATTCCCCATTGGATTTCCTTGTTCCCTGCCAAATCTGGACGTTTTTGGTCTTTCAAAAACTGGGTTCTCTCAAGGTCGCGATTTCTGGTTTTTCCTCACTGCTGGCACACGTTTTTGGATGGGAATGATGCTAGATAGTTTCACAATGGACTGGGGTGAGAATCAAGCAACCTCCCATGAGGTTGAGTGACTTCTTTCCCAAGTAATCAGAGCCCATGCCCACCCATACAAATTTCAGGGCTGCCCATGCTCCATTGAAGCCATGGGCTGAAATCTCAACCACCTTCTTACAGCAGGCATTAATGTCACCTAGGGAAGTCAATGGGTTCTCATAATGACAAATGGCAGCCTAGGGTTTAATCCCATAGCCCCCTCACCACTCCCTAGTGGATACACGTGCCCCCTTCTCATTCGTTGCCTCCATAGCCAGTTTTTGGTATTTTATTTCCATATTAAACATTTACATCAATTTGCAATATCCCATGGCTTAATAGCACGTGGGTAACAAAATATCAAGCGTGTCTAATTTAAATAAAATCCGAGCATAAACTAGCGGGGCCTTGGACTTGAGCTCCACGCTAGGGAAACATACATCGCGTATTTACAATATTTACATTAGAGCCAATATTTCCTAAGGGTCAAAATTGGGGTATTACAAATAATATAAAACAATTTGCATTGACTAGCTAGCCTTCCTTAGAAAAGGAGGCAAGTAAAAATTTAAAAAAAAGAGGACTCTGAGCACGTTAAAAATGACAACAATGTGATACCCCAAAACATTATTATTTATTTTTTTATTTAATATTTGTGACAATTATTTTTATGTAATAGTTATTTAAAACTCAAAAAATCAAAGTGACACTTTGCACAACAAACTATTTTTATTATTAAAAAAAAGGCACTTGGAACTTGTTCAGCTAAATGATGGGACACCACCATGGCACAGAGAATATGTGTAAGCACGCAAGAAATATTTTTACCAATCAAATCCAATCTAAAATCTCAACTAGGGGAGGGACGCCAATAGTGGCGCGGGGCCCACTGCGCCACCTCAGAGGACAGCTGGTGGGGCCCTTTTTTGGTATGACACGGGTTGACAGGATAGTGCTGCGTGTCAGGAACCTGGACAAATTTAATGTTAGGTTTTTTGTGGGGTTTTGGATGGTGAAAATGCCAATTTGTCAGGGTTTGTCATTCTCCCTATGCATTCTTGTAAGGGCCCAGTGTGTGGCCATTTCGCCACCCCAGTAGTGGTTTTCCCATGTTCCATTGCTCACTCCTTCCTGCGCGCCTGGTGGTAGGCCACATACCCATTAACGGAGCACCGAGAAAGCTCATATTGTGCGTAGAGGTCATTGTTCTGGGCAACATTCCTGGCATGATAACTTGTTTTGGTCCGACCTTTGCTCGGCTCTGCATTTCTTCAGTTCATTGCGCTCCCTGTTGGCATTCGTTGGTGGCTCAGTTTCGTGCATTTCTCTCCCTGTTGGCATTCGTTGGTGGCTCGGTTCGATGCGTTGATATCCCGTTTGGTAGTCATTGGTGGCTCGGTCCTCAGCTTGTTGGTCCCTGCGTGTTCCTGTGCCGGCTATGCGGTCTCGGTGGTTGTTGGTGGCTCGGTCCTTGGCTCTGCATCCTCAATGGGCCTCGCCTGTTCATCCTACAACCGGTAGGGTTTCCTACCAGCATATGCACAGTGTTTTTTAACACTCCACTCCTCCTCGTGGATGATTTCATAAGCCTTCGCTCAGTTTCTCTTTGGTTGCTTGTGTTTATCTTGATGCATTGTAAATGTATTTGTTATGTGCATTGCTCTCCTTTGTGGCTCGGTCATTGGTGGCCTCGGCTCTGCATCCTGTAATGGAATGGGTTTCCTACCAGCATCTCCATAGTGTTTTTTAACACTTCACATATCCTCATGGATGATTTTGTTAACTTTTTGGCTCGGTTAGGGTTGTCTCGGTTTCTTTGTGGTTGCGTGTGTTTGTCTGGTTGTTTGCAACTGCGATTATGGGTGGGTTTTGATTAGTTTTTTCAGACCCTGTCTAGTTATTGGTTTTCTACGGTTGGTGTAGCAATTGTATAATGTGGTTTCGGTTACTTCTGAACAATCGACTTGTTAACACATGTTGGGTGTCTCTGGTTCTAAGGCTAGTGTTTATGCTTGACATTGTCACGGTTCTGGCTCTGCGTGCGTGATTGTAACTTGGGACAGGGTCTGAAAAACCTGAATAAAAAAAACGTTTCCTAAATTGGCTTCCATCGGTTTGTTTTTGGGTTGGCTCCCACCAGTTTGTCTGAATTATACAGTTGTTAACATATTTTTTGTTTAGGGTTGGCGGTGGAGGGTTTCATATGAGATTCTATGTTTTTCTGCAGCTTATATTTGGCTTTTTTTAGGCATGTGCGGTCATTAGTTTGTAAATGTGGTGGTTGAGGGGTTTTGGATTTTGGCATGGTATCCGATATTGGGTGGATGAATGAATGTTGGTTTCTTTAAGTGTATATGAAATTGATTTTGGTAATTTCGGTCATTTGCAGCAGTAGGTTTCTGAATGATGTGGATATGAAATTTGCAAATGAAAATGGATATGAAATTTATTGTGGATGTTTGTTGGTTGAATGCTGGTTGAATTCTAGATATGCTCACTGTAGATTATTGGTAATTGGGAGCAATATTGGTAAACCTAGCCTAGATTATTGCATCATGGGTAATTGGGAGCAATATTGTAATAAGATTTTGGTAATTTTGTAGCAGCAGGTTTTAGAACTTGATATTCATCTTTATATTAGTGTTCGAAGCTGCAAAAGAAGAAAATGATGTGGATATGAAATTTGGCATGGCCCCTGATGAAAATGTTGTGGATATGAAATTTAGTGTGAATGTTTGTCAGTTGAATGCTGGTTGAATTCTGGATATGCTTACTGTAGATTATTCTGGTTATGCAATATTGTAATAAGATTTTGGTAATTTTGTAGCAGTAGGTGTTAGAACTTGATAGTCATCTTTATATTAGGTGTTTGAAGCTGCAAAAGAAGAAAAGGATGTGGGTATGAACTTATGTAGTGAACTGATGCAGAAACTTTGACACAGTTTAAGCATTTGTTGGTATACAGTTTAAGCATTTGATACAATTAATGGAGTGAATTTTTCTCAATATTAATTATGGAATTGAGTTTAAGTGGAAATTTGAGATGTGTACTTATGGCTAGTTTGTGCATGTTCATTTGTTTATGGATTTGAGTTTAAGTGGAAATTAGAGATGCTACTTAAGATTGTTGTTTAGCTAGCTTGTGCATGTTAATTTGTTTATGGATTTGAGTTTAAGTGGAAATTAATTGTGACTTAAAACTGTAAACTTAATCCATCAAAACTAACACTATGAAACAAACAAAAAATCCATTTGAGAGAGATACCATGCATACCAATTTATGTTTTTTTTAGAGTGACTGTTATGGTTACCTTTATTAGATGGTTGTGCTACCCTCTCCCTAAAAAGAGGGCAGAAAGGAAATTGTGACTTAAAACAATAATCTTAGGTGACCAAAACTAACACAATGCAACAAACTAAAAATGCAAGTGATTAGGTACAATAATCAACTTAATTGCAACTTTGAAAAAGGTTCAAATTTTAGGGTTTTCCTTTTTCCTTATAAGCCACCTTGAATGAGCTTGTGAAAGGAGTGTTGCTATGCGTGTGGAAAAAAAATTAGATGGATTTTGAAGCTATTGTGTTTTGTAGGTAGGAAGGAATGGTCAACATTCATAGAATGGAAACAAACATAAATAAGTAAAACTTGTTCATTTATAATAAAACAACTGCACTTTATATTAGTAGTACTAGAATACAAATACAATAACTCTATCTGAAGTAGATGTCAAAACAATGCCTCTGTTTGAAGTAGATGTCAAAACAATGCCCTTGTTTGTAGTAGATGTCAATGCCTAGGATTTAGGTTATATCAAGCCCTCATCATGCTTAATTGGGGCTGCACAAAAAGAAAATGCCTTGAAAACAAAATAGCATTTGGTTGGCCTATACACTAGATATCCTATTCTTCAAGAGGTTCATCACCTCCCCCATCATTTCTTGTAGGGTTTCCAGTTTGAGACAAGTAGGGTGACCTTACTGAGCATGTTTGATTAGGATGGGTGGGGTTGGTAGAAACAGATTGAGGCCAATTTACTCCTTGCAACCAAGGAGGAATTGAAAATCCATAGGCCTAAATTGTGCTTGGGACCCCTGGAATAATTGTTGGTGTTGGATAAGATAACATAGAATGGGCCCCTGCACTAGTAGGAATAGAGGGGGGGTGTACACCTTCCTGATTATAGCGGGGTATCTGAATGTTAATGAGATCCTGGTAGAATCATGCAATGTTTGCTAATGCTTCTAATGATCCTTCCATCATGTTCCTTTCATCGGTTGTTCTTGTAGTATCAGCCATCACATTCCTTTCCTCTATTTCTCTTGCATAATTTTGGTTCATCTATTGCAACTAACTTGCATCCTTTGCTTGCCTTGCCAACTGCTTCTGGTGCTCTTTTTCTTGTCAATTAGCCTCTCTAGCAATCCTTTCTTTTACCCGTTGTCCAGCTGCAATCATCCTTGCTTCCTTCTTTTCCTTTGCAATATCTTTCTTCCTTTGCTTTAATTCCTGCAAAGCATGTTTCTTTTGTTCAGATTCAACTAAGAGGCTTATGTACTCTTCTGAAGTGAGTACTTGTGAACTCCGGCCCAATCGAAGAATGTTTGCCTGTCCTTTCCTTCCTTGGGTTGACACTCTCTCCATTGGAAACTTTAGGAATTGGCTAAGCCTTGGTGTGTTCCCTGGAAGTGGTTCTTTTGCTATGAGAGGTTCTTCTGCTGCAGTATATTCTTCAGCTGCATCATGGTTGTCTATGTTAGGTTCTTCTAGCAGCCCACCATCAACATAAAAATGGACAATCTCATCTGGCTGCAAAGGCATGTTCATGTTTTGTTCAAGTTCATCATGGAATCTACCATCCATGATGGTTGGGATACTTGAGTTGGCACTATCAATGTGTCATTGTTGCTTCCTAAACTGCGACAACCATCGACCACATTTATATGTGCCACAAAATCCACCTGTGTGCCGGTTGGACCACCTAGCCCCATGTTATCTTCTGCTGCTTCGTCATCGAATTGTGTAGCCCAGACTTGTTCATCATCATCAAAAGCACCAACTCCTTGGCAGTTTTCTTGAGAAAGGGACATGATGTTGTCCACAGCATCTGCCTCTTGCTGCCCATCCAATTACTCTTCGACATCCTCACCATCTTCGCCAGCCACAGCTTCTTGGCCATCCACTTGAAATGCTTGGCTACACCCGGTGTCATGCATAAGAGAATCATAATTCAATGGCCAGATATCTGTTCGCCTAAAGCCAGCCTTGATATTGGAGGATGTGAGAGCCCTTTTGAAATCCTTGCTTGCAAGCTCAGCTAACTCAAACCTCTTTACCTCAACACCTGGGTTCTTCACCATTCATGTAGCACGTTCCGACCTGAAATAAGCCTTGAAAGGCCCAAACACACTCACATCCAAGGGCTGCAACCTGTGAGTGGTGTGAGCAGGAAGTGTTAGAAGTCAATGCCCAACCTATTTTCCTCCTCGATGGTTTGCATAGAAATGTGGCTGCCATGGCCATCTAAAACCAATAGGTGTCTATTTTCAATGGAGACATCGCCTAGTACGGATGCTACAAAGTGGCAAAGCCAATTCAGGAAAAGTTCTTTGGTCATCCATGCATGGGGATGTGCAGCCATGCATGCCCCAGGTTCACAGTTCTGGATATAGTTTTGCAGCCGAGTTTTTCCCTTGAACAAATAAAACCCCAGGATTACCATACCAATTGCATTCATACATGATAGAATGGTAATCCACTCCCTGCTCTTGGGAAGAATCTTTGGCACATTCCTGCTCCCTCTCTTTGCAATGACCTGCATGCCACAATTCTTTCCTTCCTGTAAGCCTGTCTCATCGCGGTTCCAAATATCGTCTAGAGCATAAGAGTGTTTCTCATATGCAGAAGAAAGAGTGTCATAGAACTTGGACACAACTGTGGGGCGTAGATTTAATGCCCTGTCTCTGCAGTTCGTAGCACTAGCTCTGGATGCCTTTTTTTGAAACCATCCCGCCATGACTTACCTGGAAACCCATCTTTGAATGGGTTTGGCATCCCATGACAGATTTGAGCAACAGTTGATTTCAGTTGTATCAACTCTAGCCCATGTCCCAATTCGGCCATCTCCTTACACCACACCACCACCTCGTCCTCCTCCTGTTTAGTCATGACTGTAAGAGGACCTCTCCTCTTGGTATGGGTTAGGCCATTTATCCAGTAATGGATTGACGTGGGTGCAATCCCATATTTTTTGGCCGCTACTCTAACTGAAAACCCCTTGAATTCGACATCGTCAATTGCAGCTAGCATGTCTTCTTTTGTCCATCTTTTAATTGCACTGATTTTCTTCGTTGAAATGGCAATTTGCACCATGGAAGATGGTGGAAATATGGGGGATGCTAGCATTGTGGGTGGTGATGGCACTGTCATTGATGATGGAACCACACCATCTACCTCTTCCAAAGGAACATTCTCAGAATTTGTTGTAGCAATGTTATCAGTTGAAACATCGGCCCTTTCCTCATCCGATGATGTGCATTGTAGTTGGGTAACTCGCCTCCTTGACTTCCTTGTATGAGGTGCAATATTGACTCTTGGCATGGATACGAGAATCTGCACAATCCATGCATGTAACATTTAATAGGGTATTATATCCATTCAAGTTACTTGTGAATATTATATATCCTTCTGCAATGGTCAACCTGTGAGTGGTATAAGCTAAACTAGTTAATAGAATGGATATGTGATTGGAATGGACTGTCAATACTTGAAACACTGCATAAACTGATGGGCTGTTGATGAATGGTTGAGTCCTGGTTGATCAGGAATAGTTTTTTTATACAATTTATCAGTGTGTGCACAATGTTACAGCCCATTAGTGGATTAGAGACAATGGATCACGTTCAGGAATAGTTTTTTTAGATTCTAAAAGAGGGGATTTAGATCTCTAAAAATAGTTACTACAACCTAGAATAAATGGTCACTAAAATCCAATAATAACTTATCATAATTTCAATAACAAATGGCATTACATTACGAGACTATGAATACTTGAAACACTATTGTAGGACCCCGGTCCTAGATTCTCTGAGTTTATCAATAAACTACTCATTAATCTTTGTTTACATACTGAGTCAAATTTCAGTTTCTATTTTGTGGTTTATGTTTAAGTTTCATGTCTTAAAAACAAAACATTAACTATAGGTGCTATTTTATGGTTTCTAACAGTTACTATCTTGCAGGTGTAATAGCATATAATATATGACAGAACTACTTCACATAAATTTCATTTTTCATAACTTTGAAATAATGATTTACAAGGTTAGAAATTAATTGTATACCTGAATGAGAAATACCTCTTAATAATTGGTAGATTCCCCTTTGTTGCTGCTGCCTTTTGTTTCCATGCTTGTTGTTTCCCTGCTTCCTGCCCTGCAACTAAAATCTTCCCAAACCCTTGAGACTCAACCAGCCCAAAAAAATTATGCCACCCTACCAACTGCCGAGGTCTCGCCGACCACCCAGCTCCAAAGGTACCCGTTTGGACCCTCGAGCCCAAACCGAGTACAAGTCAACCAGTATTTCCCTTCTGCAAACTCTCCAACAAGAACCCCCTTCTTTTATGCTCTCTCCTCCTATCTTTGCTCCCTTTCCTATGTAAAATATCCAAGGTGAAGAAGACCCTTCTCCTCCCCCTCCTCTCGACCTTATTCCCCCTCCTTGTCCTTCCATCGACTCCTCCTATCATAACTACCCCTATCCTCCTCATTAATTTTATCCAACCCCCCAATTCCTCCTCGAGCCCCCCAACTTTTGACTCATAAACCAAGACTATATTATTTTATTATTTAATTTAAGTTTGGGTTGGTTCATCTTCAAACTTTAAGTGCTTCACACTCAACCGACAACCTATCGACAATATTTCAGCATTCTTTCCTTCTTCCAAAATTTTAATTAATAATTAATAAAATGTTATATTATAAAATTAAAATTTTTACATCAACCATAAGTGTTTCAGACTTACACGTTTTACCCCATTAATTGCTAGTCATCTCTCGGTGACGTCATAATTAAATGTTTCACAATCAATTTATAATTAATTCATAATAATTTATAATTAAATCATAATTAATTTATAATTAATTTATCATTTTCATGAATAATTCCAAAGTGTGTACCCGACACTTGTTTATAAATTTCATATCACATCAATTCATAAATTATCCTATGTTCTAATTATCTTAGACATGATCATAATTAAATTAATAGTTATAAATTAATTCTTATCCATATGTTTTAATTAATTAACTAAGCTTGTAATTAATACTAACCTATGAGATTAATATTACTTTAATTAATATTACAATAACCATTTAACATTTTAACCCTTACCCTTGACTAATTAAATTCATTAATAATCAATCAAGCATTACTAATCAATTACATTAGTTACTACTTAGGTTAACCATAGTTCGTTTATTAATCAACACTATTAATCATTAACTGATAATAATTAACATTAATCAACATTACTAACATTAATCAACAATATTTAACATTATTATTCAGTATTATTAACATTAATCAACGATAATTACATTAATCAATATTCTTAACATTAATCGACAATATTTAACATTAATAAACATTATTAATCATTAATCAACAATGACTAACATTAATTAATGTTATTAACATTAATTGACAATAATTAACACTATTACTAAATCGTCTTTCATTACCACCTAATTTACTTTATTATCTTATTCAATTATTAAACCAAAATTTACTAACTCGATGTATTAACTTAATCTCCTAGTTAGATAAGCAGTAACAATGTAATTAATGCCTAAACATTATAGTTCAGTTCTATTTCACGCAATTTATAAATATTTAGGCGAGTTATGTAAGTGTGGCTACTGCTTACATACCTCACGTAAGTACACTAACAGTAATAAATCGCACACATCAATCAAAATCACAAAACTTATTGTTTACTAACACAGGTTTAAACATAGTTTGCGAGGTACATTCTTTTACCGAAAGACATCTTATTAAGTTATGACAATTCATACATTATCGAGTTACGACACATAATCAATCAAAGGTTTTCCAACAAACACAGTTAGATTGCGTTTTCTTTTCAGCTTCAAGTTACACCTATCTACCTACATCATCTACCTAATCACAACTAACTTCCACACCCTATCCTTTCCTCTGCTGGACTACCTTGAAGTGTCAAGCCATGACCGAATCCAGCTAGAACCCATAAGCGGAAGTGTCGACTACATCGACCAAGCTTCCCCAGTAGGCAACCACCAGTCATCATCACACACCTTGGGGAGCGCGCTGTAGCACAGCCCTCCCACAACTCTGGTTTTCGGGGATAAACGGTGGGTAAATCCTCCACCCCCCTAATGGAACAAGGGACTATGTCTACCTGACATAATAACTGCGTTGCACCTGTACTCGGTTTGTCATCGTATAACCAATCTGGGCGGTTGAGTTTCCTGAAACCCTACCCCACCCATACATCATAATAACAGCATAATAATCATGCGAAAGTAAATAATGCATCACCTGCATACCGTTTATCTTTCGGAGTCCATGTCCCCGAGGCTCTCCCACCTTGTAGGATACAGCTACCACTTAGCCATTTTAACCTGTAAGTCAGTCCTCGACATACAATCTCGAATATTGTGCACAAATCCTCAACATGTACACATACATTTCGTCATAACATAACCACAATAATCAATTCATTTCTTTCACCATGCACCTGGTATAACATTCTTTCGTTCAACAATAACTTTAACGGTATCCACGTACCCATCATTCCTTAACTTATGTAACATCTCCATAATTTTAAGTAGTAATCTTGGGGAATTTAGTAAATTTCAAAAATTTCTTTTCACATTCCAACATCAGCTGTTAATTTCTTATTCTTTAAATGCAGACATTTAACCTGAACAAGATTAGCATACAAGAAATCTATAATTCAGCAGATACATCCTGACATAATAAAACACATGCACTAATAGAAGACATAGAATTAAATGACATAACATCTCCATTGAATAAAACAATAATACCAAATGAACACACATAAGATCGAGACAAAACAATAATACCAAATGAACACACATAAGATCGAGACAATGATATAGGTGGTTCACCCCGACTGGGCTACGTCCACAAAGGCAGGTCATATTTTCTTTCTATTATTTCAGAGGAGAATTACATCCAACAACACATATGTTGCAATAATTTCTTTCCATGGGCTTGCAGTCTCTCTTATCGAGAGCATCGATGCGAATATCCTTCCAATGCACGCTAAACAAAACAAGTCGTATAACGACTTCTCATTAATCATAATAGTGCAGAATATTACTATCTACCTTGTAACTCTATTGTCCAATAATACGATTGCTTCCCCAGCTACCACATATTAATTTATGACAATCCTTTACCACAGATTCTTAGCATAGTTATTAGCTTCAATTACCCGACGACCACTCGTATAGGAGTATATATCGGCATATATTAGACTGAGAATAAACTAATGATTTAGTAACTGGAGTCTACAGTTTGGGAATCAATTCTTCTGCATCATTTATATTCTAGGAATAGAATTAAAATCCAAATGCAAGGATCAAACGCATGGGATTTGTGAAAATCGACTTCATTTTTGAGAACACTCTGTCTATGGAATCGGTCTACACATGAGGACAATTACTCTATCTACTGACAGAAAAACAAATTTAAAACTGGAATCGATTTTGTAACACACGAAAAACAGAGTTTCAATCTGAGCAAATAACGCCTTCACAATTAAGACTTGGAGTTATCATTCTATAGGACAGAGTTTCAATCTAACGTCTTCACATTTAATATCTGGAGTTTATCATTAAAATACAGAGTTCGATCTAACGTCTTCATAATTAATAGTTGGAGTTTATCATTTAAAAGACAGAGTTCCAATCTAACGTCTTCATAATTAATAGCTGGAGTTTATCATTTAAAAGACAGAGTTCGATCAGGGAACTAAACGCCTTCCCCAGGTAACAACGCATTGTTTGGAGTACAAATAAATACACAACCGAGGGTTACACCCAATATAACCCTTTCAGACAGAGCCTGCTATGGCCTATAATTTTAAATATTAAAATCAATCACCAGGAAACACTGTGTATTTCATAATAGCAATAGGATAAAATAGAAAACCTAAGAACTTTCCTAAATCCATTCTATTCACTATCTAACTCAGCGATTCAAACAGCACACGGTTGTTACCGGGTTGGGGATAACAATTAATACAGCGACCAACGTCAGGTGACCTGATATATATCATTCTTCACTCAGCATTCAAACCATATACAGGTCGGTGTTAAAACGGATACTCATGCGAATCATGGAGGCAACCTCTCTCGCCGATTGATAAAACTATAATGGTGAAAGTCTACTGTTCCACAATATTATAGGTAACAGAGTATGAAAAACACAAAGGGGGTTGGATATGTCCCTTACAAAGTGAAGTCGCAGCAATAGATCGTTTGAGATCGGCTATTTGCGAAAATGACTATTAAAACAACACTTGGAATGCTTATACAAGAAAACCCTGTCAAACAAGTACAGATCGGTACAAAGTATAAACTCCATAAATGATTCCCATCACGCACAGACATGGCTTTGTCCACCGGACAGAGTGAAAAATAAGAAAATCGGAAATGCAAGCAGCAAGTCCAGCGAAAATAAGTTGAGTCGCAACCCTTAACAAAGATTAAAGGAATCATTACTTCACATGCAGAGATCAGAATATTAACTTACAAATTTCGGCGTAGCATCAAAATACACAGTTGCTGAACCAGTCAAGGAAGAAACGCTTTACCTCCCTTCTGGAGATCGAATAAAAAGTCACACAGGGGTCAAGGCGGGAACACCCTCCTCATTCAACAGGGTCAAGCCTTGAACGCCATACTCCTTTCGAGATCCCATCATCGGTCTCTGTCGCTCGAATAAAAGAGAAGCATGCACCGAACAGAATTCAGAAGAACTGATGTGGGTTCCAATTTTAGATCGGAATCCCCGGGTTGTATTCAGGGCTCTCATTTAATACTGAAACAATACTCTCCATCGATTTCCCCACTATTCTCTCTACGGTTGAGATTTCAAACCATCTATTGCAAGAATTGGTACTGACATGTTGCCCCCCCCAGGAGCTATCCTCCTTCGCAGGGTTTTATACTGAATTATTTTGCAGAGACGCCCCCCTTCTCTCGCAAGGAATCGTGTTAATTCTTCTACCGAGTGTACTATTGTTGCGTCCACCAAAAGGTGTTTAAACTCTGACAGATGGCAGTACTAGTAGATCGGCGATCTGCCCATGATGGAGACAAGGCCCTAAGCAAATTCCTTAACTTTCTCAATTGCTAAATTTAGAAAGTGGCGGGTAGGTATGGTTCCTCTTTAAACGAAGGTGGTTGGGATCTCCACCAAGGGATCATCCTCCTACTAAGACGTTGGGTGGTTACTTAAATTAGTTTCTTCCAAAAAGGTATCATGATATCCCTATAATTCTTTTGTATAGAAATTCTTTTGAAATGAATAAATAGTTTAGGAATAGCTCTTACTATAAACATATAGAGAATAAAAATTCATTGGGTCTTTTAAATGGATATGTAGAGATAGGATATATATATATACTAAAAAAAATCTTTTAATATATTTACATTTAAACATATTAAGCACTGAATAGACAAACCCTATATTGTCGAACCTTTGTCGTTAAGCTTAAGGGAATATGTAAAACTACCTATACATTTATGGCCTTCCAACCACCCTGCTACTCCCCTTAGTAGATTTGTTTGTCCATCGTTTCAGTGGTGTTATTATAAATTTACTATTTATAACATACAACCTAGAAGAAGAAAAGATGATACACTTTTCCCACGTCCACTGGGGCACCTCGGCATTGAGTTCCTCACCAGGGAATCAATGTAGTAATCAATTTCACTTAGAAATAGTGGGGCATAAAGGAGGGATATTACATCCTCCTCCCCTTTAGAATAACACCGTCCTCGGTGTTCAAGCTTTTCCAACAGTTTGTCTCCTCGTCATCTCTATTTTGACCCCTTTTGGCCTTCCAAAATTTCTCGCAAGTCGTTATGGATCCCACCTGAGTTTGCGGCTACAAAACCGGGTTTCAAGGAAAACGAAAAATAATAATAAAACTTTATCATCAACTTCAAAATCAAACTTAGAAACATAAATCATGAGTTCTTTACTGTACATAACACTTGTAATATATGGAATAAATCTAGTACTCCATGATTGTATACTGTTGACTAAATCAACAAACAGCATTTTCTTGATCCAGGAAGTTCTTGCCTGACACCTTAGTGCTCATGCAGCAATCCTTTCTCTCATGTCTTGCCTAACACCTCAGTGCTCCTGCAGCAAACATTTTCCTCATGTTTTTCCTAACACTTCAGTGCTCATGCAGCAAACATTTCATTCATGTCTTTCCTAACACCTTAGTGCTCACGCAGCAAACATTTCTTTTATGCATACTAAGCAGCGTCCTGCCTCCCACATATACATTTTCTTATAGCTTGCCTAGGTCTTACAGCCAGCCGATTCTCCGAGAATCCTAGTGGCTGTTCAATCCCTGATTTTAGGGAGTATTTCAAATGCCCTCATGACACTCTTTACACAATTCCCCTCAAGCCTTCTCGCTTGAGTCCCGGAATTTATTTCGATAACCAATCATCTATTAATTCTTACAATTTTTGTAAATTACAATATGTCTTGTAATAACGGTAAGTAGTTTCACTTATTTGCTTATCATTTATGATATGTAACACACATCCATCACCAAATCAGGTTTTGTGCCATACTGTAATCCATGCTATAATAAAAGGTAATCACTTACTCTTGAGCGATTTTGTTCTGCTCAGCTTCACCAATGGACTTATAAGCCACGTTCCTTTTTGTTTATCACATTGGTCGTAATTATGATAACATCCTGAAATGTTAGTAACTAAACCACATAATCCAATGTTAAGCCATGGTTATAAGTGTCTCGAAATATGACCAGTAAATAAGATGTATTAAGTGAATCATCACTTACTCTTGAGTGGTTAACTCCGCTATTTATCCGCGTGAATACTCACTTCCATTTTGATTTGTTATATTCATAGCGAAATCCTGCATTGTTAGTTCATAACCACTATACAACATTTATTTATAGGAATTTTAATAGCACTAACACGTCTTTCACTTGTCTATTCCTTATCGACTCCTACTAAGAAATAAAGTAAAATCATTCGAGTTTTACCCAAATGCTCATGAGTGATAAGCTAGATATATATGTACTCAAGTTGTGATTTCTACTTATAGTATCATCAGTAAAATAATATATGTTAACCACCCAACATTTATAACTTGCGTCGAGGTCTTGTTGACAAGGCGACATATACCCGCATAATGTATTACGTTCTTCCACAAGTTCAACCGAGTTTTTGACCATCTGTCATAATAACATAACCAAATATTGTAAGGAGGTTTTTCTTCTATGTATAAAAATAAGAAAGTCATCCTTCCTACTACTATCTCCACATAAACAATATTTCCATACTAAGCATAATCAACTCAATTAATAGGACTACATTCTTCTTTATTATGGGCATTACGATCACTTCACCTCAATCCTTTTCCTTCACTGTATTAAGTACCCATTTTTCTTGCACATGTCAACATCATGTGAGTAACAATAAATCATCTACATAACATCATGTGAGTAACAATAAATCGTCTACATATATACTTGCATATATTTTTCTAAGGATAATCACATACCTTTATGGGGAAAACTGCATATCGCTTTATTGTATGGCCCTCATATGCCAAGGTGTACTTTTAACTTGCATTAACACACATTAGTAATCCCCTCCATATCATAAAATCTATATATCAAAACGAAACAGATTATCAAGATATCCATGCATATAACATAAAGCTTTGATCACATAAAGGTATAACCACTCCCAGTATCCTAACGTTCCTAGTAAGGAAAAGATGAAATCATAACATTTCGTCATATGCATCCTTTTAACTACTTAGAATACACATTTACACTTCAATATTTTTATACAATCCTATACCGCAAAGAGTCAAGGGGATTCTTTACAATTATTCTTTTTACCCCTTGAAATCTTCAGACAAGGTTATAATGACGAAGGATACTCGTTTGTGGAAGTAGAGTTAATTCGAAGGTTATGAAAATCATTCACAAGGATGGTAATTTCCTAGTCGTAGAAAATTTCACACAGTAGAATGTCCATTTAAACCAATGAAGTTAATTCCTATCCTTTCAAACTTTTACCTTGAGGATGACCCTTTGTTAATCATGCCTAAAAGTTTTACAACTCTTCTAACCATCTATGGTTTGGATAGTATATATATATGTATATATTTTATGTAACATTACTTATATTAACCTTGAAGATCTATTATATCTTTATTAGTTCAACTAATCATTCTTCTCTACCCTGTCACATGTCCCATACAACAAATAAGTAAGAACACAAAACTAATATTCTAAATTGAAACCATCGCATGTAACATTCAATATAAGGTATAACATCTTCTACACCTTTTCTCAATAACATTTAGCCAATAAGGAGAATTTCAGGAGTTACTCCTTAGTACCATTTATGCATGTTTCTAATATAATAAGGATTATCTCAATCCTACAATCTTATGTACATAATTAATACAATCATTTCAGCTTAAGTGCGAGAAATCAATAACCAAGTAATTCATGGCAAATTTATAGTCCTTCGTATAATGACCTAAATGCACCTTACTCATTTCATAATCCACATACTATATCAACTTTTATAATCATAATACACAATGAGAGCAATCAAGTACTTATGATGACTGTTTTTTATGACTTGACTCATATAAGTACTAAAACCTTACTCGTGGCATCAATTCGACTGGGTAGGAATATACATCTTTCATAGGGTGAATGATCCTAATTATGCTTATACAGCCCTCATAAACTTATGAACATTCAAGGCTCCTATGTTACTATCGTTATGATCAATATACATGAAAATATTAACAAGATCATAAAAATGGGAACATAGTTCAATTAATATAATCCTTTTCAAAGGATACTTTTTGGTCATCCAATGGAATTGCATGAGGAGATACTCATCCTCTAGTATTTATCAATACAGGATCATTTAGATACGAAGTTAAACATATAAATTGCTCACTCATCGACAATGCTTTTCCTTTAGAATGCTTCAACAAGTGGAGTATACTTACTTGCGATTTTAAAGACATCTTGTCGATTACCTCCTGCTGATTCTTAGAACATAAATCCTTTGTTTTGCGTCTTATCGATGGAGTTCCCTTGACCAGCTTATATTATTTCTTCAGCTGGGCCCAACTAAGCCCGAGTCTTTGCAACCTGTGCTTTGGCGGAAGAAACTTGAAGTCGAGCTCGGAGATTCATCTTCCCCTCCTCCGATACAATCCATGCATCCAAATGAAACGAAAACCATTGATTAGTAAACTTAAACCTTCATACTCACTTTTCGCCTGTTGAGCTCATTAGGCCCTAGTGTTGTAACCTAATGCTCTGATACCATATGTAACATCTCCATAATTTTAAGTAGTAATCTTGGGGAATTTAGTAAATTTCAAAAATTTCTTTTCACATTCCAACATCAGCTGTTAATTTCTTATTCTTTAAATGCAGACATTTAACCTGAACAAGATTAGCATACAAGAAATCTATAATTCAGCAGATACATCCTGACATAATAAAACACATGCACTAATAGAAGACATAGAAGTAAATGACATAACATCTCCATTGAATAAAACAATAATACCAAATGAACACACATAAGATCGAGACAAAACAATAATACCAAATGAACACACATAAGATCGAGACAATGATATAGGTGGTTCACCCCGACTGGGCTACGTCCACAAAGGCAGGTCATATTTTCTTTCTATTATTTCAGAGGAGAATTACATCCAACAACACATATGTTGCAATAATTTCTTTCCATGGGCTTGCAGTCTCTCTTATCGAGAGCATCGATGCGAATATCCTTCCAATGCACGCTAAACAAAACAAGTCG
This sequence comes from Larix kaempferi, assembly GCA_027924585.1. Taxonomy (NCBI): domain Eukaryota; kingdom Viridiplantae; phylum Streptophyta; class Pinopsida; order Pinales; family Pinaceae; genus Larix; species Larix kaempferi. The sequence goes on along the minus strand of BSBM01000771.1, from coordinate 11,946,804 downwards.
TATAACGACTTCTCATTAATCATAATAGTGCAGAATATTACTATCTACCTTGTAACTCTATTGTCCAATAATACGATTGCTTCCCCAGCTACCACATATTAATTTATGACAATCCTTTACCACAGATTCTTAGCATAGTTATTAGCTTCAATTACCCGACGACCACTCGTATAGGAGTATATATCGGCATATATTAGACTGAGAATAAACTAATGATTTAGTAACTGGAGTCTACAGTTTGGGAATCAATTCTTCTGCATCATTTATATTCTAGGAATAGAATTAAAATCCAAATGCAAGGATCAAACGCATGGGATTTGTGAAAATCGACTTCATTTTTGAGAACACTCTGTCTATGGAATCGGTCTACACATGAGGACAATTACTCTATCTACTGACAGAAAAACAAATTTAAAACTGGAATCGATTTTGTAACACACGAAAAACAGAGTTTCAATCTAAGCAAATAACGCCTTCACAATTAAGACTTGGAGTTATCATTCTATAGGACAGAGTTTCAATCTAACGTCTTCACATTTAATATCTGGAGTTTATCATTAAAAGACAGAGTTCGATCTAACGTCTTCATAATTAATAGCTGGAGTTTATCATTTAAAAGACAGAGTTCCAATCTAACGTCTTCATAATTAATAGCTGGAGTTTATCATTTAAAAGACAGAGTTCGATCAGGGAACTAAACGCCTTCCCCAGGTAACAACGCATTGTTTGGAGTACAAATAAATACACCACTGAGGGTTACACCCAATATAACCCTTTCAGACAGAGCCTGCTATGGCCTATAATTTTAAATATTAAAATCAATCACGAGGAAACACTGTGTATTTCATAATAGCAATAGGATAAAATAGAAAACCTAAGAACTTTCCTAAATCCATTCTATTCACTATCTAACTCAGTGATTCAAACAGCACACGGTTGTTACCGGGTTGGGGATAACAATTAATACAGCGACCAACGTCAGGTGACCTGATATATATCATTCTTCACTCAGCATTCAAACCATATACAGGTCGGTGTTAAAACGGATACTCATGCGAATCATGGAGGCAACCTCTCTCGCCGATTGATAAAACTATAATGGTGAAAGTCTACTGTTCCACAATATTATAGGTAACAGAGTATGAAAAACACAAAGGGGGTTGGATATGTCCCTTACAAAGTGAAGTCGCAGCAATAGATCGTTTGAGATCGGCTATTTGCGAAAATGACTATTAAAACAACACTTGGAATGCTTATACAAGAAAACCCTGTCAAACAAGTACAGATCGGTACAAAGTATAAACTCCATAAATGATTCCCATCACGCACAGACATGGCTTTGTCCACCGGACAGAGTGAAAAATAAGAAAATCGGAAATGCAAGCAGCAAGTCCAGCGAAAATAAGTTGAGTCGCAACCCTTAACAGAGATTAAAGGAATCATTACTTCACATGCAGAGATCAGAATATTAACTTACAAATTTCGGCGTAGCATCAAAATACACAGTTGCTGAACCAGTCAAGGAAGAAACGCTTTACCTCCCTTCTGGAGATCGAATAAAAAGTCACACAGGGGTCAAGGCGGGAACACCCTCCTCATTCAACAGGGTCAAGCCTTGAACGCCATACTCCTTTCGAGATCCCATCATCGGTCTCTGTCGCTCGAATAAAAGAGAAGCATGCACCGAACAGAATTCAGAAGAACTGATGTGGGTTCCAATTTTAGATCGGAATCCCCGGGTTGTATTCAGGGCTCTCATTTAATACTGAAACAATACTCTCCATCGATTTCCCCACTATTCTCTCTACGGTTGAGATTTCAAACCATCTATTGCAAGAATTGGTACTGACATGTTGCCCCCCCCAGGAGCTATCCTCCTTCGCAGGGTTTTATACTGAATTATTTTGCAGAGACGCCCCCCTTCTCTCGCAAGGAATCGTGTTAATTCTTCTACCGAGTGTACTATTGTTGCGTCCACCAAAAGGTGTTTAAACTCTGACAGATGGCAGTACTAGTAGATCGGCGATCTGCCCATGATGGAGACAAGGCCCTAAGCAAATTCCTTAACTTTCTCAATTGCTAAATTTAGAAAGTGGCGGGTAGGTATGGTTCCTCTTTAAACGAAGGTGGTTGGGATCTCCACCAAGGGATCATCCTCCTACTAAGACGTTGGGTGGTTACATAAATTAGTTTCTTCCAAAAAGGTATCATGATATCCCTATAATTCTTTTGTATAGAAATTCTTTTGAAATGAATAAATAGTTTAGGAATAGCTCTTACTATAAACATATAGAGAATAAAAATTCATTGGGTCTTTTAAATGGATATGTAGAGATAGGATATATATATATACTAAAAAAAATCTTTTAATATATTTACATTTAAACATATTAAGCACTGAATAGACAAACCCTATATTGTCGAACCTTTGTCGTTAAGCTTAAGGGAATATGTAAAACTACCTATACATTTATGGCCTTCCAACCACCCTGCTACTCCCCTTAGTAGATTTGTTTGTCCATCGTTTCAGTGGTGTTATTATAAATTTACTATTTATAACATACAACCTAGAAGAAGAAAAGATGATACACTTTTCCCACGTCCACTGGGGCACCTCGGCATTGAGTTCCTCACCAGGGAATCAATGTAGTAATCAATTTCACTTAGAAATAGTGGGGCATAAAGGAGGGATATTACAACTTGCATATATGAGACATAACTAACACATGATACATATCTAACATGACTATGTATCCTAATACTAACATCACACACACACACATATATCGGCCAAACAATAGAACCACATGTCCACAGTGTCGTCAAACCGATGAAGTCTCATAATTAAGCAAATACAACATATAATAATAGTTTAGGTAGTAATGTCAAAATGGGGCATTACAACTATGCAAATGACATTAAAAATTTAAATTTGATTGTAAAGAAAATCTAATCTACTGTGTAAGGAGACTGTGAATACCTGAAACACTGTGCACACATTGTTTGGAATGTTATGAATGGTTGAGTCTTGGATGACTTGTGATAAATGCACTGCTTGAATGATAGATGAATCCAAGGTATGAATACCTGAAACACTGTGCAAATGATATTAAAAATTTACATCTGATTGTAAAGGAAATCTGATCTGGGTGCAAGGAGACTATGAATACCTGAAACACTGTGCAAATAGTGTTGGGCTATTGATGGATGGTTGAGTCCTGGATGACTTGTGATAAACGCACTGCTTGAATGATAGATGAATCCAAGGTGTGCAAATGGATTCAATTGTGTGCAAACAGGTTGGTTTATAGTTTTTTTTATGTTGAAAATGATTGTTTAGGGGAATTGACATGGATTGCAAGGTTAATTCTGGGAATGGGAGGCTGGGATTGATTTGGAACTGATCGAATGGCTAGAGATTTCTGTTTGCATGATCCATGTGATCTTAGTGAGTTTAATGGATGATTTGATTTTGGGCAGCTGGGAATTCGATTAATGCCTGATTTTGTTGATCCATGTGCTTTGGTTGAGTTTAATGCTTGATTTGATTTTGGGCAACGAATTCTGTTTTGCTAATTTAAGAGTTTAATGGATGATTTGATTTTGGGCCTTCGTAGAGTTTTGCAGCTCCTTTTGATTTTATGAATTTTAATGAATGATTTGATTTTTTCAGTGGGTGGGTGTCATTTATTGAGGTTGCATGTGTGAGTTGTTGATTAATTCTGGACCAGATGCTGACCCTAATTCCTCTTGCACTGTGCAGGTGGTAATGTGTGATGGAACGCTGGTTGTCGCTGTTTGATTGTTGCTTCTCCAGTTGTGGTTCATGAGGGCTGATGTGATGCCTAGGATGTACTTGGTAGATTAAGTATGATAGGCTTTTTTGATGTTAGATTTGTCATTAATGGAAAACCAGAGTTTGTTCTCTATTGGACATGATGGTTTGTAATGTTGGCATTAAATGGACTGCATACTGTTAGCTGGGGTTAGATAATCAGTTATTAAATGTTTTTTGGACTTAATATAATATCTATTTATGCATAAATATGTTGGTTTATGAATTTTAATTAAGCTGGGAATGTTCAAGATTAGGGTGGTTGATGTGATGGGAACCATGACCACTAGTGGTTCCCGCACAACAATAGGAGTCTCTCTCCTACCAGAAAAAATCCTAAATCATAGGGATTGAAGGATTGATTGAAGATCTGACTGGGATGGCACAAGACCTAGGCAAAACTATATATATGAATGCACTGAGATAGCATAGGATGCCGTGTTGTGCATGGAGAAAATATGCTTAGTGTTTTCTCTATTTTCATAAGTCCATCATTGCTTGTTACAGACTGAGAGAGATTGTGCCACGTGGAAGTGATTGTTTGACGTTCTAGTGCATGGTGGTGATCTAGTTCGGGGGTGGAGCTGGGAAAACAGTCTATTTGCTCTCTCCTATGATTGGGAGGAGCTTATTCTCCACGTAAACAATTTCATTATTATCAAGTAAGTGTATTGTTATGTGAATTTATTAAGTTATGAATGTCAATAATACTCTTCGGATCAGTTATGGTTGCTTTTATTTATATGGGAAGTTTTGACGGCATTGATGGATTATATAAAATTGTTATGAGATAAAGGATTTAATATGTATTCATATGGGTTTCTTTCTTTTAAAGTCATCTTTTAAATTTGATTGAAATGTTGTTTATGATTATATACAGAAATCTCAGTTAAACTCTGTAATTTTTATATACATCGGTTAAAAATCTGGCGAATACTTTTTCCCTGTAAAAGCATCCAATGTTGTCATTTTTCTTCTTCTTTATTTTGGTATTAATTTTATAGTAAGTCGCAGTTTTTGAAATTGTTGAATAGTAGAGGAAGGCTTTAAAATTTCTATCTATATTTACTGATATAAAATCTTTGGGTTGGGTCGTATAATTACATTACAAATCCGTCAAATAGATTATGTCAATCTATTCGTCAATTCCCATAAGGATGCTCTGGTAACCCTCTCACTGAACCTTAAAAATGCAAGTTGAATCACCTTTAGAACCTTCTTCAATGTTCAAACATCGAACAGTCTAAGATATAGGATGCCGCCAATGAAAAAGAATGACTCCTCTTGTGAAGTTTGTCAAATCTTGAAATGCTTGCAGATTTTTCTCTTGGCTCCCATTATTCCAACAGTCAAACCGCCGCAACACAAGCATATAGGCCGAAATAATGTCTCTGTGGATCTCCGTCAATTCACTTAAAGGAAAAAGCATAAACACCACCGCCACCAACACCTTTGGCGCACGAGACAACGAGATTTTCAAGGGAAAATCTGTCAAGACTTCTCAAAAGATCCAAAACTATTTTCCCTGTCGACCTTGCAAACCCTCTTCTGTAAATATATTAAAGCGAGCTATCTAGAACTTGAGTTTTGCCATCGAATCCTCAGTCTAGAGCGTCTAAATGGCTGCCACCATGGAGTCAATTGCAAAAGAGCAAAGAATGTGAAGTTTTTTTCTTGAACTATGCAGTCAAAGCTTTACCGTTTCTGTTCAGAAAACAACCAGAAATTCAGTCTGTCACCCTCTATTGAAAAAGGAAATGCAACACTACATCACAACCAGGGAATGATAAAAAAAGCATGAATCTAGTGAAATTTCTTACCGCCGCATAATCTATCAAAATTTATTTATTTATTGTTTGGTTTCTTCCCCTGTCCAAAATCCAGCCTATCGATCAAGTAATCTCCGAGGGTCTCCTATTGGGGGATTAGTATTCCCCGTTGATTGACAAGACGGGAATGCATTGAAAGGCATTGGCATTATACGGTTTCAATGTAGGCGGTAAGAGGTTGTGGCTTGGAAATTAAATATTTTGAACGATCAGGGAATAGCAGTGCAGCAGCGGGCCCAGCAAAATGGCCAAGGGTAATTACGATCAACGCAGAGTGGTTACTAAGATGTAGAGACTAGGGTATAGGATGGCAATCCATATGCACCCCACAGCAGACTAATTAAGTCTGCTGCAGGGTTCTCTGACATACCCTCAACTTCCGTGCGCATCCTCAATTTCTGACATACCCTTTTTCTCAGCAAAATTTTCCGGCATACTAATTGAATGGTCTATTCACATTGCATCATGCATGTCCTCACGAATCTAATACCCATTACCCATTACTTATGGATGGAATCATGGGTTGAGAACCATGCATACAGCAGGTCCGATATCATGTATAACAAATACCTAGATACCTGGAGCCCGTCCATGCATACAACATGACATATATAGCGCGGCACATCAGCTTTTGAATTTTGAATTTTGAAATTTCAAGTGCTCGCGCTCCAGGAACACCCGTGTCTTCCTCCTTCCAATGCGATGGATGGATGGCAAAGGGTTCTACTAAGCCACGCATTCCAATGCGATGGATGGACCGCAAAGGGTTCTGCTAGATCCATTCAGCACCAGCCTCACTTGGTTTCTTCGGAATCCGGATATATTTTTGAGATTTTACCATGTACATCAAGTGTCGATACCCACTGAAACAAGAGTTGGCAAGAATTCAAATAAACATTATGTGTTTTCGATCTAGTCTTGCTTTCCCAGTTACGACTGTCGGGCATTATTGAAAGCACTTTCCTTGGTTTTTTTCACTCCTCTTTCTTCAGCTACCAAGCTTTAGCTATCGATCGACGCTAATCGCTTCTCATTATCATTTTGTTCCTTGGAGTCTATTCACTTCGTTTGACAAAGAAATTATTACAGTGATGAGAAACGCTAGGGCTAATATCAATGGTATCGAATAAATCTTGTTCAATTTTCAAGAAATTTCAATCGTATTAGTTATGGCATTAATAAATTCTCACGAGTCCTCTGCAACCAATCTAACTATTCGTGGAGGGCTGGTCACGGCATGCACAAGTGCCAGAATATACAAGGAAGGCGTAAGATGTGGCGCATGGTATCAAGTATGGTATTATGAGAGGTTTGCTTTACTTTGGGATTTTCATGGATCAAAATTGAATTATAGTATACATTCCATTAATTCTTATCTATTAATCTTTGATTTGATTAAGATCATGTACATATCTGGTCCACTTATTCAGGAGTGAAAGTTTGGTTCCAAGTTTCTAGAGCCTGGCAAGTGGCACAAGTTAAAAGGTGAACATATAGTGATATGTTAAAGGCACTTACCATATACGTTGATATATAACATATATAAATTTTCATTGATGGTAAGCCTAATCATTTGGATTAAAAATTTAAAAAATCTTTTGTGAAAACTTAAGAACTTTTGTGAAGAGAAGTCAACTTTCTATTCAACGTTAATCCCAAGTGACATTAGACATTTATGTATAGAGATTCAACATTTAGTTGCCACGTAGGAATTCATTAATCAACTTTGTAATTTAACTATTATTTCAACTAAAATTTTTACTTAAAAATTCAAATTGAAACCTAAAATAATAAAAAAACCTAAAGTGAATTTAGACATAAATCAATGCATACCCAAATGTTGAAATCTTTCTTACCTTTACAATTGAGTGGCATGTTCCAATAGTATGAAGACCTAATTTGCAAAGCACTTTTTGATACCTTTAATGTGAAATCATTATTATTATTTATTGAATAATTTTTTTTATAATATTTATATAATTAATATAAATAATAATAATTAAATAGGTTTAAAAATATTTATTAATAAAACAATTTTATAATATTTATATAATTAACATAAACAATCATTAATTATTTAGAAAATTTTATTAATAAAAATAAAAATGGTTGAGTCTAACTTCTTTTTAAGTCTTTTTAAAGTAAAAACCTAAAGAGCTAAATCTTTTAATGATATTTTGCACAATGATTCAAACCTACTTACAAGCATTGAAACCCAATTTGTTGTTAGGCCTATCTAATAATGGTCCACCTTTATTAATAAATGCTTCTCTCCTATTAATTAATGTATGTTTATGCTAGATATAATGAAGAAAACATTATAATATGTTTTTTCTATTTAGTTAATAATAAGAGTAATTTCAAGTTAAAAGTACATCAACAAGTGACTTGAAAATTAGGCCATTTAAATGAAGATCGATTTATGCTTTTTCGGATTTGAAATATGAAAAAGGTACAAAACGTTTGCTAACTAACACTTATGGGACATCATCTAGAACATCTTCCTTGACTATAACAAGCCATGTGTTTCTTCTTCACATTATGCATACTCTTAATATAGTCCACCATTCTCCTGACCTTAATAAACATTATTTTGATCACATCTTTAAACAACCTATTCTTCTTATATAAAACCTTCTTGTATCATATAGACCTTTGTTTCCATTGTACCAAACTTTCAAGACCAAACTCTTATTTATGGCAAGGCACATTGCCTAGAATCCTGTTCCTTGCATGTCATGAAATCATCTACCAAATTAGGCATCCTTCCTTGAAGTTTGATTTACTCTACAATCATCAATTTTTCCCATCTAGGGAGATGATATAACCCATGACAAGTTTGAATATTCTATAATATCACTAGGCTATTCCATACTTGACAATACCTTCTCGTGATTTTCTATTGTACATTGGTTTCTAATCTAATATGATCAACTCCTATAGATCTCATGCACCCTAATCCATCTACAAGTCATGTATTCATCTCTGAAATACCCCTAGGATAACCTATAATTTTCCCCTTAAATTGAGTGCCAGCACACCCTATTTTGTATGTCCTTCACATCATTTCAATTCTTAGTATCCATTTATCAATAACCTTGTTCCAAATCTTATCCCTAATATGCAACCTATATAACAGTTACTTTGATAATTGAAACCATTAAGCAAGTTCATTATTGTAACTCTAAACCTAATATAATAGCCACAGATTTAAATTTTCATGCTCAATCTATCACATCAAAATTTAATATTGAAAAATTGTGTAATGGACCAAATATTATGGTGGAGAACTAAAATTCTAAGATGCATTACAAATTAAAGAACTTGAAAGTTAACATGATGTCTAACAAAATTTTTAAAATTACAACATTAAGTTAAACTTGAGATTCTATTGTATGAGGGATAAGAAAACCAACATGATAGATTTACAGAAATTTTGGTTTCATTTATGCAATATGTGATATAAGTGATCTAATAGATAACATCAGTGACCTATCATACAATACATTTGATCTAATATGTGACACCAAAAATATGTGACTCATCTACAACCTAAAAATCTGATGCATCAAATGCAACCTAAATGTTCTAATATATTGAACTTTAATTTACCCAAATTTGAAGGGAACAACCAAAGAATCTAGGTATCATATGGTTAAACAAAGTTAAAAGGTATTTCAAAATGAATCCAAATCAAAGGCTTGCTTCCACACTAGAGATTGTTTAAATCAACATTTGTCAATATATGCTTTGATGATGAAAAGAAAATCGTCATTAAAATCAACCACCTTTGAAAAACAAGATTAGTGGAAGATTATACTAAAGAATGAGAAATTTTGGTTACTTGAATCTTAGAAAGGCCCAAAGGTAAGATGTTAACAAAATATTTTGCTTAAAAATAGGAAAAAATGAAACACAATTGTGGAGCATATCTTCTATTGAATATTCGAAAACCAAAGCTAAGCTTCTAGAAAAGAGCTCCTCAATCATTGAAGAGTGTCCTTCAATTTGGAAAGGAGAAAGAATAGATGTGCACCATAACACAAATGTGATATTATATCTCCAAAACATGAAGGCAACACAATATATTGACAAGATGTGCTACAAATATATCTATGATTGTGTCTCAAACAGGGTAATTTTTAAGGATTATAAAAGTATACTCAAGTATAGTATTCTAGGCGATTATTATGGATTTAAAAAAACATATATATAGATTGGTAGGCAAATATTAAATATGAAACATACAATTTACTACTGAAACTTGTAAATTTAGGCGAATATTATGATAAACAATGTATTTTATGTAATTATAGGCGATATTAGAGCCTAAAAATGACCAAATAACGAATTTATTTTTTGAAAGAAAACCCAAAAAATAGCCAATTGGCGAAATTTCGCCCCTAAAAATTTCCCTGGTCTCAAATCAAAACTTCAATATAAAGTATTGTGACAATATGCTAATCTCTATCTCTAACTTAGATGAGGAAGGAGAACAAGAACACGCCTAAGATACTAGATAAAAATCATATGACAAGAAGACCATGCCAAAAATATCACGATAAGCTATGATAGTCACAACACATGAAATTTAAATACAAAGAGGTATGATGTAAATGGACTTTCCTAAGATCTTAAGTACTAGTAGCTATGACATGAATCCCACAACCCAAAACCTTAAATCTCATGTCTTTTACCCATCCTTCTCGGTTCGCTTTTAAAGAGATGCGATACCATTTAAAAATAAAACTTATCATGACCCTGCTGGTTTCTTAATCCATTACCTTTCAAATATGACCTAGTTAAGTCAGCTGAGAACTACATGTACCTCCTCTTTGAACTTTATCTATCCAATTCAAAAGTATTAAATTTGAACATTAAAACCAACACACACACACACACACATTAGGAAATAGGACCTATTTCAAATATTATCCCATCTAATCCCCTTTTGAAATAAGCCTCTAGCTCGATCAAGATCATCTAAAATATATTCCCAAAATCCATTCAAATGATGGAATATGACCTCATTTGACCTTTGAAGTATTATCAAGACTCCTACAAATCTAGAAATGAGCCTCTTCAAAAGAAATCATTGGGCCTCTTTTGAAGATTGTCTAGTCCCTTTCGAAAGATTGGCCCAATTAATCCCCTTCGAAAGATCAACCCATCACACCTATTTTTATTTTACCCATTGGGACCTTCAAAATATTTATTTAATTAGGGGTGTGTGCAAGCTAATAAGGGTCTCTTTTGACATGTTAGATGCAATAGAAAACTTAAAAAACAAACATCCATCAACTTACATGGATATTTTGAGACACATACATCTCTCTCTTACTAACCCCTAACCTCTAACCCCTCTCTCTAAATATTACTAACCCCTAACCTCTAACCCATCACTCTAAATCCTACTAACCCCATATGTCTCTACCTCTAACACTTTAACATCCCCCCTCTCGTTCTCCCTTTAACTGTTGTCCCCTGAATAGGTATCCCTATTGGATGAAATAATCCAAGTATGGAGTTTTGTCGACCCTCCACGGTTCACGACAAGCCTCCCATGCTTTCGCAAAATCCCTGTCGGTCTCATACTCTATCTTCATGGACTCTATTCTTGTTGCTTGAACTGTCGTTGTGTTCAACAATGCAACTCTTCGACTCAGCACGTCGGTAACCTTGTTCGACTTGCCCGACCTATGTCGCAACATGAAAGTGTATCCTTGCAGGAACTCGACCCATTTCATGTGTCGTTGATTCAACTTCGACTGAGTATTCAAATACCTCAGTGCTTGGTGATCTGTGCATAACAGAAATTCCTTGGGAAGCAAATAATGCCTCCACTTCTTCAATGCCTAGACAATAGCATAGAACTCCTGGTCATAGACCGAATATTTTCGCTTTGCATCATCCAAGTTCTCACTGAATAATGCAATTGATCGGAGGGGGTTTAGTCAGCCTCCTAGAGCTTGTTACATGCCCTAGGGGCTTGGATACCTAGCCCACAATAGGCTTAATCAGTGATTGGGGAACTACAACATGCAATCTAAATGTTGTACTATGTGCATTGGCTCTAGTGACATACAAGAAGTGATCTCCTATCTCTTCATTAGACCATTAGATGTTGCAAATCACAATGATATGTGGTTGAGTAATTGCATTATGAGTGAAGTAATGGGCATCCACGATATACATCGAAAGAAGCAAGGTGCATTGTAGAATGCATGTGGGGTCATAAGAGGGGTATCATATCAATATACTAGGTAGAAATATAAAGGGGTATAAAAAATGTTAATGAAAAAAATGATACATACAATATCTAGTGAAACTAGGGGTTTTTTAAAATTGGGAAGGCATATTGGGAGGGGGTTAAATAAAATTATTTTGGAAGGTATTTTCCAATATTTAGTGAAATTAGGGGTATTGTTTCATATGCCACAATCAAACATGCTATGATAGTTGTTTGTTGAGTGAATCCCTTGTGCTATCCTCATCCTCATGCCTATTGTCACCATTGTCTCTCTCATGATCATTACCATTGTCATCATCCCCATGCTCATCATCGCCATCATTGTCATCCCCATACTTATTGTTTTTATATTGGTTCAACTTTTCATATTCATAAACAACTTGATAAATTGCACAAGCTTTGTTATGGATTTGTTGTCATATTCAGAAACAACTTGATTGCACAAGCTTCATAAAAACTACTAGTATATTGGCATATAACACTAGTGTATATACCGATATATACACTAGTGTATATTGGTATATCATCCAGTATATACACCAGTGTATATATTGGTATATACACTGGTGTATATACTGGTCTATACACCAGTGTATATACTGGTGTGTATACACCAGTATATACACTGGTGTATATACCAGTATATACACCAGTGTATATACTGGTATAATACAGTGGTATATACACAAGTGTATATAGTGGTATATACACCGGTATATACATTGGTGTATATACTAGTATATACACCAGTGTATATACTAGTATAATATAGTGGTATACACATCAGTGTAGCATTCACTCCCTTTCTGCCCACTTATTGCTCCACCACTCCTAAGCAGCTCCATCCATGCCATAGCACCCACACATTCAGCCCATAACTGCTACCTTCTCTGTGCCACCTATGCTCAGCACTCCCTAGCATTCCTAGCATTCACTCCATGCAACCCTTTTTTGACTGCATTCACTTACTGGCCCAGCTGTCACGCTGCCCCCAATCGCTCACGCCTTCCTTACCTTCCCTTTTCACGCAGTATTATCTCTGCCTTCCCCATCTACCCACGTTTCTGCCTTCCAATTAACTTTAGATGAATTTAGTTAATAATATAATTAATTAATAATTTTCATCTCAAATTATTTACAAAGCTTAGAATATGTTTTGACCATAATTTTGAATTGAATGGTTGATAAATTTACACTGGTATATGCACTGGTGTATATACTGGTATATACACTAATGTATATACTAGTGTATATGCACTAGTATACATATTGGTGCATATACCAGTATATACACTAGCATATATACCTGTATATTAGTGTATATACACTAGTATATACACTGGTGTATATACTTGTATATATACCAGTATATACACTGGTGTATATACCAGTATATACACTGGTGTATATACTTGTATATACACAAGTATTGGTATATACACTAGTGTATATACATACACTATATATACACTGATATACTATATACACATATATATACATTGGCATATTAGATATATTAGATATATATGAATGTAAAGAATGTGTTACAATGAACTACAAACGAGCATCATATAGGATTCGAATTAGCCAAGTAGGACATTCGAATCTGAGCTCAGAGTCTAGCTTGGAGAATAATGGAGACATCATCCAGTAAGCAGTATCAGTCATAAATGGTAAGAGCTAGTCAAGTGTGTCCAACTGAGTCTAACATAACCATCTAGGCATAAATCAGAGAATGGAGACTCCAAGGGGAGTGCATGAGGCTGTCTAACTCAAAGTCTAGCTTAGATAACAATGAACACATCATCCAGTCAATAGTATCCGTCATAAATGGTAATAGTCAGTCAAGTGTGTCTAACTAAGTCTAACAGAACCATCTAGGCATAAATCAGGGAATGGAGACTCCAAGGGGGGTGCATGAGGCTGTTAGATAGTCAAGTGGAACTCCAAAACTGGCTAACTAGAATCTACAAGTAGTCAGCATGAGCAATCAGTGGAAAAACTACTCAATCAATGCACTAACTGAATGATAACTCCCGGTAGGTGAGATAAGGCACCCTAACTAAGTGATAACTGAAGGTAGGTGAGTAAAGGCGATCTAACTAACAATTGTAGGTGAGAAAGGCACACTTTCCATGCAGAGCAATCAAGAAGAGCGCATCAGGTAGGTAGGAGGCCAAATGGGGGCTAATGACATGCTCTGGGGAGCTGAAAGTGAGCTCTAGGTGGTGGGAGAACCACCCATATGATGACTGGATGCATGCAATTGCATGCAAATGCATGCCTACATGCCTGCATGAATGCATGACTACATGATGGTGTGAATATTCCAACACCTCCCCACAAGCTATACTATGAGATAATAACTGAAATCTGAAAAATAGGGCCCTGGTAACTGAGACCAAAGGTCACCTTGTACAATCAATCTAAATAAACTAAGTGAGGAAAGAGGGAAAAACCAGTGGGAAGAAATCCCTCCCTCAAAATAGTTTGAAGGATGCTAATGTAGCATATCATCACTCACCCCTGAAGGAGGTAAGTGTCCTTCTTTTCTGAAGAAGACTCAATCGATCTGAACTGGATCAGCAATGTGAGAAGGATGAAACCTTCCATTCTGAAAAATCTGATCTGCTTCTTCTATGATCATGTGGATCACCAACCAAATCACCGCCAGATCCAAGTGTAGTGGCTTCCCATCGAGGAAGAGGAGGAATATCAGGTGAGAGATCTGCAGGTTCTTGTGGATCTGGATCTCCCATTCGCTCATCTTCATCATCAGTTGTTAGACCTTCAGGTTCTTGTGGATATGGATCTAGCATTCCATCATCATCATCTCCATCTTCAGATTCTGAATCCGAAATGCCATGTGAAGATGCATCTACAACTAGCTCATCATAATATCCAAACTCTGAATCTGAAATCTCATGTGAACAAGCAAGTACAACTAGCTCATTATCACATCCAAACTTTGAATCTGAAATCTCATATGATGATGCTTCGCTCTCTTGATCATCAATCAAAAGAGGAGATATCTTCCTTTTGGGAAGAAGTGGATCATGCTACAAAAACATAATATGAAGATCATCATGAAGCATGCAATTCGAACCAACTAAGGTAGAATCAAAACCATGAATGTGTAGATAGTTCCTTGATATCTCCTTTGAACCAACATAGGTGAGATCATGACCAAGGAAACTATGACATGTTGACGGTGAATCTTCAACAAGATCACTGGTGGATGCAACAATGATGGTGGCCCATGAACCAATAGGTGCTAGATCTTCAGGTTCTTGTGGATATGGATCTAGCATTCTCTCAAAAAGAGTTATATTCCTCTTGGGAAGAAATGAATCATGCTCCAAAAACATGTGCTTGAGTTCTCCAACAATGGATGCAAGCAAATCAGATCCAAGACTTGGAAGATGGTTTCTCATGATCTCCCTTAAACCAACAGGGGTGAAATCAAAACCAAAATCACAGAAAGGTGGATGAGTCATGAACCCAAGCGAATGATAGAGTCTCCCATCGTTAGTGAAACTATGAAAACATGTGCCAATGGCTAAATAGAAATCCAATGACTAAAAAATTAAAAGAATAAGTATTTAATCTATATGTGTGAAAATGACACTTGCAATCATAAAAGATAGACTTTTATATCATATAATTAAATTTCAAAAAATAACTTAATTAAGAATATAATTGTGAAATCTACAAGAAATGAAACTTGCACTTACTTACTTCGGTGTAAAGCAAAATTTTCAAAAATATAGTTTTATGTGTTGTGAAACAAAATTTTCAAAAATAGAGTCTTATGTGTTGTGAAGTAAAATTTTCAAAAATGAAGTTTCCTCTATTGTTGTGGAAGATAGGGTTTTCTTGATGAAAGATTAAATTTCCTCTGATATGGAGCAAAATTTTCAAAAATTATCTAAATTGATTTAGAATATAATGATTTTATCAAAATACATTTTATATTAAATTTCTTAATCTTATTATTTAAATATAATAAAACCCTGGATGAAAATTGATATATGCTTTGTCTAATTTGATAACAAATTGCTATCAACAAAAAAACAAGCTAACATTCCATAGGATTCAACCAATTTTTAAAAATTAAATAAAAAATTCACATCATTGTAACCATCGTATATTGAAAAACCATATCCATCAAAGTGATTGAGTAGGATGGGAATTTCCAATTACAATAATATAAAATTGATTGAGTAAGATAAGAATTTCCAATTACAATAATATATATATGCATTTATTTGTACAAGTTTTATAACAATTATTATGACCTACCCCTATCATGGATATTATCTTTTTGAAAAGTCCATAATATAATTCTCTTCATTTTTTAAAAATGATTATCTTTGTGAAGACTAAGTGTTCATATATATTTTTGTTTATGCTCTCTTTGTCATATACTCAAAAATCAACATACCTTAAACTAATTTATGAAAATTAATTTGAATTAAAAACCTATTAATTTCCATGAGATTATGAAAATTTCTACAATAATAAAACAAATTAATTCACATCATTGTAACCATCGTATATTGAAAAACCATATCCATCAAAGTGATTGAGTAGGATGGGAATTTCCAATTACAATAATATAAACGTGATTGAGTAAAATAAGAATTTCCAATTACAATAATATATATATGCATTTATTTGTATAAGTTTTATAACAATTACTATGACCTACCCCTATCATGGATATTATCTTTTCGAAAAGTCCATAATATAATTCTCTTCATTTTTTTTAAATGATTATCTTTGTGAATACTAAGTGTTCATATATATTTTTCTTTATGCTCTCCTTGTAATATACTCAAAAATTAACATACCTTAAATTAATTTATGAAAATTAATTTGAATTAAAAACATATTAATTTCCATGAGATTATAAAAATTTCTCCAATAATAAAACAAATTAATCCACATCATTGTAACCATCGTATATTGAAAAACCATATCCATCAAAGTGATTGAGTAGGATGGGAATTTCCAATTACAATAATATAAAAGTGATTGAGTAAGATAAGAATTTCCAATTACAATAATATATATATGCATTTATTTGTATAAGTTTTATAACAATTATTATGACCTACCAGTGTCATGGATATTATCTTTTTGAAAAGTCCATAATATAATTCTCTTCATTTTCTTAAAATGATTATCTTTGTGAAGACTAAGTGTTCATATATATTTTTGTTTATGTTCTCTTTGACGTATACTCAAAAATCAACATACCTTAAATTAATTTATGTAAATTAATTTGAATTAAAAACCTATTAATTTCCATGAGATTATGAAAATTTCTCCAATAATAAAACAAATTAATTCACATCATTGTAACCATCGTATATTGAAAACCATATCAATCAAAGTGATTGAGTAGGATGAGAATTTCCAATTACAATAATATAAAAGTGATTGAATAAGATAAGAATTTCCAATTACAATAATATATATATATGCATTTATTTGTATAAGTTTTATAACAATTATTATGACCTACCCCTATCATGGATATTATCTTTTTGAAAAGACCATAATATAATTCTCTTCATTTTTTTAAAATGATTATCTTTGTGAAGACTAAGTGTTCATATATATTTTTGTTTATGCTCTCTTTGTCATATAATAAAAAATCGACATACATTAAATTAATTTATGAAAATTAATTTGAATTAAAAACCTATTAATTTCCATAAGATTATGAAAATTTCTCCAATAATAAAACAAATTAATTCACATCATTGTAACCATCGTATATTGAAAAACCATATCCATCAAAGTGATTGAGTAGGATGGGAATTTCCAATTACAATAATAAATATATATGCATTTATTTGTATAAGTTTTATAACAATTATTATGACCTATCCCTATCATGGATATTATCTTTTTGAAAAGTCCATAATATAATTCTCTTCATTTTTTTTAAATGATTATCTTTGTGAAGACTAAGTGTTCATATATATTTTTGTTTATGCTCTCTTTGTCATATACTCAAAAATCAACATACCTTAAATTAATTTATGAAAATTAATTTGAATTAAAAACCTATTAATTTCCATGAGATTATGAAAATTTCTCCAATAATAAAACAAATTAATTCACATCATTGTAACCATCGTATATTGAAAAACCATATCCATCAAAGTGATTGAGTAGGATGGGAATTTCCAATTACAATAATATAAAAGTGATTGAGTAAGATAAGAATTTCCAAATACAATAATATATATATGCATTTATTTGTATAAGTTTTATAAAAATTATTATGACCTACCCCTATCATGGATATTATCTTTTTGAAAAGTCCATAATATAATTCTCTTAATTTTTTTAAAATGATTATCTTTGTGAAGACTAAGTGTTCATATATATTTTTGTTTATGCTCTCTTTGTCATATACTCCAAAATCAACATACCTTAAATTAATTTATGAAAATTAATTTGAATTAAAAACCTATTAATTTCCATGAGATTATGAAAATTTCTCCAATAATAAAACAAATTAATTCACATCATTGTAACCATCGTGTATTGAAAAACCATATCCATCAAAGTGATTGAGTAGAATGGGAATTTCCAATTACAATAATATAAATGTGATTGAGTAAGATAAGAATTTCCAATTACAATTATATATATATATATATATATATATATATATATATATATATATATATATATATATGCATTGATTTGTATAAGTTTTATAACAATTATTATGACCTACCCCTATCATGGATATTATCTTTTTGAAAAGTCCATAATATAATTTTCTTCATTTTTTTAAAATGATTATCTTTGTGAAGACTAAGTGTTCATATATATTTTTGTTTATGCTCTCTGTCATATACTCAAAAATCAACATACCTTAAATTAATTTATGAAAATTAATTTGAATTAAAAACCTATTAATTTCCATGAGATTATGAAAATTTCTCCAATAATAAAACAAATTAATTCACATCATTGTAACCATCGTATATTGAAAAACCATATCCATCAAAGTGATTAAGTAGGATGGGAATTTCCAGTTACTATTATATAAAAGTGATTGAGTAAGATAAGAATTTCCAATTACAATAATATATATATGCATTTATTTGTATAAGTTTTATAACAATTATTATGACCTACCCCTATCATGGATATTATCTTTTTGAAAAGTTCATAATATAATTCTCTTCATTTTTTTAAAATGATTATCTTCGTGAAGACTAAGTGTTCATATATATTTTTGTTTATGCTCTCTTTGTCATATACTAAAAAATCAACATACCTTAAATTAATTTATGAAAATTAATTTGAATTAAAAACGTATTAATTTCCATGAGATTATGAAAATTTCTCCAATAATCAAACAAATTAATTCACATCATTGTAACCATCGTGTATTGAAAAACCATATCCATCAAAGTGATTGAGTAGGATGGGAATTTCCAATTACAATAATATAAAAGTGATTGAGTAAGACAAGAATTTCAAATTACAATAATATATATATGCATTTATTTGTATAAGTTTTATAACAATTATTATGACCTACCCCTATCATGGATATTATCTTTTTGAAAAGTCCATAATATAATTCTCTTCATTTTTTAAAATGATTATCTTTGTGAAGACTAAGTGTTCATATATATTTTTGTTTATGCTCTCTTTGTCATATACTCAAAAATCAACATACCTTAAATTAATTTATGAAAATTAATTTGAATTAAAAACCTATTAATTTCCATGAGATTATGAAAATTTCTCCAATAATAAAACAAATTAATTCACATCATTGTAACCATCTTATATTGAGAAACCATATCCATCAAAGTGATTGAGTAGAATGGTAATTTCCAATTACAATAATATAAAAGTGATTGAGTAAAATAAGAATTTCCAATTACAATAATATATATATGCATTGATTTGTATAATTTTTATAACAATTATTATGACCTACCCCTATCATGGATATTATCTTTTTGAAAATTCCATAATATAATTCTCTTCATTTTTTCAAAATGATTATCTTTGTGAAGAATAATTGTTCAAATATATTTTTGTTTATGCTCTCTTTGTCATATTCCCAAAAATCAACAATCCTTAAATTAATTTATGAAAATTAATTTGAATTAAAAATCTATTAATTTCCATGAGATTATAAAAATTTCTCCAATAATAAAACAAATTAATTCACATCATTGTAACCATCGTATATTGAAAACCATATCCATCAAAGTGATTGAGTAGGATGGGAATTTCCAATTACAATAATATAAAAGTGATTGAGTAAGATAAGAATTTCCAATTACAGTAATATATATATGCATTTATTTGTATAAGTTTTATAACAATTATTATCACCTACCCTTATCATGGATATTATCTTTTTGAAAAGTCCATAATATAATTCTCTTCATTTTTTCAAAATGATTATCTTTGTGAAGACTAAGTGTTCATATATATTTTTGTTGATGCTCTCTTTGTCATATTCTCAAAAATCAACATACCTTAAATTAATTTATGAAAATTAATTTGAATTAAAAATCTATTAATTTCCATCAGATTATAAAAATTTCTCCAATAATAAAAGAAATTAATTCACATCATTGTAACCATCGTATTGAAAACCATATCCATCAAAGTGATTGAGTATGATGGGAATTTCCAATTACAATAATATAAAAGTGATTGAGTAAGATAAGAATTTCCAATTCCAATAATATATATATATATATATGCATTTATTTGTATAAGTTTTATAACAATTATTATGACCTACCCCTATCATAGATATTATCTCTTTGAAAAGTCCATAATATAATTCTCTTCATTTTTTTAAAATGATTATCTTTGTGAAGACTAAGTGTTCATATATATTTTTGTTTATGCTCTCTTTGTCATATACTCGAAAATCCACATACCTTAAATTAATTTATGAAAATTAATTTGAATTAAAAACCTATTAATTTCGATGAAATTATGAAAATTTCTCCAATAATAAAACAAATTAATCCACGTCATTGTAACCATCGTATATTGAAAAACCATATCCATCAAAGTGATTGAGTAGGATGGGAATTTCCAATTACAATAATATAAAAGTGATTGAGTAAGATAAGAATTTCCAATTACAATAATATATATATGCATTTATTTGTATAAGTTTTATAACAATTATTATGACCTACCCCTATCATGGATATTATCTTTTTGAAAAGTCCATAATATAATTCTCTTCATTTTTTTAAGATGATTATCTTTGTGAAGACTAAGTGTTCATATATATTTTTGTTTGTGCTCTCTTTGTCATATACTCAAAAATCGACATACCTTAAATTAAATTATGAAAATTAATTTGAATTAAAAACCTATTAATTTCCATGAGATTATGAAAATTTCTCCAATAATAAAACAAATTAATTCACATCATTGTAACCATCGTATATTGAAAAATCATATCCATCAAAGTGATTGAGTAGGATGGGAATTTCCAATTACAATAATATAAAAGTGATTGAGTAAGATAAGAATTTCCAATTACAATAATATATATATGCATTTATTTGTATAAGTTTTATAACAATTATTATGACCTACCCCTATCATGGATATTATCTTTTTGAAAAGTTAATAATATAATTCTCTTCATTTTTTTAAAATGATTATCTTCGTGAAGACTAAGTGTTCATATATATTTTTGTTTATGCTCTCTTTGTCATATACTCAAAAATCAACATACCTTAAATTAATTTATGAAAATTAATTTGAATTAAAAACCTAGTAATTTCCATGAGATTATGAAAATTTCTGCAATAATCAAACAAATTAATTCACATCGTTGTAACCATCGTGTATTGAAAAACCATATCCATCAAAGTGATTGAGTAGGATGGGAATTTCCAATTACAATAACATAAAAGTGATTGAGTAAGACAAGAATTTCAAATTACAATAATATATATATATGCATTTATTTGTATAAGTTTTATAACAATTATTATGACCTACCCCTATCATGGATATTATCTTTTTGAAAAGTCCATAATATAATTCTCTTCATTTTTTAAAATGATTATCTTTGTGAAGACTAAGTGTTCATATATATTTTTGTTTATGCTTTCTCTGTCATATACTCAAAAATCAACATACCTTAAATTAATTTATGAAAATTAATTTGAATTAAAAACCTATTAATTTCCATGAGATTATGAAAATTTCTCCAATAATAAAACAAATTAATTCACATCATTGTAACCATCTTATATTGAGAAACCATATCCATCAAAGAATTTGAGTAGAATGGGAATTTCCAATTACAATAATATAAAAGTGATTGAGTAAAATAAGAATTTCCAATTACAATAATATATATATGCATTGATTTGTATAATTTTTTATAACAATTATTATGACCTACCCCTATGATGGATATTATCTTTTTGAAAATTCCATAATATAATTCTCTTCATTTATTCAAAATGATTATCTTTGTGAAGACTAATTGTTCATATATATTTTTGTTTATGCTCTCTTTGTCATATTCTCAAAAATCAACAATCCTTAAATTAATTTATGAAAATTAATTTGAATTAAAAATCTATTAATTTCCATGAGATTATAAAAATTTCTCCAATAATAAAACAAATTAATTCACATCATTGTAACCATCGTATATTGAAAACCATATCCATCAAAGTGATTGAGTAGGATGGGAATTTCCAATTACAATAATATAAAAGTGATTGAGTAAGATAAGAATTTCCAATTACAGTAATATATATATGCATTTATTTGTATAAGTTTTATAACAATTATTATCACCTACCCTTATCATGGATATTATCTTTTTGAAAAGTCCATAATATAATTCTCTTCATTTTTTCAAAATGATTATCTTTGTGAAGACTAAGTGTTCATATATATTTTTGTTGATGCTCTCTTTGTCATATTCTCAAAAATCAACATACCTTAAATTAATTTATGAAAATTAATTTGAATTAAAAATCTATTAATTTCCATCAGATTATAAAAATTTCTCCAATAATAAAAGAAATTAATTCACATCATTGTAACCATCGTATTCAAAACCATATCCATCAAAGTGATTGAGTACGATGGGAATTTCCAATTACAATAATATAAAAGTGATTGAGTAAGATAAGAATTTCCAATTCCAATAATATATATATTTATATATATATATATGCATTTATTTGTATAAGTTTTATAACAATTATTATGACCTACCCCTATCATAGATATTATCTCTTTGAAAAGTCCATAATATATTTCTCTTCATTTTTTTAAAATGATTATCTTTGTGAAGACTAAGTGTTCATATATATTTTTGTTTATGTTCTCTTTGTCATATACTCGAAAATCCACATACCTTAAATTAATTTATGAAAATTAATTTGAATTAAAAACCTATTAATTTCGATGAAATTACGAAAATTTCTCCAATAATAAAACAAATTAATTCACATCATTGTAACCATCGTATATTGAAAAACCATGTCCATCAAAGTGATTGAGTAGGATGGGAATTTCCAATTACAATAATATAAAAGTGATTGAGTAAGATAAGAATTTCCAATTACAATAATATATATATGCATTTATTTGTATAAGTTTTATAACAATTATTATGACCTACCCCTATCATGGATATTATCTTTTTGAAAAGTCCATAATATAATTCTCTTCATTTTTTTTAAATGATTATCTTTGTGAAGACTAAGTGTTCATATATATTGTTGTTTGTGCTCTCTTTGTCATATACTCAAAAATCGACATACCTTAAATTAATTTATGAAAATTAATTTGAATTAAAAACCTATTAATTTCCATGAGATTATGAAAATTTCTCCAATAATAAAACAAATTAATTCACATCATTGTAACCATCGTATATTGAAAAATCATATCCATCAAAGTGATTGAGTAGGATGGGAATTTCCAATTACAATAATAAAAAAGTGATTGAGTTAGATAAGAATTTCCAATTACAATAATATATATATGCATTTATTTGTGTAAGTTTTTAACAATTATTATGAACCACCCCTATCATGGATATTATATTTTTGAAAAGTCCATAATATAATTCTCTTCATTTTTTAAAAATGATTATCTTTGTGAAGACTAAGTGTTCATATATATTTTTGTTTATGCTCTCTTTGTCATATACTCAAAAATCAACATACCTTAAATTAATTTATATAAATTAATTTGAATTAAAAACCTATTAATTTCCATGAGATTATGAAAATTTCTCCAATAATAAAACAAATTAATTCACATCATTGTAACCATCGTATATTGAAAAACCATATCCATCAAAGTGATTGAGTAGGATGGGAATTTCCAATTACAATAATATAAAAGTGATTGAGTAAGATAAGAATTTCCAATTACAATAATATATATATGCATTTATTTGTATAAGTTTTATAGCAATTATTATGACCTACCCCTATCATGGATATTATCTTTTTGAAAAGTCCATAATATAATTCTCTTAATTTTTTTAAAATGATTATCTTTGTGAAGACTAAGTGTTCATATATATTTTTGTTTATGCTCTCTTTGTCATATACTCAAAAATCAACATACCTTAAATTAATTTATGAAAATTAATTTGAATTAAAAACCTATTAATTTCCATGAGATTATGAAAATTTCTCCAATAATAAAACAAATTAATTCACATCATTGTAACCATCGTATATTGAAAAACCATATCCATCAAAGTGATTGAGTAGGATGGGAATTTCCAGTTACAATAATATAAAAGTGATTGAGTAAGATAAGAATTTCCAATTACAATAATATATATATGTATTTATTTGTATAAGTTTTATAACAATTATTATGACCTACCCCTTTCATGGATATTATCTTTTTGAAAAGTTCATAATATAATTCTCTTCATTTTTTTAAAATGATTATCTTCGGGAAGACTAAGTGTTCATATATATTTTTGTTTATGCTATCTTTGTCATATACTCAAAAATCAACATACCTTAAATTATTTTATGAAAATTAATTTGAATTAAAAACCTAGTAATTTCCATGAGATTATGAAAATTTCCCCAATAATAAAACAAATTAATTCACATCATTGTAACCATCGTATATTGAAAAACCATATCCATCAAAGTGATTGAGTAGGATGGGAATTTCCAATTACAATAATATAAAAGTGATTGAGTAAAACAAGAATTTCAAATTACAATAATATATATATGCATTTATTTGTATAATCTTTATAACAATTATTATGACCTACCCCTATCATGGATATTATCTTTTTGAAAAGTCCATAATATAATTCTCTTCATTTTTTAAAATGATTATCTTTGTGAAGACTAAGTGTTCATATATATTTTTGTTTATGCTCTCTTTGTTATATACTCAAAAATCAACATACCTTAAATTAATTTATGAAAATTAATTTGAATTAAAAACCTATTAATTTCCATGAGATTATGAAAATTTCTCCAATAATAAAACAAATTAATTCACATCATTGTAACCATTGTATATTGAAAAACCATATCCATCAAAGTGATTGAGTAGGATGGGAATTTCCAATTACAATAATATAAAAGTGATTGAGTAAGATAAGAAGTTCCAATTACAATAATATATATATGCATTTATTTGTATAAGTTTTATAACAATTATTATGACCTACCCCTATCATGGATATTATCTTTTTGAAAAGTCCATAATATAATTCTCTTCATTTTTTTAAAATGATTATCTTTGTGGAGACTAAGTGTGCATATATATTTTTGTTTATGCTCTATTTGTCATATTCTCAAAAATCAACATACCTTAAATTAATTTATGAAAATTAATTTGAATTAAAAATCTATTAATTTCCATGAGATTATAAAAATTTCTCCAATAATAAAACAAATTAATTCACATCATTGTAACCATCGTAAATTGAAAACCATATCCATCAAAGTGATTGAGTAGGATGGGAATTTCCAATTACAATAATATAAAAGTGATTGAGTAAGATAAGAATTTCCAATTACAGTAATATATATATGCATTTATTTGTATAAGTTTTATAACAATTATTATCACCTACCCCTATCATGGATATTATCTTTTTGAAAAGTCCATAATATAATTCTCTTCATTTTTTCAAAATGATTATCTTTGTGAAGACTAAGTGTTCATATATATTTTTGTTGATGCTCTCTTTGTCATATTTTCAAAAATCAACATACCTTAAATTAATTTATGAAAATTAATTTGAATTAAAAATCTATTAATTTCCATGAGATTATAAAAATTTCTCCAATAATAAAACAAATTAATTCACATCATTGTAACCATCGTATTGAAAACCATATCCATCAAAGTGATTGAGTATGATGGGAATTTCCAATTACAATAATATAAAAGTGATTGAGTAAGATAAGAATTTCCAATTCCAATAATATATATATATATATATGCATTTATTTGTATAAGTTTTATAACAATTATTATGACCTACCCCTATCATGGATATTATCTCTTTGAAAAGTCCATAATATAATTCTCTTCATTTTTTTAAAATGATTATCTTTGTGAAGACTAAGTGTTCATATATATTTTTGTTTATGCTCTCTTTGACATATACTCGAAAATCCACATACCTTATATTATTTTATGAAAATTAATTTGAATTAAAAACCTATTAATTTCCATGAAATTATGAAAATTTCTCCAATAATAAAACAAATTAATTCACATCATTGTAACCATCGTATATTGAAAAACCATATCCATCAAAGTGATTGAGTAGGATGGGAATTTCCAATTACAATAATATAAAAGTGATTGAGTAAGATAAGAATTTCCAATTACAATAATATATATATGCATTTATTTGTATAAGTTTTATAACAATTATTATGACCTACCCCTATCATGGATATTATCTTTTTGAAAAGTCCATAATATAATTCTCTTCATTTTTTTTAAATGATTATCTTTGTGAAGACTAAGTGTTCATATATATTTTTGTTTGTGCTCTCTTTGTCATATACTCAAAAATCGACATACCTTAAATTAATTTATGAAAATCAATTTGAATTAAAAACCTATTAATTTCCATAAGATTATGAAAATTTCTCCAATAATAAAACAAATTAATTCACATCATTGTAACCATCGTATATTGAAAAACCATATCCATCAAAGTGATTGAGTAGGATGGGAATTTCCAATTACAATAATATAAAAGTGATTGAGTAAGATAAGAATTTCCAATTACAATAATATATATATGCATTTATTTGTATATGTTTTATAACAATTATTATGACCCACCCCTATCATGGATATTATCTTTTTGAAAAGTCCATAATATAATTCTCTTCATTTTTTAAAAATGATTATCTTTGTGAAGACTAAGTGTTCATATATATTTTTGTTTATGCTCTCTTTGTCATATACTCAAAAATCAACATACCTTAAATTAATTTATGTAAATTAATTTGAATTAGAAACCTATTAATTTCCATGAGATTATGAAAATTTCTCCAATAATAAAACAAATTAATTCACATCATTGTAACCATCGTATATTGAAATACCATATCCATCAAAGTGATTGAGTAGGATGGGAATTTCCAATTACAATAATATAAAAGTGATTGAGTAAGATAAGAATTTCCAATTACACTAATATATATATGCATTTATTTGTATAAGTTTTATAGCAATTATTATGACCTACCCCTATCGTGGATATTATCTTTTTGAAAAGTCCATAGTATAATTCTCTTCATTTTTTTAAAATGATTATCTTTGTGAAGACTAAGTGTTCATATATATTTTTGTTTATGCTCTCTTTGTCATATACTCAAAAATCAACATACCTTAAATTAATTTATGAAAATTAATTTGAATTAAAAACCTATTAATTTCCATGAGATTATGATAATTTCTCCAATAATAAAACAAATTAATTCACATCATTGTAACCATCGTATATTGAAAAACCATATCCATCAAAGTGATTGAGTAGGATGGGAATTTCCAGTTACAATAATATAAAAGTGATTGAGTAAGATAAGAATTTCCAATTACAATAATATATATATGCATTTATTTGTATAAGTTTTAAAACAATTATTATGACCTACCCCTATCATGGATATTATCTTTTTGAAAAGTTCATAATATAATTCTCTTCATTTTTTTAAAATGATTATCTTCGGAAAGACTAAGTGTCCATATATATTTTTGTTTATGCTCTCTTTGTCATATACTCAAAAATCAACATACCTTAAATTAATTTATGTAAATTAATTTGAATTAGAAACCTATTAATTTCCATGAGATTATGAAAATTTCTCCAATAATAAAACAAATTAATTCACATCATTGTAACCATCGTATATTGAAATACCATATCCATCAAAGTGATTGAGTAGGATGGGAATTTCCAATTACAATAATATAAAAGTGATTGAGTAAGATAAGAATTTCCAATTACACTAATATATATATGCATTTATTTGTATAAGTTTTATAGCAATTATTATGACCTACCCCTATCATGGATATTATCTTTTTGAAAAGTCCATAATATAATTCTCTTCATTTTTATAAAATGATTATCTTTGTGAAGACTAAGTGTTCATATATATTTTTGTTTATGCTCTCTTTGTCATATACTCAAAAATCAACATACCTTAAATTAATTTATGAAAATTAATTTGAATTAAAAACCTATTAATTTCCATGAGATTATGACAATTTCTCCAATAATAAAAGAAATTAATTCACATCATTGTAACCATCGTATATTGAAAAACCATATCCATCAAAGTGATTGAGTAGGATGGGAATTTCCAGTTACAATAATATAAAAGTGATTGAGTAAGATAAGAATTTCCAATTACAATAATATATATATGCATTTATTTGTATAAGTTTTATAACAATTATTATGACCTACCCCTATCATGGATATTATCTTTTTGAAAAGTTCATAATATAATTCTCTTCATTTTTTTAAAATGATTATCTTCGGGAAGACTAAGTGTCCATATATATTTTTGTTTATGCTCTCTTTGTCATATACTCAAAAATCAACATACCTTAAATTAATTTATGTAAATTAATTTTAATTAGAAACCTATTAATTTCCATGAGATTATGAAAATTTCTCCAATAATAAAACAAATTAATTCACATAATTGTAACCATCGTATATTGAAATACCATATCCATCAAAGTGATTGAGTAGGATGGGAATTTCCAATTACAATAATATAAAAGTGATTGAGTAAGATAAGAATTTCCAATTACACTAATATATATATGCATTTATTTGTATAAGTTTTATAGCAATTATTATGACCTACCCCTATCATGGATATTATCTTTTTGAAAAGTCCATAATATAATTCTCTTCATTTTTTTAAAATGATTATATTTGTGAAGACTAAGTGTTCATATACATTTTTGTTTATGCTCTCTTTGTCATATACTCAAAAATCAACATACCTTAAATTAATTTATGAAAATTAATTTGAATTAAAAACCTATTAATTTCCATGAGATTATGATAATTTCTCCAATAATAAAACAAATTCATTCACATCATTGTAACCATCGTATATTGAAAAACCATATCCATCAAAGTGATTGAGTAGGATGGGAATTTCCAGTTACAATAATATAAAAGTGATTGAGTAAGATAAGAATTTCCAATTACAATAATATATATATGCATTTATTTGTATAAGTTTTATAACAATTATTATGACCTACCCCTATCATGGATATTATCTTTTTGAAAAGTTCATAATATAATTCTCTTCATTTTTTTAAAATGATTATCTTTGGGAAGACTAAGTGTCCATATATATTTTTGTTTATGCTCTCTTTGTCATATACTCAAAAATCAACATACCTTAAATTAATTTATGAAAATTAATTTGAATTAAAAACCTAGTAATTTCCATGAGATTATGAAAATTTCCCCAATAATAAAACAAATTAATTCACATCATTGTAACCATCGTATATTGAAAAACCATATCCATCAAAGTGATTGAGTAGGATGGGAATTTCCAATTACAATAATATAAAAGTGATTGAGTAAGACAAGAATTTCAAATTACAATAATATATATATGCATTTATTTGTATAAGTTTTATAACAATTATTATGACCTACCCCTATCATGGATATTATCTTTTTGAAAAGTCCATAATATAATTCTCTTCATTTTTTAAAATGATTATCTTTGTGAAGACTAAGTGTTCATATATATTTTTGTTTATGCTCTCTTTGTCATATACTCAAAAATCAACATACCTTAAATTAATTTATGAAAATTAATTTGAATTAAAAACCTATTAATTTCCATGAGATTATGATAATTTCTCCAATAATAAAAGAAATTAATTCACATCATTGTAACCATCGTATATTGAAAAATCATATCCATCAAAGTGATTGAGTAGGATGGGAATTTCCAGTTACAATAATATAAAAGTGATTGAGTAAGATAAGAATTTCCAATTACAATAATATATATATGCATTTATTTGTATAAGTTAAATTATAACAATTATTATGACCTACCCCTATCATGGATATTATCTTTTTGAAAAGTTCATAATATAATTCTCTTCATTTTTTTAAAATGATTATCTTCGGGAAGACTAAGTGTCCATATATATTTTTGTTTATGCTCTCTTTGTCATATACTCAAAAATCAACATACCTTAAATTAATTTATGTAAATTAATTTGAATTAGAAACCTATTAATTTCCATGAGATTATGAAAATTTCTCCAATAATAAAACAAATTAATTCACATCATTGTAACCATCGTATATTGAAATACCATATCCATCAAAGTGATTGAGTAGGATGGGAATTTCCAATTACAATAATATAAAAGTGATTGAGTAAGATAAGAATTTCCGATTACACTAATATATATATGCATTTATTTGTATAAGTTTTATAGCAATTATTATGACCTACCCCTATCATGGATATTATCTTTTTGAAAAGTCCATAATATAATTCTCTTCATTTTTTTAAAATGATTATATTTGTGAAGACTAAGTGTTCATATACATTTTTGTTTATGCTCTCTTTGTCATATACTCAAAAATCAACATACCTTAAATTAATTTATGAAAATTAATTTGAATTAAAAACCTATTAATTTCCATGAGATTATGATAATTTCTCCAATAATAAAACAAATTAATTCACATCATTGTAACCATCGTATATTGAAAAACCATATCCATCAAAGTGATTGAGTAGGATGGGAATTTCCAGTTACAATAATATAAAAGTGATTGAGTAAGATAAGAATTTCCAATTCCAATAATATATATATATATATATATATATATGCATTTATTTGTATAAGTTTTATAACATTTATTATGACCTACCCCTATCATGGATATTATCTCTTTGAAAAGTCCATAATATAATTCTCTTCATTTTTTTAAAATGATTATCTTTGTGAAGACTAAGTGTTCATATATATTTTTGTTTATGCTCTCTTTGACATATACTCGAAAATCCACATACCTTATATTAATATATGAAAATTAATTTGAATTAAAAACCTTTTAATTTCCATGAGATTATGAAAATTTCTCCAATAATAAAACAAATTAATTCACATCATTGTAACCATCGTATATTGAAAAACCATATCCATCAAAGTGATTGAGTAGGATGGGAATTTCCAATTACAATAATATAAAAGTGATTGAGTAAGATAAGAATTTCCAATTACAATAATATATATATGCATTTATTTGTATAAGTTTTATAACAATTATTATGACCCACCCCTATCATGGATATTATCTTTTTGAAAAGTCCATAATATAATTCTCTTCATTTTTTAAAAATGATTATCTTTGTGAAGACTAAGTGTTCATATATATTTTTGTTTATGCTCTCTTTGTCATATACTCAAAAATCAACATACCATAAATTAATTTATGTAAATTAATTTGAATTAGAAACCTATTAATTTCCATGAGATTATGAAAATTTCTCCAATAATAAAACAAATTAATTCACATCATTGTAACCATCGTATATTGAAATACCATATCCATCAAAGTGATTGAGTAGGATGGGAATTTCCAATTACAGTAATATAAAAGTGATTGAGTAAGATAAGAATTTCCAATTACACTAATATATATATGCATTTATTTGTATAAGTTTTATAGCAATTATTATGACCTACCCTATCATCGATATTATCTTTTTGAAAAGTCCATAATATAATTCTCTTCATTTTTTTAAAATGATTATCTTTGTGAAGACTAAGTGTTCATATATATTTTTTTTTATGCTCTCTTTGACATATACTCAAAAATCAACATACCTTAAATTAATTTATGAAAATTAATTTGAATTAAAAACCTATTAATTTCCATGAGATTATGATATATTCTCCAATAATAAAACAAATTAATTCACATCATCGTAACCATCGTATATTGAAAAACCATATCCATCAAAGTGATTGAGTAGGATGGGAATTTCCAGTTACAATAATATAAAAGTGATTGAGTAAGATAAGAATTTCCAATTACAATAATATATATATGCATTTATTTGTATAAGTTTTATAGCAATTATTATGACCTACCCCTATCATGGATATCATCTTTTTGAAAAGTGCATAATATAATTCTCTTCATTTTTTTAAAATGATTATCTTCGGGAAGACTAAGTGTTCATATATATTTTTGTTTATGCTCTCTTTGTCGTATACTCAAAAATCAACATACCTTAAATTAATTTATGAAAATTAATTTGAATTAAAAACCTAGTAATTTCCATGAGATTATGAAAATTTCCCCAATAATAAAACAAATTAATTCACATCATTGTAACCATCGTATATTGAAAAACCATATCCATCAAAGTGATTGAGTAGGATGGGAATTTCCAATTACAATAATATAAAAGTGATTGAGTAAGACAAGAATATCAAATTACAATAATATATATATGCATTTATTTGTATAAGTTTTATAACAATTATTATGACCTACCCCTATCATGAATATTATCTTTTTGAAAAGTCCATAATATAATTCTCTTCATTTTTTAAAATGATTATCTTTGTGAAGACTAAGTGTTCATATATATTTTTGTTTATGCTCTCTTTGTCATTTACTCAAAAATCAACATACCTTGAATTAATTTATGAAAATTAATTTGAATTAAAAACCTATTAATTTCCATGAGATTATGAAAATTTCTCCAATAATAAAACAAATTAATTCACATCATTGTAACCATCTTATATTGAGAAACCATATCCATCAAAGTGATTGAGTAGAATGGGAATTTCCAATTACAATAATATAAAAGTGATTGAGTAAAATAAGAATTTCCAATTACGATAATATATATATGCATTTATTTGTATAATTTTTATAACAATTATTATGACCTACCCCTATCATGGATATTATCTTTTTGAAAATTCCATAATATAATTCTCTTCATTTTTTCAAAATGATTATCTTTGTGAAGACTAAGTGTTCATATATATTTTTGTTTATGCTCTCTTTGTCATATTCTCAAAAATCAACATACCTTAAATTAATTTATGAAAATTAATTTGAATTAAAAATCTATTAATTTCCATGAGATTATAAAAATTTCGCCAATAATAAAACAAATTAATTCACATCATTGTAACCATCGTATATTGAAAACCATATCCATCAAAGTGATTGAGTAGGATGGCAATTTCCAATTACAATAATATAAAAGTGATTGAGTAAGATAAGTATTTCCAATTACAGTAATATATATATTCATTTATTTGTATAAGTTTTATAACAATTATTATCATCTACCCCTATCATGGATATTATCTTTTTGAAAATTCCATAATATAATTCTCTTCATTTTTTAAAATTATTATCTTTGTGAAGACTACTTGTGTTCATATATATTTTTGTTGATGCTCTCTTTGTCATATTCTCAAAAATCAACATACCTTAAATTAATTTATGAAAATTAATTTGAATTAAAAATCTATTAATTTCCATAAGATTATAAAAATTTCTCCAATAATAAAACAAATTAATTCACATCATTGTAACCATCGTATTGAAAACCATATCCATCAAAGTGATTGAGTATGATGGGAATTTCCAATTACAATAATATAAAAGTGATTGAGTAAGATAAGAATTTCCAATTCCAATAATATATATATATATATATATATGCATTTATTTGTATAAGTTTTATAACAATTATTATGACCTACCCCTATCATGGATATTATCTCTTTGAAAAGTCCATAATATAATTCTCTTCATTTTTTTAAAATGATTATCTTTGTGAAGACTAAGTGTTCATATATATTTTTGTTTATGCTCTCTTTGTCATATACTCGAAAATCCACATACCTTAAATTAGTTTATGAAAATTAATTTGAATTAAAAACCTATTAATTTCCATGAAATTATGAAAATTTCTCCAATAATAAAACAAATTAATTCACATCATTGTAACCATCGTATATTGAAAAACCATATCCATCAAAGCGATTGAGTAGGATGGGAATTTCCAATGACAATAATATAAAAGTGATTGAGTAAGATAAGAATTTCCAATTACAATAATATATATATGAATTTATTTGTATAAGTTTTATAACAATTATTATGACCTACCCCTATCATGGATATTATCTTTTTGAAAAGTCCATAATATAATTCTCTTCATTTTTTTAAAATGATTATCTTTGTGAAGACTAAGTGTTCATATATATTTTTGTTTATGCTCTCTTTGTCATATACTCAAAAATCAACATACCTTAAATTAATTTATGAAAATTAATTTGAATTAAAAACCTATTAATTTTCATGAGATTATGAACATTTCTCCAATAATAAAACAAATTAATTCACATCATTGTAACCATCATATATTGAAAAACCATATCCATCAAAGTGATTGAGTAGGATGGGAATTTCCAATTACAATAATATAAAAGTGATTGTGTAAGATAAGAATTTCCAATTACAGTAATATATATATGCATTTATTTGTATAAGTTTTATAATAATTATTATAACCTACCCCTATCATGGATATTATCTTTTTGAAAAGTCCATAATATAATTCTCTTCATTTTTTTAAAATGATTATCTTTGTAAAGACTAAGTGTTCATATATATTTTTGTTGATGCTTTCTTTGTCATATACTCAAAAATCAACATACCTTAAATTAATTTATGAAAATTAATTTGAATTAAAAACCTATTAATTTCCATGAGATTATGTATATTTCTCCAATAATAAACAAATTACTTTTCATAAGATACAAAATAATCACTTGATCAAAAATCATAACCTAATATAAAAATATTATACCATGATAAAAACAATAGAATCATATAACTAATATAAACTACATCATCATATAATTAAAACAATATATCATATTAATTATATAAACAATGTCATCATCTAATTTAAACGATATAATGCTGTAAGAAATGATTATAAGACATTCTCATCTCTCTAACATTCTCATCTTTATATGAAACCGGATAAACGAAAACAATACAATTCAATAGCATATAACAATCTTATATTCTACATATTATACACTATAGATTCGAACTTATATTTAAATGAAATTATCCACACATCAAATCATATAACCAATAAAGAAAAAAAATATGTTAGACCATTAATTTAAACCATAAAAGTGAATCAACCACTTATACAAACAATATGTATGATCCATATGTGCAAACAATGCATTCAATTAATAGGGCTAACGATAGTCTTCAAATAGTAGATTTTATATATTAATCAATATACATTCAACCCATGTATTCGAGTAATTTATCAAACAATGTAACTAAACCATACATGCTAATGAGGATATATTAAAATAGTCTATATACGAACCTTATATTCGACAACGAATTTTAACAATATGATTCACAATTAAACCATAACTAAGCCATATTTTTAAATAATGAATATATATCATAACCTTAAACCATACGTTTAGACAACCACTTAAAAAAAAAACGAATCATAACTTAACAATTATAAACTAATCCTAAAACCTATACTCAGAGTACAAACTATCTCGAAGTTTACTGACAGCAAGGATTCTGAAATCCGACTGTTTTTGAGGAACGGTTTTGGCGAGAAGGAAGGTAGCTCGCGCGAGACAGAAGATCAAACTCGGCGTAGGAAGGTCAAGCTCGGCGAGAGGGATATAACCCTGCATCGAGTCCCGTAGAGGAGAGGGGGAAAGCGATAGCTTAGTACAGCTTGAACCCTGTTACAATTGCGGTGTTCACAAAAGAGAATTTCAAACACTATTATGTATAAACATATGTGGCTAGGAATTGATTATATATGTCAATTGGAAAGAACGCAGGCTCTATCGATTGAAAATACGGCCCAAAGTTCCATTATATCGAGCAAACCCACCTTTTTCTCCTCTTCAATCCTAATCTCATCCACCTTCTCCTCTTCAATCTTACTCTCATCTGAAAATGCTTCCCAGGGAGCTTCTCTTTTATTTTATCGAGCAGACCCGCCTTCTTCTCCTCTTCACCCACACAGTGATCTGAAGCATGCTGTCTTTTGCGCCTTTCTTTTTTCAGCCCCTTCCTTCTTCTTACCGCCTTCCTCCTCTTCATCGCTCGACTGAAATTGTATATATAATCATCTCAGTGCACAGGATGGATGGAAGCAGATCACTTATAAAGCAACAGAGCAGTGATTAATGAACAAATAATAAATAGTAAGAGAGTGAGAGACTTACAGAGCTGGAGTTGGAGCTGTGTGTGCGGTGAAGCTTCGTGTGTTTCTGTTGCTCAACTTCCTCGGGGGTACGTTGGCCCTCGTGACCGTGACCGTGGAAATGCTCTACTTCATGCTGAGGAGCAGCCTCAGTCTGAGCCTCATTGTGGGTGTGGCTGGAAAGGGGGTGCATAAACTGATCATCATGCATTCCCTTCTGCTCTTTTTCTTGCCGAACAAACCGCCGAAGAGACCGCGGTCCTGGCTGGTTTACAAATTCAAACTGGGAGGGTTTACAAATTCAAAATCCAAATTTGAGTGTCATCCCGCCTTCAATAAATTCAAAATTCAAATTATCATGGCGTTAATGTGGACCGTATTTAGTCTTCCATGCGCATGCCGTTTCATATGGGCAAGTTTCGATGGGTGGATGATGGTTATCGGTGCATAGATCCATGGCTTTGCAGTATGGTGGGCATGCATCGCCGAGTTTACGGAAAAGGGCCTGAAGTTTTTGCGGTAAAATAGAATGCACGGAGAGTGAGGGAATGTCAGAGGCCCCTGCAGCAGACTTAATTAGTCTGCTGCGGGGTGCATATTACTTGCCGTATAGGATTGCAGGTATTAAAATTTCTGACGAGACTTCTGATTTCATAGACGTCATAAAGACGTTTCAAATATTTTCTTAACCGTCATTCTTAATGTATTTGCTCAAATACGTATTTGAATGAAAAAACGTTCTGTGGGCCATCAAATTCCAGGCTTCCAATGCTGAACAAAAGCGGTCACATACATGCGGAGCCTGCGTCACTTTTGAATACGAAATCTGCTTACGGCATGCAAATGACGAAGGAAATAATTGAAGGCAGTCCCATCTATGCTCGCTTTTATATCCGGACTCTGCATATAGACAGCTATTGCCCCTCACGTCTATTGAGGATACACACTAAAGTAACTTTATTGCCAGCTGTTGGCCCTCACGTCTATTGAGGATACACACTAAAGTAACTTTATTATGGGCAAATAATTCCATCACGGAATGAATACGGTCCCGACCCCATCCCCCATCCATGCTCGCTGTTTTAATATTTTATATATACGAAATTGGTTTATAGTAAGCTGTTGGACACTCCATAGGATCCGCATCAAAGTTTATCGAGGGTATATAATCCTAAAATATTTGTACCCATACATTTTGTGGATACTCATATAATCGATTACGTATTAATTTATATAAAAAACAAAATTTCAATTAACTTATTATATATAAAATTATATTTTATTAATAATGAAATATATTTCAAACTCAACTTCCCATCCATAAAAAATTATACAAACAAAACACCGTCAAGCTCGGCGCCTATTTAGACACTTACGAAAAGGAAAAAGGTGTCAGCGTTCGAGCAGTTGAAGCATCCGGACCACTATCGTATACTGAGGGAAGACTTCTGGATATATGTCGATTTACAATCCCAAAAGAGATTGAAAAGAAGTTAGAATTTTAAAAAGAGATTGAAAAGAAGTTAGAATTTTAAAAAGTATTGAAATTTCTAATGATTTAATTTGTCATCATGGAGAGTATTTCAGGATCATATTAACAATAATTGAATCAATTATCATGTAGGTGAATTAAATTAGTATAGATTTATTTTAATTTTAGTTACAAAAATATTGAATATTTAATTTATTGAAGTGTAAATTTTTTATTTTATTTTTTTACATTTTAAGAAATTTGATCTTTTATTTGGTAGACTTATGTTAAAGATGAATTTATGTTGGTTTAAAAAAAAAATTATGAGTAAACATAGATTTTTTAATTAATTCTTATTTGGTTTTAATTTTTATTTTATGAATTTGTATGGATTTTTTTAATTAATTTTCATTTGGTTTTAATTATTTATTTTGTGAGTTTACATGAATTTTTTTAATTACTTCACTTTTGGTAATGTAACATTACCTTAAGTCACAACATCTCCTATACTAGGTTGTAGAACATCTCACTACTAAAGAGTGCAACAATATTACATAGCTAACACAATACCATACCTATCGAAATTAGATATAGATAAAAGATAAATGATTTAGCCACAATTTTGACATTAAGGAGTAGAATGATACAGTAATTGTGATATACCTTTAACCAGCGATAGCTTGATACAACTTCCATTTTTCACTTTGAGAGGCCACTTATGTCATGGAGCTATGGATGCATGTTCCAGGAATCTGTTGGCGTTGAAACTTTGAATATCCTCATTATATTTGTTTTGGTGACTCCATGATCGATAGCGTTTATATATTTTTTTTATATCTATAGTTAGTACAAAAAAGTTCATCATTATAGCTCATTAAAAACTCTTAATTATATGTTTTATAATTATATATATAATTAAAAAAAAACTAGAGTGATTTCGTGTTCACCCCCTTATTAAAGAATAGAAAGGCGAAGTGAACATGCTATTTTGTCACAACATAATACTAGTTTGAGAAGGAAAAGCCCTACAATTCCCACAATTTGAAGACGCTTCCAAATTCCTTCCAGAATTTAGTCAAGCTTAAACATCTTGACTTGCATGGTTGCTCTAGTTTAACCATATCAAGCCAAACACTTGGAAATATATGCAGCCTTGAATATTTGAATCTTTCACTTTGTGTGGAAATTGAAATATTGCCTCCCCAATCGTACATCAACGATCACTCTCGAAATTATATTTTTGTGGAAACATGAAACGGATTTAGAATTTCTGGAACTAGGAAGCCCTTTCCTGGAAACACTACTAAGTTCAACTGATTACCTCGGGAGTTTGAAATATTTGAATATCGATGACTGCTTGGCACTAGAATGTTTGTTGGATTAAATGGGATTGTTGATTAAGTTGCAATAGTTGCTTATCCGTTACACAAACTCCCATTTGAAGGAAAAAGAGAAACAATCACAACGCAAAGCGTGTTGGACTCTTTGATTGACGAAGAACTGGAAGAGTTTTACTCTTGCACAAAAAAAATATTTTAAAAAATTCTATAAATCCTTCTCATCAATTTGTCCTAAATCTGCATTGCTCCTATTAATCTCTACTGACACTCTTGTACATTCATCACTCTATTTCTAACGGAACAAAGCTTATCATATATGCAGTCTGTAGTCAAAGCCAATTAGAGTTTTGTTTTCCAATATCTGCAACAACAAATAATTGTGCAGCTTAGAATTTTTAGTGTGAAAAATAATCAATCGTCTCTGTCAGTGTGAAAAGAAATGACCGTCTAGCTCCCTTACAAAGCTAAAACCGTGTTGTACAATAACACAAGTCAACTCTTCTATTTGTATGTCTCGGTATTGGACAATTGTTTTCTTTTAACTTGTGTACACACAATAATAAAACTTGATTGGTTAACTGGTAAGATTATCATTGATGATTTTCCATAATGCAGGTACGATTAAGTATGATAAAATATTTTTAACAACTGTAAATTCCTTATTTACCTTCTTTTTACTATTAATTGTGAATATGGATTTACAGTGACTTTATTTTAATGGCATTCCATCATACTCTATGAATTTAGAGTAGACCGCTATAATACAGGGAAAAGAAGATAATAGATTTAGAGTAGACCGCTATAATACAGGAGGAAAAGAAGATA
Organism: Larix kaempferi; assembly: GCA_027924585.1. Taxonomy (NCBI): domain Eukaryota; kingdom Viridiplantae; phylum Streptophyta; class Pinopsida; order Pinales; family Pinaceae; genus Larix; species Larix kaempferi. Next base: position 11,906,400 of record BSBM01000771.1, on the reverse strand, counting down.
ATGGCTTGGGTGGTATATAATAAACAGAGGAATTTGTATAATAAACACGTCTAATAATAAATGAACTCCACCTCGTCTCCTTTAGGTCAGTAATAAACACGTGAATGTGTATAATTGGTATAATATAACATTTTCAAGTTAATACTTAAAATGGTTTATTGCCTTCAGAGGTGCTCTACAAGTTACTATGAGGGAGATATTGTAATGTGTGTGGAGTAACGTTACATCTAATAAAACATAAAAAGTGATAATATGAGGGAGATCTTGTAACCTTACATCTAATAAAATGGAAAAAGTGATAATACAAGGGAGAGCTTGGAACGTTTGTGGAGTAACGTTACATGGGAGATCTTGTCGGTTCATAAAATAAAAAATTATGGAAAGTATTTAAAAATTCATGTCAGCTCATAAAATAAAAAATTATGGAAAGTATTTAAAAAAAATACCATGTTGATTTATAAAATAAAATATTATGAAAAGTAATTAAAAAATAGATATTCGTTTATAAAATAAAAACTTAAAACTTAAACCCAGATCTATCAATCAAGAGAGATTAAATTTCTTGAGTTTAAATTTAAAAAAAGAAATAAACCTCAAGAAATTGGATCCCTCTCTATGCTTGATAGATACTGGTTTAAGATGGATCTATGGTGGTATAAAAAAATGATAAATAGTCCGATGTCATTGCAGGGAGCTGCCCGATTCGGTATATAAAGGGAAGAAATCATGTTTTCTTTTTATATATTTTATAAGAAAGGGTGCATGTTATTAATTACTTGTGGACAGGTGGATCGGGTGAGCATGTTCCTTACCCTACTCTCGACGCCCATTCAACTTCGCAGGGAGGAACAGGAAAGTGCGGTTCATAGGATTCAGAGAGCCGAGAAAAGGAGATTAAAGAAGCAACGACACAAATTGGCAGTGAACCTCCTGGTCAACCTTATTATCTTGAGGTTCTCACGGATGGATCCGTTATTGATAATCTCAACGTTTTTGGAAAAGAGGCATATATGTATGGACGCAGTCACCAATGTGTTTTTATTTAGGAGCATCCAAATATTTCTGGTTATCATGCAGTTTTGTAGTACGAGAAAAATGGTGATGTATTCATTTGTGATCTAGGAAGTACTCATGGCACTGTTAACAAGATTCAGGTTACATTAAATATTTACAAACAACTGCACTTGGGAGATATCTTTAGCTTGGCGCTTTGTATCCTTTCTAACTAAAACCAAAATTTAATAATAAAAATACAAAAATCTTACTTGATTAATAAGATTTTTCTTTAGTTATGAGTGTCTTAAGAAATTATACGTATGCAATTTTGCTTAAGTCATAAGTGTTTTCTTTTTATTAAGTATTTTCTCTTTATTATTATTGATGTTTTTTTTTTGAAGTTACGAGTGTTGTGCATGGTCAACTGGTGGAAACTTTATGAATTATGAAAGCGAAGTTCTAAAAAGCTAAGAATCATCTCACTATTTTTATTATATTTCTGTTCACACAGGGAGCAAAGAGGGGATGGGTAACATATCGATCTTTGTGTGCTAGATTGCTAATGCAATCTCCTTTCTGCAACCATTACAGGCTTCACAGGCCTGAATCTCACATACTTCGAGGTCATGACCGTTGGTTTTGGCCAAGCTGTCATGATTTTCCACCATCGATTACATTAATCAATTTAATGTGGGGCGCACAGCTTAGAAGCCCGAACATCATTATAAGAGCAGCCATACTAAATACAGACCTTGGAAATATCAATTCTAGGATGCGTGCATTGGAAGAGTATTTAGGGTTTCCTATATTGATTGATATTATGAACTGAATGTTTTGTGGAGGTTGTTGAAACTTAGCAATGGAAAAAAGAGACAATCCAATTCCCAAGCAATAGGTGACTCAAAAATAACAAGTGTTGCATGGCAGCGCAGCCCTGCCAACTTAGGCTTGAAGCTGTTTAATTAGGCTTGAAGCTGTTTAATTGATGGATGGTTAGATTGTGACATATCTACTTGAAGGTGCTTTAATGATGGTTGGTAGTTGCAAGAAGACACTATTACATGAACAAGTATATTAAATTGGCAATTGTATTAAAAAATATTTTGAACGATAATTTCTATATAATATTTGACACCTGAATTCAATTTGCTTTTACACTTATAATCCAATATTATATAACTGTTAAAAGGTTTTGAAATTTTAATTGGTAAATAGACTCAATTTTAATTTGCTTTAAGGAGAGCCTGGAGCTTGACACTTAGTAGAGATGGATTTGTGATAAAAAAGCATAAGCTGAAAAGAAAGCCTCAAGGCTCCATTGTCACAGATATGACAATGTAAGCATAGCTTTGGAGTACCTTCATTTTTATCGTGACCGACCTTCATGAATATATAATTGGTTCCTATTAATGGATGAGAACTGTCACCAAGATATCTAATTTTGATTTTGCTTATGTTGTACTTAGTAGTTAATATACATGTCCTCGTGGCCCCAAGTTATATGGACCTTGAATACTTTGTCACTCAGGGGTTAACATAAAAGGTTAATGCATATAGTTACAGTGTCTTGCTTGTTGAGATTATCTTACTCGACAGGCAATTTAAATAACAAAAAAATTTGGTAAAATGCGTCTAATAAAAAAATACATGGTGGAGGATTGCAACTTGTCTTAGATTGCCAATGTTAATTTGAAAAACATATGATTACAACAGATCCAAATGTTTTATAAATTGCATTTTTGTAATCTCGCTAACGTAATGCATATGAATCCATTCTGAAAATGTTATCACATGTCCATTGCATTATTGAATTGCAAATGTTTCTGAAAACGCTTGAACCTTGAGAGACAATTGAAACATTATGGCTACCCCTCATCGTAACTTTAAATATGAAGTAGTGTGAGTCCATTCCCTCAATCCGGTAAGCTAGCGATAACAAATGCCTTCCAATTATTATAAAATATGGTATGGACTTGGGCGGAGAGCTCTCTAGGATGCCAACCATAACCAATCGACTTTATAATACTATGAAAACTTGATATCTCCCATGTGAAGAATAGCTCCAAATATTGTGTTACTTCTCACCTCCCTTTCTTCCTCAACTTGGATTACGCATTAAATACAAATTTAAATAAACGACAACACAAATAAATACTAATTCAATTTTGTCTATTGGTTGTAGCTTGGGTGGTTGGGAGGAAAGATTGTTGCCCTCTCCACCGAGGTTACAATTCTTGTAAGTGACATGATGCTCTTGTTGAGCCCTATTGTAATGATTGTATTTCAAGCTTTCCTTGATTCCTTCGGAATAACAGGAAGGTGATTTTTCTGTTGGAAAAAAAATACTAATTCAAGGGCCCATGCATACATGCCTTGTGCAATTCGGCACCTTGGGCATGCATGTTGACCACGTGTTTTTAATTTTGCTACACTTGCGGATTTGAATGGGAAGGTGTTGCGGCAACAACAATAGCAATGCAGGTGGCCAGATTCTTTGGAAGCTGAACACCTTTCTGGGTACCAGAGAATCATCCAGCGTCCATCCTTGTTCCAAAATCAGCTTATCCCGCAGAGGCAAAGGTAGCTTCAAACCAGCAACAATAGTTTAAATTTCATTACCATAATTAACTCATTCAAGCGATATTGCCCCTATCCATCTTGTTCATGTCGGTCAACTTATTTGCAATAAATCAGTAGTTTGTTATCGATATCATTGAATTGGGTGTCCGAGAATTTGCAATTTGCTGCTAGCTTTTACTTTATGAAGTGAAGGGCTGCTACTACTCTGCCATCAGTCTTATTATGGTTTGTTTTAGCATTTTGAACAGACCTATGTTTAGCCAAGCCCGTTGTAATGAAAAATTGGCATATAACATAAACCATAAACATATATGTGCATTGGGAATAAACAAATCAAAATATTTTAGTTAAAAAGATCTCTGAGTTGCATGATATTTGAATGTAAAGGACTGCATAATATCAGTCTGCTGCGTTATACAATTCGCCTCTGAAAACTTCATTAAAGCATTAAACTTTGATTTTAAACTTTTACTTTAGCCACAGTACATGATTTAGCCACAATACATGACATAAAGCGTTAGGAAGATATGGTATCTGGAAAGAGACATTTAATGAAAAGGGAGGGATTGAATTTGACATTTGAAATTTCTGTTTACATCTAAAACAACCCATGAATTTTGATAAAACTGAGTTACTTTTCTTTCCTTTTCCCCAAGGCTGCTATGGAAAAACACTGTCAAAAGCATATTTTGAACCTAGAGCTATGCCTCGACTCAGCCAACCAAAATCATATAATTTAAATATTGATGCTTTACTTTCTGCTCTTCCCCATGTACTGACTACCGAAACATGTGGAGATGTACTTTAGGACGTTCCTTGCTTCGCTATCGATTTGGGCTTACATGTAAATCTGTCCAATATAAGAAATAGGCTAATAGGCGTGCTCATAATATGATTATGTTCATACAATTTATTGGATGCATATTGATTTCTAAGAACCAACAAATAGGAAAATTCAAATATTTTCCAATCTGTCTGATGTAAAATTTGTTTCCAAATTCCATAAGAAACAACGTTAAACAGAATCATTTAAATTCACAAGCCTAAAGTGGATGCCACAACCTAAATTAATAAACTCTGCTTTGCTTGTAATTCATTTCTCATCTCTTAAAGTCCATCTTTGCAGGCTACTTTATTGGTATGGTCAATAATGGCAAATTTGGGAATTCGAATTTAAAATATATATTTAGTCTTAAAAAAAGATTTACGCTCAGAAAAAGTACAGGTTCATCCATTATGAAACAATACGAAGGTCATTGCCAAATATTGTTTCGATTCAAGTCCACATACAAACAAGTGAAACAAAATTTTAGCCATATTAACCATTATATTATATTCAAGAAAATAAAATAGAATAAAATAGGTTCTATGTATTGGAATATCAAAAAAATTACAATAAAGTTTATATTTGTAGCCTTGTTGTCATTCTTTATTTTATGCTGGGCTTTTGTTTGTTTATGTTAAGGAACATGTAACATGATTAGTTATATATAACTGATAAAAAATTTCAAAGTGTTCTACTGAATCTTTCCTTTTAAAAGCTTCCAAAACTACAGAAAAAAATTTACAAACAACTCTATGCTGCATATTTAACTTTGGTGTCTTTGTCTCTATAAAGTATTTTTACAGAGTTGATGTAGCGCCGACTTGAAAAACTAATGTTTGTTTCGATAATGAAGTAACATAATAATGTCAAGAAAGGTCGATCAATACAAGTGCAGCATGGATCATCACGAAGATCCATTTCGGGTGTTGTTGGAGGAGTAGACTTATCTGCTTCATAAATATATACTAGAATATTAGTATATTGTTTTATTTTTCAACTAAAATTTATTGTGACAATTTGAGGATGTTTTTCAAAGTTAGTGAAATATAAGTTTATAGATGTAGATGCAATTTTTTTTCATATTATAATATTTATTCTAACTCCTTTGAAAAAAAAATTGTAATTGTGAGTTGAACCTTCCTCTCACCGTCAGCACAGAAGCTCCGGAAATATGGTAACAATTAAGATTCTGAAATATTCCTCTGGAAATATGGTAACAGTTTAAGATATAATGAAATTGCAAAGAAAATATAGAAGCAATATCGAGGCGATGAACATCTATCGCAAGGGTGGTGAATATACATGCGGTATCGTGAATATCTACCCAAGGGAGGTGAAGAAATCCATTAACCATGCCTTAACTACTCTAGATTTGCAGCGGCTACATTAGTAGCATTAACTAGTGATGAATTTCTTATAAGAAACTTGAAAAGAGTGGCTAAGGAATCAACTTGGTAAATTTGATTTCTATGAAAGTTGAAAAGAATTACTGCATGGTTATTAATACAGTTCAATTATATATGAGCTATATATTCAGATCATTATTGTAAATGTAAGTGCAAGACAATATGCAAGTGCAAAGTAGAAACCGAATTTGGTACCTGAATACTTTTTGGCAAATCCGCAAGGTCAATTGCTCCATCCCAAACTCCCCAAATGCTCCATCAAATTGTCCCAAAGCTCTTGAAGACTTGAGTAGATAAAGCTAAGAAAAATATAGGTATTGGAAATAAGATGCCTAATCATAGAGCATATAAATCTTCAACTGAAAGTAGGTGAACTGCCAGTAGGCTCTTCAGAAATTTAAGTATTTCCTGTGATTTGCTCGGCCTTCAACCTGAGAAGAAATGTAAGTATTTCCTGTGATTTGTTTCTCTATTTTTGTTTCATATTAAGAACATGAACCTTTTTCAGTAGGCTCTTCAGAAATTTAAGTATTTCCCGTTATTTGCTCGACCTTCAACCTCAGAAGAAATGTAAGTATTTCATGTGATTTGTTTCTCTATTTTTGTTTAATATTAAGAACACAAACCTTTCAAGAGGCATCTATCCATGTTGAGATAATCCATATCATTGATGCTAGGGTTCCAGGTCACAGGTGGCAGTGAAGGCTGTGGTGGTGAAGGACCCAAGCAATTTCTGAACTAAATGATTTGCATGAAAATGAAACCATTGCTTCAAACAATTTATGTTCTATATAGTTCAAATAGAATATATTTGCTTTCAATGTTTATTATCACAAGCTTTCAGTGTTTATTATTACAACATCCATATAGAATATATTTGCTTTCAATGTTTATTATCACAAGCTTTTAGTGTTTATTATTACAATAGTGGCCAATGAAGATCTGATGAACATGCAGCCATTGGAAGAATTCCACGAAGACATTGGTGTAAATGCTAACGAAAATGCAACCGTTTGGAAGAAGTACACAAAGACATCAGTGTAAATGCTAACGAAAATGCAACCGTTTGGAAGAATTCCACAAAAAACATCAGTGTAAATGCTAGCGTCCGCAAGCAAACAACTGTATTGAATGCACTAAAAGCGCACTAAAATCTCGTTGTTAGGTTGCATCCGTCACACCGACTTGGAATTTATACAAAACTTCCACAAAACTTGGAATTAACTTCCACAAAACTTTGATTTTTATATTAACAAATAAAAAAAATGTTTGAAACTTTGGCTAAAATGTATGTTGCAGGTTAGGTCAATCATAACTAATACACACTCAGCGTGGATCGAATACAATAGTTACCTTGGTACGGCAAGGACTAATAATAGATTGGTTAAATGGAAACTCTAAGTTAGAAAACCTTATGCTCCAGCCAATACTAATTTTTTTTTACAGATAGCATTAGAAACGTCTAAGTTAGAGGGTAGAATTCAATTAGGATTATGATGTTCAGTTGTGGACACATGTCTGGCATGCAGACAGGCCACATGCCCTCCCCAAATCATTGTGACACAATACATCATTGACGCAGGTTCGATTCTTGACCAACAATAATTATGGACAAGAGAATGGGGGAATACTCCTTACAAAGGGCTTAAGAGATGTGGAGGAGGTTAAATTTGTTCTTTGGAGAAAAATATTATTTTAATTTTCTGGCTTTGGATTATGATCATATACGGGCTTTCCATGTTGCACAATGAAATACTGAACAAGTTGTTTGTCGAGAATATAAAGGGAGTAATATGCCAAAGGGTATTGTGGTGTTAATGTTATTGTAACTGTGGAAGATATTCACTTGCATTTTATATTGTATTTATTATTGTATTTTATTTGTATCTCCAACGAAGATGTTTATTCCTCCGGTTTGAAAATTCATTATTGTATTTGGGTCATGTAAATGAACATTGAGGTAAACCTTCCCATGTAAGTCGGGGCATTAGTTCCCCTAGATTCATTTGTATTGGGGTTTTTAAGTCCCCTAAAGGAGTCGTCCCAGTCAACTTTAGTTGAGGCCAACTTGTCAAGTGAACAAGGTAAAGTGAAAAGTAAAGTATAAATAGAGAGCTAGGCTCTCTATTTATTCATTCACTCACTCACACTCAAGTTCACATTAGTGAGGAGAAGGACAAGTTCGCACAAGTGGAGAAGAGAGAAGCTGCTGAAGACCATCTCTATTTTTGGGTTTTACTTTTGTGACATTGTATTGGTGATCATTCTATCTCTGAGGAAGTTACGGGGTTTTCTCCTTTATGGTTTCCCTGAGTAAAATATTTGTGTCTCTTTTGTTTATGTTGTGCTTGTTATTCTCTCAGTAGGATCCTAGATTGATAGTGATTAAATTGTGAAAAACTAACATGGTATCAGAGATAACCTGAGAAGAAGACACTATGCAGCTACAGAAGCTAGGGATTCTTAATTTTTGGACTTCTCTCCACAAATAATCAACAAAAGAGGCTAGGATAACTCTCCTTAGGAGGGTTCATCCTTTTGTCGAAGCAGAAGTTGATTCCGATCATTTTCATTTTTGGCCCGTCACTACTGCCGGAATTTAGGGATTTTCACAGAAGTGGAATTTTGGAGTGTCGTCAGCATAGGGAAGTGCACCTCCTCAAAATAGAAATTTAGAGACCAAGATCGAAGTTTTTGAGTGGGTAAAACTCCCGAAAATCCAAACCCTAATTTGACTTTGGACCAGAAAAAAACCAGAAAAGACCAGAAACTGCAGATCAAAATTTCGCAACTCAATTTTCAAGGGTGAATTTTTGGAATCTTCAGAAACCAAGTGTACCAGCATACTCGCCTCAATCAAGTGCATCTATCCATCGAGTCAGAAGTTTCAAATTCCAAGTTTGAAAATTTAGGGTTTCTCTTACAAACCTTAGGACTAGCCAACTCCAGAACCAATTTCAACAAATCAAAGTGGTAAGACCTAAAAGCTTTTCTAAGACATATCAGCTGAGTTATTTTTTCCCATAGATATATATTAGTCCTTCTGATTCTAAATCAAGATCTAAACTAGCTACTTGACTCTAAAGATCATATATTTTATTCTTTAGTTCATGGATTTCATATTCTCGATTTGATATGTCCCCTTCCAACTCAACTATCCTTTCATATTTTTGGGTCAAATGGGCTTCTAATTATTTGATATTATCATATTTATGAGTCAAATCCTTTTTTGTTTGTTGGATTTGGGGGACTTCTTCCATATTGTCCACATCCACCATTTCTACCTGAGCATCCTGCTCTCGAGGCCCTGTTGTTTCAGTTGGCTTTTCTATCCTCTAAGCAACAAAAGATGGATTTTTAATATCTTGTTCTCTTGTTATAGCAGTATTTTGCATCTTTAATGAGGAAATATGCAATTTAAGCTCATCTCCTCTATCCTCGGCCAAAATTTTAAACTGTAGCATGTTGACATATATATTTTCATTTTCCTCCTGATCTTATCTCAACTCTGGAGTCTGAACTAGCTCCACAGTTGGGATTTTTAACTGCCTTTTCAATATTGTTATTTCATTGTCTTTCTCCTTAAGGAAAGTTGCATCATGAGAAATGTCACCAGGATTGGAACTTAATGCCATCACCTTTTGTTCTAGACTCTTGATGGTCACTTGTTTGGCTCTAACTGATACTTTCTCCTCTTTCCAAATATCTTCAAATATCTTGAGAGTTTGCCTCAGTTTTCTTTCCATCTTCTCTTAGTTTTCCACTTCATGGCATATCATCCCACTTGTTTTCTTATGGAAGTCTACTTTATCCATCTTTTCAATTTCACTAAATTCAATTTTATATTCATTAACTCTAAAATCATTTAAACTGGTAGGACTTGGAACTATGGGATGCACTATTGACCATCTCAAAATATCATTCTTATTGTATGCAACTGTAATCGACCTCTTGCCTGAGACCCATATCTGCTGCCTAGCTTCATCTTCCAACTTCTCATTTCTCTCTTTTAAGTTTTGATATTTAGTTTGCAGATCTGTCTGTACTGCTAGCAAGCCAGCTAATGGAGATTTAGAGGGTGTTATCTTCAGCATCCTTGGTTCTGTAAAGCTTGGAGAAGGGCAGTGAGAAAAGCTAACTACTGACCATGTCCCTTTGTGAGGAGAGGGTGGTAACATGTCTAGTATTTCTTAGGAAAGTTTTATCTCCTGCTCCTCTTCAGATTTTTCTTCCCTTGTTCTGTCCCTCTTTGATGATTGACCTTGTTCACCCTCATCTATTTCCATGTATGCAGACATGTCTTCTTCTCCTCTCTTTTGGCCAACCTGTTGTTCCTTCTCCTTTTCCTGCTCCAAGTGCTTCTGTACTTCTCTGACCTCTTCCCAGGTTTCTAAATTTTCAATGTTTTGCTAGTCTAGCCTTGGGATTGGCTGATATGCAGAGTTCTTGGTGTCCACTCTTTTCTTGGATATCATCCCATGGGGATCATAAGCAAAAGATTCTACCTTCCTCAAGTTTAGTTGGACCAAATTATCCTCTAGGTACTGAGCTTCTTTCAATCCCTTCAACTAAAATGGGCCTATCTCTTGAGGCACATTGGAGGTTCTGTGATGTCTATAGTGTCTAAAGTTCCTTTCATCCACCTTGAATCTCTACCTAGCATATTCCATAGAAAATATCATGTGGGTGAGGAAAGGAGGTAATTGATAGGGTTCCTCTTTAAATCCATAGACCCTTATTGATGCAAGACCATTGATGCTAAGTCAGCAATGTGATTATGTGGTCACATGTTGTGGCTAGTATGGAGGCAAGCTATTATGACATCTAAACCACTATAAACTTATACAGTAAACAATTTTGTGAGAATCAATGATGTAGCTATGGACCACTTTTGCCACATACATAAGGAAAACTATTCAGAGAAGACATGTTCATAGTTAATCAATGCCATTGATCACATCTTAAAGAAAGGTGTACAACAAGAGACTACAACTGAAGAAATTGTAGAAGAAGAATAAACAATGGTGTCATGGGATGTACTCCCTAATTTCCAAGATGAAAACAATTTGAGGAATAAGAGTAAGTCGTAGAAGGAGTTCATACTACGTATAAAAATAAATAAATTATAAACTGCTAAATTTGCAATTTCATCATTTTATTGTTTTCTTGGGAAAATGAAAGAATAAAATAATTGTGAATTGGATTTATCAGATCAAATCATTAATTACTTAAAATCCGATCTCTTACATTGCATATCTGCTGGCTACTTCCTTATCCAAAGCCCTATCCAGATTTTACCTAATTACCTGATTGTCCTAGGCTGGAGTGTAAAACACTCTAGGTGTATAGTTGAAGGAAGTGTCCTTCAAGGTGAGCATTTAGGGTACACGTCTTGGTCTAGGTGGATCCTAGGGATACCCCCCTTGGTTGGACAAGTCCAAACCTCAAGCGAGAGAGGCTTCAACTGAGGTGGCAGTGGTTTAAACTTCTATAGTTTCCTCCAAGCTAGTGCCTTGTACCTTGCACTCCAAGGATGCTAGTTAAAGAGCCAACACTCCACACATGTGTAAATCCTTCATAAAAGTGCGCTATGAATACAATAAGCAACCCATTAACACATGATGTGTCAGTGTTATATAAACAAAGGGTTACTTAAACGCCCAAAGGTAAGTCTCGTTCAAATCTGCTCATGAACATAAGGGAAGTGAACACAAGACCGTTTTTATGCTTTGTCGGAAATAACTTCGTTGGTGTAATATGTTTGCTGCCATGAAATGAGACATGTCTTCAAAACCATACATAAATACCTGGCGCTGTCCTCAAACAAAGATATGGATACTCAGACTCATAATATAGATATCAGATTTACAGCTTGTTTTTCCCTTATAAAATCTGCAAAAGGCTGATAGTGTAACCTGCCCCTGTAGCAACCTTTTCTCTCCTGGAAAAAACACCAAGCAATATAAAAACCACTGTCAATGGGGATAAACATACTTGACTGTATCGTGATGTTTATTTAACTTCAGGAAAGAGACCAGTGCACTTGCGTCTTCAATATTTGCGCAGCAACAAAGGGCTTTTAGCGTGTATTAATAGTAAAAACCTTAAATCCAGTCAGGGCCTACCTCAAACTAGGATTTAATTTGTAAATTAATTAAGGCCGGCATAAACCATGGATACTACTCATAACTTGGGTAGGGCCAACCTAGTAGTTTGTATTTAATTAACTCCAGCTTGAGGTCTCCTTCAATTGTGACAGATAATGTTGTAAATTATCTTCATAAATGGTTGCCTCCTTTCATGAGTATTAATCTGTTGTAGATCTATGTTTAGGACAGCGAATCGATACTTTTATGTACTTAAATATGGGCTTGAAAGTGACCCAAACCAGCGATTGAAAAACTCCAATAAAGCCTTCAAGGTCACATATGAGATAATGAACAATGCCCCACCATCACAAGGTGCAAGATCATCATCATTATAAACAAAGGAAGTTAGTATAGTACCATGAGCAACCAATCCATCATCATCAAGGCAATAAAAACATATGAGGGATCATACTCTCCGTGAATACCTATCCCACCATGAGCTACTCCAACTTGTGCCACCTGGTGTGTGATGTAAGTTCGAAAGTTCACAAATTTTCCCTGCAAATAAGGTGGTAACAATCAACATTCCCAGTTTTTAATAAATGCCTTAACAAACAGATGATCATCAAAGGGAAGCATTGCATTTTTGAAGGAGTTTTTTAAGCATGAGGTTGGTCTAATGATAATATTTTTAGGAAGAGAGGGCTACATCAGCCTTTTTAGGGGGGCATCCCACCTTGCCCTCTCTTTGGTCAAGCAAGCCTTTCCTTTTGAGAGTTGGTTAAATTCTTGGAGAGTACTAGACATAGGGGGATTACACAAGGCAGTATGGAATATCAAACAGATTTTCCAAAGCACATTGAAGTCCTTAAAGGGGAGGAATGTCCAACTTTCATGGGTCCTTTTCATTGTTATGTACTCCTCAATTTGTGGATCTAGGAGCTTCCAACCACTTCTTTATCATTATTCATTGCAGCAAATTGTGGATCTATAACCACGAATTTATCTTTTAATAGAGTGGTTGAGGAGGTTTATAATGGAATATTTAATTGCTTTTCATTAGAGAGATTAGTGGATATACGAAATAAATTAATATTTTATTGTAAGGAGGTGGAGCTTTAAGTCTATAAAAGGACTAAATCTCTCCATTGTCTTGGAGGATTGGATTCATGAGGAAATCCCCTACAAGCCTAGTTGAACATCTTGTAGGAGGAATAAGTCAAAGGGCAAGCAAATGTGACGTTTCCACTCTTATTATATTTTCTCCTGGATTATTAGGGTTTTATGCTAGAGTAACCATTTATTTTGTTGATATAAATAGTCTATATAAGGTAGATTTGCATAATGAAAAGGGACTAGGTGTGAGGTTTTTAACGCTCCCTATCGCTTTGATGTAATCTTTAATATTGGGGATGCTTGTTGCTGTAATGACAGATTTGGTATGGCACATTGTTATTGCTTTATTAATATTATGAGATTGTATGCAATAATGTTATATTTTGGTCGGGTTGTTTATTCTTTAGAAGGCTGCCTTATTTCGTTCTTTTTATTATTATATCATGTTATAATTTTCCTTCATTATTTGCGGTTACATGCTCTCTCTTGGCTGCAAATTAATAGTGTTGATGGTGCATCTTGCATAGGGGCCCTCGTGTACTTTCATATACCTAAAGAATATACTTGGACTAGTTATGGCACATAAATGGGTGGCTTGACTACATCTTCTCTACATAACTTAAAGCTCTGTTTGTTTGTATTACTTGAATCTATAACCCTTGGATTGGCACTAGTCTTAGCAACCAACCATCCACTCATTTCTAGAAGAGTTATCTTACTATTGTTTTGCTAAAGCTAACTCTTCATTTCACCTTGAGTGTCTTTTGTCTATAGCTTTAGTAATCCTATCCTAGGGACACCCCTTTGTGCTGAAGAAGAGTCAGACTCAAGTGAGAGAGGGAGCTACTGTGATGACAGCGGGTAGCTCCTCTTAGTTCCTTCAAGCTTGCACTTGTGTTTAGGAGCTTTACCACTTGAAGTGCAAGTTTGGGACGTAACACACCCCTTTGGTCAAAACTTGACCATGTTCTTGGTTGTGATTGAAATCTGCAGTCTTAATATTATCAAATTAACTCAAAACCCATGACAACTCAGGGAGATGGCCACTGTCACCACACCAAATCCCTCTAACTTTAGGCTAGTTTATTTCTAGCAAAAGGCAATTCCCTAAGGTAAGACTATTTTGGTTTTAGCATTAATAACAAAGTACACTTTAGTAAGGAAAACCACAATAGAATTAGGTACATAAGCACATCAAAGAAAGGGGATGGAAGGAAAGTGGACTAGTGTCTTATAAATTGGGATATGGAGTCAAGAAAAGGTTAACTATGAAGGTTATGTAATTAGAGAAGAGATAAAAGTAGTGGCAAGAAAACACTTATTCTACTCTTTGAATGTTATGCTTATTTCAATAATTTCATAGAGGAAAGCGCAAACTAGATACTTCCAAATGATCAAGGGCAAGATGATTATACCGATGATTATTATGCTAGGTCGAATGCCTTCTGGTAGTCACTCTATTATACTAGGTCGCAAAGATGCCCCTGGTAATTGCTATCTATGGACTTAGGTTCCATGTGTGTATTAGTGTGCGTTATCCTCGGTCTTTATCCCTTAGGTTAACTCCCATGGAAGGCTCATGGGTCTCCCATTTTTCCTTCTCTCCGACCTTCCTCGATTTCTTTTTCCCTTGCTCCCGAGTTCCATCAGCCTGCCCGGTTCGTTCGCTCGTTTCTTCTTGTTGCCCAGTTTCTTGAGATCTCACTTCTCCTCGATCCGACTTCTTTAAGAACGCCTGTAAAAGGGTAGCTTCAGCAGTTGGTAGGCCCCCCACGTACCCTGGTTGGTTTTTGGTCACTGATGTTGGGTTCACTTTAACAGGTTATGGTAAAATCCCATCATTGAGCGAAGCAATTCATTATAAACTACACCTACCGACGAGTTGTATTAGCACTTAGTTAGTATTTGCTTATTGTCCTAGCTTACTTATATTAATGCTTTCTTTTTATGTTCCTACAATTGATTGGCAAGGAGTGATGCAGATGAAAAGGTAAAGGCAATTAATCTTGTTGACTTAGCCTTTGTTATCTCTGCGGCCTCTGTTCCAACCTTTATAAAGGACTAACCAGTCAGAACAAAGGGAATATCAATAGTACGTGTAAGCCAGCTGCTTAATAGACGTAAATATAGCAGTTCGGAGGGCAAAGGCAGCTCATGCTTGTAGTATAGGTTTATTTCGGGCCAAGAAATGGAGTTTACCTCATTGATTAAGATCTAGTCTCGGATCCCGTTGAAGCGATAGAAGCATATCAAAATCCAACCCCATAGGTAAATCCCTACCCAGTTGTCATTACCCAGCAAAGGGATAATAGATGGTAGATTGAGTGCACTTTATTTATCCAGTTGAAGTTAAAGCGGATCCAGTCCCAGGTGCAGTCGAATAACCTACTTACTCCAGATCTACTACCTTTCCTAGCATCTCTTCTTTATAAGCCAACCTTTCTTGTTCCTACTTAGGTTGGGCAATTCAGAGCTACTATTATTGTTTATACTTACCATTGTTCCTATTTAATAAAGACATTAGCTATAGCTTCTATTAAGTGGTGTAAAGTCATTACGTTTTGTTCTCGGGACTTATCTAAGCCTAATACATCCCTAAGCCTCACAAGTTTAGCTTTGTCGTTTACGTGAAGGCATCTGTCGTTTTACTTATATTTAGGCTACTTGCGTGCATGTTAATCTTTTACATTATTCTCCTTGCACTTAGGAGAGACTCAAGAGATAATAAAGGCATTATCCATTATTTATGATGCACCCACACCAAGGTTACCCGGTTCTAAAGGAAAAGGTATTAGCAGTAGAGATTGACGCACCAAAGATAGCAGCAAGAACAAAGGCATAGACATCACCCATTGTAGAGTAAGTAGCAAGGGAAAAGACTTGACTTCAGCGGGGTGGTCGAAAACTTGGAACAAGCTTACCTTGTCTGGTCAAAAAGTAGGAACAGCCGGATATGCTTTGTGATATAAAAATATTTGAAACTAGGGAATGTACCGAAATTCGGAACTACTGATTGAATGGACCCATAACCAATTAGGTAATATGTTTGCTTTTATGCTGATAGGAAAGGAATTGGGAAAAGTTATATATTTTTTGTTATGAAGCTGGAACTAGTGAAGCTTTTAGGGGTGCTACCTTCGCTTCTGTCTTTGTCCCCACCTCTACCCCTGTGGATCCTTCTCTATACCAATCTATTGTGGGGCTTCCACTGGCTCCACACCTCCCCCCTTGTTTGGCTTAGCTTTTAGTAACACAGACTAATGCCTTCATCCAACTTATTTAAACATATATATATGCTTTAACTTGCTTCTTATAAAATTTCCTAATGATGGGACAAAAAGGATGCTGGCCATGGACCTATAACAATTGGATTTGGGATAGGAGATAAGTAAACAAGATAACCTATGAGGTTAACCACTATTAGCGAAGCATATATATATATATATATTAATGCTCGGTTTAGGAAATATTGATTTTATTTTAACGTGCTCACTATCTTTTTATCCACGTGTTATATCATAATAAATACTAATAAGGCCAATCGTAGAGTGTAAGCAGCGCCCTAGAATCCCCTTTGCAGTATCCCAGCTATGAAATAAATCCAACCATAGGTTGACAGCAAGGTCGTAAGCTTTAATTCCAGACCAAGAATGGGAGCAATCATAAGTGCGAGTCACTAGGTTAGGTAAACTCCGTTGCCCTCGTGTCGGGTGACCCTGATCCAGTAAAAGGTACAGATTCAGATGCAGATAAATATTGAGACCCAAAAGGAGTTCTAGCATAGAAAGGGAACCACCAACGGTTTTACTTATATCCTTAGTAGCAGTACTTCGCCCAAAATCCCTAAAAATGAAATAATCCATGGCATCTCTTCCAGGTTTAGGGTCTATAGCATAACTTGTTTAATAACCTAGTAACATTTAAGGTCGAGGGGAAATAATGAGGGAACCGAAAGCACCCATGTAAAACCAAGGTGTAGTTTAAACCGTTTTGAATGATTCGAGATCACAAGATGGGTAACCATCTAATGCGTTGTCTATTTTTGGTAATATAGGACTAGCGGCGAGTTGATACTCCTTGTGTGGGGATCAAGCCAGATTAAGAAGTCAGCTGAGTAGTGATGCAGAATCGCCGTCATGGAGTCTGTGAGGTTGTTAGGCTTGTTGAGTGGTTAGAGTTTCTGGAAGAGAGCCGAATGCATAAGTAGAGCAGAGTAGAATGAATTAAGGGTTGGTTGGTCGGTTAGCTGTTGGGGGGTTGGTCGACTGTAGGAGTTAATCATTTTGTAGGGAATGCAATTTTCATACCTTCTGTAAATGAATGTAGAACAACTATATTTGTTTAAGAAATCTTTATGTGCATTTGAATCAAGAACGTATTGATTTTCTGACAGGTAGAGTAGTGTGCATTTGTGGCCTATTTTCTATGTGAATGAATCTCTGTGTCGTGTTCATTTGATCTCGGTGTGCAGTGCAGAACCCCAAGTTGTTTGCGTGCCAATCACTTTCCATGATCTAAGTAGGATTGTTCTGTGTGTGAATTTTTCTAAATATCCAGATAAGGGTCGAGCTGGGTTGATCATTTCCATGATCAATTGACCGAGAAACCAGGAAGGAGCTAAGTAAATCTAACTTGTAGAGTTCAACGGCTCAGATCTAAGCTGGACAGAAGATTGACGACGTAGGAGCGTTGTTCGAAGTGAATTTGCACAGAAAATAACATTACCGCAAGCCTAAGTGAAGGATCCCACCTTGATCATAGATCAATGGCTGAGATCAGATCCACAAAGGATTGACGGTGGAACATCGTCATGCAAAAAGGAGAGTAGGGCGAAAGTTGGCGGCGAAGAGTTGCAAAGGCAGAGTTGCGAGTAGACTTTGTGGTAAATATTTTTCGGAAAAGTTGAGAGGAAACCCCACAACCCGCAATCCGCAAGTTGCGGAAAAAGTATTGCGGAAAGGAGTTTGCGGAGGAGCACTACGGAAATACTTTTCGGGGAGCACCAGGAACGCGTCCGCAACCCGCAATTGCGGGAAGAGGGGGATCCCGCAAGATTATTCCAGAAGGTCATTTTCGTAGGGAAGAGATCCCAGAATGTTGCGGAGAGCCTGCGTGGAAGGTCAGGCTATGTGGAAGAAGGAATAGGCTGGTTTCTAGCCAAGTCAGGGGTGGATTCTAGCGAGTTACCCCAGATCCTGGAAGGGTGAGGGTTTAGTTGGATGTGGTTGACCTGACACCCCATCAATTATCACAATGTATTCCTCAAAAATAAACCAGTCCCATGTTCAAGTCTCGGGTGTGAATTGGAGCAGTTTTCGATTATTAGGAAACATCCTCGGAGGAGGAGCACCATTTAGGATAGTATATGTTATATTCATAACTTTGTTCATGAACTCTTTATAGTTTTCATTATCATATTTCTTTAGAAACAAATCACTCCACTTGAAGACTAGGAGGGGATTTCCACTTTCATCTACCATCCTCAGATCCATGCACTTGAAATGTTCAAAGTTTTGGAACACAAACATATAGAACAGGTAGGATGGGTATCTAAAAAGAGCTATAACAGGGAACTCTTCTAATTGTTCATGGATAATTCAGATCAGGTAGCTACAAAGGTCATACTTGGGATAAGTATGGGTGGACGTAGGATTCATAATCAATAAGAAGCCTAGGGTTACCTCATCGATTTGCTTGTCATTTTCATAGCCAAAAATTATGCAGATAAGGGATAGAGCTAGAATTCTAGAAAAATCATAGAATACTACCAAATCATAAGGCAGGGAGACATCAGGGATGGAAATCCCATTTTCGAAATGTTTTCTAAAGGATAGGTTTTGGTTGGATGGATTGAGACTTCTATATGATTGAGATAAGACCATTTCATTTACAAATTGTAGTTTCTAGAATTCAGGAAGTCCAAATATTTTGTGCATGTTTGGAACATCTATGCTACACAAGATAGTGGTTATATTTGGAGACATCATGGAATGTTTTCTTGGGAAATATTGCTTAGAACACCAGGTGATGAATTTGGGGAAATATATTGACCTAGGACACACAATGCGAGCAAGGTTTGAGTCCCATAGATGAAAAGGATCCTAGTTTACTCTTGCTAAGTTCTTGGCTTCTTTTAGTCTTGATATTAGGTCAGACTTGGTCACGATGGTATCAAAGACATTAGCTTGTTTATCAAGGATATGCTTGTCACCTGTAAACATGGTCTTGGGTAACTTTGTCTTGGAGGTTCAGTCCATGGTAAGGTTAATTGCGAAGCAGGTTTAACTAGTTTGGTGTCAAAATTCTCGTTGGATTCAATTGATAGGGGTTAGAACTTAATGTTATACCTCTAATTAAGCAATTGATCAAGTGAGGCAACGATGTTTGAAATACCTGGTGGATAGGAGGATATGGAGGCTTTGTTGCAGAGGCTGGTCTAAAGTGATAGGATACTCTAGGTTTTCTCTGCTTCTTTCAATGAATGGTAAGAAAATAACAAGAACAAGGTGTTTTTGACGAAAGTTGAAATTCAGAAGGCAACGGGTATTTTCTAATAAATGACCTTGGTGCCCAAAATAAATAAAGTCATTTGGGAGTGGGAACGTCTTGGGTGGACACATGTCAGGCTTTGAGGGGGTTGACATGTCGTCAATCTGGGTCCTTTGGTCAGACAATGGTTTTATTGGATACCTGCACGGTTTTGGAAAACCACAACTCTTGACAGGCTAGGTGGTTTTAGCAAACTTATGTCGAGTATTTGTTAATCAAAAAGCACCACCTGTACCTTTTGTCATATCTAAATCCTCAACGAGCACAATTAAAGCTCATGCAACTCATCAAGGAGCTATGAATATTGGTCATAGATATGGCGCTCTTCTCTCTTGATTAGCACAGACCCCATCCTAATATTTGTACAACTTTAGGAGAAACTATTAATGTGAATCATAGATCTGGAGCTCCTCTATCATATTAGCTCAGGCCCATCTTTATCTTCCATGTATCTCTTGAGAGTGTTGTCGCTTATAACCGTTGCTCATGGATTTGATCGACGGTGTTCCGTTGCTTCCTTCTAAGCACTTGGTTCCTAGATCTTGGTCCTTAGTGTGCCAAAGGATAAGCCGCTTTCCTTTAAACTCGCTGCTTTGATTCTTAAGTTAGGCCATTTTAATCCCTCAAACCTTTTTTTTAAAACTATGTACTAACACAGCTCTTCAGCCCCTCTTAGAGATGATTTGATGATCTTGATGATGTTTCTTTAAAAACGATGTACTAACACAGCTCTTCAACCCCTCTTAGAGATGATTTGATGATCTTGATGATGTTTCTTTAAAAATTATAACCTTTAAAACTAAAAAAAAATGTACACTTAGATGATGACATGCATGCATGATAGATTAAGACAATTTACTAACATTAGTTTGAGAATTATAACAACTCCATGTCCCTCATAAAGAGGAAAAATCCATGTCCATGGCCACATACATATCAAATGGAAGAAGATAACTTCTCTCAAATATAATAGGTGAATACATAAAATTAATCAACAATATTGGTAGAGACATGATAGCTATTATGTGATACAATTTGACTAAAATGATGATAGTGAATGACAATGTGTATCGAGTCCAAATCTATTTGTCTATCTAAACTTGATTGTGGATTGCCATCATTACTCCTTGATTTCTGCCCTGGTGCCATTAACAATGGTGGTTTTCTTTGAGAAATCAACGTGATTTAATTTTGCATTTGATGATTAAGTCTCATCTATGAGCTGGCACCCATGTGTACCACTCTAAAAATGACACGTGTTCATAAGTAGACCTAGTGAAATTATATGACATCATCTCAAATTCACCCAATTTTATACGAACTATTCTTTAAATAGTTTCTTGAATAACTGATTTTTTATGGAAGAAAGAGCATCTGCTCCTTCCTCCAAGGGTTCCTTTTTAGGGGTGGGGAAAGTAGATATCAGCACTTTAAACACAAAATTCATAGGAACGTTTCTTCAAACAGTTTGTTGGAAAGTGGAAATTTTCTCTTAGAAAGAGCAACTTCTCTTTCCTAAAGCTTTTCTATTTTGGGGTGTTGAAAGTATATGCTAAGGAGAAAGAGCCCTTGCTCCTTCCTCCAAGAGTTCCTTTTTATGGGTGGGGAAAGTAGATATTGTCACTTTAAACACAAATTTCATAGGAACTTTGCTTCAAACAGTTTGTTGGTAAGTGGAAATTTTCTCATAGAAAGAGCGATGCTCTTTCCTCAAGTTAGTCTATTTTGGGGTGTTGAAAGTATATGATGAGGAGAAAGAGCATCCACTCCTTCCTCCAGGGTTTTTTTTAAGGGTGGGGAATATAGATATCAACACTTTAACCACAAATTTCATAGGAACTTTGCTTCAAACAGTTTGCTAGCAAGTGGAAATTTTCTCACAGAAAGAGCGGCTGCTCTTTTCTCAAGTTGTTCTATTTTGGGGTGTTGAAAGTATATGCTGAGGAGAAAGAGTGTTTGATCCTTCCTCCAGGGGTTCTTTTTTAGGGGTGGGGAATATAGATATAGGAAATTTAACCACAAATTTCATATGAAATTTTCTTCAAACTGTTTGCTGGCAAGTGGAAATTTTCTCAGAGAAAGAACGACCACTCCTTCTCAAGTTGTTCTATTTTGGGGTGTTAAAGTAGATGCTGAGGAGAAAGAGCGTCCGATCCTTCATCCAGTGGTTATTTTTGGGTGGTGGGTAATATAGATATAGGAACTTCAACCACAAATTTCATAGGAACTTTTCTACAAATAGTTTGTTGGCAAGAGGAAATTTTCTCAAAAAAAGAGTGACTGCTCTTTTCTCAAGTTGTTTTATTTTGGGGTGTTGAAAGATGATGAGGAGAAAGAAAATATTCTCCCTCTTCAAGGGGTTATTTTTATGGGTGTGGAAAGTATATATCATCACTTTAACCACAAATTTCATAGGAAATTTTCTTCATACAGTTTCCTAGAAAGTAGAAATTTTCTCAGAGAAAGAGCGGTCGCTCCTTCTTCAAGGGGGTGGTGAAAGTAGCTGCTGAGGAGAAATAGTTGTCACTCCTTATTCAAGGGGTTCCTTTTAGGGGAGAGGAAAGTAGATATCGGAACATTAACCACAAATTTCATAGGAAATTTGATTCATACAGTTTTATGGAAAGCATAATTTTTTCTAGAGAAAGAGAGGTTGCTCCTTCCTGAAGTTGTTCTATTTTGGAGTGGCGAGAGTAGATGTAGATGAGAAAGAGCTTACAATTTATCCCCAAGTAGGTCGATTATGGAATTTTGGTAATTTAGAATATCATATATGATTTAGGTGAATATGTAAATAATTTAAAGAGCATTCACCCCTACAAGGAGCATGGAAACTAGACGGAAAAGGAATGATTGATCCTTATATGTATGGACCCTTTTAGAAAATATTCTTATCTTAGAAAGAGTGGTTGATCCTTTCTCAAGTGTTTCCATTTTGGGGTTGGGGAAAGTAGATGGTAAGAAGAAAGAGCGACCACCTTTTCACCAAGTAGATCCATTTTGGAGTTCTGAGAATTCAACAGATCGTATATGATTTAGGTGAGGGTTTCAAGGGTGTCTACACCTTCGAGGAATATTGTGACTAGATGGAGAAAGACATGCGTACTTTCCTGATACAGTTGAATATAATTTATAATTTATAGACAAAAAATTAATATAATTTACATAATTCTCAGATATAATCATTATAAATATCTCCAAGCTTTATTCTCCAAGAGGCCATTTTAGGAAGGAACAATCGCTCCTTCCTAAAATAGGCACGTATTTGGGTTGGTGGATGATGTGTTCATTCTATGATTACGAATTTGTCACTCATGCAATCTAACCCTTTTAAATGAACATCCATAAATGTATGGACCCTTTGAGGAACAAATTTTCTCAGCAAAAGAATGGTCACTCCTTCCCCAAGTGGTTCAATTTTGGAGGTGAGGAATGTAGTAGATCATATATGATTTCAATGAGGTCGTAAATTGTTTAAAGTGCATCCACTCTATTGAGACATATGTATGTTAGATGGCTAAAGGACACTCATCCTTCCTTGATACCATCTAGTAGAATTTATAATTCAAATACGTAAATAAATTTTATGTATAATAGTTAAATATTACAAATAATATATTATATCAATAAATATTTCCAACCTTTATGGTCCAACATAACCTTTTAGGAAGGAAAGACTTCTCCTTCCTCAAAGAATTATTCACTCATCCAATCATCATCGCATTGAGCACCTTCCAATGAAAACAACAGAGTACCTTTTGAGCATTCAACAACACCTCCTCATCTCATGGATCTATTCTAAGCAATGATTACATTGGATCCAATTAGGAAGGATCGTCTCCTCCATCTGAAATTGATTCCTTCTGAAGAAACAATAACATAGTAAATCCATAAGAGATTGTTGTTACAAGAACTCTGAATGTTTTCTTCATAGTGAGGAACACATGTTTACTTTTGAGTAAGGATTGGTCATTATATATCCAATCGCTACTATCTCTTTTAGGAAATATTTATCTTTATATTCTTGCATTTATCGTCTTATAGAGAATGATAGCATACAAAAATGTTATTAATGTGTAGAGCATAGATATAATTGATAATATATACTAGTGGAAAATATTATTCCTTTTTTTAAATAAATATTATTTTCAATGTTCTCCTGTTATTTTGTATTTCAGAAATCGCTTCTGAAATGGATCTTGGTTCTCAATAATTTGTGTACCTCCTTTTGAATGGATTAAAAGTTGTTGAAGGAATCTCTTTTCCAGAAAGAAAAATATTGCATAATATCGGCATTCATTATGTATGTATCATTATAAACGTTACCAAGGTTTTAAATGCAAATCTTCAATTGTCCTATCCATCAGAAGGTGCAGATACATTGTCAGAGGCAATTGGTGGTTATATTCAATGATATGCATATGAGATCGTTAACCACATTGGATTTTCTCTTCAAGAGAATGAGGTGAATGATATACTAGCTTCCACTTCGACAAGTGTAGAACATATTATAATAAGTGATGATAAATCTTCTTTTATTATGAGAAAATTTAAGTTGTTACATAAATGTTCAAAATGCAAGGATTGCATTTCCATAGGTTTTGTAACAAATTTCAATGAGACTAATTTTGTTTGGGGGACGTATTTGGGTGCTTTCTCCTTTGGTATTCTGGTGGATGAAGTGGTGTTTTCTTGTATGGCATGTTGTCTAGGGTTGAGTAGTGGAGGTTTTGTTGTATGGCCAATTAAAAAGGTCATATATTTTAATACAGGAACACTGTTGTCTGTTGAAAACAATTTCAACAATAATCAATCTGAAACTACTTCAAAAGTACTAAACCAAAATCACAATATCAATTTTGTGGAAGAGAAAGTTAATTTTATACATAATGTTAGAAAAACAGGATCGCAGAGCAATAGCAATAAACAGAAATGCAAATATAATCACACACACATTACAAGAGAGACACAGATATATCGTGGTTCACCCCCAACTTGGGCTACGTCCACATTGAAGTTGCCAATCCTTATTATTATTCCGTCCAACAAAGCGAAGGGATACAACTTGCAGCACAACCACTGCACTTCCTCTTGCCTGTCTCACAGTCTCTCTTCCTGATCTCAGAGATCTTTACAATGCATAAAACCTAATACATAAACCCTAGCCATGTTACAATGTATTTATTTTACAAGGGAAATACAATGGGAAAATACCACGAGTTACCCAAAACCATGGGCCCGAAAACTGGTGGCGAAAACAACCCCTAAAATTTTCCTCGGGGGATACTCCCCCGAACCCCCTTCTCATCGGCTCTGCCCTCGAACCCCCGTAACTTTGGGGTGTTGCCCCAACACCCCCTTTCTCGAGGGCACTAATGTTCTTTAAATCCAAATCATGTTGCTCGAGGAATAATGTCAATTGTTTTTGAAGGAGACATTGTACAATTCAAACCACTAGATGTTAGTGAGTTTGGTATCTTAGTTCATAAAGTCTTTTGCAATTGTGAGGATTGTGGTATATTTGAAGGATCTCTTGTAAGATGGCATGCAAACCATTTGCTTGACCTCAATGATGTTCCTTTTTATGTTATACTAAAAAAGAACACAGAAGAAGACATGGTCAACATTTGGAAGATTCTTGAACAATGTCCTTTACAGATGGTCCTTCCAGGTACTCCCCATTGTGAATATACAGATGTCAAATGTAATAGAAAAATGCCATACAATTCTATAAAGCGGCAAGATGGAACTAAAATTTTTAAAACAAATTCAAGCTCAGTAGTATGTTACCAGATTGGAATTGATCAAGCTGCATTCCTTTCAAAAATTAGCACTGAACATTTTGCTCAAATCTTTGTATATCAAAAATTTTACTTCAATTTATAGTTGAATGTGTGAATAAATTTCATTGTATGAATGGAAATTCAAGAAGATGGTATGTTATAAATTCTATGGCATCAAATGCTCATGTGGCCAAAGAAGGAGACGATAAAAAGAGAAGCATATTTACAATGAGATTAAACACAATAGATATCTATCAAAATGAATGGTATAAATTCCATGGGATAAAAAGGAGCACTTTATACAATTATAAAAGTATGTTCTTGAATGGTGATGTGAGATTTGTGCATGGTTGCAATGGCTTGGAAAAATCTAGGGAAAACACTATTGCGCTGGTAGCTACTATAAATAAAATTGTAGAAGACAATTCAAACAAATATCCCCATCTTACAAAATTAATAAGTGAAGATGGAACACGGGGGTTCACTCAGTGAACTTGTTACATAGCACGATCGTTTACATGATATTAAAGAATACCCCTAATTTAACTAAATATTGGAAAATTCATCTTAAAATTGTATTGTTGAACCCCCCTCCCAATATTCCTTTCCAATTAAGAAAACCCCTAGTTTCACCAGATATTGTAGGTATCCATTTTTATCAACCCATTTTTAACACCCCCTTTATATCATATTATCAAGTTGCAACAAAAAGGAGCCCAAACACATCTTAGTATAAGCAAACAAGATGCTAAATACAATAATAGTATAATGCTAATAATGATCCCACTAGGATTGCGAGGTTGGCTGAACAATTTGTAGTATTGGATAGTAGAACACCCAAAGAAATAGTACTAGGGAAGCCAAAATGCGTAAAACGCAACCTAGTAAAGAGATCAACATAACAAAGAATGTAAAATATTTAGAGTCCAATTGTTAGTGCAATGCTTAGAAAATATGAGAATTGCAGATGTTTCACACCACCACCTACCAATATACCAATTTTATATCATGTAAATATGAATATAGCCATAGAGAACTCACATTTTCTATAAGCTTAATAAATTAAACTCCATAAAAATTCAAAATTGACACCCTTTTGTGATGGACGCCCCTACCTTCCTATAAAAACAAACATCATTGATGTTTGAACCCAAATGAACATAGAAAAATTCCTTTTACTTTTCAATAACACCATATGATCATGTGCAAAGCTTGGATTTGGGTCATTCACAATATCCAATGAATTGCTTCCACTTCCTCTACATTTATTCTTGCAATCAAGCGAATTAACAAAATTAGTTACCTTTTCTTGGGTTGTACTTAGTTTTTTTAATCTTTAAAGGATAGGGAAATATCTCCATTGTTAGGTTTCAACCATGCAATAGTTATAAATATACATAGATGGTGAAACTTATATGATAACATTTCATGGTAATGATAACACATAGGGTATGTAAATAAGGATTTAGATTTTCACTTATGTGAATCATGTTAATTCCAATGCAATATTAAGATAGATGCCTTGCATATAAGAATTGAAATTACAATTATGACTATGCCAAATATAACTCAATCTAACAAGTATTCCTAACTAGCAATGTGAAAATATTAAAGAAGAATACAAAAAGTTGAAATAAATAATTAGTCAAGAAACATTGATCTAACTTTTCTTGGTTCAAGTGAGCCAAGAATGATTGATCTCACTTTTCTTGGTTGTCGTGGAGCGAGGTTTAATTGAATATCAGTGCCCACCTAAACCTTAACCTAAAAAATGAAGAGTTAAATCTTTTACTTGAATGCCTACAAAAATACAATACAATTGTTCAAGTCTGGAACTCTCAATTAACTACATCTCTTAACTTAAAGATGAAAAACAATATAACATCAATTCAAACCAAGCCTAAATAATCTATTAAATGAGGATTGCTCAAGGCCAATAATCCAAAGAGACTTCTATCGATATTATCATTGGTACACTATTATCATATTTATGCAAAACTTAGGATCATAAGCAATATCAAATAAAAATGGAAGGTACTTAAGTTTTAGGTAGGTATGAATTGAGCTTGTGATTTGGAGGTATGAATTCATCCCATGATTTGGAGGTTATTCCTCAGCACACCCAAATAAAATAACCCCCAATATTTATATTACTATGTGAAATTAAAAACCCCCCTTGACCCCTTAATACAGAGCAATATATTTTTTAGGTTTTTAAGAGTATTCGACCCCCCAATATGAATGGACGTGATATGATATTGCCTCACTAGTGAACCCCCCGTGAGATGGAACAAGGACAACCTTGAAATTATTGCCATCTAATATGTCCCATGGATTGCTGCAAAAAATGGCAAATGAAGAAATCGAAAGTATTGGTTTGCCTCCAGTTTCACAATCCTCCTTTAGCAAGGTGATGAGAGAAGATTTTCGAGATGTTAAAATTTCTAAAGCAAACTCCTTCACAAGGTGTAATGAGTGCATTACAATACATGATAAGCTAAATGGTACCACTAATCCAACTGAGGTGGAAAGGTTGCGAGGACATCAGGAAACTCATAATAGATATATCGCAAGTTGTTGCCAAGTGTATTATTCTCACATATTAGCTTCACAAAAAAATCCAAATACTTATCTGAGTATTGTTCATGAAAAAATGGATAAGTGAAAGTTTTCCATTCCAAGGATGAGTAAGAAGGCAAAATTTTTTAGTAGTGTTATGAATCTTCCCATATCATTGACTGGAATGTTGACTCATGGGCACAAGACTGGGGGATTTGGTCATTTCAGCCTCTCATTTTTAGAGATGGGATCGAATTTCACTGTGAAATCCTTGGCTAAATGCTTAAAGAGTATTGAAGAAACAATGGTTGATAAATATGGTGATTTGTTGTACAAAGGTGGAAGATCTAAGCACCAATTGCATGATGTTCTGTTGCAATCAGAGTCATATGAAAATTGTGTGATATACAAACCAGATGTGATACAACATGATATATTGTGTGTTGATGATACAAATCATTTCATGCCAAATAGAAAACTAACACCCATACTGTTGTTGCAAATGGATAATTCTTCTAGCAATGACAAAAATTTCTTTGTATTTGCATTTTTATCTCTTTTAACAACAAAGAGAGTGTTCGATATTGTTGAAGTTGGATTCCTCTCGTTTGGACAAACCCATGAAGACATAGATGGAACTTATGGAAGGTTATCAACAAATTTAATGCGCAAGGATATATTTTCACTCTCGGATATTATAGATACATATAGGACATGTGAAGAACAAAATTTTATGTCCCTTATCTAATTGATGAATTTTATGATTTTAAGAGTTTTGTGAAACCCCACCTTTTGGACGGAAATGTCAAGATCATCTGTATCAAAAAATGCCATTTTTTTAAATTTCAACTTGTAGGTAACATTCCAGTCAAGCAATGGAGAGTATCACTTTGGGATGAAGATTGGTCATCTCCTATTCATTTGTGGCGGTCATTTCCAGATGGTATCATAGATTGGTCAATGGGGCATCCTAGGTTTTTAATTCTGCAATCAAAAAAACCTTCAGACATGGAAGAAATAAAAAAAAGGAATAGAAACATATATTTCATTATGGAATCGAGGGATTGAGAAGGGAGGTGAACAATTTTGGCATCCCAAGTTAATTTATTGGGAGGCTATATATAAAGCTTTGGACAGACCCTTCGAGAGTGTTGATCAGTCAGCAACTAACGTTTGGAAATCGACAAGCCGGGATATTCATAATAATGAACCTACAAGATCTGAACATGAAATTAGGGATGCTTATTTGAAGGAAAATGTTCTTGCATTGGAGGATTGCTATGTTGGACCTATATGCAACAATCCTAGAGATGAATTCATTCCAAGAGTGGATGTTGTAAAGGGACAAATGGTCATTGTGCAATCACTAGATCTAGATTGTGCGATATGGTTGGGTAGTGCGATTGGTGATATTTATTAGGATTCAGATGCTAGTACTCTTGGGTCTTACAAAGTAGAGGTGCAATGGTGGAAGCCAATAGGAGCATCGAAGGATCTAGAGGTCTTGTACAAAACTGCTTAAATAGAAAGCAACAATGGGTTGTTGGTGCAGAAGAAAATATGATGATCGATGTAAATAGTATCATATGGTCATGGTCACCAAGGCTAGGATGGACATGAGAAAGAATTAGAATAAATGAGAAGGGACTTGCAGCAGTTAAGGTGCAATGAGAGAAGATGGGTAATAATGTGGAGAGTGGGATGGATGTTCCTATGGATATAATTTAAAGGGTTCTTAGCACAAAAAATCTTTATTTTTTTAAAATGGAGTCTTTGTTTCTATTTCCTAAAATGATGGAGATATCTAAAAGTAGATCGGTTGAAAGGATTGACTGATCTTTTTTGTCTACTACACTGTCATGCTAGTATAGTGTACACATAGAACACTTTTACTATGATATGTGTATTGTCCATACTAAACATTATGATTCAAAAGTATCAGACGATCCTTCTTTTCTTTTGGAATTGATTTATATTAACTTGAGTCTTGGACAATAATAACTTTTAAAATCTTCTCATATTTTTAAACAAAAACAAAAAAACTTATATATATTGAAAAAATACTGTGCAAAGTCATCAATTTACAAAAAAAAGGAGCAGTCTAACATCCATAAATGTATGGGGAAGGAACACAATAACAAAATCTACCATGAACTTTACATATTTTCCTCATAGGTTTTCCATTTTTTACTAAGAAATGAGAGGGATAAACCCTTACATACCGATTGCACAAAAATTGGCAAAAAAACATTCAAACATACTGAGAAAGGAGAGAAATGTATTCTATTCTAACTTTCAAGCATTAGCCAGATCTATTTATATCATGGTGTTAGGAACTCATGTCTTTACTTTGTTAGTATTTTGTTGTTGGACGCATATGCTTTGTAAGTCGTCCCGTAGTATTTGTTGATCAATAGTTTGTGTTATTGTTGTTGGTGCATATGCTTTGTAAGTTGCCCGTAGTATTGTTGATCCATAGTTTGTAGTGGCCCATGGTTTTGACCCATAGTATTGGCGCCTAGACTTAGTATATAAGTGTGTATTGAGGCTTATGAAGGCACCGTGAAGTTACTTGTATTGAGCTTGCTCAAAGGAGGTTGCCCCCTCGAAGTGGCCTGCGATCAATATAAAAGTGATTCTGAGTTCTGTCATTTCTGTTATTTCCCATATTCTAATTAATTAATTGTTGCAGGTGCTTCACATCTGGTATCAGAGCACTTTCTTGGGCTCACTGGGTGAAATTTATGCCAAATTTTTTTTCACATCTGTTGCAGGTTCGAATTTGGGAATAATCCCTATCCGCTTAACTGTGGGAAGTACTTGGGCATAAGCCCTAAAACTCATTGTGAGGAGTAACACAGGAACCCTGAAGTAGCTGGCCCATTGGGAGGACCTGCCAGCGAAAAGTGCAACGACCCATACCTGATTGACTAGTTCCCACCCGTGAGGTAAACCAAAAGCTGTCGTTTGTGGCAAAGAGGTTTTCAATTTTACCCGAGCCGTGGAGTGAGGGGTACTGCCCCAATACGCAAGCTGTCATACAGCATTGGTGGCCGAGTGAAAGCCATTAGGAAGCTGCACATACCTGGGGTACATATCTATTTTTTACTGAACTGTTTTCGATCACTACTGCACCGTTTCAGATCCAGCCATTCAGATCCATTCTGAAAGCTGTTCCAGATCCAGCCGTTTTCAATCCATTCGGCGTCGTTTCAGATCCCTCTGTTTTCGCTCACTTCCGGTCCATTGCAGATCAATCTATTTCAGATCCCTTCCGAGCCATAGCCACTCCATATCTCCCTTGTTTTCACTCTGTTTCCCTTGAAAATTTTGGGGAACCCCTGTAATCCCATTCTGCATATTTCATTCCTGAGGACCCTATCCCCAATTCCACTTCCCAAATCCTGAAATCCCACATTTGTCTATTTTTAGGGTTTGCCATAACTTCCTCAGATTTCACCAAATCACCTTCAAATTTTACCACAGAGTTCCTTTTCGAATTCTGCTTCTTTGTCCCCCATCTATCATGTAGAACAATATTTCAGTCTGCATAATACTTTTGATGTCAACAAAGTTCCTCTTGCATCCTTTCATTTGGA
Source organism: Larix kaempferi (assembly GCA_027924585.1). Lineage (NCBI taxonomy): Eukaryota > Viridiplantae > Streptophyta > Pinopsida > Pinales > Pinaceae > Larix > Larix kaempferi. The sequence continues at coordinate 11,874,897 of BSBM01000771.1, read as the reverse complement.
ACAGGAAGCTCCTCAATGGTACCGTTGGTACATCAAGGCTCATGAAGAGCCAAAATGGCCAGACTTTTGCCAGCTCCTTTTGCAACGATTTGGTCCTAGTGCTTTTGATGACTTCACAGGAGCCCTCACTAAAATTCGCCAAATTGGCACTATGAGAGAGTATCAAACTGAATTTGAAAAACTAGCCAACCACACTGAAGGATTGTCTGATGACTTTTACCGGAGTTGTTTTATCAGTGGTCTAAAGGATGCCATCCGCTCTAAGGTCAAAATGTTCTATCCCAACACAATGATGGAAGCCCTAGGGTTGGCTAAGTTGGCAGAAGACAAGATTGCATCCCAACAACGCTCCAAGCCCACTTTTGTTCCCTTCCGAAATATGGGTTCTCAACGACCACCCATACCGCAGGCTCCTCAACCAACTCCTATCAAGCATTTGTCTGAAACAGAGATGCAAGCACGCAGAGAAAAGGGGCTTCACTATAATTGTGATGAGAAATTCACTCGGGGACATAGATGTGTTCAGCAAAATCTCTATCTCTTGGATGTGGATTCTCTGCTTGCCTCTGAAATTGGTGATGAAGATCCAGAAACAATGGATGCTCAGGTCGACATTTAGGAACTGCCTATTGACCCTCCGTCTCAGGATGACCAGCCAGAGATATCTCTCCATGCTTTAGCTTGAGCCACCCCCCAAACAATGCGGGTCAGGGTTAATTCAAGAAGCTTCCTCTTACAATACTCATTGATTCTGGTAGCACTCATAATTTCATTGACCCTCGGATCGCCAAACAAGCTGATTGTTTTATCCATCCTTGCTCCAACTTTGAAGTCACGGTTGCCAATGGAGGCACGTTACCTTGTAAACGGAAGTGTCGAAATGTGTGTATCTCTATGGGAGATTATACCTTGTGCTCTGACATGTTTGCCTTGACCTTAGGCGGATGTGATGTGGTTTTGGGCGCTCAATGGCTACGCACACTTGGCCCTATCTTATGGGATTTTGTTGAACTTTGGATGCAGTTTTCCCTCAATGGACAAAAACACACATTGACAAGATTACAACCAGGGTCTCTCAGCATCATAATTTCACATCGCATGGAAAAAATCCTCAAGAAGAATTCACATGGTGTCATCGCTCAGACCCATTCCATTCAGATGCAACCATCAGCAGTCTCCACTACTCCTTTGGATCTACAACAAATTCTGGATTGATATATAGGTGTCTTTGCTGAACCAGTGGGATTTCCACCTTCAAGGCCAGAAGACCATCGTATTCAACTCCTTCCTGGCAGCATTCCTCCCAACATCAGGCCCTATAGCTACCCATTTCACCAAAAAACGGAGATTGAAATGCTCGTTCGGGACCTATTGAAGCAAGGTATTATTCACCCAAGCACTAGTTCCTTTTCTTCTCCAGTTCTTCTTGTCTGCAAAAAAGATGGGTTATGGCGCCTCTGCATTGACTTCCTAGCACTTAATCACCTCACCATCAAGGATAAGTTTCCAATTCTTGTTGTTGATGAGCTTCTTGATGTGCTTCATGGGGCTCAATTTTTCTCCAAGTTGGATCTTCGTTCTGGGTATCATCAAATTCGGGTTCATGAGGATGATATTCCTAAAACAGCTTTCCGCACACATGATGGCCATTATGATTTTTTGGTCATGCTCTTTGGCCTCACTAATGCTCCTTCCACATTCCAGGCCTTAATGAATAAAATATTTCGGCCCTACTTGTGGAAATTCATTCTAGTATTTTTTGATGATATTCTCATCTACAGTAAAACATGGGATGAACATCTCCAGCATCTGGATCTTGTCATGCAACTTTTATCTGACCATCATCTCCATGCCAAGCAGTCTAAATGTGTTTTTGGACAGAAGGAAGTTGAGTATCTCGAGCACATTATCTCAGCAAGGGGTTCGCGTGGATCCTGCCAAAATCGATGCTCAAGAGCCTTCATGGGTTTTTGGGGTTGACTGGATACTACCACAAGTTTGTCAAGGATTATGGAAAGTTTGCAGCTCCATTAATTGCTCTATTGAAAAAGGATGCTTTTACATGGACACATGTTGCTCAGTGTGCATTTGACAAACTGAGACAAGCTATGTGTACTACACTTGTTCTAGCTATGCTCGATTTTTCCAAGCCCTTCACTATTGAGAGTGATGCTTGCGGCAATGGACTTGGTGTTGTTCTTCTTCAAGATGAACACCCCATTGCGTTCACCAGCAAAGCCCTTTCAGGTAAGAATTTAGTTGCCTCTACATATGAGAAGGAAACAATGGCTATTTTGCATGCAGTACAGAAGTGGCGACCATACCTATTAGGGAATCATTTCTGCATCAAGACTGATCACCAGAGTCTAAAATATTTCTTGGAACAGCGTGTCTCTTCCCCAACACAATAGAAATGGGTTAGCAAACTCATGGGTTATGACTATGAGATCACTTACAAGAAGGGTAAAGACAATATTGTGGCAGATGCTCTTTCTCCCACATTTGATGCCCAAGGTTCTCTTTCAGCTATTTCTATGCCTGTTCCAAATTGGTTGCAATCTGTTCAACAGGGTTATGTCAATGACTCTTCCTTATCTCCAATCATCCAACGCTTGACCAACAACCCTTCTGTTGTACCACATTACTCTTGGGATGGTGCTTCTCTGAGATACAAGGGTCGTCTGGTGCTTCCCCAGAGCACAGATCTTCAACAGGTTGTCTTCTATGAACTCCATGCTTCTCCATCGGCAGGGCACTCTGGGTTCCTCGAAATGTATGAACGGGCACAGAGTAACTTCTTTGGGCAGGGCACGGCATAACTTCTTTTGGCAGGGCATGAAAAGGACAATTCAACAGATGGTGGCTGAATGTGATACCTGCCAGCATAATAAGGGTGAAACAACCCTCCTTCCAGGATTGCTCGAACCCTTTCCCATACCTACACGGATTTGGGAAAATATTTCTATGGATTTCATTGAAGGGCTGCCTAAATCTGGCGGGAAGACAGTGATTCTCGTTGTGGTTGATTGCCTCTACAAATATAGTCATTTTTGTGCTCTCAGCCATCCCTATACAACCTCCTCAGTCGCTCAAATTTTCCTGGACCAGATCTTTCGTCTTCATGACATCCCTTCTTCCATTATCTCGGATTGTGATGCGACTTTCACTAGTCATTTTTGGACAGAACTATTTCGCCACACTGGCACCAAACTGAAGATGAGTTCAGGGTATCACCCACAAACAGATGGTCAGACTGAAATTATCAATAAATGCTTGGAAACTTATCTTCATTGCTTCATCTCTGAACAACAACATTAGTGGGCAAAGTGGCTCCCTCTTGCTGAATGGTGGTATAATACCTCTTACTACATTGCCTCTAAAATGACCCCATATGAAGCAGTCTATGGTCAAGCACCTTCAATTCTTCTTCCATACACCCCCAACAGTTCACCAGTTCATGAAGTTGACATGGTCCTTCGAAACCGCAATCAGATTCTTCACATTTTGTGGGACAATTTTCACATGGCAAGAAATTGCATGAAGCAACAAGCTGATCAGCACCGTTCTGAGTGCACTTTTCAAGCAAGCAATATGGTTTTTCTTTGTCTCCAGCTGTACAAGCAATCCTCCCTGAAACTCAAAGGCCATCATAAGCTCGCTCCAAAGTTTTATGGGCCATATCAGATTCTTCAGAAGATTGGGTCCGTTGCTTATAAATTGGAACTTCCTCCTTCTTCCCGCATTCATCCAGTATTTCATGTCTCTTGTCTAAAGAAAGTTCTTGGCACCAACATCAGTGGAAAAACTATTTTACCTGAACTGGATAATCAAGGATCCATTTTTTTGGAGCCGAAGGCCATCCTCAATCGGCGCACTCATCAGCTTCGCTCTCGCTCTATCATAGAGGTCTTAATTCAGTGGCACGGCATGCAACCAGAGGATGCTACATGGGAACCACTTCTTCAGATTCAACAACAATTTCCACATCTAAAGCTTTGATGACAAAGCTTTTTTAAGGGGGAGGGGATGTTAGGAACCCATGTCGTTACTTTGTTAGTATATTGTTGTTGGACGCATATGCTTTGTAAGTCGTCCCGTAGTATTTGTTGATCAATAGTTTGTGTTATTGTTGTTGGCGCATATGCTTTGTAAGTCGCCCGTAGTATTGTTGATCCATAGTTTGTAGTGGCCCATGGTTTTGAACCATAGTATTGGCGCCTAGACTTAGTATATAAGTGTGTGTTGAGGCCTATGAAGGCATCGTGAAGTTATTTGTATTGAGCTTGCTCAAAGGAGGTTGCCCCCTCGAAGTGGCCCGCGATCAATATAAAAGTGATTCTGAGTTCTGTCATTTCTGCTATTTCGCATATTCTTATTAATTAATTGTTGTAGGTGCTTCACACATGGAATGGTGTTCATGTACGATAAGAAGTAGAGTAGCATAAAAAGTGTATTGTATATTTTTTTAAGTACGACGGAACATTATATTATATCATAAACAATACATAACAGAGAGGAGGTATATGGATCCATCCTTCCAAAAATTGAACATGACCAGACCCAGCAGTTTGAGGAGCTCTATAAGATACTAGACTGTTTAAATACCTCATACAGACAATCCTTAAAGACTGTCATATGGAATTTACATGCAAAATTTGACTAGACCGACTCTGCAAACTGAAACATAGAAACAAAACTAGGGACCTGACCAAAAAGCACTAAGCAACTTATCCAACCTACGGCTTCGAGAGAAGGGCTTCGTTCTCTTGTTGCATGTTTGTACGATTTAGAATAGGTCATCCCAGGAGCACCATATCCCTTGGAGAGTCCGAGCACAACTGATTTTCCATATCTGGTGCAACCATGGCAACAACAATAGCATCCATCCTGTGATGAATTTGGTCCAATTTATCATCTAAGTGTTGAGTGGACCGACAAGTGTCAAAAAGCAAGTTCCACTTGGCCTTCATGAGCCCATCCCTCTGCTTTGTATTATGAATACAAGCCTCTATAAGATGTTGAACTGTAGCAACATTAATTGTCTCCTTATGCCAATCCCGGGTAATGTTTTCTCCAACAAGATCCTAGGAGGGGGAAAGAGGAGACGTGGTCTAGCAACCCAAATAATTTCCTTTCCCATAGAACCATTCTACTCTGCAGCTCCAGTAGTTAGACCCCAGACAATCCACCGCAGAATTCTCAGTACCAGAAGCTGGGACGAGAGTAAGGGAGGAGGAATCCATCAAAGGAGATGAGAGCATTGTTTCAATGTGAATGCCAATGTGAGCTGGATGAGACCCCTCAGCATGACGAGAGAATCAACGGGCATGCATGCGCATCATGGGGAAGGGAAAGAACGACATAATGACACCCTCATTCAAAAATCTAGTGATATATTTTCCTAGAATTTCCACATAAAGAATGGTGTAAACTTTGCATGCAAGAGGACTCATCATTCCAAGGATACGGCAAGCCTGCCACCCAATCTTGTCATAACTCTCGCTCTGTGTCCTCGTAAAATGTAGAATGGAGGTGGATCCAACATAAGTAGCATACAAGCCTGAGACCAGAATGTGGGAGGGAAATTCAACATTGAATGGATATTAATGCTCCGTCTAGTTCAAACATGGGTGATTAAATGAACCGGCTGCCACTAGAATCGACAGTTGTCATCCCATCGATGGAAAAAGTCTATTGTATATACAATTGTACTATTTGATTGATTGTTTGTGTAAGTGATTAAATAATATGGTAAATGTAGTGATGAAATCCTTCTAGGTGTGTGCCAAGCAATGTTCATATTTGAACCTACCCAAACCCTTCCATAGAGTTCTATCATCCCCTAGAAGTGCAAGGTTAAAATTGCCCTTGTATATATATATATATATATATATATATATATACCCTGCGAATTAAGAATGACATAAATAATAGCAACATATCAAAGGAAGGGAAACTTTTTGAATTACATGTCAATATGGAGTGTTATGTGTGGAATATATAAAATAAATTATGTGGGGATTAAGTGCAATGTTATGTGTTGAATAAATAATAAAAAAAATGAGTGGATTAAATTAAATTTTATGTGTGGAATATATGAAGTGTTGAGTTTTATTGTATACATTATTTATTCATCTTCAAACTGCATATTCTATCATTTTCCTCTATAATATTAATGTAGGGTTTGTTAGTACACATTCTTTTTATCAATGGTAACATGCTACTAAGGAATCCTTAACAAAACAGTATAGGAGGCACACTATTGTAGACATTGTTAAGTATAATATGGATATTGAATATTATAAACATTGGACTAATCATATTCAAAGATAGCAACTTTGGAAAAGAAAAATGCATTTTTCGAATTGAAATCCACACTTTCTAAATTTAAATTCACAATTCTGAATAAAAAGGTGCACTTTAGGGTTCAGAAGTAGTAAAAAACACTATTTGAATAGAAAAATGCACTTTTTAAACCCAATATTACCACTTTTGGAGCCTAATTTTGCATTTTAGAAAGGTTGATATTGACACTTTGAAATCCTAAATTCACACTTTCCAAGTCCATATTTTGCCTAAAATGTCCATGTTTAAGGAAATGGGTGTTTGTGACTTGTAATCTCATATTTTACAACACAAACATCAAATAAAAATAACTCATCCTCCAATCCTAATTAAATGAGTCTTAATTGAGCTATTAAGGGTTGGTACATGTTGAGGAACAAATATTTTTAAGTTATTAAAAGTTAGACTCTCATAAACATTACCACTATGTAACTCTGATTTAAAATATGATTTCAAATTGAAATATAATATTATCAAATTAAAATATAATATCACATTTTTAAAATATAAAGTGCAAATTATTAAGATAGAAAAATAATTGCACCGAGAGGAGTAAGGTGCTCTACAACCCAGTATGGGGAAGATGTTGTCACATAAGGTAACGTAATGTAACATAATACAAAAAATAATTAAAAAAATTCATGTCGGCTCATAAAATAAAAAATTATGGAAAGTATTTAAAAAAACTATGTCATCTCATAAAATAAAAAATTATGAAAAGTAATTAAAAAAATGATGTATGTCTATAAAATAAAAACATAAAACTTAAACCCGTATCTATCAACCAAGAGAGAGATCAAATTTCTTGAGTTTAAATTTAAAAAAAAAAATTACACCTTAAGAAATTGGATGCATATTAGTGCTTGATAGATTCGGGTTTAAGATGGATCTATGTTGATAATATATAAAATGAAAACAAAGTTTTGACAACTTTAAATTTCACTTAATCCATAATAAATACAAATACAATCCTAAACATAAAATAAAAAATAGCAAATTAAATTCCATCAAGTTCAAAATAAATACACATAAAATAAAAAATAAAAATGTTAATAATATACATTAAATAAAAAACTATAACTTAAAACATGTATCATTCCAACCAAATTAAGTATAAAGAAGTTATACAACTTAACGACAAATTTATACTCAAAACGAGATCTCTAGCCATAAAAACACATATTTTTGCATAAAAACACCAAAAAACAACCCCAAATCGAAAAGTGATGCTACCGGTAGCACCACTTTTTTTCAGGGCCAAAATTACAAATTTTTGGTAACCCTGGGAAGACACCAGTGGGTGTAGTGTAATAAAAGCCGTAAAATCAACCACTAAATCGAAAAGGGAAGCATGCAATTTTTTTTCCGAGGCTAAAATTACAATTTGTTTGATGATGTCCCATTAACAATCAATGCATTTGCAACAAATTGTAAAAATCAACCTACTACTAAAAAATATGTGCTACTAATGGCACCCCTTTCCTTTGTCGGATTACATTTTCAGACATTTCTAAACGATGACCTGAAAACATTTAACTTTTTTTCTAAATCTTTATAAAAATGAAAAAAATACATGACATATTCAATAAAAAATTAAACAAATTTTAACATTTTCTTTTTCTTTTTCTTTTTTTTAACTTAAAAAAACTTAAAAATACATGTTCTATAAAATATTTAAAAAACAAAAACAAAAACAGTAACATGATTAATGCTTAAAATGAAACCAATTTTAAAAACCTAACTAGAAAAAAAAATTAAAATAAATAAAAAATAAAATTAACTAAAATATTGTAATGATTAATAAATTTAAATGATTAAATAAAATTATTTTTTAAAAAGTTTCAAAATTTTATTAAAAAGTAATTTTAAAAAGTGTTATTTAAGAGAGATTTTTAAAAGTTTGAAAAAATTAAAAATTAATTAATTTAATATACTATAGTTTTAAGGGGAGGAGTTATGTTTAAAAAGGAGGGCATACGAGTGGGGCATGCGAGTGGGGAGGGAGGGTGGGTATTTTGGGGAGGGGGCACGTGGAGAGGGAGGGTGGGTATTTTGGGGAGGGGGCACGTGGAGAGGGATTGAGGAGGGAGGGGAGTGAGGAAAGAGGGTCACGTGGGAGGGTGGGGGAGTGAGGAGGGAGGGGACGCGTGGATGGGGAGTTGGGTGGGGAAGTATGTGGGCGTGAGGGTAGTGAGGGCAGGGGGTTTGGATGGGGAAGATTGTCAGAATCACGCCACCATCCAACCACCTTCTCACCTCTCCTGCCACCACTTCACCACCACTTTCTTTCTTTTCTTTTTGTTTCACCACCACTTTCTTTCTTTTCTTTTTGTTTTGTTTTGTTTTTTATTTTAAATGGGTTTAAAATGTGTGTTTTTTGTTTTTATTTTTATAATTTTTTTAAAAAAATTGTTTCAAATGTGTTGTTTTTAATGTTTTTTTTGGTTTAAAAATTGTTAAAATTTTGGGTTTTTTTTTCTTTTATTTATTTTTACAAATACCTTTAAAAAAAATTAAATATTCTTAGGCCATGGTATAAAAATACCTAGAAATGTAACTTAACAAAGGAAATGGATTCCATTGTTAACACTTCTTTTCACGTCATCGGTTTATTTTAGCATTTGCATTGCAAAGCTATTGGTTGTTAAGGCAACAATGTCAAAAAATTATAATTTTAGCCCTAGAAAGAAAAATGTGTTATACCATTTTTTATTCAGGGGTCAATTTTACAGTTTTTATTACAACGACGTCGTGTTGCACTGCTCGGGGTTACGAAAAAGTTGTAATTTTAGCCCCGAAAAAAAAATGGTGCTACTAGTAGCACCACTTTTTGATTCGGGGCTGTTTTTTGGTGGTTTTGACGCCTATAAAAAAACGAGAACAATGTCAAGTTCTCGTCAAGTTGTATAACTTGTTTCTAGAGGAACCATGCCATAACTCTTCTCTTGAGGTATCTTGAGGATATATCAAACTTTATGGATACTACGCCTTGATTTTTATCCTCAAGCGAAAAAAGCTACCTAAACTACCTAATAACCTTAAATTTAGTCATAGATTTAGGTAATCAACAACTATTACGTGCCAACGCATAAATGTCCGTCTCTAATAGTCACCAACAAAACACATGATTGATTCATAAAACCATTTGGCCTTGACTTTTATCCTCGAGGAAAAAAAGCTACCTAATAACCTTAATAACCCTAACCTTAGACATGAACTTAGATAATCAACAACTATTAGGTGCCAACTCATAAGTCTATCCGTTTCAAATAGTCTCCAACAAAACACATGAATGATTCACAAAACTAATGTAATATTGTAATCCCACAAATTTCCCAAAATATACTCCCTACCAAGGGCTCTCATTTTGGCTTACAAAAGGATCTCAAGCTAGCTTCCTTAATACAAAAATATCTTATGTTGGCTTCCTTACATACAAATGGCTCACAATTTAAGGTAACCTTTTCGCATGCAAGACCAAAAAATGTTACAATACTTAACATTTTAATTGGAATAAAAAATGGTATAATAAGAAAATTTGTTGACAAAGGACTTTCAGTTTGGGATCATATTTATTAATTTTAATTGTATAACCAAAAAAATATATCAATCAACTAGTTTTTAATTGGTGAATTTTTAGCTTGCAGTAGGCAGTGGGCAGTAGGCGATTCAATTCCGTCGGATGCTGAGTAAATGTAGATTTAAAAAGGTTAAGTTGGCAGCTAGCTATCAAGTACGAGACGTAATTTGCTAACCTATCAAGTTTGTCCTATCAAGACTTGGGAATAGGGATGGATAATGGCCATCCTCCAAGCTCTGATCCTCCTCGAAGGTGCTCAATACCGTTGGCTTTGCTGCAGTACGATTCAAAATATTTGACAAGAATCTTTAAACTTCACACGTCTTACGAAATTTTAATATAATGATTGTCCTATAATTTGCTAACCTATCAAGTTTGTCCTATCAAGACTTGGGAATAGGGATGGATAATGGCCATCCTCCAAGCTCTGATCCTCCTCGAAGGTGCTCAATACCGTTGGCTTTGCTGCAGTACGATTCAAAATATTTGACAAGAATCTTTAAACTTCACACGTCTTACGAAATTTTAATATAATGATTGCACTTTGTTATAAAACTTCAAACTTCAAAATGCATTTTTTTATAACAAAAATTATATTTTTTTTTATAACAAAAATTATATTTTTTTTTATAACAAAAATTATATTTTTTTTAAAAAAAATTATAACAAAAATTATATTTTTTTAAAAAAAATTTATAACAAAAATTATATTTTTTTTAAAAAAATTTTATAACAAAAATTTTATTTTTTTATGTACATTTTTTTTATAACACTTGTGGGAAGGAAAGCCCTTTGACATGCTATGACATGTTCAATTTTGATCCCTACATGGGACCGCTTTTATTCGACATAAGATTTATTTGGGTTGTTTTTATTTGGTATTTGGGGCATTCAAATCACCTTAATTACATTGGTTGTGTCACGGTCTTTTGTGACAACTGAAAAGCAATATACATTCCACCACAACACTAAAAGAGTTTTGACATCCTCCCAAGTTTCAACCCAACTTTTCATGTGTATACTAAATTCATAATTTAAAAACCAATTTTCCATAAAAACTTTATGATTTAAAACCATTGCATGACTGTTCAGACTTCCCAACTTGAGCATGTCACGTTGTCACCTGCATGAATGTCATATGAGCATATGACTCCATCTCCGTCGCATCAAACATTTCTTGGGAAAATACTTCCCGGCCCGAGCTTTAGTGGACATGCCTATCATTTTGTAGAACCCATGGATGAAGGTTGGGAGTTGCAGACAACATTCAAGTTTGAACCAGTCTTAGTTTTTCCATAGGGTTCTAGTATGTATCACAAGTGCAATGTTAAAATTGTCCTTAAAAAAAATTTAAAGTTTTATTTTTACCCTTCTGGAACATAATTTATAGCAATATTTCGAAGGAAAGACAATTTTTTAAATTACTTGTCAATTTGAATTTCAATTTACAGATAGTGTGTTTATAATAAAAGCATCCACATTCTCTATTGGCACAAGCTTACTTCACCAAAAACTTTTGAAGTACAATTATTTATATCGCATTTTGAAAGGTTCGGAAGTAGTAAAAAAACACTATTCGAATAGAAAAGACACTTTTTAAACCTAATATTGCCACTTTTAGAGCCTAATTTCGCACTTTAGAAAGATTGATATTGACACTTTGAAAGCCTAAATTCACACTTTTTAAGTCCGTATTTTGCCTAAAATTCCAAGTTTAATGAGATAGGCATTTATAACTTGTAATCTCATATTTTAGAACACAAACATCAAATAAAAATAACTCATCCTCCAATCCTAATTAAATGAGTCTTAATTGAGCTATTAAGGGTTGGTACATGCTTTTCATAGGAACAAATATTTTTAAGTTATTAAAAGTTAGACTCTCATAAACATCACCACTATGTAACTCTGATTTTAAATATGATGTCAAATTGAAATATAATATTATCAAATTAAAATAATATCACATTTTTAAAATATAAAGTGCAAATTATTAAGATAGAAAAATAATTGTACCAAGAGGAGGGAGTGCTCTACATCCCAGTATGGGGAGATGTTGTCACATAAGGTAACATAATGTAACATAACAAAAATAAAAAATAAAAAAATTTATGTTGCCTCATTTAAAATAAAAAAATTATGGAAAGCATTTAAAAAATCCATGTCATCTCATAAAATAAAAAATTATGAAAAATAATTAAAAAAATCGATGTTTATCTATAAAATAAAAACTTAAAACTTAAACCTCGATCTATCAACCAAGAGAGATATCAAATTTCTAAGATTCAGTTTGAAGGGCATATATTCTTCCATCCCTTCAAAATGTGATATAAATAATTGTACTTTAGAGGACAAGTATACATTAACTAAATACTTGGAAAATAACACGAAAAAAAATATTGTCGATACTACTACGGAGCCTTTCTAGAAAATTTACAGCGTTCTTCGTGAGGTCATTGAGTTTTAGATAAGGAAGTATTATTGTGGCCCTTGGAAAGTTGGAACACCAAACAATTGCATGTCAAATCATTGCGGTATATTTTTTGGTGAAGTAAACTTGTACCAATTCGGGAGTATGGATGCTTTTATTATAAGTTCACACTATCTGTAAATTCAAATTCAAATTGACAAGTAATTTAAAAAGTTGTCTTTTCTTTGAAATGTTGTTATAAATTATGTTCTTCTTAATTGGAGGGGTGAAAATAGAACATTAACATTTTTTTGAAGAACAATTTTAACATTACACTTGTGATACATACTAGAACCCTATGGAATAGCTGAGACTCGTTCAAACTTGAACGTTGTCTACAACTCCCCACCTTCATCCATGGGTTCTACAAAATGATAGGCATGTCCACTAAAGCCTGGACCGGGAATTATTTTCCCACGCTCCAATCTCCAGTCCATACAAATAAACATTAAGCCCGAGCTGCCCGGATTAACATCATTAAAGAGATCGTATTAAGTGATTCAGGGAGATTGTAACAATTAATGAGTTGCAACCTTAGTAAAGTTAGTAGAAGATTGTTGTTAATGAGATCATATAATGCATTAACATCTCAAGTTTCAACAATCAAGATCGTATTTAGTGGTTCAAACTTTAGGGGATTTATGAATTATGATAGAACTTCCCCGCGGGTTTCCATTTCACAATAACAATAGAAAGATAGGAGGGTAGACTCCTCGAGCATTCAAAATACACATTTTCAAGCAAAGGGTTTTCATATATATATTATTTTCAAAGCATTTGCACAGTCACAAGGAAATGCAAAGTGCACTTTGATATTTGGAGGGATAGTTATTGGTAAGCAAATCTTCATTTTTTCTTGATAAAATTCATTGTAACCAATTTTGTTTATTTTTATTAAGATCTGTATGTTAATTAGGGTTTTTCACTGTGAATTTAGGTTGCAGCATGGTGGCCTTGTGTTGTTGTTGATTTTTAAATGAGTGCTGCTATTGATCAAGGAGGATAAATAGGCTTTTTTTCACATAGTCCTAATTGAATCTGGTAAGTTAAATTTGCCCTTTTTAGTTCAACATAGTAATATACAAATGAACTTGAATATGTATATAAGTCAATAAGTATATACTTATAAGGAATTTGAGAATGATCGCCTGATTGCCTCATCTCAGAACTAGAAGATAGCATAATCTCTTTCACTTTTGAATCTTCATCTTTCAAGTTTTTAACTATAATGGGTCCTTTTTCCATTTATGATCGTTACTATTGGTTTACATATATAATGTTATGCAGCCTGTACCTTCCTTTTTTTCCTACGGGGCCTGTATTCTACCTCATTAAACAAAGTTCAATGCCTAGGTCACTTGTTCTAGGTGGCTGGGCCAATCAATGTTTTAGGCACTTTTAATTTTGTTGTTTTTAGTTAGATCTTTGTTTATGCTCGGATCTATCTATATATGGGAAAATATCATTCTATTGTTATCAATCTTGTCCAGTGGGTGTTGGAGCTTTTAGTTTGAGTTTATCTATGGTACGAGTCATATTATATAAATATTTTCAAAAGATTCTATGATGAAAGCGCTTTAAATTTTTTTTCATTGGTTGGTATCTTGTTTGAATTCAATGGAGTGCTACGCAAAATGAGCACCCTTGGCATGGCAAGCTACACCAACTTGGAGAAGGTGTAAAGCTTGGTAGCGTTGGCTTGTATGCATTCATCAAAAGCATGGATTTGAAGTCACTAACTTGCCTAGTTGTGCTAATCTTTGATGATCGTATTCATGACTTTCATAGGTTTGAGGCAATATGTTTTGTGCAATGCCCATAGCCCCTAAAAGGAGGCGGATAAGTAATGGCATCTTCCCACCAAACAATTTGGTCATCTTTTCCCCTCGGCTTGCATAGGTTCCAAACCTTTATTTTGGATTCAGATAGCACTAGTTTTCCAAATGAGAGACATTAAGGAGAATGCAGAGATTCCGCATTTGCATCTTTGTTACAATTAAATCAAATTTTAGCTTACAAATATTGTAAATTTTAGCTCGCAAAGATTGTGAATTTTATCTCAACCTCTCCAAGCCATGAAATATTATTAGAATGGATGCTTACCTTAGCATATGTGCCAAGTAGTAAGGGTGCTCTTAGAAAAGCCATAGGATATCTCAAATAAAACCCTTTTAAAGTGTGAAAGCAATGATATGAGCTAGGGTGCTCAAGAACTAGGCCTCAAAATGGTCAAAACCAAGTCAAACAAACCCCAAATGTTGAAGTGAGTATGCATGCAACAATTTTGGGGGTTTTGTTCTCTAGACAAAGAGATGCTCAAAGCGCACAGAGAGATTGCTCGTTGGACTAAATGGCATGTTTTCATGTTTGAGACGTTTTTGGATAAATGCTAGATCCCAAGAGTTTTGGTAATAAAGAAACCCAGCCATGGACTAGTAAAGTATGAATTGTATTCATTATGGAAGTGGGTGTGATCAATGCTCTGTTTGTTGGCAATATTACTTGTAAATTTAATATGCTAAAGGAAAATGAGTTGTAGCAGGATCGTTGTGGGAATATTAATGATTAAGTGGTTTCATTACAGGAACAGGTACCTGAGTTGGCTTTATTCTAGAGGTAGTAGTTGGAAAGGAGGGAAACCTTAGTTCCCTTTTAATGTTGAAGAGGATTTCTGTTATTTTACAAAAACGTAGAGCAATTGTAATTCGTTGATAGAAGCTAAGCAAGAACAATTTGAAACAAGAGAGTGAGTCGAGCTCAAGAGAAAGTGACTAAGTTAATCTATAATGATCATGGTGATTGTTACGAGAATGATCCATTCCTATATCCGTTGTGTTTAAAAACAAGAAAATTAGAATCAATATGAAATTGGGTAGCACAACACGGCATGAAACTGAGTGTAGAGGGAGAAGGGTATGAAACTGAGTGTAGAGGAAGCAGGGTTGAACATTTGTTAACCTCCAAATAAATTTCTAGTAGTTATAGGATTTGAGATCTAGTAACATTCCCATGTATTCTTATGGTATTTAAAGGAAGTAATAATTTTCTATACTGCTCTAAAAAGTGAGTTTTGACATAGGCAATAAGGGTCATAGTAACCACATAAGGGTGTTATGGGATCTGCTTGGCCCACACTATTTTATTTGACAGATGTAGATCACAGAGATATATGATGAGAATTGTTGTTTTTCTTGTTTAAGATCAATATGCACAAAGCATTCCACATAATTTTTTATTCTTGTTTAGGTTTTTATTATAAATCTGTATTTACTTATTTCTTTTCCAATCATAAATTGATTAAAAATATAATATTTTATTTAATACATTTTTTAATAAAATGTATGATTAATTTTTATTGTCAATTGAAAAGTAATTTTTTAACAAGAGCCATGAGGTGGCAATGTCCGTGACATTGACATTAGCTCAAAAGTGATGCTTGTGCATGTATTTGTCAATTTAATAATTTCTATGTTCTCAATCCTAGTGTTTTTTCTTTCATTTGTGTGCTTTTTAATGTTTACCACAAGCTTTATTTGTGCTCATTCTTTTTTTTTCTTAATCTATCGACACACTTTAGTTTGCTAATTTTACTTTTGGAATTACATTACAATTCAAATTCAAGGGAAATTTCAAGCTCGCCTTAAAAGTTGATATAAATCTATATTTTAATACATTTAGCCTACGATCCTAAGGTTATAATTGTAATATTTATAGTCGAACTGAAAGTGAGTTGGTTATTGAATATAATAAGAATGAATGATCCCAGGCCCGCAATGTAAAACATATTGATGGAGAGGGAAGCAGAGGAAACAGACTAAGAACACTATCGAAGTGGTTGTGAGCGCAACGAGGAACTCCTTCCATAAGCACGATGCATTCGAGAGTGTGTCAGAACCGCTTGGTTGCACTAATCCCGTCATCGAATTGACATCGGGCACCGACATCAGCGTTTCCAAGAATTTGGGCTTGGGGGAAACATAGCTAAGGGGACGAGGCTTAAGAAGGTTTTCACTTTAGTGTGTGGAGTTGAGGAGGCCGGCGACACCGTGGATGGCGAAGGTGTCGTTGTAGAAGTTGTTAGGCTGCATTACTAGGACATCGTCGAGGATGTACTTGAACTACATATTGGTCATCACCACGATGGTCTGGTTGGCTAGCAACGTGGGCAGACGCATCTCGATGTCCAAACGATGGAGGTTGTAAGAGGAGAGATGTTGCATGGAGGTTGTAAGAGGAGAGATGTTGCAAGACGATGTGGTACTAAAGGATTGACGATGAAAACGACCGAGCTTGCATCATTAGCCTTGACAAGGAATCCAACTTGTTTATGTTTTGTATGGTGATATGAATTCACACTTGAAAATAACATAATGGAGTTGAAAACACGAGTTGTAAAAATTATCTTGTTAGCCCTAGTTAATATTTCGAACATGAAATCATAATAGAGTGCTTTTACAAATCTTATCATGGCAATCTACTGAAATTCATAATCACGATCCATTTATCCTTAGTTGAAAAACTAGCCAACTGTGATGACCGTAGAAGTTTGGAAAGAGTGAAACTTGGAAGAAAAGTCACAAAAGAAGAGTGGAAGCGTAGATGATCGAAACTCACAGAGGGTAATGGCGCTGGAGTTAGAGAGCGTGTCATTGAGAAGAATGGAGTTGATATCGGTTTTGTTGTTTCTGACGTAATATGTGGTATAATGGTTAATGCCCATGAATACCGCTCTTGTTGAATATTCGTTGAGTATACATATTCATATGAACTGATATCTGAATGATGCATGATGGATAATAAAGGTTTATTGTCATGCCATATTACCATCCCAACTGGAAAACTTGTGCTCTCTGTGTTGTTGCCGCATATGTTCAAGAGAATTGGACATTGTCTCGTACCATATCACATCCAAAGACAAACCAATTCTTCCACCTTGCTTTCCCTGCAGCATTCATTAGTTCCAACTCCAAATTTCATATATGTATATAGAAATTTGAATAGATTTTTTTATGGACCCGGACTAATGTCAGTACCATAATTTAAGAAGAAAATAAGCATAAATAGAGAACAAATGGGTAAATGAAATATATACACCTTATAGTTTGTCCTGTTTATTTCCACGGTGTTAGCACGAGAAAGA
This sequence comes from Larix kaempferi, assembly GCA_027924585.1. NCBI lineage: Eukaryota > Viridiplantae > Streptophyta > Pinopsida > Pinales > Pinaceae > Larix > Larix kaempferi. The sequence goes on along the minus strand of BSBM01000771.1, from coordinate 11,857,362 downwards.
AGCACATTACTAAAAACAACATAGGGTTCAACGACAAAATTCCCGGAGGGACAAAAAAGGTGGACCAGGATTGAGCATCACCCCGCTCTGAATGGAGAACGTGTGACGCTTGTTGAATGTCATCCAGTTCTTCACGTTGTCTTCGAATTTCTCGAATCATGTCTCTGCAATTGTCTTCTTCTTCAGAGAAGTTTCCACGCTTGAGATCGGGACGCAAGTGTTTTATCCATTGGAGCCTGTAGTTCTTTCTGCATCTCAGTAGCCCTGTAATAAAAAAATCAAGAAAACGTTATATTTCATCTCTTATGTCAATTTACATACAACTAATAATTCCATTAGAGAAACAAAGGTTCGACAAGAAACCCGCGGCCTTGGGAAGGGAACGACGCATAATCGAATGTAAGTGATGAGCTGAGCATCTTCTTGTTGGGTCCATGCTCTTTTGTTTGTATAGTGCTTCTCATAGCATGCTCACATCACATATATGTTCCCATCTTCAGAGACATGCAAGCAGACTGCAAGGGTTGGAGCCTAGAAACCGTCACTAAGTAGGGTTGGAATTTCTCGCAATCTTGAATAGGGAATTATCGAATTCATTTCTTTCCCACGACTCTCAGTCCCAAAGAAAACTACCAGGAGCAAGATAGAGGAATGGGAGGGGGTTTTATCTTATCCGGTGGTGGAATGAGCAGTTTAAAATGCATGCAACAGAGACAGTAGCAAAGGCAGGTTTTCCTGTTGTTTAAGTAAGTGATTAAACTCTTGATTATGTACCGGATGTTCTAGATGCTCCACCTCCATCATCATCCCTCCCCCACTCTTTTCTTCCTTTTACTTTATCCCCTTAGTGGGTTCTTATTGCCTATGGCTTCCATCAAACACACACAAGAGTAGACTAGTCATGGCTTTAGTCCATCGGCGGATTGGTGCAGGCATCAATTCTAGACTTGGAACTTGTAAGCAAGAAGCAAGAAATGTAGCATGTACATTGTTACAAATACATTTATAAAAAGTGATTAAAATGCATATGTAAAGAGAAAAAAATAATAATAAAAGGAAAAAGTGTAATGTAATTGTTAAAGCTTTTAAGTTGTTTTTTTAATAGTTTAATTGATTACTCTTAATAATTTAAGAACATATATCAAAGTAGTATAATGTATGTAGGTGAAAAATGACATTTTAATTTTATTTATAAACACGTGAAATAAGCAATATAGTTGCTTAGTACCTGCCTCTAATGTAAAAGATAATTAAAGTAAATTAACACTTTTTTCTTTTTTTTTTAGCATATTACTCATTTTTAGTTTAAAAACTAGATAACTATCAATTATGAAAAAAATATAATTCCAAAAGCTTTTTAGAATTAATTTTAATAAAAAAATATAAAATATGTTACTACAATATATTATGAAAAGAGTTTTTTACCAAAATTATATATTGGATAAATAGTAGTAGTAGTTTGTAGTAAATTTATAGTTAATATCTATCTCAATACCATGGAAACAATAAAATTTCTAAAAAAAACATATGATATAATGTGTGGCACCTTCTTTGCCTTATATTAACTCATAATTTAATCCCACATCCCACATATGCGATCTTATTATGCTTCAAATTATTTAATATGAATCTAAAGTTGAACACAATTTTACGATCATGGTTTATTGATGTTTTTCTTCCAAAATAAATTTCTATTATAATTATGTGTAATAATAAAATTGTACTTCATATTAAAAATCTATTGAGCAATGCAAATTTGTTCCAATTGCATCTCTAGTTCTATAAAAAAGCAAGAGATGCAAAAAGGTATCCATATTGAAAAAAATTTCATCAACGAAAAAATGATCATTTTCAAAAGTTAAGGAACATATCTTACATTTAACACCAACTTTTAGAGGAATGAGAGAGAATGAATTGAAGAGGAATGGGAGAGAATGACTTTTCAATTGGAAGCTAATGTTCCAAAATGTAAGTTACTTGTTAGAATAATAATTTATTCATTCAACAATTAACAATAGTTCATATGTAAGTTATTTGTTAGAATAATAATTTATTCATTCAACAATCAACAAGAGCCACGAGGTGGCAATGTCCCCGCAGTTGCTAATAGCAATAACAACTATTGCTATAAGACAAAAGCTATAGAAATATGATAATCTTGCCACAAAATTATAACAAGGAAAAATTTCTTTTGCGATAAAACTAATTAGCCATTGAACCTCAAGTTTCCTATATATATATACATACACACACCTACACTCCTATGAAAATTCCAAATGTGGCACGTCTGGAACTGAGATGGGTAGCATAGGGAATAAATGACATTGTTTCCACCCATAGCAATGATCGCCACGACCTGAGGTTTTCGTCCAAATCGGCTGGATATTTGGCCATGTGGAAGTGTGTTTTCTCTAAATTTTCCATTGCGTGCCCACAACCTTATCGACTTGCTCCTCTTCGTCACTGGTTATTAACAATAAACATAAATACAACTACTCAAAAACAAATGTGCATGTGTATCTTTGTCAAGGCTATATCAGTACAATACTGAAAACATATAATAATACAACACTTGCACTGGTTATGGTTATCCACGAGTACTAAGAAACAAACTAATATACTCAATAGATAATACCATTTGGGTTTAGAGGTCATTTTTACAGACAAGATGATCAGAATATGACCTTTAAAAAAAGTAAGAAACAATACATTCTTTTTGGTATGAATGAGGCTTTTATGAAAAAAATGTATATTTTGTCATTTATATATATATCTTGCCTCTACCCATTTTTTGGATTTATGTTTATACATATTGAGATTGCAAGATACATTAAGTAATGAACATTTAAAGCCATGAATTGTATTATAATGAAGTGGACGCATGGCTTTGAGTTGGTCAATAATTATAGAAATTGCTAAATAGTTTGCTAACAGAGGGAAATTTTAAATTTATCTTCTTTTGTGTCTTGAAGGGGTATTTAAAAAAAAAAATATTGTCTTTTACAGCTGTAATTGCCAGGAAATCAAATTGCAGCAAACTCTGCGACATTTACGTTGACTTGGCCATTTCTAAGCTGGGTCAATTTGTCAATAAATTTGTGATCCAGCTTGCATTTCTACTAAAAGAAGGATATTTGCATACAATTGCATCTGTTGAACACTAGGTTATTGAAGGATATTAAATATCCTTTCGATTATTGGGTTTAAAGAGGAAGATCATTACTAAATCATGGGAATATCGTTTGCATACTTGTGTCAACATGTTAACAAAATGTTATGGATACCATTACATGAACAAGTACAGCGTACCTGCCTTGCCACGACATTCTCACAAAGAAAGATGCCATGAATTAGCACAAATGGATGCCACCAAGATTTTTTATTTACCAGATCATAGAGATTGTGGTTAGTTCCAGTAGTTTGTTGCAAAAAAAATGAGAAACCACGAGAGTGTATTTAAAGAATGTTGCATCTTCATATTGATACAGGTTTAATGTCACTATTGAGATTATTAAAAAATATTGCTCACATCACTCTAAATTGACAGTGAGAGAGACCGATTTTAATGCAATAGATTATGTTCTTCAGCAAAATGACTACCAGTTTGCAGGAACCCTATGCATAAGGGTCAGTGCAAGCAAATGAGGGTCACTTTTGGCACGTTAGATGCAATAGAAAACTGAAAAAGCATGCATCCCTCAACTTACTTGGATTTTTTGATCTACTTACGCAAAATATCTTGCATTGAGTAAAAAAGATGAAATGTAGGAAATTGAATCACGTTTCTGAATATATAACTTTTATGTATTGAAAATTTGCATAGCTATGTCAAGTTTCATTTTTCCTAACAGACACTTTTTATTTTTCAGGAAAATGATAAGGTATATGTTTTTGTGGGTAGAGCCTTTGAGGGCCTAAATGATGGAATCAAGCTACAAAAACCGGCATGCATGTAGAGAACACATAGCACTTGTGCGCCATTATTTTTCGAAAATTAAATTAGTAATTTTATAATTTTTTTATAATTGTCTAAGTGATCAAACCTCGAAAATAGTACCTCTTTTGTGGGTAGAGCCTTTGAAGGTCTTAATGCAAAAATCTTGAAATGAGTTTTTCATAGAACGTGGAGGTTAGTGTCCTCTTGTGCACCATACAATTTTTTTTTGAAATGATTGAGAATTGAAAAAGTTATGGAAGAAACACTAACAGTGTGTTTCACTAGTTAAGGAGGTAGGACAGAAAAGAAATTGAAAGAAAATAGGAAAAATTAATATTTCAAAATAAAAGTTACATATTTGGAATCTGCAGAAAAAATGCTATTTGTGTCTAAGATTTCGTAAAAAATGACTCTGTGTAGCATATTGTAACGATTGGCTAAGCACAGGCTTCTCCAGAAACTGGAAGAAATACCCAATTAGCTTTGGTTTTTCATTAACATAGCACAGGTTTGGAATTACCGAAGCAAACTCCAAAGCATACACATAGGATTATTGTTGACATGTGAGCATGTGACTCGGCCTGTTTAAATTCAAAAATATTGCCGCGCTTTTAGATGTAAATAACGCGTACGCGTTATATAACTACATAACGCGTGCGCGTTATATAAATACTTAACGCGTACGCATTATATAACTACATAACACGTACGCGTTATATAGTTACAAAACGCGCTCGCGTTATTCAAATCATAAAATACATGTTTAATACTTGAGAAAGAGGGGGTGTGGAAGTGAAGGGAATTTTTGTTTAATATTTGAGAAGGGGTGGGGAAGGGTCAAGGGAATCTATGGTTAATATTTAATAGGGGTGGGAAAGGGTCAAGGGCTTAGAATGATGTTGGAAGCTTGAGTGGGGAGAGATGAAGGGAATGAGAACATGATGGGCTACAGGGGGTGAAGGGAAGTGGAGCTTGAGAGCACTATTAGGAGTAGAATAGGTTCTGAAGAGGTATAGGGTTAGAAGTTGAAAGTGAGACTTGAGTGACAAGGGGGAATTGATGGAGGCAAGGGGGATGTGAGAGAGAAATAAAGAATACAAGGGGGGGAGAGACATAGAGAAAGGGAGGGAGAGGGACAATGGGGAGGAATGGATTTGGAGGGAGTGAGAGATAGATGGGGATAGAACGAAATAAGAGATAGGAAGGGAGGGACAGAAAGTGTTGGTGGGAGACATGCAGAGAGTGGTGGCGATGGAGAGAGAGGGAGTGATGGAGAGATTGGGATAGGTTGAGGGAAAGATGAGGGAGGGATAGAAGGTGAGAGACGGGCGATGAGAGAGGGAGGGAGAGAAGGTAGGGTGAGGGATGGAGGGAGAAAGTTGGAGATAGATATGGATGGAGGGGGGATGGGTTTGAGAATGGAAAGTGACATAATGTGTATGTATGTGTGTGTGTTTGAGAGAGAGAGAGAGAGAGAGAGAGATTGATGGTTGGGGAGAGAGAGACTAGAGGGAGTTGTGAGCATCATATTCTCCATCAGCATCATATTCTTCATCATCATCATCTTCATGACCATCATCGTCATCATCAACATATTCATCATCATCACCATCATCATCATCATCATCATATTCCTCATCAAATCAACATCTCCATCATCATTATCATCATCTTCTGAACATCATCATGATCATCATCTAAACATCACCATCACCATCATCATCAACATCTTCATCATCATCACCATCACCATCACCATCATCATCATCATCAAAATCTTCATCGTCATCACCATCACCATCACCATCACCATATTCATCATCATTGTCATCTCTAGGTTCCCCATCAACATCAACATATCCATCATCATCATCTTCTTCATCATCATCATCTTCATCACCATCATCATCATCATCAACATCTTCATCATCATCACCATCATCATCATCATCATCATCTTCCTTGAATCAGATCAACATCTCCATCATGTCACCATCATCTTCTTCATCATCATCATCATCATCTAAACATCACCATCACCATCACCATCATCATCATCATCTTCATCATCATTACCATCACCATCATCATCAACATCTTCATTGTCATCACCATCAGCATCATCATCATTGGCATTTGTAGGTTCCTCATCAACATCTCCATCATCATCATCTTCTCCATCATCATCATCTTCATCACCATCATCATCAGCATCAACATCTTCATCATTATCACCATAATCATCATCTTCATCGTCATCAGGTCAACATCTCCATCATCATCATCTTCTTCATCATCTTCACCATCATCATCATCATCATCATCTTCATCGCCATCTCCATCATCTTCAACATCTCCATCATCATCACCATCACCATCATCATCATCTTCATGACCATAAACATCTTCATCATCATTGTCATCTCCCCCTTCCTCATCAACATCTCCATCATCATCATCATCATCATCATCATCATCATCACCATCACCATCATCGTCAACATCTTCATTGATCATCATCATCAGCAGCAGCAGCATCAGCATCATCATCAAAATCTTCATCGTCATCACCATCACCATCTTCATCATCATTGTCATCTCTAGGTTCCCCGTCAACACATCTCCATCATCGTCATCTTCTTCATCATCATCATCTTCATCACCATCATCATCGTCATCTTCTTCATCATCATCATCTTCATCACCATCATCATCGTCATCAACATCTTCATCATCATCACCATCATCATCATCATCATCTTCCTCATTCGATCAACATCTCCATCATGTCACCATCATCTTCATCTTCATCATCATCATCATCATCATCATCATCATTACCAGCACCATCATCATCAACATCTTCATCGTCATCACCATCATCATTGGCATCTGTAGGTTCCTCATCAACATCTCCATCATCGTCATCATTGGCATCTGCAAGTTCCTCATCAACATATCCATCATCGTCATTTTCTCCATCATCATCACCATCATCACCATCATGATCTTCTGAACATCATCATGATCATCATCTAAACATCACCATCACCATCATCGTCAACATCTTCATCATCATCGCCATCAGCATCATCATCAAAATCTTCATCGTCATCACCATCACCATCACCATCACCATCTTCATCATCATTGTCATCTCTAGGTTCCCCATCAACACATCTCCATCATCATCATCTTCTTCATCATCATCATCTTCATCACCGTCATCGTCGTCATCAACATCTTCATCATCATCACCATCATCATCATCATCATCTTCCTCATCAGATCAACATCTCCATCATGTCACCATCATCTTCATCTTCATCATCATCATCATCATTACCAGCACCATCATCATCAACATCTTCATCGTCATCACCATCATCATTGGCATCTATAGGTTCCTCATCAACATCTCCATCATCGTCATCATTGGCATCTGTAGGTTCCTCATCAACATATCCATCATCGTCATTTTCTCCATCATCATCACCATCATCACCATCATGATCTTCTAAACATCATCATGATCATCATCTAAACATCACCATCACCATCATCGTCAACATATTCATCATCATCGCCATCAGCATCATCATCAAAATCTTCATCGTCATCACCATCACCATCACCATCATCATTGTCATCTCTAGGTTCCCCATCAACACATCTCCATCATCATCATCTTCTTCATCATCATCATCTTCATCACCGTCATCATCGTCATCAACATCTTCATCATCATCACCATCATCATCATCATCATCTTCCTCATCAGATCAACATCTCCATCATGTCACCATCATATTCATCTTCATCATCATCATCATCATTACCAGCACCATCATCATCAACATCTTCATCGTCATCACCATCATCATTGGCATCTGTAGGTTCCTCATCAACATCTCCATCATCATCATCATTGGCATCTGTAGGTTCCTCATCAACATATCCATCATCGTCATTTTCTCCATCATCATCACCATCATCACCATCATGATCTTCTGAACATCATCATGATCATCATCTAAACATCACCATTACCATCATCGTCAACATCTTCATCATCATCGCCATCAGCATCATCATCAAAATCTTCATCGTCATCACCATCACCATCACCATCACCATCTTCATCATCATTGTCATCTCTAGGTTCCCCATCAACACAACATCTTCCGCATCATCATCTTCTTCATCATCATCATCTTCATCTCCATCATCGTCCTCATCAACATCTTCATCATCATCACCATCATCACCATCATCATCATCATCTTCCTCATCAGATCAACATCTCCATCATGTCACCATCATCTTCATCATCATCATCATCATCATCATCCGAACATCACCATCACCATCATCATCAACATCTTCATCATCATCACCATCATCACCATCATCTTCATCAACATTATCATCTTTATCATCTTCATCTGCATCATGATCATCTTCATTGTCATCACCCTCCTCCTCCTCATCATCTTTATCATCTTCATCTACATCATGATCATCTTCATTGTCATCACCCTCCTCCTCCTCATCATCTTGTGCACTTATGCACTTAGGGATTAATGTTTAGAAGAGGGTCTAAAGGCCTTTATGGGGGAGGGGCTCTAGGAACAAGGTAAGACAGAGAGGGCAGGGGGGAGGGATAAAGGCGTAGAGGGTTAGTGATTAAGGGAGAAGAAGGGAGAGAGTGCTATAGGGAGGGATAATGACGAAGATAAAGAGAAGGTGGAGAGATGGAGAGTGGGGTGGTAGAGACATGGCTGGAGTAAGGGAGAGAAAGAAACATGTAGGGAGAATGAGGGACAGATATTTAGAAAGAGATAGGGGTAATCTGGGGATTATTGGGAGAGAGCTATGGGGTATTAAACCATACAAAACATTTTTTTTGTATGCAACCATATAAATTATTAGTTTTCTTTGATTTTGTTCGTTGCCCTAGCCGTGCACCTAACCTATTTATTGTGCTTGACTATATTGCGTTCGCGTTTTGTCACTACATATCGCGCACGCGTTTTTTATTTCTATAACGCGTACGCGTTTTGTAACTCCAGAAATAATGGTCTGTTGCTGTCCGAGAGCAACTTCACTCTGTCCGAACGAAAACAACAATCCCGCGATTTTTCGAACAGCACCAGCCCACGTCTGAAAATTTTCACATTCTACACCAACTCCATCATTTTTTTTTATGCAGGTGCAGCATTGAGGACATCTTTCATGGTTGCTCACTGTGGTGTTGGGTTATATGGCCATATTTGAAGAAAATAATCAGCAAGCTTGAAGAATCTCCAATTGAAGAACACCAAAGATAAGGCCTTTGAAAGATTCATTTTGCCTATATTTGAGGAGCACACAAGATAAGATATCAAGCTTCAAGACCAACAAGGAAGAACTTCCATTTGCTTATTATTGAAGAGCTTGTAATTGAGGAGCAACAAAAACAAACTATATTGAATTGATCATTGTGGTGATGGGGAATGCACGAAACCGAGTAAACAAATCAACAAGGAAGAAGAGACCTCAAGAAGTCATTGAAGAAGAGAAAGAAAAGAAAAGAATATACATGATGAATCGGAGGCTTTCTTTGGAAACTAATCCAAATCCAATTGTAGAGGATACCATGGTTCATCCTATTAATCCACGACAAGAGGGACCTTCAATTTCCACAATAGTTGTTGAACAAGCACCCCATGGAAGTAATCAAGAAGCAAAACGTAGGTGCTCATTAGGGGATGTTTCAATTCCCACTTCAAGTCAAAGTGATAAGTTACCATCTCAAGATGAAGCTCACGAAGAAACACCCAATTTGCTATCCGGATGTGGTTATACAAGCGATGAAGTTAGAGAGGCGTTGGACATTTTGCCTACTGTTGAAGAAGAGAATGTTATCCACACCATCGATGAGGATGTTGGACTTCCACAAGGGGATGTTGAACTTCCACAGACCATGGATGAGGATGTTGGACTTCCACCACCCAACTACCAGGAAGAGAATGAAGGACACCAAGCTACTACTGAAATGCCAGAGCGTCTTGGTGATGCGCTACATGGTACAATTCCAACCCCCTTACCTCCATTAGCAAGCACACGTCGAAGAACTCCGAAGCGTATACAAGTTGATGAAAGACTTATGAATTCCATTGAAGGTACGCTATCTAAACGTAGTATTGCTTATCAAACTCAACAGATACTTGATAAATATTTTCTTTCTAAATGTGATGGAGATAAATGTAGATTATTTTTATCATTGTTAAAATAAAAAGTTAGGGATAAAGATGATAAAGAATTCTGAACCAAGTTCTCATATAGTTAAAAGCCTAGTAGATGCATTTGGTAAAATTGGTAAGAACACACGTTCAAAGGACCGCAATGCTGCTCATCGTGTGTTGTCACAATCAATTGCAGATAAGAACACCAGGGCCCTTCGTATTCTCAGGCCTACATCCGAACTAGTTAATTTGAATGTAAAAACCCTCCGTAGGTATTCTATTAGAAGAGAACATCTTGACACAACCGATCAGACAGATTTTTGGGCCTTTGTTGGTCGGTTGCCACGTCGTGACATGAAGCTAGTTGATGCAGTAAAGGGACTAGTGCACAGTTTTTGGCATGATCACACAAGGCCTTCTTCAAACCGAAAGGATGTACTAAAACTAAGAAGGGGTTCAAAGGATCGTGAACCACATACTAAGCATCTTCTTGATATAACACAGACAGAGCTTTACGAGAAATTTAAGATTGAGCATAGACAATTGAACTTGGGGCAAAGATCTTTTGAGAAATGTAAGCCATGGTATGTTAGAATAAATACTCTTCGTAACACTTGTTGTTGTAGATACCATGTAGAATATGAATATTACTATGAAACATGTTTGTACATTCGTCGTGTGTTGCATAATAACATTGTGCAGGATTGCTCCATGACAATACCACCGACTTCATCAAGAGAATTCATTCATAGCATCATGTGCAATAGGCCCGAGGGGCAAACATACTATGCAAAATCTTGTTTGGATGGAACATGCTCCAACTGTGCTGGAATGGCATTATTGAGCCAATGTATGCACGAGAATGGAGACAGTGAATTTGGGAAAATGGTTACAGACATGAAAAGTTTCAAATATATCAACTATGAAATAGTCCCAGGGAAAGAAAGCAAAAAAATACAATTGGTGACATCTCAGGTATGCATTTATATCTATAAAATTATGTTGTAACGGTTACATTTCAATCCTTACTTACAACAAAAAACTAACATTGAGATCATTTTGTGTCACTAGGTACAAGTTAGTGACTTCATCAAGGAATTTATTGAAAAGACACATCAATATGTTCAGCATGTCCATGTGGCACGATGGCAGGATGAGAAGTTTAGAATATGCAGAGATACATTTCCCCTTGGTACTATACTTTCAATTGTTGATTTTGCCGAGAACTACACTCTGCAACCTCAAAATGAGATCCAAAGTCAGTATTATCACTCTGAGCAGGTTTCCTTGATGGTCCATATCACATATAGGCATGGCCCAAATAGCACTGAAGAGCAAAGAGAAATTCTGAAGGAATATCACTTCTACATAAGTGATGATAGGTGCCACGACTTCCACTATGTACGTCATTGCTTCATCATGTTCTATGATCACTTGAAGGGAAGGAACATACAGATGGACCGACACTGGATTTGGTCTGATGGGTGTGCTGGTCAGTTAAAAAATGCACGCATATTTCAGTGGTTGTGTTCATTGCATAAAAACTACAAAGTGCCACATATGTGGAACTATTTTGAGACTGGGCATGGTAAAGGAGAGCATGATGGAGCCGGAGCATGTGTCAAAACAGCCCTACGAAGAGAGGAATTGAAAGTATCTACAGAATCTACTATTCTAAATGCTCAATCTATAGTCAGGTGGTGCACGTCAGTAATGGGAGAGGAATCAACTATGCGAGTAGAATACACAAGAAAGAGACATGTGGAGAGATTTTTTTGGGAGGTGGTAGACATAGATCGTTCACATGCATGGGAATGCAAGACTGTGCCTAGGACTCGTGGCTTTCATTCGGTTCGAAGCTCTGATAACCCAGTATTTGAAATTTGGACCAAAAAACTCGCATGTTTTTGCCCGCCTTGTTGTGATGGTGACTGGGATGGGTGTGAATCATTGGATTGGGTTGATGGATGGGATCGCATATCACTTCCACTTGATCAGCGTGCAATTGTTGAGTTAACTCCGTTGGAAGAAGACCAATCATCTATTTCTGCAGATTTTGATCATGTCTCAGACCTTGTACAACCCGGTATGATGCATTTCCTTAACATTTTTTGTTTGTTTACGTAGTCTTCAAATGCACATTAATGGCCTTGTATCGCACGAAAAATATTTTGATCATATACCTACAATCATATAATGCAGGGCACATATACGCAGTGGTTGCCTCAAAAGATACTGAATGGGGTGATGAATACTGGTTGGCACGCTGTATAGATGGAAAGCAAACCCTCATTGTGTCCATGACTGACGATGAAAACAACCACTTTCCAACTGGGTCTATGGTTGTTAAAGGTGAATACTTGACACGAGACAGCAATGGAAGAAAGAAGGGTGGATATGTTTACAGGGATTACAAACCAGGTGCAAGTGTGTATCACTTTACCAACTTAATCATTGGCACAAACCTTCAGGTACGAACAATGCCTAGTCGAAATACATTGAAGGTACGCTACTTCTTACCGGATACAGAGCACGAGAGACTAATGGAGACCATCAGTATAAGAGATGATCCGGAGGGCTTGGTTGTATGATAATAGGTGGGATCTAGCATGATGAGGTACGTTACATACTTTTAATACTATCCTATTTATACTATTTGTAATTGAATATTGATATATGCTCAATTTTCACATGTATGTTTCATATGAATATGTCAATTTTGCGTTCTTGATATGCCAAATTTATGTTTACGTTGTTTATAAATATGCCAAAAGCTCTCTTGTATGTCAAGTTTATGAATATGCCATTTTTTACATATGATCAGTAAACCCTAAAATTATATTATGTTCATCATGTTGGTTATTGGCTTCACCCAACAAAATTAATTCAATTCATGCTCACTATACTAAACAATACACTTATATTAAATTTAATTCATGTCTTGTTAAATATTTCATAATGAATTAGCTATTTGAGAGCACCACCTTAGACCAAGCCATCATCATCAACATCTTCATCACCATCACCATCATCATCATCATGGACCTGCAAAACCCTAGTTTCCAAAGTGTCTAGGCAGGTTCGGGTTAGGAACACTAGCCATACCCACCCGGTGGATGATTTTCCAAAGTTGACCCCCGTGTGCAAAAATTGCACACTCCCACACTGAGCAAAACCCTAGTTTCCAAGATGGACCTGCAAGGTGACACATGGGCCACCGGGTAGGAGGGGAGGGGCACCCCTGGCACTATCCCGGTGTGCTGAATCCAACGGATTCGACGGTTCGTCGATCCGAGCCACGGTCTTCATTCAATGGCTCGTCCCATCTCACTACGAGAAGGCCTTCAGGGACACCTGCTAGATACCTACCGGGGGCATAGAACTCCAACCATGCAACAAAACCGGGTTCCGGGGAGACCTGCAGGTGTGTCTAGACAGGTTCGGGATAGGAACACTAGCCATACTTGCCCGGTGGATGATTTTCCAAAGTTGACCCCCGTGTGCAAAAATTGCACACTCCCACACTGAGCAAAACCCTAGTTTCCAAGATGGACCTGCAAGGTGACACATGGGCCACCGGGTAGGAGGGGAGGGGCACCCCTGGCACTATCCCGGTGTGCTGAATCCAACGGATTCGACGGTTCGTCGATCCGAGCCACGGTCTTCATTCTATGGCTCGTCCCATCTCACTACGAGAAGGCCTTCAGGGACACCTGCTAGATACCTACCGGGGGCATAGAACTCCAACCATGCAACAAAACCGGGTTCCGGGGAGACCTGCAGGTGTGTCTAGACAGGTTCGGGATAGGAACACTAGCCATACTTGCCCGGTGGATGATTTTCCAAAGTTGACCCCCGTGTGCAAAAATTGCACACTCCCACACCGAGCAAAACCCTAGTTTACGAAATGAATGTACAATGAAGCCACTGGGCCATGGGGAGACGAGGGAGAGGGCCCCCTAGAGGTAATCGCATGCCAGGAGACCAACGGAGTCTACGGTTCGTCGGTCCGATGTCCGGTTTCCGAGTTATGTCGAGTTGCAAGTCGCATGAAAATGTTGTTCAGGGACACTTGGTGAATTTCCGTCCGGGAGCCAAAAAGCAAACGAAGCAGGAAGATTGCGTGTTGTTGGCTCCTGCAAGTGTGTGTGGGCAATGCCGACGTGGGAACACTGCCGGGAGCCATAAATCCATCATAGTAAATTAATTCATGACAAAAAAAACTGAATTATTCCTTTCAATGGATGTGGTTTTCAATTTCCTATGTTGTTAGGTCAATTTGGCACATTCATTGAAAGAAATTGTAGACTTTAATGATGATCACAACAAGTGTGTTTGTTAAAACCTTGTGAAATAGAGCATCAAAAGACCTACATTGTAGGCCATATAATTGTGTTTGTTTACCTTTTGTTTGATGGACCATGCACAATAAGTAATAAAATAATTTTTGAAGTAAGTCATTTCATTTTTCTGATTTTTTCTTTGGTGGTGTTGAAAAAGACCATTGTTCTTATTGATGGGATTTCATGTGCTTATGATTCTTTGGATAATCTGGACACATGCAAGGACACCATTATTAGACTAATTCATTATGAACAATTTAATATGAGTAATCTACATAAATGAATTGAAAAATTAACAAAAATAACAAACAACCCATATACCTTGGAATATAACACAAGAGTGACCATGTTAGGCAATCTTACTTATCTACTTACCTATGGTAATTTAAGTAGACCATTTGGATCATGTCTATTACTAATGATCTCCATTAACTTTTCATGTTCACAATGAGGCTTGAAGTATCATACCTTTGATGGGTGCTTCCTTGGCATTGTTTGTAGTTTGAGGTTTGTATCGAAAACTAAGTTTGTAAAGTGGTATATAGATTCACCTAGTCTAATCTTGAAATACATAACCAACCTTATTCCATGTTTGGTCATCCAGTGTTAGATATTATCCTTTAATAACCATCAAACTGATTACAAGTTGATCACCATTGTCATCTATTAGTGAGACATGAGGGTTTGGTTCGCCTTTAAGGAACATGCCAACAAATAGTGAGTGCCCCATTCATTATCTTTCAGGGAAACCATTGCATATATGTTCATTTTAAAAAACATTAGTTCCAACGTGTGAGTCCACTAAATAGACAAAATGTAATGTATTCATGCTAGTTGATAAGATTTAATCTCATATTCACTAAACTTGGTTGTACAAGATTTGAGACATGATCATAATGTGGTGAAATGGTTGATTAGTCCTCATCCAACTAGGATAATTCAATATTTATACCTAGAATAATGGGGAGTGATAGAATATCACATCTATGAACCCAGTCCATGGATTCACAATCATCGCATTCACTGCTACTACATTAGCCACATAAGTAATACAATTTTCTTGTCCATATTTGTACTATAACATTGTTTGAGTTTCAAACTAAATTAAATCCACAAATTCCATGCATTATTCTATGTGATTGATCTACATCAACCACCTCCCAAAAATATCTTTGCACATGTCCTTTCCTTATGGAGTCCTCTTCTCGTCTTCTTGTTCCATCTACAATTATTGAAGAACACCATTCAACAATAGATTTTGTGTAACTAATGAGAGAATTTCTCGTAAACTTCCATTTTTACCTGCAGAATGTAATTTTTATGCACACAACATCTCGATCATGACTCCCTTTCCCACACTCAGTTTCAAAATTCCTGTAAAGGCAACCTTTACATTTACATTTGCATTAACATGACAACCAAGTCTCAAAAATGAGATTGATGGTGTTTATTCTCATGCAATGTATACAGTTAGGATTAAGACAACTGTTTTTTCTAGGTGGAATTTATGAATGCATGTTGCATGTACAACAACTAAGAAACATGTAGCCGGATGTGCTTTGTAATTATAAACACGTTAAGTGTCATTATAAACTGAAGTATTAATCCATTAATCCACTAAACAGAAATATAAATCTATGGAATTATAAATGGAGATATTAATCCAAAAGGAAGCCAATGTTGGCCTTGCCAATCTTTTCTTCCCAATGCAAACGAAATATTAGATTCCATTTTGCTATGTTTCCATGTAAAATATATTTGAAAAAAAACATATATTTGGATTATATGGAAATCCTTCTTACCTTTGACATTGTTTGGGATCTGCAGGATGGGAATGAAGTATTTTTTAGGGATTAAGAGGAGTATTCAATTACGCAAACTTATGAATGCCTATTGTGACAAGCAATCCATTGATTTCAACTCCATCACATTTCTGTTTGATGGATGATGTTTGCAAGGTGAGCAAATTTAACCCACCAATGCGAGATTGCATGCAATTACACTGAGCAAAACCCTATTTTACGAAATGAATGCACAATGAAGCCACTGGGCCATGGGGAGACGAGGGAGAGGGCCCCCTAGAGGTAATCGCACGCCAGGAGACCAACGGAGTCGACGGTTCGTCGGTCCGACGTTCGGTTTCCGATTTATGTCGAGTTGCAAGTCGCATGAAAATGTCGTTCAGGGACACTTGGTGAATTTCCGTCCAGGAGCCAAAAAGAAAACGGAGCAGGAAGATTGCGTGCCGTTGGCTCCTGCAAGTGTGTGTGGGCAATGCCGACGTGGGAACACTGCCAACACTGGCTCGGGGGAGGTTTTTACAGAGTTGACCCACCAATGCGAGATTGCATGCAATTACACTAAGCAAAACCCTAGTTTACGAAATGAATGCACAATGAAGCCACTGGGCCATGGGGAGATGAGGGAGAGGGCCCCCTAGAGGTAATTGCACGCCAGGAGACCATCGGAGTCGACGGTTCGTCGGTCCGACGTCCGGTTTCCGAGTTATGTCGAGTTGCAAGTCGCATGAAAATGTCGTTCAGGGACACTTGGTGAATTTCCATCCGGGAGCCAAAAAGCAAACGGAGCAGGAAGATTGCGTGCCGTTGGCTCCCGCAAGTGTGTGTGGGCAATGCCGACGTGGGAACACTGCCAACACTGGCTCGGGGGAGGTTTTTGCAGAGTTGACCCACCAATGCGAGATTGCATGCAATTACACTAAGCAAAACCCTAGTTTACGAAATGAATGCACAATGAAGCCACTGGGCCATGGGGAGACGAGGGAGAGGGCCCCTTAGAGGTAATCGCACGCCAGGAGACCAACGGAGTCGACGGTTCGTCGGTCCGACGTCCGTTTTTCGAGTTATGTCGAGTTTCAAGTCGCATGAAAATGTCATTCAAGGACACTTGGTGAATTTCCGTCCGGGAGCCAAAAAGAAAACGGAGCAGGAAGATTGCGTGTTGTTGGCTCCCGCAAGTGTGTGTGGGCAATGCCGACGTGGGAACACTGCCAACACTGGCTCGGGGGAGGTTTTTGCAAAGTTGACCCACCAATGCGAGATTGCATGCAATTAAACTGAGCAAAACCCTAGTTTATGAAATGAATGCACAATGAAGTCGCTGGGCCATGGGGAGACGAGGGAGAGGGCCCCCTACAGGTAATCGCACGCTAGGAGACCAACGGAGTCGACGGTTCGTCGGTCCGACGTCCGGTTTTCGAGTTATGTCGAGTTGCAAGTCGCATGAAAATGCTGTTCAGGGACACTTGGTGAATTTCCGCCCATTTTATAATTTCACCCACTTTTAAATATTTGAACTTCCATATTATTTTTTAAAGAGTATAATATTTCAAAACTCCTAAAGAGACAAAAACACATGATCAAAAATCCTAAGGCTGCAATTTAGAGTAGCAATAATGGGGGTGATGGAGTTGAATTTGATCCTATGGAAGATAATGATACTAATATTATTGACAATAAAGGGATAATAGGTTGATCCATGACACCTTTGTTTGCATGGATGAGGATGCACCTATGTATGAGACCTATGATAATATTCATGATGTACATCTTATTGATAAGGCACACAAAGGCCTATATAAGAGATCAAAGATGAGTCACTTTGTCTACTAATTTGATGTTGATAAAATTGAAGGTATTGAATGACATTTCAAACAATGGTATGACAAAGATCCTAATGTATACACAAGGTTAATATATAAGGTGCCCCATAAGGTTCTTTGTCATATCCCTATAATTCTAGGTTTTTGATGATTGTTTAGGTTAAAAAACATAGCACATTATATGGATTATCATGTACAAAGATAAGTGAAGATGGTATTATATGAGTGGCTACAAATGGTTCTCAATTTACGATCATCAAGGAAATATTACCCATTTTTAAAGAAGAACCTCATAATGTTAGACTTTCATTGGTAGTTGATGGCAATGGGTGTGCATGAGTGAGTTCGTTGAAACCTTGAAAACATTGTATTGCATTTAGTTTGATTAAATTACACGAGCAAGAACTTTGACATAACTTGTAATGATCATCCAAAATCACAAATTTTAATTAGATACCAATTAGTGCATGCATGTAGTGAATTCGTTGAAACCTTTGAATATAATAGTTTGTTCTTTTGACATAGTGCATTCATGAGTAATAGATAATCCACACAAATCAACACATTAGATTGACACAAGTACATGTATCCAAAAGTACATATATATCCAAAAGTATCCAAAAGTGCATGTCTCCAAAAGTACATGTATATCCAAAAGTCTCCAAAAGTGCATGTCTCCAAAAGTACATGTATATCCAAAAGTATCCAAAAGTACATGTATCCAATGAAGTCAATGTACATGTCTCCAAAAGTACATGCACAATAAAGTCAATGTACATGTCTCCAAAACTGAATGTATCGAAAAGTACATATATATACAAAAGTATCCAAAAGCACATGTGTCCAAAACTATCAAAACTCAAGCTTTCTCTTGTTCTTTCCCGACGTTGATCCTCTAGGCACATCCCTAGGATCAATGTGCATCCCTGGATCCTGCAAATTAAATATCAATTGTTAAATTCAACTAACTATGTACACTAATACATTAGCTCAACAATTATCAACTAGTGCATGGAAAGTGCATGAAACACTTGGTCACTGAAGGACATCTCACCTCAACTGACAAAGAAGATTGCCTTGCTTGTGTAGCAGATGGAGCCGTCAGTTGAACATCCAGGATGGTCGAACTAGGGGGGGCAGGCACTGCTCCTACTGGTGGTGGCTACAATGAAAAAATGTTGAAATAGTTAGAAATGCATGAATAAACAATAGGTCCAACAATAATAAACTATGTAAAGATAATGTTGAAATAGTTACATACCTGTGTGTGATCAGTCGCCACTGCAGATGCGGCACTAACTGCTGCATCAACCATCGATGCGAGGTTCTCAGTAGACAACTCGGGTTCCTGATGCAGTATGCAATTCAAACATTAACAAAAACGATTTATGCACTGGATTTCAAGTTAAACACAAATATCATCGAAGGATATACATTACCATGGTGTGAGTAAGCCCATGGTCATGGGAAGCTGGAGTCTTTCTAGGAGTATAACGCCTCACATACACACGACCCTTGTTCACGAATGGCCTGGAGGGAGATACAAATCCAGGAAATGGGCCAAATGTCTCAGATGGTGCCTACAGTCAGCAAGTGTTCATGTAGTTAGACATGCATGATTCAACAAACAAACATATATTTAAAAAATGTCATTTTTAATTGTTTACCTGGAGCCCAGATGTTTCAGGGGACGGTATGACCATGGGTACTACCTCCACATTACCTTGCCCCAGTGAAGGATCTGCCATCTGCAAGTTTAATAATTGTAAATATTAGACCGTAGATAGCATTAATGAACTAAAATGTAAAGTATGTGGAAATTAACAAATTAACAAGTATTAAAAAACTGAAATTTTAAAATGTTTACCTCGGTGTGAGATACGGCAATAGGTGGTATATAAGATGGGCCTACCGAATGGGTAGCATCATGCCCCCCTGTAGAGTATGGAACATCCGGCTCTGGGGCGTCACTGCCGGCATAAAGCATCAACTGCAAGTTCACAAAATTAATATATTAGCTCAAACTATATATATGTGTACAAAGACGAAAATAAATGAAGAATTTATTACAATTAACCATCAACATACCTCTCTCAAAAACCCACTGAAGGCAACATCTGAGGAAATACCATAGCAGGGACGACCACATGATGTGCACTCGTGAGGATCAGTACTAGGATGGGGAATAGTCGATGGTCTTGCACTAGTGGATGGTCCTGATGGTCCTGCACTAGTGGATGGTCCTGCACTAGCTGATGGTCCTGCATGGTGACGAGCTGGTGTATGTACCACACCAGGGACAGATGTCCCTTCCTCACCCATATGTTGAACCATCCTGCCATGGCGAACAACCGCCCGTGCCAAACTCAAAAATGCATCCCGTGTCTGCGGAATAATGCGATGTGCTGGTGGGACATCTGGCCCAGGCAACTGCCTGCGAGGTGCAGGGATAGGGCGATCCTGGTCTCGAAGCCTGGAATTGGATCGGTTTTGGGGTATCCCCCCACCGATCCCCTGAAACTGTAAGATGTCAAAATAGTTAACGTGTTTATGCAACACGAACTCTGCGTACATCTTTCGAAGGAAATATAAGGGAATTTCCCTGTTGTTGTGTGGTGGCATATCAAAAACCATGTACCATCTGTCCATCCAGTTATCAACAAATGGTTGAAATGTGCACCACTCAATGGAGATATGAGGCTTGCTTGCATTTGGGATTTCCCCCGTCCGAGGGTCCCTAAACAATGCAAATATAAGCTCTTTGGATATTTTCAACTTTTTTACTGCATTGTAATCTAGCCCATCAGCATATTGTTGTCTTTTTCTTTCTCTGTAAGATGCAATATCATATAGGACATTCGTAGATTCTGAAATGGTGTCCACAATTGCATCCAAGGTTGATGCAAGTGAACGACGAATCCTGTCACCACCACTAAAAGCTGCACTTATGCCCCTCAATTGGGCAAGCTCAATCAATATCTCGGCATTGGTATCCATAGCCGCAACTGCAATAAAGACATTAATACGAAAATCATTAGAAACATATACATGGTATATAATGACGTCTCTTCAAAATTGAACATGTATTAAATCAAACTCACATAAGCAATTTAATGGCATTCACTTACATACATTTAAAACTTAAAATTAAACATTTGACAATTAAAAAGTAAGTTAGTCAGATTGGCAGAGAGGAGGAGGAGGAGGATCAGGGCAGTGATGAGTTTGTTGATTCAGGCATGGAGGAGGAGGATCAGGGCAGTGATGAGTTTGCATCTATGTGTCTCAATGTCTCATTGTGATTTGTGATTGTGAATGACAAATGTGTTGTGATTTGTGAATGATCTAATTTCTATTGAATATTTCATATTAGTAATTGTAAATGTAATTTCTATTAAATATTTGTAATTGTAAATGTTAAATTTTATTGGATCTATATGTCTATATTTTTAAATTTTAATATATTTTAAAAATATATTAATTCCGGGGGTCACCGTGTCCTACGTGTCCTAATTCCGGGGGTCACCGTGTCTAGTGGGGACCAGGGATCAAATTTGAAGGGTGGGGTCCCATTTCACTATGAAGGGCTATGAGATATTGAACATTATTGAAGGGCTATGAGAAATTTATTAATATTTATCCTATGTGTATATATGGATGTGTTCATGTTGCATGGATTGGATTCTAGGTTAACCGAGGCCTTTTTAGAGCAAAGAATGGGGTAATTACTATTTGGGAACAAGTTTTTTATCAAATGTAAATTGCGGTGATGGAAGATATTGAGGGTGCCACATGTTGTGGAGAAAGTAGTATTGATTCCTATGACGTAATAGGGAGTTCAAAAAGTTTGGTTTCAAGTATTGTCATGCGTAGCTCGATTGATTTTTCTCGCGCTAGGGTTGTAGCAACTGTTATGGCCATTACTGTTAAAAGGATTGATGGGGAGGAATCCCGTGAAACGATGAGTTCTTTTTTTAAGACGTAGATTCAGTGAAATTTGGTGGGAGTCTTATGTTCATTTTATGCACAAAATTCGATTACTTGATTTTGTTGCATTGTTAACTCTCCTCCTAGTCATAGCTACAATCTCTTATATAATTGTGAAGGTTATCAATCCACTCAATATATTAAAGTTGTAGTAGGCCAAAATCGTCAACATATTTATTGTACTCACAAATGTTGACATTCCAATTTCTATGTAGAGCGCCCATTAACATTAGATTGTATGGGACATGTTTTTGAGGCATGATGTCATTATCTCATAACAACAAGCTTTTTATCCATAAATATGTCATCTACAAGCCAACGGAATTGTTCCTAATC
Organism: Larix kaempferi; assembly: GCA_027924585.1. Taxonomy (NCBI): domain Eukaryota; kingdom Viridiplantae; phylum Streptophyta; class Pinopsida; order Pinales; family Pinaceae; genus Larix; species Larix kaempferi. The sequence goes on along the minus strand of BSBM01000771.1, from coordinate 11,834,910 downwards.
CTTTATAAAATTTTGTCATAATTATATCAACACCAACAACCCTACCTATTGACTTAGCTTAGAAGATATTACACCTTCGGATAACCAAACCTGATTCCAAGGTTGGTAATCATAAACATAAAAGCATCATCATAAGGAAATAGCATGTTGTGTTGAGGAAATTCCTTTTTTTCCATTTCCTTCTCAGGATAATAATCGGTTGTGGATCATTTAAAATGTATAATTTATTTTAATATTGGGAAGCTAAATTCAAATTCATTAATATATTAATATGATTTGATTTTTTTATTAATAATAAGTTATTATTTTCATTTGAAAATGTAATAGTACATCAAAATTTCAATGTTTACTGACATAGTAAAGTTGAGAGGCTTTATTTTTCAGTGGATATAGCAGACCTGTAAATTCATAGGAAGTCAAAAATCTAGTCAGCCTTGAAGTTGAGCTCCTCAAAGAAAACGAATTTCTTTAAATATGTTTATGGCAGGCTGGCATTGCCAGCTTCGCTCCGCAAACTATCCTGGAGGACTGGAGGAGATAGGGTAGGTGGAACTTGGAAGTAGCTCAACCACAGTGGAATAAGGGTATAAGAAAAGGCTTGTTTCTATTCATGCAATATTATATATTGATGGTCGGAGCCATGGAAGCATGGAATTCGAGCATTGACTTGATACAACAAAGAAAAGAAAAGGTGGAACTCGGGAGCTATAGGATTGACTTGATACAACAAAGAAAACACAGGGTGTGAGGTTGGGAGCCGTAGACGGTAGGATTAACTTGATACAACAAAGAAAACACAGGGCTATAGGTAGGGGCCATAGGCAGGAGCAACAACCTGCAACATTACAAGAAGTTTATGGATTGTGGATTTTGTCTGAAATGCCAAATTCGCGGGGGCACATTAACATAATATATTATACATTGAATACTCAATTAACTCATGGAGTCAGCATTCACGAATTGGTATGTGATAACTTGTAACTTGGTAAGCCCGCTAGCAACAACACATATGAGCCACCTACCAGGTTTAATAATTTTGTTGATGCCATGAAATGTGTTAAAAACGTAAGCACTCGCTACAAACACGAGAACTTCGAAGCGTTCAAGCCATGGGCTGCTCAGTGTAAGCCCATCCACGTAAGTTGCACAATGATATTATTAGAGGCCCAATGGTCCATGATCCATGGATGATCGAACACGTGGATATTGGAGAGTAACCAAGTCCCACTCCCAAGTCACCTAGCTAGTAGCCGCATTCCCAATTTCCCACTAAAAACTGTTGATGGGTGAAATTTGAAGCTACCCTTCTGTTGCAATTTTAAACAGTAGTGGTTAATTTAATTATTGAAGGGCTTACCATGAAATTAAATTTTTTTTGCATGGTAAAATTTGAAGTGGCCTTCTATGACGTGTAAAATGACCTCTGAAGGGCCCTGAAGGATTCAAATTTGAAGCCTGGTTACAAGGAAGCGGGCTCAGAGTGCGCTTCAGGCCCGCTTTTTACCTCCATGTGCGAACCCTATCCGGCTGCACAAAACCACAGGTAACTCAACACCTGCATCCACCCAATAGATCTCCAACTCAGACTTGTGGACATGCTTGCTCGACTTTATTGAGTTCAAAGATGCTGCCTGACATAATCCCTTTCGAGGAAGGGTCTGCGCATGCTTCCCCTCTCCGATATTCCATAATTCCCGTCCTGGCGAACTCATCGGCACATTTTCTCGGCATTGGCCTCCTGATATCTATCGGTAGGAGAGTGTTACATGAGAAGCAGAGGCATCTGAGAAATCAGAAGTGAAGTAATTTGTTGTTGTTTCTTTTCTAACCTTTCTTTCGTCTCCATTTCTAGCAATTTCTCTTCTTTTGCTTTTTAAATTTTCCACTGTTCGTCAAGGGTTCGATTCTCGTTCGGATTGTTTTATTCCACAGCAAAAAGGGCTTCCAGGCTGGATGGTATTATGAAAACCAGCTACGGGATGGGGTGTACTGCGTTATCTGTATCAGTTGTTATAAATTTCCTTTCAATCGTTTCAACATTATATGATAATTGTATGCATTTTGATTTGATGTAAACAGGCATGGTGCAGATGTACCTATCTCTTGAGAACGACTACAAGTGGGGGCCAAACTGCCAGCAGTCGCCACACCTGATTCCACAGCAGTAGTCGCGGTCTCTCCAATTGGTGCCTCATAAGTTCAGAGTATCATTATCTTTTCACATGATACAAAACATTTTCACATGATACGAAACCTTGTCAGCTAATGAAAAGACATGAGTGCACTCATTTTCATTATATTTAGTGAGTTGTGGCTGGCGGCGGGGACACTCATGTCCCGTGTCCTCGTGTTGGGTGACTGAGATGGATACATTGTAGAAAGGGGGTCCAAGTTCTATTTTTTTCAATTTTAGGTTGGATTATGAATTTTTGAGTTTTTTAAAAACGATTCATTTTAATTATTCACTCATCTTGGTTGAGGGAGATTGAGGGAGATGTGAATTTAATGAAAGATTGGGTTATTCCCAATTTTATCAATATTAAAAAACTAGGTTTTTTTAAACAAAAAATAATAATAATAATTTAGGTTAAAAATGATAAAAAAAGAGTATGGGTGAATGAATTACCTGATTGGATGACAATCTACCGGTGAATTTGTCCCCTCCAGCTAAATCGAGCAACACCGATACTTTAGTGGGCCACAAACCGTCCTCGTCTAGGGTCAATTTCGCGTTTCTGATGCGTGAGTGCCGCGGGTGGTCGGCAATCGTTGGGACTGTGTATTTAAATTGTTTTTTAGATTTACATAATGCGTACGCGTTTTGTAACTACATAACGCGTACGCGTTTTGTAACTACATAACGCGTACGCGTTTTGTAACTACATAACGCGTACGCGTTTTGTAGTTATATAACGCGTACGCGTTATTGTTACCTAGCCTACATGTCCAATGACATGTTAGGCTCGGGTCTTACCATGGCAGGTGCTAAACATCAGAAACGCGTTATGTTTTATGTATCAGGAACGAGTTTTGAAAAAGTAGCATTGCATCTAAAGTGACCCTCATCTTCTTGCACACACCCATAATAAATTATCACGAGTTCCACAGGCCAACTAAGGCACTATAATAATAAATAAGTTACCTTAGGCAAAAATAATAAATAAGTTACCGCATTACTTCAACCTATGTTCAGTAAGAGACTGGTTCATTTTCCAGCTAAATGATAAAAGATCGCTGTCAAAATTGAAAATGCAATTAGTGTTCGATTAACTAAACATATACTCGAACGATCGGTGAACTATAGCTTTGGAACGTCACCAATGATGTAGCTGAGAGAGTTTTAACTCAAGTTCACTTAACACTATATTAATCAGTGCACTAGACGAGGTATAGTTGACAGATCAAGGTATAGCGGGGTCACAGATCAATGCTAGATACATTCATGAGAAAATCCATAATATCAAACGTTGAGTATGCTTCTGCAATGAAAGGGGAAAACATTGAAATTGAGCATCCGAAACAAATGATGGAAGTCAACAGAAGGCTTCTTCATTCATTTACTCAGGACATTCGCATTTATTCCAGCGGTTTCAGGACCACACAATCTATTGTGTTCAATTAATTAGAAACAGTAACAAGGGTTCCTATGCGTTGGTTGACGCAGTCCCTGTTGTGAGACTAAGCAGATTAATAAAAAAACATGGCAATGTAGTTAGTAGTGGTGGAGTTTATTGCTCCTTGGAAATGGCAGAAATATAATTAATGAATTGATATGCTACAACCGGAGACAAGTGACTGGCTTGCTACTAGAATCGAATAGAGGACTTAGAATTTGCTCCACTATTCAGTATTCACAGAAATGGAGTTTATGAATTTTATTATTATGCTTTTTATTTCTAAAGTTGGAGGTATGCGACTGCCACAGTGTGCCATTTGTTAAGTCAAGTGATTTTTATCGCAATTCCAAGCATTAATCACGCCACTCACACTTGAACTCAGTCGTGTGCCTACTACTAATAAGTTGGACTAAAAGTACATTGTTTATCTTTCAATGCTGGCAGGAAAGGGTGTCTTGTCATAGTATTAACTCTGCTACCGGCTTCCCTAAGTGGAATATCTAGGTGGTGACTAATGTGTCTTGCAACCTGTCATGAAAAATGGTGAGTGTCTTCGCAATGCCGAGCTGTGCTATCAAATAACTTGGAAATTCTGCTACCTGGACTTCATCGTAGAAAGGAATAATAAATGTGATATTAATGTATTCAGTACCTCGTAAGCAGTTGTGCTATAATGTCAAAATCTTCGTTGTTGATGTTATATCCCCTTGGGTTTTGGTGCTTTAAAAACCCTAATCCTCCACTACGTATTGATGGAGGGATGGGCTAGGGTTATACACACTTATTGGAGTATGCAAATAACTGGCGGATCTGTCAATGGTATCGAGTGAAATATTTAGGCTTATCGCACTAATAGTTCTATTAGCATTGCATGCCATTCATAAGCGGATTTCATAAGACCTATGACTAATCTGTTCGAAGAAGGTTAGGTGCATAAACTCAATGAGGACTATATATGATCTTTTTTTATAGCCAGGATATGCCAGAATGCTACTTAGTACTATTGACTATCCAACATGCAAAATACCCTTTGGCCAATAGAGGGAATAAATGATGACATATTCCTCAACATTAGATTACACTTAAATAAAATTAGATTGCAGTTAAACAATGTAGAGCCACGAGAATTGTCAAGCAGAATCGACATAGGATGGAGTCTCGTTAGCAAGTGGTGGAAGCAAAACAATCTGAATGATCCGTGGGATTTGCAGAATAAGCTGGTTTTAAATTGTATTCAATGCATCACGAGCTAGAGTAACATGACGGGAGGCCACATACTCAACTATCGCACAATCATGTTAAATTTACAATATGTATTCAATACAATAGACAAGACACAATAAAGAATTTAATTAGTGCACCAGTTTGTCAGAACCCTTCTTGCACGAACGAATGAAACCTGTTTGTCAGAACCCCTGCTACACAGCTGAATGTTGACGCCACCTCACCGCTCGTCCTTGGGCCACAAAATCCCAGGTTGGCGTCAGAGATAAATGCGTTTTTAAATAAATTTTAAATAGGCATTAATAATGTATGACACACCTTTCGTCACCGAAACAGGAAGGGGTTATCGAGGTTGACGTTATCAGCTGACATCCAATCAAAACTTAACAAATTAGCATTATTTCAAAAATCTATATAATTAATTTTTTTTTAACTATATACAAATAACCGAAAACTATAAAGTGGAGGAAAAATTTATAATCCTAGATACAAATTAATAGGGTTTGCATGATATATATATAATCCCTTTCGAGGACATAATAATCATGAACAAATTATGGTAGAAAGAAACATAAGGAAAATTTATAATCCTAGCTACAAATTAATAGGGTTTGCATGATATATATATAATCCCGTTCGGGGACATAATAATAATGAACACATTATGATAGGAAGAAACATATTTAACTTGCAAAAGAAAGGAACATATTGCCATGTAGGAAATATTATATTATATATGTAAATCTGTGGCAAGTATATTTGTCTGCTTAGCAAATGACAAAAACTATGGAAATGTTAATCAGCGAAAGTCTTAGTGTATTTTTTATATTGTCTAAAGCCATTACATGAGCAGGAAAAATAGCTCTTTGATAGTTCTGTTAATAAAGCAGAGGACAAGAAAGGAATAAGCCCAACAGGCTGAGTTCTGTTAATAGACCAGAGGACAAAAAAAGGCAATAAGTCCAACAAACTGCAGTTGTGCTTTTGCATGAGCAAATGGATCTTTGCATTTTTTTTTTTTTGCAAAAATGTTATGTAATATCAACTCTTGTATTGATTGTAGTCCCAGTGCCATTGTGGTAGTTTTTTACTGTTGTTGCACCTGCCAATAGCGTTCAAACTGTAGTCAGAATAATTGGGAAAAAGTAGCAAGACTGTAAGTATTTGTAAAGACTATATACTATTTCGACTATAATATTGGAATTACTTATAGTTTATCTCAAATCGCGGAGTTTCAAAGCAATAAATCTTTAGGAACAATTTAGCAAGAGGAAAAATCTTACGAAGAGTAACAAATTATTCTATTAGGTTGTGTAAGAAGTTACAGGAAATTATTTTGTAATACAACTTTTATCAATAATTAGAGTATTAAGCTACTGAAACAAGCATTTCACCAAATGTTTGTATTTAAATCGACACTATTTAAATCATTCCAGTCTATCATTAGACTTTCGAACTTTGCAACAGATAGTCAAAGTCAAACGTGAATCAAAACTTTGTGAAAATTGTTTAAGCAAAAACTAACTAGGAAAAGTTCATAAATTGGAAAATGATTATATGTTAAACTAGACATATACCAAATGTTTTGAAGCTGCAAACTATTAATGTAAACTGAAGAAATGGCAAAGTGTTTCTGTTTGTAGCTAATGCAATCGAATACAATTTTCAAAACATAGTTTGTAGAGGTCGGTAATATTCTTTGCAGTACTGTAATTGTCAATGATTATGATTAGACTATATGAATATATGCTATCTCATCGAAGCCCATAAATGAACTATAATGATCTAGAATCTAGGAATCCACAAATTCAAGGTACTGTGACAACGGTATATTGGTCATGATACTTATTGTTTAAATGTATTTCAAATTTCAGGATCATATTCAAATTGCTGAAAAGATTAGCCAATGCAAACTTCAATTTGATAACATGACAAAAGAACATAGTGGCCCAAATCTGTTTGACATATTACACATTAGTATTACAACCTGACTTTCAGTGACATAAACTTCAACTTGATAAGATGATAAAAGAACACAGTGGCCTGGATCTGTTTGACATATTACACACTAGTATTACAACATGACTTTTACTGTCATAAAATGTGGTTTTCACTACTATATCAATAGCTAATTTCATAAAGGATGGCTTTTTGCTATTGATAAGTGTCTAAGATCTTTCTAGATGGCTACAATGGTGGATTTATTTAGCAAACAGAATATATCATGGTTTCAATAATATACACTTGACTATTTCTGGTTGACTTTTATTGGCATAAAAATAGCTTTTATTATTCTTAAGTGTCTAAGATCTTTATAGATCACTAAGCAAGATCTTTTTAGATCACTAAGATGGAATTAGGAATCCCATCTTAGTGATCTAAAAAGATCTTACTAAGATCTTACATAGTGATTTAGAAATATCTTAGACACTTAAATACAGAAACAGCGATGAAATTTAATGGGTCAATTGTTTGTCATGAATCAATTTAACAGTTAAATACACTTAATTTCACTCTTTAGAAACTTGAACTTTTTAGAACAGAAAATAGATTTGTGTACCTGGAAGTCAATTTCTCTTCAAGTTGATGATTCTGTTATCCAGGGCCAATGTAAATAGTCCTTGCCGGGAAAACTTTCGAGGATTGAAAACTGTTGATGATATGTTTTTTGAGTATTCTTCAAATGAAATATTTGCTACGTCTGGACAATACTCTTTTAGCTGTGGGTTGCGCAGTGTGCATTCTATCAGCCCATCATTTGTGTCCAAATTGCATTCCAGATTATGCTCATATATAATTTGCATTTCTTTTTTGCAAAATGCACAAACCACACAGCTATGAATCAGTGGCTGTTTACATTGAGCACAAATGCATCGATACGGAGGTGCAAATGAATTTCTTGCTCTGAGTATTCCGTGTATCTGTCAAAGTCACATGACAAATGACCATAGAAAATGCATATAATATCAGCATATTTTTACATAGAATTATGTCAGTATTTCTTTTTATTTAAACAATAATTGAACTTAGATTCAAAGCACTATGACTAATTACAATGTTAATGGGCAATGTAGCCATTGGCTAATTGTCATTAGCCAAAAGGGTAAAAGCATAGAGACATTGCAAAAACAATCCTTGGAAACTGACGAATAAGAGTGTTGTGGACAGAGTTATAGGCTTGAATTAAAAATTTGTTGCAGTGCAAACAGTGTTTTGAAGCACTCCTAGCAAGAGAATAAATTGTACTTTTCCACTATGCAATAAATATTGTATCTGCGAAGAGGATTTTCATTTAATTGAAATGCAACGTTGTGTTCTCATAATTTTCCTTCTCACATTGAGAGTACAGACACACAATGCAGTTTTTGCGAAAAGCAAAATATCCAAATCTCCAATGCCGCTGCGAATGCAATTTTGAGGAGTTAAACAAATATAAAACATGTCTCGTGGCACTCTAAGCGTCGTGGATCTATCTTCCGATCACAAAAATCTAGTCATGCTATTGTCATATTATTTAACATTAATAATTTTAGATGATGTAAATAACGTGAATTAGTTGGATGCACTTTTGGTAGTTAAAAGCCTTGTTTGCAAAGAGAGCTTGATATTGATTACATCTCGAGATGAAAATGTTCTCACAAGTTGGGGAGTGGAAACGTCATCGATTTATAAAGCAACTGGCCTCAATTCACAATACTCCCGAGAGCTCTTCTGCTCACATGCCTTCAACCAGTCTTTTTCAATCATACAATTTGAATCTTTGCATAAATTCTTAAAAGCTTGTGATCGATTGCCTTTATTTTTAAAAGTATTTGGGGTGCTTGTCTATGGCAAAAATGACATGTCTTATTGGGAACATCAATTGGATAGGCTTAAACATATGATTCCAAATAAGACTCAAAGAAGACTTAAAATTAGTTATGATGTGCTCAAATAAATCTAACAACTAAACTGATTTTATAGAAAACCAAATACTCTTGTCTGAATGGCCAAAAGAGCTTAAAATCCATAGGGTTAAGCAGCATGTGCTTAGGAGATATAGTAGAGGAAAAGGAGATTTCTGATTGCAGGAATTAGATGTGCAGGTTTGTTTTTAAAACAGATTTTTCAAAGTGGCCCTTTTTCGAATGGCTAAAACAACCTGAAAGCAATGACCTAGTGAACCATATGCTTGGTAGCCTTGAAACCAGAACTACAAATAGACAAGGTTCTTGATTATAGAAAAAATGTGTACTCAAGATCAGAAACACTGATACAAGAGAGAAACCATGAAAACTCAAAGAGATATGAGAGGGTTCACCAACTGGGAAGGTTTAGTTGCGAAATGTTAACTCCATATTTCTTTGTACAAATGAAGGGTTAATATTTAGCTAGACTACATTATGTTGGTCCCAATACAAGTGCATTCAGACTTTTACAATGATTAAAGCTTGTTTGAGAATCAGTTTCACCAGATTTTGTGAAACTCTTATTAACTTATTTTTTAGCAATTTGCTTTTATGGGGTCTGCATGTGAGATGTTTAAATATTATTGCTCATCACAAGCTCACGATGTCGATGAGCATATTTCAGACAACATGCAATAAAAAACCACAAAAAAGTCAAGGAGGAGATATCAAAGGGTTCACCAATTGGGAAGGTCTATTTGGGAAATGTTAACCCCCATGTTTCTTTGTAGAAATGAAGGGCTAAGATTTAGTTAGAATACATTATGTTGGTGCTAATACAAGTGCATCTAGACTTTTACAATGATTAAAGCTTGTTTGAGAATCGGTTTTATCAGTTTTTGAGGAACTGTTATTTTTTGCAATTTGCTTTTCTGGGAACTAGACTCTTGGGCTTGCATGTGAGAGATGTTTATATATTTTTGGTCATCACAAGCTCATGAGATGAGCATATTTCGGGCAACATATGATCAATTTCATGAGTGAATTACAACAATGGCTATTTTTAGCAGTGTGCTTATCAAGGGTTGTATGTAGTTTTTTGGGCTCCTTGTAGAAAAGCGAGCCTAATGAGATTGCTTTCATCCACATGAGAGTTGATGTTATTTTTAGAAGTGACTAATTTTGGACTTTTTATATTTGGCAGTAGTCTCACAGATATTATTTTCATTTAAAAAAATTCTTACATTTTCTTTTTTCAGAGCTAGACTGTTTTTTTATTTTATTTATATTCAGCAGTTTCTATTTGTGGCAAGGACAGGTTGTGAGGCTATGCTTTCAAGTGTGCAATGATGGAATGATTTCATAGTGTTGGTAGGTGAAGGATGACTAAATGCAGACTTGAGAGAGCTAGATCGTTTTTTTTTTGGTACATGTCTATATTCAGCAGTTTCTATTTGTGGCAGGGACAGCTTGTGATGTCATGGAGCTTCTCGTAAGAACTTTTTACTGTGGAGCTTGTCGTAAATATATATATATATATATATATATAACCATGTCTATCGACAATAGCAAAATTTAGGCTGCCTAAAACTTAACATACTTATGATTAAAATAATATTTAGTTAAGTAAGTTTAAACTTAACATACTTATGGTTAAAATAATACTTATTTAAGTAAGTTTATATAGATTTAACTAGTGGAAACTAAAGTAGATATTGCTTGTTTTTTATAGGATGGAAAGGTTGGTTGGGGTTTCAAAATTTGCATAACAAATGTGTTGTAGAACTGGACAATGAAATCAAAATAAATTTGTGGCTAGTTATACAGTCAAAAGCAAATCCTATACCAGTTTCTTTGCAAAATCTATAGCAGTTTTGATGATAATATTTTCAAGAGACCACAAGAATTTAGAGAAGTTTTTAACTGAAGCCTATTATAGATAACAAAGTCAATGCTACTAGACAATGAACAAGAGACGGAAAAACAGAAGAAGGTGTTAAGCAATGAAACTATTTTGCACCAAAGTAGATTGTGTTTTTGTTTTTCCTTGTCCATGAAACGAGAAAGAAGCAATTTTTCAACGAACCTGTGTCATTGAGTCAATGATTGGAAGCAAATTTTGAATTGCATAATCATCATTAAGAGGGTCAATAAAGGTAGTTGCACAGGTCCGGAGCATGTGGCTTCCTTTAGTGTCATTTCGGACAATGTTTTTAAGCAGATAGAATGGAGAATTATCAGATGCAAGTTGTTCTTGAATTTGCAAGAGCAGCTCTTTGAAGCCTTCACCAACCTGTAATTGCAATAGTAGAAGACAGCAATCAATGAGCATAGGTTGCAATTAGAAATCATTAAAGCTATTTGTGTTTGTTTTTTTTCTATTTTCTTGTTTATATAAAAGAGTGGAAATTTTATTTAGCTTTAAAAAACAGCAATTTCAAAGGAACATTAGCTATGCAAATGGCATATTTACTGTTGCATGGTCGTTTGCCATTGCACCATCTTTGATATACAAGTCAAACTGCTTGTTGTTGTATTCACATGCAACAACGATTGCTGCAACAGAGCCGACAGAGTAGGAGTCGTTCGATGACAACAAATCAGAAATTGTCATATCTGGAGCTAGCTTTCTCATTTTGCAAACTCGATCAATTGTCTGAATTATTGTATGTGGGAATATGACTATTGAATACTTGGCATCGCCTCTGTCATACTGGCCTTTTTTCTTGAGCCCAAATCGAGTGATTCTTAGACTTTTGCTGGTTGAGAAATAGCTACCAAAACGTTTGATCAAGTTGTCACTTATTCCAGCAGTGATTGTCATTAGCCCATCTCTATCAACAAAGTCTGCATGCAGTATTTGTGACTTTACAGGAGAAGTTTGGATTTTGTTCTATGCGGGGCCATATACAACCAAGATGTCTCCTTTGAAAACAATTCTCGGTGTTATTGTGCATAGCTCTATAATAGTAGCTGCTTCTAAAGGTGTTTCTTTGAACCTGCTATTGTTATAGTTAGAGAAGAAGCCCAGGGAGAAAATTATCAGCAATCAATAGCAGAAAAGTTCAAACTTAGATCAAGGTTGAGAAAATACTTGTCAATGCAATAGTTATATTCTGTTGTTTTCTGTGCTAGAAAATCATAAAAGAAGATGGGGAAGTTTCATGTGTTAAAAATGATGTAAAAAGCAATTAGAACCAAAATAATTGCATACCTTTTTGGACTTTCAGCAGTTGACATTGTTCCCATTGTTGGGTTGTTTGGTGCTGATATTGTTTTTGTTGTGTTGTGCAAAGGCAAGGAACTATCTTCCATTATTTTGCAATTTTGTATTTGAGTTTCAAAAGCTGCACATGCGAGAAGTATTAAGCAAATTAGATGTAGCTAAGATTGTCAATTAGTGTAAAGAGTAGAAGAGATTTATAACAGATGGGAAATCTGGCAAGAAATAGATAGCATAAAAACAAAGAGGCAAAAAAAACAAATGTCTATAATTCTTTGATTGGATTTTCGACATATGCATGGCACAAAGTCTATGTAGTGTCAAGAATTTGAATTAAACAAGTGCTGAAAACTATTTACAGCCAAATATTGAACAAATTTTCATCTAAAATTATCTTAAACAAAAGAATTTGTTATTAAAACATTCTATGTAGCCTATATATGGTCTGCATTATTATAAAATGGAGATAGCATGTGCATATTTTTTATAAAGAATGTCTACATATGTTGTGGCATAATTACTAATTTTTTAGATCTGAACTGTGGACAAAATAAAGTGTAAACAACTTTCAACAATAAAAAATAATCAAAATTTGACATCATGAAATAGATTATAAAAATATGAGAAAGTTCAACAGAATTTAAACTCATAGCTATGACATCAATGTTGCAGATGCCCAAAGCTGATCTAAACCTAGCTCACTATGAATAGGAAAAAACCAAATTGTTGTAGTTTAAAGTGCATGAAAGTTGCATGTGATATCCCTCCTTACCTTCCCTTTATTATTATGTAAAATATGCTTGGAATGACTCCGGCACACGACGCCAAACGATTCACAGTGTTAAAACAAAACCCCACCATCTAGCAATTGTCATAAGCTAACCATTTACACTAGGTTAGTACTATGAAATCTTTGATTACTTTTGGTCGGGTGGACACCTCCAAGATATATATTTGGTACCCTTAAGAAGAGAAAAGATATATATATATATATAAGATATTATTTGTAATATCTTGTAGGCAATTTTATTACATCTTTAAGTTATTAAATGGAATAACACATATGGAAGTGTTATAACACAAACCATTATATATATATGGAGTAATTAAAAATAAAGAAGATGCAACTACTTTAGTAGATTTATCTTCCTCTACAAATGGCGCGCTCCATTCACTAGAATAGTAGTATTAATGGGCAAATGACACCTCGTCACTACGGTTTTCTACTAACCATCGTGGAGCCTCCTTATCATGGCCATTTGTCTTCTCCTTCTTGAGAACTAGAACTCCCCGAGGACGTGATATGCCCGAGGAAAGGGGTTATCATCTATTTAATAATCAAAACTCTAAAGATTGGGGAGATGCGGAGTAGGGGAAAGGATCGACATTGTTAAGGATAGATGAAGTTTCGTTATAGTGGGAAATTACACAGCCATGGAAGGGAAAGACCCTGGAGATCTCCCAGTCGATAGTTACGAGGAAAAACCTCTGCGTTTGCGGTTTTGGGATTCATTGACTATCGTAGTGTTTTTTTGATAGAGGGTTTATTTGTGAGGTCTTCCTGGGCATATGCTTGTATGACTCGGCAATGTGATGGATTTTGTATTCTGTGTTTAATATTTTATATACGCTACCATCTATCTCATTTTGGATTCAGCGGAATTTTGGGAAATGGGATCTCTAAAATAAGAAGTTGAGGGAAGGGAAACATACTTGGAATGCCACAAAGGGTAATATCTGAAATGGAAGAAGACGTTTGAGCTCTACATTAGAGAAGACAGCCGGATCTCAGCGTTCAAGGCGTATATGTCACTTTGGCCTCGGTTTCATCTTCATTGTAAGTGAATCTCTACGTCAGGGCAGGTAAGCGAATCCTTACTTCCCGGGTATGGTAGTATAGTAAAATCTCTTATATATTTTTCGTATTATTTCGGGGAATATATAAAAGGGAATATCGCTTCAGAACAGGCGACCCACTGTGTATAATGGTTTAAACGATGTCATCTTTATTTTGTTTCATGGAAGCACCTTTGTAAGGCTGTAGAATAGAATCCGGCCCTTGCTTCAGGTTTGAATTTGTTAACCAATAAAGAAGTACAGCCCAAATTATTTTATTTACGTGATCAAAATCTCAGTAATTTGTTTTAATGGCAAAACTCTGCTTCGAGCGTTGATAGGGTTTTTATAGACTCGTTTTCCTTTTTAGATGTTGTTTCTTGTGTGGCTACATTCTCTGCTTATTTTGGATGAAAGCACTACTTCTATCTTATATGCTGAATGGAAGTCATAGATCTCGGGTTGTAGGCTGAAGTGAAATTGTAGATCTGTGTTCTATGGGATCTTGATTGTTATTTTGAAATCGTGGCTACATTCTCTGCTTATTCTTGGATAAAAACATTATTTCTATTTTATGCGTTGAATGGAAGTCGTAGATAGCTGTATGCTGAATTGAAATCATAGATCTCTGTTCTTCAAGATCTCTGTTGTTATTTTGAAATCGTGGTTACGATTCTTTGCTTATTCTTCCGGATGAAAATATATATATCTCAACAGTATGCTGAAGTGAAATCGTAGATCTCTGTTCTTCAAGATCTCTGTTGTTATTTCGAAATCGTGGTTACGATTCTTTGCTTATTCTTCCGGATGAAAATATATATATCTCAACAGTATGCTGAATTGAAATCGTAGATCTCTGTTCTTCAAGATCTCTGTTGTTATGTTGAAATCGTGGTTACGATTCTTTGCTTATTCTTTCTGGATGAAAAATTTATATATCTCAACTAGGTTGAGCTTCCACAGCATGAATTATTCCTAGTAAATATGATACAGGCGCGGTCATAATGTCCTCTTGAATATTGTGGAGATGTTCATATCCAAAGAGGTTAAAATGTGGTTTTAGTACTCTGCCTTTAATGAGCTTGTGATTGGGGAATCTAACTACCTTAATATTTTTTCTTACTGTATATTGAGATTGATTGGTGACTTTTTCTGCATATGTCTGAGTACTGTTGTTCGATGGGAAGCTGAGCAATCTCAACGATCTCTCTAAATACAGAGAACATGACCTTGGTTGAATATTCAGCAGATAGCACGGAATCTATGCAGGTGATTCCTTTCAAAGGTTTAGGAAACCACCTTCTGTAAGTATGGGGCTTTCTCTCTTTCTGCTAGATTGATCCATTGTTAAGCGACTATCGTTTCAGATCTGGATGTTTGAAGATAGACATCTGCTGCTAAGCGATTTCCCATTTATAGTTTTGATTGTTGAAAGTAGAGCTGATAGATATCTGCTGCTAAGTGATACTTTTCCCTTAGATCTGATTGGGTAGACATCTGCGGCTAAGTGATAATGTTTTTGATATTCGAAAGTAGAACCTGTAAGATATCTATGCTGGCTGTAGTTATAAACTGCACTATGGTGTGGGATTTGTATTAAGGCCAGAGCTTGTGGAAACATAATAAATACAGAGAAAGTTCTCTGTGAGGGTGTAAATTACATCGACGAATGTCGCGAAAGAAAATGATCTCAGTGAGATAAGCTGTAAGAGCAACAATGAAGTTGCCAAGATGTAATTCTTTGGATAAATATTACATGACGCAACAACGGTTGGTGGACGTAGCCCAAAGAGTTGGGTGAACCACGTGAAATTGGTGTCTCTTTCTAATGTGTCCTTACTTGAGTAAATTGTCCTAAGATATTGTGATGGTGTTGTCGTTACATTAATATTTGACTAGGTGATTGGTAAGACATGAGTTATAGATAATCTTTGTATTGATCATGAAAGGTATGTTGTGTTTTAAGTATATTCATGTTTACAATTAATGTGTTGAATGATTCAAATAAACTAGTGTGCCTATACACTATGGGTTATTAAAGAGATTTTCTATAGAAGCATATCACTATTATGAAGTTCACTTATATGTAATCGTTCGAAGGAGATAAAGGGATTGTGAAAACTTTACTTGTTTACATTGGTAGCTGGCTATCGATGGAATGTGGACTAAGAGTTAGTAGGAGTAAGCATAATAAAGTGTTATAGGGGTAATTTAAATATTGAGAAAAGCAATGAAACAAACCCTCAAAGTTTCTTATGAGTATAGCCAAAAATCTAAGTAGTACTGTTGACGAAAATTTTAAAACTTCGATAAATACTGACTGAATTGTATTAGGGGATGTTACAAATGGTATCAGAGCACAGGTTGCAAACACTCGGGATTAGTTGGGCTCAGTTGAGGAAATAATATAAGCTGGTCAAGGGAACTCCATCGATAAGACGCAAACAAAGGATTTATGTTCCAAAGAATCAGCAAGAGGTAATCGACAAGATGTCTTTTAAAATCGCAAGTAAGTATACTCCACTTGTTGAAGCATTCTAAAGGAAAAGCATTGTCTATATGTGAGCATTTATATGTTTCCTCCCGAAGTTGAATGATCTTCTATTTATAAATACTAGAGGATGAATATCTCCGCATGCTCTACAATTAGTTTCATTAAATGATAAGAAAGTATTCTTTAAAAATGATTAAAATAGTTGGACTATGTTCCTATCTGTATCTTGGTGATCTTGTTAATATTTTCATATACATTGATCGTAATGATAGTAATGAGAATCATAGGAGAATTTGCATGTTCAAAAGTTCATAAGGGTTGTATAAACATAATTAGGATTATGTATCTAATGAAAGATGTACATTCATATCTGGTCGATTGATGCCATTTGTAGGGCTTTAGTACATATATAAGTCAAGTCATAGACATTCATCATAGGTACTTGATTGCTTCAATTATATTTTATGAGGATTAGAAAAGTTCTAGGCTTGGAAAGGTGATTATACAAATGAAGACAGGATAGCAAACATATTGAATCATAAGGATTGAATGAATGATGGTTAGGTCATATAAAGATATGTATATATAGGTTGAAGTTGAAGCACTCCGAAAGGTTATATAGTATGTGAATTATGAAGGGATGTAAGGTACAATTAGGTCATTATGAGAAGGATTGGAAAATTGTCATGAATTACTTAGTTATTGATTTCACGCACTTATGTTGGGATGATTGTATTAAGTATGTGCACGAGATTGTAGGGTGGAGGGATCCTTATCATGTTAGAAAAATGCATAAATGGTACTAAGGAGTAACTCCTGAAATTCTCCTTATTGGCTAAATGTTATTGAGAGAAGGTGTAGAAGATGTTTGTACATTATATTGAATGTTACATGCGATGGGTTCGATATAGAATATTAGTTTTGTGTTCTTCCTTGATTGTTATGTGACATGGTAGAGAAGAATGATTAGTGGAATTTATAAATATATAATAGATCCTCAAGGTTAATGTAAGTAATGTTACATAAAATATATATATATATATATATATATATACTATCCAAACCATAGATGGTTAGAAGAGTTGTAAAACTTTTATGAATGATTAACAAAGGGTCATCCTCAAGGTAAAAGATTGAAAGGATAGGAATTAACTTCATTTGGTTTAAATGGACATTCTACTGTGTGAAATTTTCTAGGACTAGGAAATTGCCATCCTTGTGAATGATTTTCATGACCTTCGACTTAACTCTACTTCCACAAACGAGTATCCTTCGTCATTATAACCTTATCTGAAGATTTCAAGGGATAAAAGAGAATAATTGTTAAGAATCCCCTTGTCTCTTTGCAGTATAGGATTGTATAGAATAAGGAAGTATAAATATGTGACATGGGAACACGCTTGTACCCCTGCTTGTAGTTTTAGAAGGGATGATGGTTATAATAGAAGTATACATGTGTATGCTAAATAGTCAATAGGATGCATATGATGAAACTGTAGGATTCTATTTTTATATATATTCTATCTCGGCGATCCTTACTAAGAATGTTGGGATACTGGGAGTGGTTGACAGAAGGATTATACTTTTATGTGATTAAGATTTATGTTATATGCATGGATACCTTGATAATATGTATCATTTTGATGTATATGTTCTTATGATGTTGAGGGGATTACTAATGTGTATTAATGCAAGTTAAACGTGCACCTTGGCATATGAGGGCCATACAATAAAGCGATATGCAGTCTCCCCCATAAAGGTATGTGATTATCCTTAGAAAAATATATGCAAGTATATATGTAGACGATTTATTGTTACTCACATGATGTTGGCATATGCAAGAAAAATGGATACTTAATACAGTGAAGGAAAAGGATTGAGGTGAAGTGATTGTAATGCCCATAATAAAGAAGAATGTATTTTAAGGCATTAGGTAATCCTATTGGGTCAATTTAGATGACCAAGTATGGATATTATAGTGTGAAGGGTAATCTTCTTATTTTTCTTTGCATAGAAAAATATCTTCTTACAAATAATTTGTCTTGTTACTAACAGGTGAATTTGGCTGATGGTCAAAGCTTTATGCAGCTTGTGGGAAGACAAGAGCATGAATATTAACCAAGGTAAAATAAGTGGGTGAGGATTTAGAACCCACATCACAACCGTTATTTATTCTTTTAAATGTTGATAATTATTGTTGAACAAAGCACTCGACCCAGATTGGTCAGAGTAATCGTATGGGTACAGAACGTAATGTGACGAAATAAATTGTTTAAATTGAAAGAGATTTTTCTAGACTCAAGCAAGGCGGCTTGGGGAAAATAAATTCCGGGACTCAAGCGAGAAGGCTTGAGGGGAATTGTGTAAAGAGTGTTATAATGGCATTGAAATACTCCCTAAAATCAGGGATTGAACAGCCACTAGGATTCTCGGAGAATCGGCTGGTTGTAAGACCTAGGCAAGCTATAAGAAAATGTATATGTGGGAGGCAGGACGCTGCTTAGTATACATGAAAGAAATGTTTGCTGCGTGAGCACTAAGGTGTTAGGCAAGACATGAAAGAAATGTTTGCTGCGTGAGCACTAAGGTGTTAGGCAAGACATGAATGGAATGTTTGCTGCGTGAGCACTAAGGTGTTAGGCAAGGCATGAGAAAAAGGATTGCTGCGTGAGCACTAAGGTGTTAGGCAAGAATCTCCTGGATCAAATGAATGTTGTTTGTTGTTGATTTTGTCAAGAGTATACAATCAGGGAACACTAGATTTATTCCATATGTTGCAAGTGATATATGCAATAAAGAACTCATGATTTATGTTCCTAAGTTGATTAAGAAGTTGTTGACAGGTTATTACTAAACATTGTTTCTTTTGAATTCCAGTTTGTGATACAAATGATTGCTGCAAGAGAAGAGCGAACACCGAGGACGGTGTTATTTTTAAAGGGGATGAGGATGTGATATCCCTCCTTACCTTCCCTTTATTATTATGTAAAATATGCTTGGAATGACTCCGACACACGACGCCAAACGATTCACAGTGTTAAAACAAAACCCCACCATCTAGAAATTGTCATAAGCTAACCATTTACACTAGGTTAGTACTATGAAATCTTTGATTACTTTTGGTCGGGTGGACACCTCCAAGATATATATTTGGTACCCTTAAGAAGAGAAAAGATATATATATATATAAGATATTATTTGTAATATCTTGTAGGCAATTTTATTACATCTTTAAGTTATTAAATGGAATAACACATATGGAAGTGTTATAACACAAACCATTATATATATATGGAGTAATTAAAAATAAAGAAGATGCAACTACTTTAGTAGATTTATCTTCCTCTACAAATGGCGCGCTCCATTCACTAGAATAGTAGTATTAATGGGCAAATGGCACCTCGTCACTACGGTTTTCTACTAACCATCATGGAGCCTCCTTATCATGGCCATTTTTCTTCTCCTTCTTGAGAACTAGAACTCCCCGAGGACGTGATATGCCCGAGGAAAGGGGTTATCATCTATTTCATAATCAAAACTCTAAAGATTGGGGAGATGCGGAGTAGGGGAAAGGATCGACATTGTTAAGGATAGATGAAGTTTCGTTATAGTGGGAAATTACACAGCCATGGAAGGGAAAGACCCTGGAGATCTCCCAGTCGATAGTTACGAGGAAAAACCTCTGCGTTTGCGGTTTTGGGATTCATTGACTATCGTAGTGTTTTTTTGATAGAGGGTTTATTTGTGAGGTCTTCCTGGGCATATGCTTGTATGACTCGGCAATGTGATGGATTTTGTATTCTGTGTTTAATATTTTATATACGCTACCATCTATCTCATTTTGGATTCAACGGAATTTTGGGAAATGGGATCTCTACAATAAGAAGTTGAGGGAAGGGAAACATACTTGGAATGCCACAAAGGGTAATATCTGAAATGGAAGAAGACGTTTGAGCTCTACATTAGAGAAGACAGCCGGATCTCAGCGTTCAAGGCGTATATGTCACTTTGGCCTCGGTTTCATCTTCATTGTAAGTGAATCTCTACGTCAGGGCAGGTAAGCGAATCCTTACTTCCCGGGTATGGTAGTATAGTAAAAGCTCTTATATATTTTTCATATTATTTCGGGGAATATATAAAAGGGAATATCGCTTCAGAACAGGCGACCCACTGTGTATAATGGTTTAAACGATGTCATCTTTATTTTGTTTCATGGAAGCACCTTTGTAAGGCTGTAGAATAGAATCCAACCCTTGCTTCAGGTTTGAATTTGTTAACCAATAAAAAGTACAGCACAAATTAGAATCCGGACCTTGCTTCAGGTTTGAATTTGTTAACCAATAAAGAAGTACAGCACAAATTATTTTATTTACGTGATCAAAATCTCAGTAATTTGTTTTAATGGCAAAACTCTGCTTTGAGCGTTGATAGGGTTTTTATAGACTCGTTTTCCTTTTTAGATGTTGTTTCTTGTGTGGCTACATTCTCTGCTTATTTTGGATGAAAGCGCTACTTCTATCTTATATGCTGAATGGAAGTCATAGATCTCGGGTTGTAGGCTGAAGTGAAATTGTAGATCTGTGTTCTACAGGATCTTGATTGTTATTTGAAATCGTGGCTACATTCTCTGCTTATTCTTGGATAAAAACGTTATTTCTATTTTATACGCTGAATGGAAGTCGTAGATAGCTGTATGCTGAATTGAAATCGTAGATCTCTGTTCTTCAAGATCTCTGTTGTTATTTTGAAATCGTGGTTACGATTCTTTGCTTATTCTTCCGGATGAAAATATATATATCTCAACAGTATGCTGAAGTGAAATCGTAGATCTCTGTTCTTCAAGATCTCTGTTGTTATTTCGAAATCGTGGTTACGATTCTTTGCTTATTCTTCCGGATGAAAATATATATATCTCAACAGTATGCTGAATTGAAATCGTAGATCTCTGTTCTTCAAGATCTCTGTTGTTATGTTGAAATCGTGGTTACGATTCTTTGCTTATTCTTTCTGGATGAAAAAATTATATATCTCAACTAGGTTGAGCTTCCACAGCATGACTTATTCCTAGTAAATATGATACAGGCGCGGTCATAATGTCCTCTTGAAGATTGTGGAGATGTTCATATCCAAAGAGGTTAAAATGTGGTTTTAGTACTCTGCCTTTTATGAGCTCGTGATTGGGGAATCTAACTACCTTAATATTTTTTCTTACTGTATATTGAGATTGATTGGTGACTTTTTCTGCATATGTCTGAGTATTGTTGTTCAATGGGAAGCTGAGCAATCTCAACGATCTCTCTAAATACAGAGAACATGACCTTGGTTGAATATTCAGCAGATAGCACGGAATCTATGCAGGTGATTCCTTTCAAAGGTTTAGGAAACCACCTTCTGTAAGTATGGGGCTTTCTCCCTTTCTGCTAGATTGATCCGTTGTTAAGCGACTATCGTTTCAGATCTGGATGTTTGAAGATAGACATCTGCTGCTAAGCGATTTCCCATTTATAGTTTTGATTGTTGAAAGTAGAGCTGATAGATATCTGCTGCTAAGTGATACTTTTCCCTTAGATCTGATTGGGTAGACATCTGCGGCTAAGTGATAATGTTTTTGATATTCGAAAGTAGAACCTGTAAGATATCTATGCTGGCTGTAGTTATAAACTGCACTATGGTGTGGGATTTGTATTAAGGCCAGAGCTTGTGGAAACATAATAAATACAGAGAAAGTTCTCTGTGAGGGTGTAAATTACATCGACGAATGTCGCGAAAGAAAATGATCTCAGTGAGATAAGCTGTAAGAGCAACAATGAAGTTGCCAAGATGTAATTCTTTGGATAAATATTACATGACGCAACAACGGTTGGTGGACGTAGCCCAAAGAGTTGGGTGAACCACGTGAAATTGGTGTCTCTTTCTAATGTGTCCTTACTTGAGTAAATTGTCCTAAGATATTGTGATGGTGTTGTCGTTACATTAATATTTGACTAGGTGATTGGTAAGACATGAGTTATAGATAATCTTTGTATTGATCATGAAAGGTATGTTGTGTTTTAAGTATATTCATGTTTACAATTAATGTGTTGAATGATTCAAATAAACTAGTGTGCCTATACACTATGGGTTATTAAAGAGATTTTCTATAGAAGCATATCACTATTATGAAGTTCACTTATATGTAATCGTTCAAAGGAGATAAAGGGATTGTGAAAACTTTACTTGTTTACATTGGTAGCTGGCTATCGATGGAATGTGGACTAAGAGTTAGTAGGAGTAAGCATAATAAAGTGTTATAGGGGTAATTTAAATATTGAGCAAAGCAATGAAACAAACCCTCAAAGTTTCTTATGAGTATAGCCAAAAATCTAAGTAGTACTGTTGACGAAAATTTTAAAACTTCGATAAATACTGACTGAATTGTATTAGGGGATGTTACATTGCAGGGGAAAGAATAGTACCTTCTTTTGATTCTGTGCAAATATGCTATCATGAATCTGTTCATAGATAGGAAGACAATAAAATTAGATAATGCAAAATTGAATAGACTATGCATTTTTATCAAAGATCGATAGGAAAGTTGAATAGTGATCAGTCCAATAAGCATCTGAAATATTGAAAACAATATCTCTGTGTTTCAAATTTGTCCAAAAGTGATCAAGCATTGAACCGGTGTTTGTTGTTGCCTTTGTTGTTTTCAGTGTCAAGCCTTTCATTTCCATAAACAATTGCAGTTTTCTTTTCGATGTCGTTTCTTGCAACATGTCAATGTTCAGGTCACCAGTTACTAGGATTTGAGTGGTTGTTGTGCAAGTTGACAAAATGCAACTCAATATATGAAAGAGATCATCAAGCACACCACACGGTCTATTGTAAATGTTCACTAATTTCAATACATTGCAGCCTAATTCAAGATCTACGCAAATTGCTTCGATGGAGTTTTTTGTATAGTTTTTAGAATCGATGATGGCAATGTTTTTTTCAATCAATGTAAGGATTCCATGCATTGAAAATGCTGAGAAGAAATTGTATTTCTCTATCATTGTTGTTTCTTTTCTAAGTGTGTGCATGTGAGTTTCTTGCAAACATAAAATGTCTGCTTGCATAAGTTCATGATCATTCAGAACATCGTCATAGTGCAAAAGCAAGCTGCGTGTGTTCAATGATGAAATGAGTAATTGTCTGGCGTTTGGCATTGAATGCAGACCATATTCAAATTGCAAACTTGCATGTGTTTTTAATCTATCTATTTCAGTGGTGACTTTTGGACAAGCTATAAAATTTCCTTGTTCTAACTTGTTTAAAAGATAAAGACAATCAATATCTCTGACACGCGAGAGTGCGGTGTAAACAAGGCCATGTCTCTTAATTCTTTTTGGGTCAAATGCCAATTTGTTTATTGTCAATCCTTGTGCTCTATGAATTGTCCTTGCACATGCCAACTGAATTGGGAATTGTGCTCGCATAACATTGATTTTATTTTCAACTCTTGTTTGTATCACAATCCTTTTGATTGGTGTCCAATTGGACTTTACGGCAGGTGTATAAAGATGTTGCATAGTTGCACGTTGCTTGTTTCCAACTTTTGGATCTGCAAACTCAATCCAAACAATATCATGGTTTGTTTGTGTATAGTGTTTAAACACACATTCTGCACCATTAACCAATCCATCCTCAGTTGAGTAGTTGCCTCCAACTAGTTCAATAAGCATATCCTTTTTTACTACTATCGTAGAGGGAAGTTGCAATGTCTTTTGTCTATGGTCATTTTTTTCAATTGAATCAATTTTGCTATCATGTGCTACAAGTGTGAATGTTTCTGTTTGCATAGCTGATAACATTTTTGAGTTATGTTGTTGAACATCCTTATTACTATGGAAAAGATAAGGAAATGTTGCATCTACTGGTGGTTGTTTGTAGCAATGTTGGTTTAAGTAATCTATGTCATCCAATGTTTGAGAGCATGTTCTAATTCTATTCAAAATTGATATGAATGTTTGATCTCTTTGACGTACAACTATTGTAAGTTCATAGCATTTTATGGCATCGAACCAAATGTGTAAGGAAATGTCTGTTGTTGGAATCTTGGTTGTTCAAAAATCCAAGAATCATGAACGGGTTGTGCTTGACACAAATCACCACAGAATATGACATCAAGGTTTCCAAATGCTTTGGTTGGTGTGTGCATGATTTCACATAGTCGTTTGTCGATGTTGTATAGCATTCGAGACCCTATTAAAGAGACTTCATCAATCAACAATACTCGAAGTTGTTCATAATCTTTTGTCAAAAGATTTAGGGTATTTGAATATAGTGGAAGCATATTTGAACTTAATGGCAGTCTGAAGGCAGAGTGGACTGTAATGCCACTTGCATTATATGCTGCTTTTCCAATAAATGCAACTATAAGACCTTTTTTCTTTAAAGGATCACTACCAATTTCTTTGTCATAGTAATGTAGAAGACCACCATAGATTGCTTTTGTGGTGTAAGTTGTACCTGTTCCTGCGCCTCCTGTCAGGAACAAGTGAATTGGAGTGAGGGGATTTTTTTTTTTCCCTTGCAATAAATTCTTTCACAATTGATTGTTGTTGAGTATTTAGGTTTCTTCGAATTGCATGGTATTCATGCATGTCCAAAAGAAATGGCTTTTCTGTCAAGTTGCACACAATCCCAGGTTTTGATGCATTGGGCATAGTTTTGCGGATTAGATCATGTTGAATGTCATATTGTTCTAATCCAGACATAGTTGTTGTTTTGTCTATTGTTAGAGGAGGCATAGTTATGTCTTGCAATTCAATTGTTTCAACGGCATTATCAAGGTCACCCCACTTTGTCGTTGTTGATGCCATGAACTTTTGTTCTATAATGTCTATTTGTTCTTTGAATGTGACATATGCATCAGAACATGTTTTGAAATTGCTCTTTAGCAGGTTGCAATTGTCTCTATATGGCATAAAAAGGATGATATTTTCTCGAAAGAAATTCTCAGGGTCTTTTTTTTTGTTATAACGAATAGATCGTATGATACATGGTCTATTCCTTTTTCTTGTAATTGAGTGCATACAAGAATAGAAAGATGCATATTCTTCCAAGCAGATGTTTTCAAGCTCAACAGGGCATGCAATGTATTTGTCCAAAATTGATGGACAAATAATGTCATCAGAGTCGTCTAGTTCTTTTTCC
This sequence comes from Larix kaempferi, assembly GCA_027924585.1. Taxonomy (NCBI): domain Eukaryota; kingdom Viridiplantae; phylum Streptophyta; class Pinopsida; order Pinales; family Pinaceae; genus Larix; species Larix kaempferi. The sequence goes on along the minus strand of BSBM01000771.1, from coordinate 11,809,449 downwards.
AAAAGTGATGGTTTTTTCAAGACAACTATTTTTTTGTCGTCTGGAGCAGTGTTAATGAAAATAGTCTTCCTGGAGGATGAATGTAGAGTTAATGAGAGTATGATATGTACTGCTTGTCTAGTAGACATTTGTTGCATGTTCAGAAGCGCATTCCCAAGCTTACGTATCGTTTCAATCTTCCCATCATTCTCAATAAGACATTGTTCTTTGATCTTTTTGAAAGCATTTGTCATGGATCTATCAAATTTGGTGATGTAAGAGCTTACATATGTTGCTGTAGCGTAAGCATTTAAGAGATATTGTGCATCTGTATTTGGATGGGCCATAACTCTGGTATCGCTTTTGCAAATGAGTTGATCCAAATGTCAACAGCATCTCTTTTTAGTATTAGTGTAGAACGAGAAAGCAAAGACCGTAGCAGCAAAATGTATTCATCTCTGGTTAGGCCTAGCTCTAGAAGCAATTGTGCAAATGACGTGTTTTTAGAATATTCTTTATGTTCAATAAGAGCGAATACTTTTTTTTCTCTTTGAATGAGATCATTTGAAGCATTTTCCAGTGGCTCTAGAATGATGGTATTATCCATAGGAGGCAATGGGAAATTGAATCTGCATGTGGAATGTCGATGTTTTCTACATGTTTTTGTGTGACGATGTGTTTGAATTTGAATAAGATTTTGATCAAGTAAAGACGAGTCTGTGGATATATAGCGATCAACAAAAGTAGTAATCTCCTCATTTGATTTTTTTCCATAAACAGGTGCATTTTGAATCCACATTAGTCCATGTTCATGCTCATTTCCTCTTTGTTGAAATTCAGTCGTAAAGAAAAAATCTTGTATTTTTTCAAATAATTTCTTGTTTTTTAACATAAGAGACTTTAGCGTTGCTATTTTGTGTCTATAGTAGCGAGTACAAAGCACTGGATGTCTTCTTATTAACGTGTCAATATTTTCTTCCAACACACTGTCTTGCAAGTTTCCCAAATGTTTTTCCTCAATTTGTTTCAATGCATTGCATAAAGGTGCCCAAAGGTGTTCAGCGCTTGTAAAGGTTAAAAAGAACGTAGGAGGACCAAGCTGTCAAATCATTGCAAACAGATCTTTTTTCGTATTTTCAAAGTAATTAGGTGATGTTCTGATTGCTTTCAATGTACGATACCCGATCGGAGATTGGAGTATTTTTACAAGATTGTCTTTTGACTTGACATCTTTTGCCAATATTTTTTTGTCCTTTAACTCTCCCATGTGAATTGATATCCAAGCAGTGTTTTTTACTTGTTTTATTATGACTTTAATTGCTTTGAAGAAAATGTTCGTGCCATGTGTTTCAAAGTCTGTACTTTCATGTTGTAGCTCCCACTGTGATACTTGTTGATAAGAAAAGTGATCAAAAATTTCATTAGGTCGATTGAATCCGTAGAAAAGTGTAGGAAAGTTTAGCTCTTCAGAGTATTTGTCTTGGAAAATGCTCAATGGTCGGAAGCTCTCGGAAGGTGTAATTTATATGATTTTGTTGTCTAAATCATCTAGTAGATGTGTTTCTCCATATCCATATATCAATGTTTCTGATATTGGTTCTATGTCTATTTCATTTTCATCATCATCTACTTGTTCCGTTGTTTGTTGAGTATTTGATTCTTGTTTGGCTGTTTCATTAAATATTTTTTTCCAACTAGTATTGATTACAATGCCTTCAATTTTATAAAGTTCGGTTTTGCATAAATCACTTAGCGCAGTCATAATGATCTTTGGCCGAATATTTCCAGATAGATATTCGTTTTTGTATTCCAATTTTCGCTTTAGCATAACTGCAACTGTCAAATTGTCATCTAGTCTTCTAGGCAATGCTATTTGAACTCTATCCAAGTTTGCAGGCACATTGATAATTGAGCCAGTTAGCCCAATTTGTGCTCTTTTATACCCAAGTTGTCTTATTTGTGCAAAGGCTATTCTTGGTGACACCAATCGTTCTTCCAAAGGAGTCAGTATAGCTATAGATGGCAATATGTTATTGCGGCAGATTCGTGTAGGCGATGTAAACGTAGGCAATTTCCCATTAGCGATTGTTTTCTTGCAAGGTCTACAAATTTGAACAAGTAGCATTGGGCATGTCACAACTTCTGTATTTGCTAGAGTTTCAAAGGCTAATTTAATTGTCTTGTTCATACAACAAATGTCTTTTTTAAAATGTAGTTGCTTACACACAGAACATGCATGAATAGGTGTGCCTTGAATAAATTTTAAGTATGTAACAACTGCTTTCTTTGCCTTTGCACATTCCTTTTGCTTTTGACGAATGTCCATTCCTTGTCTACGCATATTGTGTTTCAACAAGCGCAATTTTTTTTGCGTATTGCCATCAATGCATGTTTGCATGTTGGTTTTGGTTTTTGAAAATTGCTCAGCAATGCGACAGTTGTTTTTTTCTATGTTTGTTATCTTTTGTTATTGCCTCTTTACTTTAATTGCATCTATGTATATTGGTTCGTTGAAGGATCCTTTGTCAATGTTCTTCTCTACAATGTTTTCTTTCGCTATTATTTGTTCCTTTTTCTTTTGACGAATGTCCATTCCTTGTCTACGCATATTGTGTTTCAACAAGCGCAAGTTTTTTTGCGTATTGCCATCAATGCATGTTTGCATGCTGCTTTTGGTTTTTGAAAATTGCTCAGCAATGCGACAGTTGTTTTTTTCTATGTTTGTTATCTTTTGTTTTTGCCTCTTTGCTTTAATTGCATCTATGTATATTGGTTCATTGAAGGATGTCTTGTCAATGTTCTTCTCTACAATGTTTTCTTTCGCTATTGTCTGTTTGCTCTTTTCAAAATTATCCATTGCAATTGCAGTAGAAGTATTTCTCTTGCAATTGAGCGAAAAGAAAACATTGTAGAGAAGAACATTGACAAGGGATCCTTCAACGAACCAATATACATAGATGCATTTTATTTTCATAGTGTTCTTGTAACAAGGGTTGGAAATGCGAATGCATTTTATCTATTACATGTTGCATTAGGCATAGAACTTTCGACGATCTATTTGTTGCATGGAATACGGCAATATTTTCTTGCAATTATTGCTCCATAGATGTATGTTAGTGTCTAGCAACTCACATAACCATTGAATAGCAAATCGATCTCCTTCTATGTGACCAATGATATATGGCTCTGCCAAATGGACAATATAGGTTTTCCATCCAGAAACAAGAGATGTATCTGCTAATGTGTTTTTATCAAGATATATGTCCAAGCATTGTATTGCTCTAATATCGTTTGAAGCGATAGAGTTATAAAAGGTTTGCGCAATTTCTTTTCTAACACTTTGTCCATCAGCGAACAGTGTCAATTTGGAGATTGATTCAACAAGGAGTCATGGCAATTGCCTCGAAGTTTAAATGACATTTCAACTTGGTTATATACACATTGATTTACATTTGCGCTTTGAGAAAGCATATCAGTGGCTTGTCTTTTTCCTTGCATTGTTTTATATGACAACAATGGTTCGAAGTGGCCAGAAGCTGGTGTGTGGTCATGGAACAATATATTGTAGCAATATTCAAATCCCCCAGAATTGAAATGAAGGTATTTTGTTCCTTTTGTTAATGACCAAACAGCGACTGGAACATTCAACCATTTTGAAAACCACTTGATGCAAAATATATCACCCCATAGTCCATATACACTTTGATCATCTGGTTGCGAAGCAGATTGCGACATGCGATTGAGATATTCGTTGACATTCCCTATGTTATGCAATTCTAGCAAGTAGTCAACTGTCAATTCCGTGCGCATTGATAACAATGCAGAGGGATCTTTTTGATCTAGACAAACACAGAAATGATTCACAATCCCTTCCCTTATCTCTATTGATGTATATCGGAAATGCAATAATACTGCAAGTGCATCAAACAGGCAATTTCCTGGCTCATAGTGGAAATTGTCTAGTCAAAATAGATTGCTTGTAGCCAAAGCCTCATCAATTTGTTGCTAATTAGAATATTTGATCCCAAGACCATTTGCTCTTAAAACATAGTCGCTTTTACTTTTGTCTTTTCCCATATTGCCTGCAAAGACATTTGCAACAGCATATATTTTTTTCCTTTTTTGTTGTTCTTTTTTCTATGTCCCCGGTCGTTTATATAAGAAAACTTGCAGGCAAGTGAAGAGAAGCAAATCCTAAGGAAGAGAAAATAAGTGAAGGGCATGGTTTTTTTTCATACCCTGATGTTATAAACATTGTAAATCGTTGTTGTCATTGAAAATAACCAAAGCAAAGGAAAGAACATATTCACAACAAAAAATTTTCAAATGAAATGTATTTTTCCCTCCTAGTAGAATAGGAAAAAACGACATGTTGATTGCTAAGTTGAAATTATTAAATATCCGAGATTTGATATCAATGCAAAAAGTCTTAATGTGCACAACATTAATTGGTTTATTGTTATTATATATATAATAATTAAAAAGAACATCTATAACTATAACTAAACCTTCAAACTTTTAATCATAATAATATAATGATGTCAAGTTGCCGAGACCAGACAATAAATCCATTTGCTCTTAAAAGAATCAATATAAGTTTAGAAACTCTATTCATGAATCATATTCATGTCTCCATTCACATGCATTTCACAGGCAGAAGCGTGTGTGCTCTGCAATGAATGGAATTGAAGAAAGATAGGGAATGAGGAAAATACCTGTTCCTGAGAAGGTTGAGATTTGGCTCTGCTAGCTATCATTGATGGAGATTGTGCGAAGTAAGCCTCCAAACGAGCACAAAATAGAAAAATCTTTCCTGCAATGTTTCCATACGGCCGATAAAATATAAGCTAGGGCACATGTACATCATCTTACATAATATACTTATTGGATAAGCCTGGTTTAAAACGATCTTTGAAAGGTGAAATCAAGGTATATTTTTATTTTTTGGAAAGCAAAATATTGGAAACTATAATTTTGCTAAGCCAAAATTTAGAAGATTAAACAATGTAGCGCTTTATATGACAGAAAGAAAGAAATGAATTGTCTAGCACAAATAAGTTTTGATGCTATAGTTCAAAACTCATGTCTAATAAAACTATATGAGACCTTGATGAAAAGGCTTTGAAAAATAGACAATGTGAATTAAACAATGGCTATCAAATAATGTTATAACTAGGTGGATATTCTCAATGTCATGAATGTATGGTATTGCAAATATATATATCCATATTCAGCACACATGAATACCTCTATAGCACCCAAACTATGCAATTTCCACAACTAATATATGTTATTCTAACATTTTTTAAAGATTTCCAACTAACGTCTTACAAAATAAAACAAAAAAAATGCTTATATATACAAACTATTTCCTTTATGATAAGTAATTGGAAGTAAAAATTAAATTTGGTAACTATGGCAAAAATTTGTTATAACTTAGTCAAATTCAATTCTGATTAGGCTTTACTTGATGCCAAAGCCATAACTCACTCCCATCTGGATTTTTGTTGAATCCTCAAAGCCATAACTCGTGGGAGTTTTGATGCCACTATTGCTAAGTAATAGGGGCAATGCCTAAGAGGGTAAAGTACAAAAGAAATAAAAAGATGGACCCAAAGTTCAATGAGATTCTTGTAGAAGCAAGAAAACACTGGCCAACCAACGTTAGTGGAAGGCTTGTTTTCTTTGCGTGGTAGCTTTTGATATACAATGCGTAATGGCCTAGTATACTTTTAATTGCCCACATTTTGAAATCTCCAAAATAATTCATGTATATATTCGATGCGATGCAATAGCAGGGAAGTTATGAGCGGCCTCTCTTCTAATTATATATAATCAGAGTAAGAATCACAAATCATGGATTCAAAAGGACATTTTTACTGAAAAATTTCGCTGCTCAAAGGCTTCTTTGAAACCAAATAACATTGACTATTAAAGTAAAAAAAATAGAAATGTTGTTCACGTTTGATACAAAAGCATGTCTTTTTAATAACGTACTTATGTATTATGATTATCCTATTTATCCTTGTATATTACTACTACGATACTATTATTATTTACCTTTTCTTACTATGTTTAAATATATTTTGGACATTACATAAGAATATATATTCTTAATATTAAATCAAAATGATAAAACTAGATGCTAGAGCATGGAGAAAGAAACAAATTTAAGATGTATCATTATGTAAACAATCTGAATTTTCAAGTAAACGCAATTTGATTCTAAAAATCTGAGCTTCTTGTTTTTCAAAGTGATACAATGCCGAAATAAAACCATTTGTCAACACTTCAAAGTTTCAAAAATATGATGCTTAACTTTTGGCCAGACTGCTGCTTCCCCTTTGTACTGATTCTGGAAAATTTTGTTATTCCTCTCGCGCTAGATCTCCCATAGAAGAAAGCCTGAGAATAGTTGCCAGTCTTGATTCAAATAACTAGTGTGAAAGGCAATGTCTCTCCAATCTATGATTTTTTTGCTTGGGCTACTCTTAATTTTGGAGGTTTGTTGAAAAATAATGGTAGCTTGGTCCCAAAGATTCAACCCAAAAAGACAAAGATCAAAGAGATGATCAAGAGTTTCCTCGTGCTGTATGCATAAAAAGATCGAGATGGCCCTTCAAAGCCCCTAGAATAAAAGGCATATGGTAGACAGTGATAAGGTGTCTAGGGCTAAGGTAAGGGATCATAGCTATATTTCCTAAGATTCCTAAAAAGGCATAAGAAGCGATATGTCACTACTAAGATTCATTCAAAATTGGTATATGGAGAACAAGTGCCAGACCTCCCTTTTATAGGTGGGTAAAGGCATTCCGTAAGCACTTGACTTGATAAAAGGGTTGAGACTCAATCAACTAGGATGAAAGCAGTAAGTGAAAGTATGATAGAATAGGTGGATAACTACGAGATTCAAGCATGAAAAGAAAGGGTAGGTCTATTTCTAAGCAATCTAGTGGATTCTAATTACTTAATTGTAGATTGGCAAGGTTCAGCCGAACCAACTTGGCCAAGGAAAAATAGCCATAGTAAGTGGTACAAAAGAAGCATCCATTAAATGAAAACAAGCGTGATTTCAGGAACTACGTATATAAAAGTTAAGAACGAAAACTAATAACTAAGTTTGGTGAGGCAGTCCATGTAAAAAAAACACCCTGTTCATTCTCTTTACTAACTTAAAGCTTTGCTCCTCAGTTTCGTGCATCACTGCTTTAGATCTGGGACTTTTCTATATGTTATTTATCTATGAACACCTTTCTATTTATATACGTAATATCGGGCGGGCTTTAGAGATCTTCTTTGTTTATCTTCCTTGGATTGATTCACTGCGTACCTGGACTTCAGGATATCTTATCGGGGTGGCCACTTAGAACATCGCCATTTACCTTTGCCTGCGGGAATATCTTTCTTTATGTTCCAACCTATATAAACAACCTAGTGTCTTAACCACCCTTTGTATACCGGCTCACTTATAAAACTTAGTTATTGGACAGGCCTTTGGTAGGCACTTTGAACCATATGCTGAGCAATTAATAGTGATAGCATCAATTTGTTACCACCTATATGTTTGGTGACGGATGTTCTTATGGACAATACATGGGCATGTCCAGTATAATAGTAAATCGCTACAAACCCCTAAACATTCTATAGGTGCATATCATGCCAACCAACAAGCTTTTCCTAGCATCATGTGTTGTGATTGCAACATAGGTAAATAGTCCTTTAATCCACGTAGTAGAGCATAGTAGTCCTCTTATCCTTATTATCACCAATCTAAAATATTGACTCTGCCTACCAGATTGGATTCTTTACCACGCCTACAATAATAATGCAACTCTTACCAAGCCGGGCAGGCTCTCACTTTCCAACCAGCCCCCAGATCGAGGGTGTTTCAGAGCTATATTCCATCAAGTAGCAACATTCATATAAGAAACTAAAATTTAATTTTAATAAATATACATGACATTGCATTTTATTATTCTCGTCATAGCATCTCTTTCACTATTCCCTTTTTTGGTTTATCATGTTTACTTTACTTTCTATTAATTTTATTTTTCACGCCAGCGTTTCTTCACACCCTATGGAGCAATTGCTAGTGTATAAGTGCGGAGACTTAAAGTTTCACTTCTTTTTAGCTCGTTTTATAAGTACGGGAACTTAAAGTTTTACTTCTCTCTACCTCGTTTTAATTTAGTAATCTTATTGCAATGCCTTTGTCTAAATAAATGCTTTCTCCTTTAACATAATAATGGGTGGCATATAAATCCTTATGCACCTTTAATAAAAATATTATATTCGACAAAAATTATGAACATTTGTTATGATTGTAGATGTGGATCAACTATTATCGTCATTGCATTTCATTAATCTATGGTTAGGTCATTGAAAACAGTAACAATGTTGAGGTACAACATTGGTTCTCGATGTTTTTATGGGTTATGTTATAAATCCATGAGATATTTTTACACCAAAAAAACCAATGACTCACTACTAATGGATTTGTGAATCGAGGTTGGAGGCCTCATGATGTCAAACAAATGCACATATGTAGGCTTCGTGTTCAAGGTTGTTGACTCATGGTTCTTTTCTTTTTTTGAATAAAGTAAATATCTCCATGTTTGTATGACTAAAATATTTATATGGTTACATCCAAAATAATATCCTTTTTTAAAATGATGGCCCACCATTTGCTAAAGGGCTACATCTATTAAGAAATTTCCAAGCCCTGTTATTCCGGAAAATTAAGGTCTGACCAGCATTAAAATCATTACATAGTCAAAGTCAGTTCCCAAGGAGCAAATGCCACAAAACGAGATTTGAACCCGGCTGGGGAGGACAACAACATTCCTCCCAACCACCCAAGTCACACTCAATTGGCTATCCTTATACATTCTACCAAGCCAAGGGATAAATTATAAACAACACCTGTTATTCCGGAGAATTAAGGTCTGACCAGCATTAAAATGATTACATAGTCAAAGTCGGCTCCCAAGGGGTCAAGTGTCGCAAAGCAAGATTTGAACCTGGGTGGGGAGGACAACAACATTCCTCCCAACTACTCGATCTACACCCAATTGACTATCCTTATACATTCCTCCAACCCAAGCGATAAATGATAATCAATTTCCTGATAAGTTGTTCACACATAAAAATGAATTTTTTAATTAAATGCAATGAAAAAGACAAACAATGCAAAGGCAAAATCCATCAACCTCATAGACAGGGGATTTTCCCAACAAACATATGTTGAATTGGGGACGGTATAAGCAAGATTAGAGTATTCAACATTATCTTTTTTTAAAATTTTGAATTAAAATTTATTTATAGTTGTTAAAGATGTTGTCAAGGCATATTTAAGTATATGGCATTGCAAGAAAACTAGCTCAAATAGCTTAAAAATCGAAATACAAGGCTTTAAAACTATGGTTATATAAACCCTTTTGGTTCAATAATATAGCCTATCCCAAAAGTATAAAAAACGTTGCACAAAGAGACTATTAAATTGCAATAGGTGAAAATACAAGGGCAAAACCAGCAGTGCAAACCATCAAACATTGTACATTTAAGAAATTGCTCAAGAGCATAAAAACCAAAGCCGAATAGTACTCATAAATTGTACATAGAAAATCATGGTCGCCATAAAATAGTAGAAATTGATACCACCCATATACATATTATAAGCGAGTTCAAAGTCAAAATTTCCCTCGATACTTACAACAACAACCTATGTAAAAACCCTAAATTTGAATCGCCGGAAAAGGAGTGACACCCTCCGCAATTTCAAACGTTGGTTTTAACAAAGACACAAATGATGAAGTTTGTGGCATTGAGGCCACAAGATATCTAAGCATTCATCCTAGGAACATAGAAAGTGTCTAGGCATTCATCCTATGATGATTTGTCACTAATCATTTCAAAGTCCAGCGATTACCATGGAACTTCTCATAGAGACAATGAGCACAACCCTGTCGCATTCAAGTAAAACTAGCGAATCAATGTTCGCATCAGATAAAAGTATATTTTTTCCTAAATATATTTTTAACAATTGAACCGAACCCATCGGTATAGACAACCTAGAAAAAGGAGGATAAATATTGCAACAACTTAAACAACTATGAATGTATCCATTGAATATAATCAGATTGAACTAATGTAAACACATGTCGTGTATCCATGCCATAGCACTAATCAAGTAGCAATGCTTCCGTGCATGTGCTACATTTGGTTGTTGGAGTTACCTTTGTTATTGAGCGTCTAAAATCTTGCGCACATTCTACCAATGCACTTACACTACCCACAATGGAAAAGTTATAAACAATTAACCTTGTCTTGCATGCAGACGCTAATTTGCCAGGTTATATGGCAGCTGTAAGCACATAGTATGAGCGGTATATCTTGTTGGCAGCTGTTTCTTTTTAATCGTTGTGTCGGAAAAGCTATAAACAATTAACCTTGTCTTGCATGCAAACGCTAGTTTGCCAAGTTATATGGCAGCTGTAAGCACATAGTATGAGCGGTATATCTTGTTAGCACCTGTTTCTTTTTAATCGTTGCGACAGATTTTTGTTTCAGGATTGTTTGAGGAGAGAGCATAGCTACGAGTCAATGTATTCGAACCAAAATGTATCTTGGAGGCAACCATTCTCTCCATGGCCAACAATGACAATTACATTATTGAGAAGTGAATCGAGTAACCGCCAAGTTCAGAGCACAGACTGCAGGGACAACTCAAATACTGAGGAGAGAATCCAGCAAATCTTAGACTATTAACATTTTTTTCAACAATGGACTGAACATGGCATTCTATTATGCTTATTGCACAGCCTAGTTGCCACTTTTGAGGTCATCTAGATGCACAGAGGAGGAAAAAACATCTGCATTATGATAAAACTATGTTGCCATGAATTTGCCAGAAACTCTGCATCTGAAAATGGACAGCATTAAAGCTTTTCGGTTTACATATTTTGACTCAAGGTTTAAGCTAAGAAACTTAAGAAATCGAAGGAGCCTGGAGGATGTGTGCAGCTACAATAGATATGTTCAAAAATTCAATTGATGATTAGCCCTGTTGCACAGGACGAAAACGTGAATTTAAAATGGACAATAGCGGAATTAGAGGCAGCGCTGAATCTTGAACCATTCTTTACACCGCTCTGAGCCATAACTGGACCTGACGAGCAGGCAGGGGAGGCCGCCGAGAAATCCAACAGGCTGCTAATAAATCCGTGAAAAAGAAGGAAGCCCGAGAGTTTATATATAGTGTCAGAAATCCTATGGCCAGAAATATCAAAGAAAACTAATTTATTGTTTTATTTTGCAGTGTGCTATAACACTCGATTTTCCTTTTGGAGGGTAAAAAATATTTCTAACAGCTATCTAGATTTATGTTCTTCTGGACTTTGGTAAGAGATTTCTTATGCATATGCTATATTTTCCATTTTCCTCTAGATAGAAGGTTCTTTTTTCTCTCACAGTGGTTCAAGCTTAGTGAAAGCGATAGGGTTTTAGTAATGCCCTTCCTCTGCACAAGTAAGCTCTTTCTCTTATCACCTGTGTATTGTGCATGTTTTAGTTTAACATCCATACATTCGGAAAACATCAAATTACAAAATGCAGGCCAAAACAATTTTCTCTCAATATTTATTATTATTATTAAATTTTTGTCAATATTTATTATTATTATTTTTAATCTTTGAACAATACTTACTATTATTATTATTATTTTTAATCTTTGAACCGTGATTTGAAAATTGGAAAAAACTAAAATAGGTTTACATTGTTATAAAAAAATTCAAATTTTTATCTCCAATCAAACCAACGATATTTAATTTCACGACTTTAAGGGTGCCGGATACAGAATGTATACGTATCTGCATAGTGCAGGTAGGTGTTGTTAATTGAAGGTTGCCTAGCACAGCATTGATTGATTATCTTAAACGTATTTCTCCATGCAAGCCCTCTCTTTAATTCCAATTCCAAGGGATCTTTTGGATTTGCCAACCAGGGCCAGGGCCTGTATCTAGCTATCCAAGATCTGCAGGAATTGGAAGTTTGCTCTGTCTGCCCACGCGTTTAAATTTCCTTCCTGGAGAAACAAGGTGTAGCGAGACAGCAGTTCTCAGCGCCTTTGATTTTTCAGGAATTGGCCTCTCCATCAAATGGTTGGTATTTTGCCTTTGCTTACTTTTCCTTTAAATGCTTAGAAGTTCTTCATTTTTTCCTCTTGCCTGCATTGTTTTTAGCGTTTCTTTGGTAGATTTGAAATGCTTTCAAATTTTCGAATGTTTTATGTCATGGCGGCGGTTTTCCAGAAGATTTTAATATTCGGAGTTTGTAGAAGGTTTAGCCTTTAATTTGACCTCGAAGGGTAGGATTCTGGGCATTCTGCACTAAAATTTCTGAGCACTATGCGGTCAATCCTCGGTGAACTATACTGGACATTGTGCGCTCAACTCTCTGTGAACTATACTGGGCATTATGCGGTGAACCCTCGGTGAACTATACTGGGCATTATGCGGCGAAACCTTCGGTGAAATGATCTCTCTGTGAAACCTTCGGTGACTAGTAACTATTATGGGCATTCTGGGGTGAACCCTTTGGTGATTGGTAACTATTTTGGGTAAGAAATGAATACGGCGAACAACCACCTATCTTAGTCCACCACCTATCTTAGTCTAGAGATCGCGTTTAAGGTAGACTAGAGAGAATTATTTATCTTACACAACGAAGCAGCCACAAGCTGGTTAGTTTTAAGCAACCTTCGGACAGTATTCCATGCCCTCGACTCGTGGCAAAGCATAGGTTTTTAAATAACTTCTACATCATCAGGAAATCGACTCCAATTGGATTACCGAACAGATTGCTTTGAGAAGGGTCGCAACTATCTTCCATCAATCATTTTTGAATTTTATTAAGCAGCTGACCGGAACTACTCATTGGTTTAAGCCATTTCATTCTTAGGATAGATTATACACCTAAAGAATTACAGCCAACAAAGCAAGGTTTTTATACTTCCTCTTAGGATAGATTATACACCTAAAGAATTACAGCCAGCAAAGCAAGGTTTTTATACTTCCAATGAGGAAGAAACAACCCATTATAAGCTTTCAATTTTCACATAGACACCCTAAACAAAGCAAAGAAGAAGAATCCATTTGGGCATTCTGGGGTGAAATTACATCTTTTCCTTTGACGAAAACTCGCAGGCATATTATGTGTATATAAAGACTGATATGTTCGGACCAGCATTTTGATTAACAAAAACCACCTTGTAGAGCTTCCACTCGAAGCCATTTAATTTTTAAATGAAGTTTATTCTTCTAATCGATTTTAACCAGGAGTGCCTGTCGACCTCTCCCCTCAAATTCGCTCATGCAAAATGAATTCTAAGGAAGGAGGTCTCGAAGAAAGTATAGTAGAACATCAGGGTTAGTCCAAGTACCAAGAACGTCACATCTCTACGGTGAGGATTTAGCTAGCGAAGCTTACGACTTCATTTTCACCTACCACATTAATTTGCTTTTAATCATTGTCACCAACGATGAATCAACTTTGCCAACACTGATCCAGCTTACCAATAAGACATCCAGCGAGGACTTATTTTCATCAAGACTAGCAGGGCTCGGCGTATCAGGTCTTGCCCACCAAAAATACTATCAACTTAAATCGAGCAGGCCATGTGATTATAGGCACAAGAGCTTCTCACCATGATCGTATTTATGGAAACTTTAATATCCAAATCTTTTGATAGTTTGCCTACCAACGAATGTCTACCTGGGTATCAGAACTTAATCATTTCGACGATGTTAGCACATAAGCCATATAGGTTTTAATTGCATCGACGTTTGATTTAAACCTTTTCATATGCTAATATGAGAGTTACGATAGTTAAAGTCTAATAATAGTTCGACATCATCATCATCATTTTACCGGTATTACATTTTCCTAAGATAACCTATGTCTGAATTTGAAACGATACCATACAGCTGCACCCTTCAGCAATTTAATCACTGACAGCAGGGTTAAGAACCGGCCAAATGACCGATACCCTCATCCTTTTGTCAACATCTTAAACCAAAATTTAAAGCTTTTAGTGCCATTTAGATACATTTAAATGTCCATTACAGTTTGAGCTCATCCTCTTCCACAAACGACCAATTGATAGAACAAAACGACAGAACTTGACATTAATTAGTGATTTCTAAGTTATCCACGACAAGGAAGACACCTATCATTCAAATTTCATGTAAAACAAGGAACCATTCCATTAGAAGCAGACTTATAGTTAAAACTACAATATGTAAACCGTTATTCATACTATTCATTTTTCATCAGAAATGTCGGAGGTTGAACTTTGCAGGCAGTATCATAAAATGCTGCGAATACAAGAATAGCACACAGATAGGACAATGCAGATTGAGAATCACATTCTCTTCACATGCCATACTGGCTACCAACAAAAACAAGTAAAACTATCTCCCAACACCTTTGACGAAAGTCTCAGCTAAGCCAGACTTAGAACCAGTAGAGTCGGCATAGGAACCTCCAAGGCTTACCGATTTGAATGCTTGCTCCACTGCTACTGCAAAGAAGAAAACCAGAGACATCATTTTACCTGCCACAAGTATACGATTTTGGTTAAACCATTGAAGAAGTTAAAACGTGAAAGCAAACACATTCAAACTCATATCTTTAACCTACTGAAAACCAGACCAACACGTGACAACTTACATTGTTGAAAGTAGACTTCGAACCAAAAGCCAAAACCTTTATGCAACTGACGAGAACCAGGTTCAAAGCTTGCATCAACAACAACATCAGAGTAGTTCGACTCTGAGAGCCACAGTGGAGACCTGAATCACAAGTTATGGGTTCAAACCATGGAGGAAAAACGCCATTCCTGAATCTAAAATCTAATACATCGCAGGCCTGTCGACCAGTCCTTCCAACCACTCCCAAACACAAAAGAAACAATGCCATTAATAAACAACCTCGATGAATACGTAGTGGAGGATTAGGATTTTTAAAGCACCAAAACCCAAGGCAATATAACATCAACGACGAAGATTTTGACATTATAGCACAACTGCTTACGAGGCACTGAACACATTAATATCACATTTATTATTCCTTTCTACCATAAAGTCCAGCTAGGAGAATTTCCAAGCTATTTGATAGGACAGCTCGGCATTGCGAAGACACTCACAATTTTTCATCACAGGTTACAAGCCACATTAATCACCACCTAGATATTCCACTTAGGAAAGCCGGTAGCAGAGTTAATACTATGACAGCAAACCCTTGCCCGCCAGCATTCAATCATTAAAACCTTAATAATTATCCTATCCTTACTGTTGTTTGTCACGTCTGCCACCTGTCGGGTTATTATTATATATAAATAGGTTAGAGTTTGAAACCTCTATGCAGTATCAACTAATTATCGACAAATGTTGAAGTTGTTTTATGATAACCATAACTATCGTATTGTTTCACACCTTATAATAAACATTTCCCTAAGGTAACCTATGTCTGAATTTGAAACGATACCATATGGCTATACCCTTCAGGAATTTAATCACTGACAGTAGAGTTAAGAACCGGCCAAATGACCGATACCCTCATTCTTTTGTCAACATCTTAAGCCAAAATTTAAAGCTTTTAGTGCCATTTAGATACATTTAAACGTCCATTACAGTTTGGGCTCATCCCCTTCCACAAACGACCGATTGATAGAAGAAAACGGCAGGGCCTGACATTAATTGGTGATTTCTAAGTTATCCACGACAAGGAAGACACTTATCATTCAAATTTCATGTAAAACAAGGAACCATCTCAGTAGAACCAGACCTATAGTTAAAACTACAATATTTAAACCATTATTCATAGTATTCATTTTTCATCACAAATGTCAGAGGTTGAACCTCGCAGGCAGTATCGCAAAATGTTGCAAATACAAGTATAGCACACAGATAGGACAACGCAGATTGAGAATCATGTTCTCTTCACATGCCATACTGGCTACCAACAAAAACAACTAAAACTATCTCCCAACACCTTTGACGAAAGTCTCGGCTAAGCTAGACTTAGAACCAGCAAAGTCACCATAGGAACCTCCGAGGCTTACCGATTTGAATGCTTGTTCCACTGCTACTGCAAAGGAGAAAACCACAGACATCGTTTTACCTGCCACAAGTATACGATTCTGGTTAAACCATTGAAAAAGTTAAAACGTGATAACAAACACATTCAAACTTATATCTTTAACCTACTGAAAACCGGAGCAAGATATGACAACTTACATTGTTGAAAGTAGACTTCGAACCAAAAGCCAAAACCTTTCTGCAAGTGACGAGAACTAGGTTGAAAGCTTGCATCAACAACAATATCAGAGTGGTTCGACTCTGAGAGCCACGGTGGAGACCTGAAGCACTGGTTATGGGTTCAAACCACGAACGGAAAACGCCATTCCTGAATCTACAACCTAATACATCGCAGGCCTGTCGACCATTCCTTCAAACCACTCCCAAACACAAAACAAACAAACAATGCCATTCACAAACAACCTCGATGAATACTTACGAGGGATATAACATCAACAACAAAGATTTTGACATTATAGCACAACTGCTTACGAGGTACTGAATACATTAATATCACATTTATTACTCACCATTTTTTATGACAGGTTGCAAGCCACATTAGCCACCACCTAGATATTCCACTTAGGGAAGCCCATAGCAGAGTTAATACTATGACGGGACACCCTTTCCCACCAGCATTGAACCATTAAAACCTTAATTATCCTGTCCTTGCTGTGGTTTGTCACGTCTGCCACCTGTCGCGTTAAAGTTATTCCAATTTTTTCTATGATAACCACAACCATCGTATTGTGGAGAAAGTGCCGAAGACATTTCCCGGAGCCAAAAACTAGGCGAGCTTATATGCCACGCGTTGCTACGCCCACGAGTCAGACATAGACATGCTAAACAAGGAGGGGTATGACCGTTCACGCGTCACGGACTCACAACATGTTATATTACACTAAGCAGCAAGTAATACTATCGTTATAAAACATTAAATTTTTATATTCTGAAATGTAACATCAAACATCAACAATAAGCCTTAACTCGGATGACGCACCTTTCACCGCCGACGTATTGTTTCACACCTTATAATAAACATTTCCCTAAGGCAACCTATGTCTGAATTTGAAACGATACCATACGGCTATACCCTTCAGGAATTTAATCACTGACAGTAGAGTTAAGAACCGGCCAAATGACCGATACCCTCATTCTTTTGTCAACATCTTAAACCAAAATTTAAAGCTTTTAGTGCCGTTTAGATACATTTAAACGTCCATTACAGTTTGGGCTCATCCCCTTCCACAAACGACCGATTGATAGAATAAAACGGCAGAGCCTGACATTAATTGGTGATTTCTAAGTTATCCATGACAAGAAAGACACTTATCATTCAAATTTCATGTAAAACAAGGAACCATCTCAGTAGAACCAAACTTATAGTTAAAACTACAATATTTAAACCGTTATTCATATTATTCATTTTTTCATCACAAATGTCAGAGGTTGAACCTTGCAGGCAGTATCGCAAAATGTTGCAAATACAAGAATAGCACACAGATAGGACAATGCAGATTGAGAATCACGTTCTCTTCACATGCCATACTGGCTACCAACAAAAACAACTAAAACTATCTCCCAACACCTTTGACGAAAGTCTCGGCTAAGCCAGACTTAGAACCAGCAAAGTCACCATAGGAACCTCCGAGGCTTACCGATTTGAATGCTTGTTCCACTGCTACTGCAAAGGAGAAAACCACAGACATCGTTTTACCTGCCACAAGTATACGATTCTGGTTAAACCATTGAAAAAGTTAAAACGTGATAACAAACACATTCAAACTTATATCTTTAACCTACTGAAAACGGAAGCAAGATATGACAACTTACATTGTTGAAAGTAGACTTCGAACCAAAAGCCAAAACCTTTCTGCAAGTGATGAGAACCAAGTTGAAAGCTTGCATCAACAACAACATCAAAGTGGTTCGACTCTGAGAGCCACGGTGGAGACCTGAAGCACTGGTTATGGGTTCAAACCACGAACGGAAAACGCCATTCCTGAATCTAAAACCTAATACATCGCACGCCTATCGACCATTCCTTCAAACCACTCCCAAACACAAAACAAACAAACAATGCCATTCACAAACAACCTCGATGAATACTTACGAGGGATATAACATCAACAACGAAGATTTTGACATTATAGCACAACTGCTTACGAGGTACTGAATACATTAATATCACATTTATTACTCACCATTTTTTACGACAGGTTGCAAGCCACATTAGCCACCACCTAGATATTCCACTTAGGGAAGCCCGTAGCAGAGTTAATACTATGACGGGACACCCTTGCCCGCCAGCATTGAACCATTAAAACCTTAATTATCCTGTCCTTGTTGTGGTTTGTCACGTCTGCCACCTGTTTTTCTATGATAACCACAACCATCGTATTGTGGAGAAAGTGTCGAAGACATTTCCCGGAGCCAAAAACTAGGCGAACTTATATGCCACGCGTTGCTACGCCCATGAGTCAGACATAGACACGCTAAACAAGGAGGGGTATGACCGTTCACGCGTCACGGACTCACAACATGTTATATTACACTAAGCAGCAAGTAATACTATCGTTATAAAACATTAAATTTTTATATTCCGAAATGTAACATCAAACATCAACAATAAGCCTTAACTCAGATGACGCACCTTTCGCCGCCGAAACAGGAAGCGATTATCGAGGCTGACGTCATCAGCTCTCATCCAATGAAACCTTAACAAATTAGCACTATTTAACAAAATTTATATAAATAATTTTTTTCCAACTATTTACAAATAACCAAAAACTATAGTATGGAGGAAAAATTTATAGCCCTAGGTGCAAACTAGGTGCAAATTAATAGGGTCTGCATGACATATATATTATCCCCTTCGGGGACATAACAATAGAATAAAAAAGAAACAGAGTATCAAACAAAAAATGAGTGCAAAATATTTGACTATATAATTGAGTAGAAAAAAGTATTTGGAATGTTTTTTGAATTTTACTCAAGTTCAAACAGAAAATATGTTTGCAAAATATGATAATAGTATCTCTATATTCTTTCCGTCAAATCCATATAGGAGAGTTTGGAGTCATAATTGAGTTAAAGTTAACTTTGAAGATAAAAGTGAGAGTTGAAACTACAGTTTAATTAATTAAAGTTATTAATATAGGTAAATCAAAGTCAATTAAGAATTAGTCAATTTTAAATTACAAAAAAATTATTAAAAAGAAAAAAAATAAAAATTTAATGTGTTAAAAATCAAAGACTCCAAATAATAAGAGGTGTAGAATTCAATTAAAGTAATAATACACCAATTACATTTTCAAAGTACACGACTCTATTTATTTTTATTAAACCAGGATATTATCTTTTGAGTTTTCTTTGCTATTATGAAACTCACAAGTCTTTCATTTCTCTCTTTGCATCATATTAAAAATTCTCCACATATGAAGCTCTAGAGTTGGTCCATAAATGCTAATACATTACCCTTCTTGTTATAACAAATTTGATGATCGATCATTATGAAATAAATCACTGCCATGCTAAAGAGTAAATTCTGCACAGCCTGACAAATTTTTTAAAAATTGAACATCGTTAACTTAGCTTTCTTTAACATCATCTTAGATGGTTTCATTAAAATAGAACTTGTGTTATTTAAGAAAAGAACTGTACAACATAAAATTATAAAATGAAAATGCCATTTAAAAATGTATGCACGATCACATTTTTTTAAACATTGCTATACATATAAAACACATCGGATTTATTCTAATGTTTTAGATCACTAGGTATGGATTTAAGGAATTTAATACTTGGAATCCTAACAATCCTCGTGCATGCAGAGAAATACACATGGCAATCATGCAGAGAAATAACATATCGGATGTTTAGTGCCTCTTGGAAGGGCGTGGACATTGTTTAGTTGGAAGGGCGATTTGAATCTATGTCCTGAAGGTAGCAACAATATTACAAGGCAAGCATGAGTTGCGGTCAATGGAGGGCCGTAATGAATAATGACTGAGATCCAGTAGCATTTCCCATGGGATCTAGCATTTCCCATGGGATCTAGCAGCACTTTCTGGTCGTTGCCACCCTCAATTTCTCTCCAAATCTCTGCAACTAGAAAGTTGGCGAAGGGAGATGGTGAGATTTCTGAATACATATATGTATGGAGTGGAAGCCATCCTCTGCAGTTGCATTGCAATGGATCCATAGCTTTCATCAGTCGATGGAGTCCGATTTGTTTCCTGGTTCATCAAACCTCTCCCTGAATGCAAACGTATGGCATTGAAAGTAGAGAAATTCCTATCCATTATTTCAAGCTTTTGATTCTTTTCTTCTTTCGCGCATCCTCAAAATGTAGAGAGTTAGCATGACGTAGGGAATTGCTACATAGGTCAACTATAGCCTTGAAATTTCAATTCTTTCACCATGCATCAAGAGCCAAGGGGATTCTAACTGCGATGTTGCCATGATTTATTACAGGCCCTTGTTATTCAGAACGACCAGAATCAAAAGGCGAGGGGATTCTAACTGCGGTGATGGAAGTAGTGGTTGCAAATTTTGGATTTGTGGTGACCGAACGTGCTTCCAAGAAAAATAAAAGGGCATCTCATGCAACCGAATTTCTTGGCCGGGAATTGACAATCGGTTCTTGCAACGAAGAGTTCTACGTGTAAGCCATCTAGTCCAGATGCCTGCCAATGCTGCTATCATTTCCTCCTCGGTTTACAGGATCAGGGGGAAATGTTAAATAGACTTGCAGTCGAGCAATCATTTACTCCTCGGCTTACAGGGCCAGGTGGCAATCTTAGAAAGACTCGTAGTTGCTCATTTCTTGCTCGACAACAGCGCAACTAGCAAGACATGAGGGCAGGTGGCAAATTGAAGTTTTTTTATAAATTTTATTGATTTTCAATTTTTTTTATTTCTGACAATTAGAGTGAAATGCAAATAAAATTTGTCATTTGAAATTTGAACCAATTAAAAATTAGGAATTTATATTTTAAAAAATTCAAAATTGTTTTTAATTTTCTATAGTATTTAGTTCGGTGGATCTGTACAAATATCCACATATGTGAAAAAGGCGGGCAGTTCGGTTGATTTTGTGCATATATAAGGCTGGCAGTTCAGTGGATCTGTGTACTTGGCACCTGTAAGCCCAGCTTCCTACTATGCACGGTACCACTGGGCCCGATGACTAGTGATTACTTTCATTCAAATATCTGTATAGTCATGAAAACCATCACATCATAGGTCGAAAACCTATGACTAGTGATTACTTTCATTCAAATATCTGTATAGTCATGAAAACCATCACATCATAGGTCGAAAACCTATATGCAGAGTTTTGATGGCGAATCCCAAAAGCAAGATATGATTACCTCACCATGCCCCCGGCTCTTGGGGCGGAGAAACCGATACAAACGTCATATGTCGAGCCAATGAAATTGTGAAAAATGATCGATTTATTAAGAAAAATAATAATAAAAATATCGCGCTAAGATTTCCAACATAGTGGTGCGAAATATTTCATTCCCAGCCCCTATTAATATTTCTGGCCGAAAACAAAATGTGAAGGACATAATAATAAAGCTTTTCATCTCCGAAAGGTGGATAAATTAAGACGAATCCTTCGTCCCACGCGTGACGCGTCCTTTGAATACAAAATCTGCGGTTGACAAAGTTTATTGTGGAAATAAATTCAATTACGGACTGAATGCAGTCCCATCTATATTGGCTTTTATATACGGACCTCCTTGGAATACGAAATATGCAGTTGACGAAGTTTAATGTCGAAATACATTTAATTACGGACTGAATGCAGTCCCATCTATATTGGCTTTCATATACATTTAATTACGGACTGAATGCCGTCCATTCATACTGTTGGCCACTACATACGACACACATTAAAGTTTTTGCCGACAAATAATTCAATCACGGAATGAATGCCGTCCATTCATACTGTTGGCCACTACATACGACACACATTAAAGTTTTTGCCAGCAAATAATTCAATCACGGAATGAATGCCGTCCATTCATACTCGGCTTTTATATAGAAACCTGCTTTAATGTTTGCGGGCAGTGATTAAATTTGAAAGGTGGGTATTAATTTTTATTGGAAAGGGCATTTATTGCTTGAGTCCTTTAATGATGAAGGGCAATTTAAATAATTATACTTTGATTGACAAGTATAAATTAACTAAACTTTTACCTTTCAAAAATTGACAAGTATAAATTAACTAAACCTTTTGGCCCCAAAAAATGTAAAACACAAATATTTCCCATCTAAATCTTTACAATCTTAAATAATTGAGCATTCTTGAATATCTACATGATAAAATGGTATCTTTTCAATAAAACCAAAATTGAACACATTAATTTGACATATATGTAACATTAATTTTACATTTCATTAAAATAACAACTATTTTGTTGTACTTTTCAGGGTTAGACCACACTTCATTATACAAAAAAACTACTTAGACTATGCAATAACCATATTGGGCATTTACATGATGTTATGCATACTGCTGAGAAAATTACTTACTGTTAATTATGTACAAAAAGAAGCCACTAAGCAAAATGAGGCTATAATAAACCTACAACCAAAATCTACATATAAAACCAACTAAAACCTTAATTCAAACTGGAGAGAGGGAAACCATCCAAGCTTGAGAGATGTAAAAATGATGGACACTAGGAGCCTAAGAAAAAACAATGCATAGCTCAAAAAAACATTAAAAAATAATCCTCCATACCAACCAAGTTGGCAACACTAGCATCATAAGGGCCTGGGCATCAAATTTTGTTGTTCAACACTTGTCGCGACAACATACAGGTATGGGATGGAGGGGAAATGGAATCAATCCTAAACCAACTAGAGCCTTGCAACTCGCTACATGTTTGAGTCTCGACAATCTACCTTTTAAATTGAACCACAACAACAAAAGAAGTTTGTTAATGGCTCGATTTGCGAAAATTCTAGATACATGAGTAATTAAGAGCTCGAGGCTCTAAAATTTGATGTGTTTTTTACCAATCCACAATTCGGTGAATTCATAGTCACTAGCATGAAATTCAAGTTATTTAATGAAAGAATTAATGTATCTAGCTCTATGTCGAAACTGTTTTCCATGCTAATGCGGGCCACTTCCCTCCTTATTGTCTTACCAAAAGGCATGATAATGAGGAAGAAGACTTAAAATTATGGACTTCACCATCAAAGAAGCCTTAGAGTCACATTGGTAAGGAGTTATAAGAAGATCACAACAATCCAACGTGTCAAATCTTAGATGATAGTGCAAATTAAAGACTTATATGGTAAATTTAATATAAGACTTACTTATAGTCGTCTATTACTCTTTGCGTCTTGACACATTTGATAATTTATGGTTGCTTCTACGCCTTGAACCAATTGATATTATAAGGTGAGGTGTGCATGCATAATAATCATTAGTCATGACTATGCGATGAGGATTTAAATGGAAGAGGATGTAAAGACATGTAATTTTTATACATATTTTGGTGGTGAGTGTCGAAGAGAAACATGGTGAGAAACCACATATTTTTGGAAGGACGGAGGGAGATTACATGATCATGATCATGCCACCCATCAAATTGAAGACAATTCCTGAGCCATTTTTTTTTTTATATTTTATTAATAACCATTGTGGTACTTTGGTCCAAAGGTTTTTTCTAACTCATTGTTTCTCCATATTGTGTTCCTAGTGCCACCTCTCTATATCAATGCATAAATCAACCTCACCTTGGTTTGTGGTTCTAGTTCCATGCCATTGTTGTTTAGAGTTGTTGCGAGTCTATGACATTCATGCAATAAATGAAGTCTTGTAGAGGAGGACTCATCAAAGAGGAAATTTGAATTTCATTTTGACAAAAAACTAGTGGACATTGGTATCCAGGTTCACATAGGTAGTAGGGACAATGTTTCAGCCTTGTTTTGGGCCTAGTAGTGGTTCTGTTATTACAACCATAGTCATTGACACATTGTCACACCTTAGATCTCAGCCCAAATTGAGTCGAGATTCAGAGTCAAATCCCAGTGGCTAGTACATCATAGTCGTCAGTCATGTCTCGTCACCTTGCAAAGCTAAGCGGTGAGTGCATGACATGAGTGAGTGAATGATTATAATTTATGATATTTCCAATATTTTGAATGACAAGTTGAATTTTATAGAATAGGAATTTCAACATATAAATTGAAATTTATATGGATGGGTAATTTCAGATGTTGCCCTTCTTTTGAAATGTTGATATAAATTATGTCCTTCCTATTGGAAGAATCAAATTCGGATTTTAATTTTTTTTTGAAGGGCAATTTTAACTTTACACTTCTAGGAAGGGCTAGAACCCTTTGGAAGGGTCGGGAAGGGTTCAAATTTGAACGCTGTTTGCGGGCACAATATGAATTGTTGGTAGAAACACACATTTACTTTTTGTTTATCACTAGTTTAAGAAACTTCTAGTGGATTGTGTTTTAAAATGGTTGTGTTCAAGAATTGCTTGGGATTTGGAAGTCCATACGGCTTGCAGTTGTTGATTGTAAACTTCATTGGCTTGCTAGGATGCCTCTCTTCTGTTGCTTTAGCAATGACTGACGTAAGTGACATGACACAGTAATAGGTTCTATTTCTAATTTTTCGGACATGGGAGTCACCTGCATAGGGAATTTAGGAACTTGTATTACAAGCTTGCTGAGAGGAAGGTTGGATCTCGAGTTTAGGAATTTGTATTACAAGCTTGCTGAGAGGAAGGCTGGATCTCGAGTTGGTTGCCAGGGATGTTCTGGCTATGCTTAGAGGTCCCAAACTGAAGCGCATACACAAATTTGGCCTAGTCACTTGTGAGGAATATCAAGATGCTTCTATTGTATTGTTGTCATTTCAGTCGCCCAATTCTTCTATCAAGCAATTCATGAAGTACATCTCCAGTGCCCATAATGTCTAGTCCATCCTTTTGGAATGCTTACCTTTAAAATCTGTTGCACTCCTCGCTGAGATCTGTAACTGCGATGATGCATGCAAATGCGTTGTATTCTGCACAGTGGAAGAGGTCACGGTCATGCTTGCTCATCGGATGCCGAGAACACTCAAGCGGCTAACAGATACCTTGTTCTTGCTTCTATCTCGTAACTGCCTGGGAAATGGCTGCCATGGGTGCAACCAGGGCATGTTGTGTGTGCCGAAAGAATCTACATATTTGAGAGAGGATGGAGAGAAGATAACGGGTGAGGCCGTGAAGAGATCTTCAATCCTTGAAACACTTGATTACATTTATGGGGAATCCCTCTCAGAAGAATGTAGTTGAATCTGCATTCTAGTGAAACCAGCGTCCAATGATCAGTGGACAGAGCTGATGATCAGGCTTTTCAGGTCTAAAGATAAGGAAAGCAGAGGAGTAACAGTCATGGCTTCTGATGCGCTGGAAAATTACATGGATTTGGGTGCCGAGGAAAATTAAATGTCTTCTAACATCGTGGAAGCCAGAGGAATAGAAGTGAGATATAGCCAAGGTTCGTTAATAGTGCCAAGGTCCATAGAAATATTATTAAACCTTGTAGTGACTGGCTGGTTTAGAATGGATGGTTTCAGTGCCTCTTTACTGGTAAGACGGGCAATAAGGAATTATCTTGTGGACACAAAAGGAAATGGATTTGCTGCCAATGCATTTTTAACCAAAGCTCGAGTCAAGTCATCACATGGACAGTTTCAAATCAACAACAACCACAGGAAGCACATGAATGTTTGCCAAGTGCTCACTTTTAGATCAGGTAAGTTTACTCTCAAAACCTTATCGATTATAGGCGGTTGTGTGAACTTGGTTTGCACTATTGCTTGGGCTGTGCTCGTTGCATTCGAAGGAGGTGCTCGCAAATGGCATTTTACGCAGTCAAGGGCACCATCTAAAGTTAGAGTAGTTGCATTAATTTTTATTGGAAAGGGCATTTATTGCTTGAGTCCTTTAAAGATGAAGGGCAATTTAAATAATTATACTTCGATTGATAAGTATAAATTAACTAAACCTTTACCCCTCAAAAATTGACAAGTATAAATTAACTAAACCTTTTCCCCCAAAAAAATGTAAAACACAAATATTTCCCATCTAAATCTTTACAATCTTAAATAATTGAGCACTCTTGAATATCTACATGATAAAATGGTATCTTTTCAATAAAACCAAAATTGAACACATTCCAACCAAATATTTTGCTTTTCTAAAGGTTAATCTTGCTTCCAGAGACCTCTTTATACCAATCCAGTTCTCTTTTGAAGCTCCTTGCAGTGATGACACTAGCTCCTCCCAGAAGTAGTGCATCGTCTGCAAACTGCGCATGATTTATGGCGTTGACATTGGCTACCATTCTCAATCCTGAAAGGGACTGGAGCTGCTGGCAATGGTCCAATTGGAAGCTTAAAACAGAAGCTTGAATCGCATACAAAAGAGGTGACAATGGGCACCCCTGCCTCAAGCCTCTGGATATTTGAAAGAAATTTGATGCCCGCCCATTCACCAGAGGGGCAATCCAAGGGGATCCAACACATGCTTTTACCCAGTTTATAAACCCTCAAGCAAACCCCATTTTTTCCATTACTTTGAACATAAATTCATGTCTAACATGGTCAAATGCATTCACTAAATCAAGCTTGATTACCGTACCTTTTTCTTTTCGATGACAACTTGAATGGATAACTTCTTGGACAAGCACAATGTTGTCCAATATTTGCCGCCCTTTGATGAATCCTCCTTGGTTTTCCGGAATGATTGCAGGGAGGATTTTTTTAAGTCTGGAGGCCATAATTTTTGCAACAATCTTGTAGCTAGTGTTGCATAGAGAGATTGGGCGATATCTGCTGAATTTGCAGGCACCTTTCTCCTTTGTGATGAGCGTCAGGAAGGCAGCATTGGTGCCCCCTCTAATTTTGCAGCACTACTAATATTTTCTTACCATTTTGAACAGGTCATTCTTTATAATAGGCCAACATACTTTAAAGAAACGGGCAGAAAAACCATTTGGCCCTAGAGCCTTGTCAGCTTCCATGTGGTCCAGGGCTTTCTTGACTTCCTGAAGGCTGATCGGGTCTACGAGGCTCAAGTTGTCATCATTTTGAACTAACTGCGGGACTAGAGATAAGGGGTAGGAGTCAGCATCAATCGGTGCCTCATCAGGGGTAGTGTACAAATATTTGAAGAACAAGTGTGCAGCTTGTTTAATGCCTTCAAAGTCTTTTATTTCTTGGTTTTGGAACTGAATTTCATTGATTGCTTTGTATTGCTTTTGGGCTTCGGATTGTTTATGAAAGTAGCTGGTGTTTTTATCACCAGCTTGAAGCCAAAGGCTTCTCGACTTCTGCCTCCAATACTCTTTCTCTTCCCTACAATGTTTGTGGTAAGCTGTTTGGAGCTCAGCTTCACTTTTTAACAGCTCTTGGGTTACATCCATGTTTTCGAGAGCAATCTGATGCGTTTCCAGAGCATTTTGGGCCTCTTGCCTTTTGGAGGTTGGAGATTGGATTTTTTTTGTCTAGTTTTTCAAGGATCTCTTGAGTATTCTTAGTTTTTCTTCCATCACGTAGAAGGGAGAACCTCGGATAGGTGTGCTCCAAGATTGGGAAACAAGGTCTTGAAACCCTTCATTTTGGATCCAAATCGGGCCGAAGCATAACCGGATTGGGCCCAAATTTCGCTCAAGAGATAGATCTAGAATAATTGGTTTATGATCTGACACATAATGGGGCAGAATTTGGAGGTAGCTTTAAGACCAAAGATCAGGAAGGAATTTTGGACTACGAATCTATCCAAGCGGGAAGCTATATGCCCTGGCCCTAGTATTTTGTTGGACCAGGTGAACTTCCCTTTGCATGGCTTGATGTCTTCCAAACCCTAGTCAAGCATGATATCTTCTACCCACTCTCTTGCTGGGTCTCTAACCGGATTGCCCCCTTTTTTTTCTGCTTGGGAAAGGTTGACATTAAGATCCCTTGCTATAATTTTATTCTTAGGGTTATGTGAGCTCAAAAAAGAAATTACAGAGTCCCAACAATCTCTTTTCTTAGAGAAGAGAACTAGGACATATAAGTTGAAAAGACTTACTTGCTGGCCTGATTCTTTGCGGAGAAGCCTTGTGAAGATCCAATGCAAGCATATTTCTTCTTCTAGCAGATCATACTTGGAGGTGTCCCAGAAGGTACCGAGACCACCTGAAGCTCATCTGGCGCTTGTTGCAATTCCTTGTCCTTTTTTCCAAAACATTTTACTAGCTTGAAGGAGGTCAGTGTCCTCCAACTTTGACTCCTGGAGTAGTATAATCTCTGGATTTGTCGTCCAGATAATGTCTTTCATAGCTTTTTCTTTTAGCTTGTTGTCGAACCCTCTGCAGTTCCAAGAGACAAATAACATTATTTACTTGCTTGGGAGTTTGTGGCTCCTTTTGGAGCCTGGCTTTGCTTTCTAGTGGTTCGGGTGTTGATCATCCCTTTCAGAGTTTTCTGCAATCCTTGTAGAACATCTAGGTAAGTTTGCTCTTCCCTCTTCTTCTTTTTTGACTTTCTTCCTCTAGAAGATTTTTTTGGTGTGATTTGGGAGCAACTGGTCTCCGATCCATCACTTTCTGAGTCCGTTTCAGAGTCAGAACCGAGGTTTACATGCTTCTCCAATTCTTTTTCCATTGGGGTTTCTTCAATGATGGGTTTCTTCGGAATTCGGTTTTCTTTTTGTTTTTCCTTTGGTTCTTGATCTTGGACCTCCAACACCTCAAAGTTATTTTCTGACGTTGTTTCTTTTAGACCTGTCACCTCAGGAGGATTTGGAGGAGATGCGTTAGTCGTTGGTTTTTTCTTCTCTTTTTGCTTCGAGGCTGTTTTGGCTTTTTTGGCTTGCTGCCAACCTTCCCCCGCTTCTTTTTCTGCCTCTTGTGTCTTTGGGCAGTTCCTCTGGAAGTGGCCGTATTCGTGGCAGGTTTTGCATTTGAATGGAAGCTGCTCGTAATCCAGTTTTTGGTAATGAAGCCATTCGCCCACCCTGAGCTTGACGAATTTTGGTAGCCCGGCTTCGAGATCTACTTCCACGCAGATCCTTGCACAGGAGTATTGGCCTTTGGAGTCTGCTTTGTCTATGTAGCGTCCCAAGCCATTTCCGATCTTCTCCAATGATTGGGGGTTCTAGCAGTGCACCGACAGATTAGGCAGACAGACCCAGACCGAGACCTCCTTGGGCACATCCACTGACGGGTCAAAGTCTGGCGTCCATCTGTTAAGGTAGAGCCCTTGCGAGTCCATGAAATACAGTCCGCTCCTGAAAATGAGATCACGATCCTCTGTTGATATAAATTCAAAAATGAAAAAAACCTCTGCCTACTGGGTAGCAGGTCACACTATTTTGGATTAGTGGTCTCCAATTCCGTTGTATCCAATAGTCAGTGGTTCTGGTAGACGGCCAAAGGCCCCATAAACTGTCCAACCAACCCTCTTTCTGCCAACTCCAGGGCTATCTTGATGAGTTGCTCTTTAGGCAGGGTGATTTCGAGGATAGAGTCCAATTTTTTGATAAAATTCGGATCAGATGGGGCTGCATTTTTCTTTCCTTGCAGGGCTAAGAGTCTTTGGAAAGCTTCTTCAGTAGAGATGGGAGTGGAGGGAGGCGGCTCCCCACCACCTGGAGTGGTCATGGTGGACGGCTACAATAGTCCTCACTTGCTCGACGAACCCTAGCAGTCGACGGCTCATTTCAAATTTTAACTCTCTCTCCTCAAAAAAATGTTACATGTAAAAAGTTTGTCTATTTAAAAAATATTATAAAAATATAATGTTACTAACTATATTTATATTAACTTTTACAATTCTATAATATATTGAATAGATTTTAACATCCATCTCATGTATTAACCTAATATGATAATTAACCATGTATATTTATGTAATATATGGTAATTTACCATATATATTTATGTGTTAAAATAATCTATATATATTTTATAAATTAAATTAATTTATTAATTTACTTTTAACGTTTGGTATATTTAAACCATCTTATTAAACACATTCCTGGAAGAAAGATATATATTTAAGTGTTGAAATAATCTTTATATATTTTATAAATTAAATTAATTTATTAATTTACTTTTAACGTTTGGTATATTTAAATAATCTTACTAAACACATTCCTGGAAGAAACATTAAATCGTTAATATGGTATGTGGTAATCACCATGATGATAATATAATCATTAAAATTTAAAATTCAAAGAATGTTAACGCGATTAGAAATTTGGATATAATTTTCTAAATTATAATTTCTTTTGAAACTATCTTTTGGGGATTGGAAGTCGACCTCCATCCAGAAGTCTTCCGTCGGTCTATGGGAGTGGGCTCCAAAGTTAATACCTTTTTCCCTTTCCATGACTGTCTCGACAAGAGCAGTGCTTCACGGTGTGTGAATTTTAATGGACCGAAGTTTCAGAGTTTGGAATTTTAATGGACCGCATTCATTTCGTGCTTCAATTATTTGCTTTAACACTTTCGCTGACGCAAGTTTCCCACGGTCCTGAAAAAAAGCAAATTCCGTATATAAATGGGACTGCATGCAGTTCGTAATAGAATTATGTTTTCCACGATAAACTTATTTCGTTTCAAAAGTAATGCAACTACTGGATCGCTTTTATTAGGCAAATATTAATGCGACAGCAGTACGTTTATTAGCCATTAAATCTCAAACAGCTTAAAGTTCAATATTGATTTTTATATACAGAATCTAGCAAGCTGTTAACCACTATATATATGATAGACATTAAAGTTTTTGCCACTACATTACGACACACAATAAAGTTTTTTGCCAGCAATAATTCAATCACGGAATTCATACTGGCTTTCTGCTTTTATGTAAGAAACCTGCTTAATGATTAAAATAATTTTCAAATTCCCACCCTGAAATTGAGTTTTTAAAATTAATAATATATTAAAAATTAAAATAGATTTTAATTAATTTTTAAAATTAATAATATATTAAAAATTAAAATAGATTTTAATTAATTTTTAAAATTAATAATATATTAAAAATTAAAATAGATTTTAATTAATTTACATATATATATTTAATATTTAGGATTGATAAAATTAAATAATTTTTAAAATACTTAATTATTAAACAAGTTTAATCTTTTAACACTGAAAAAAACAAATTTGATTTTTATTAAACACAAATATTGATTTGTGGTAATTTAAATTTTATAAAAAGTAAATAAAATAACTTTTATCTATCGATAAAAATTAATATGTATTATTCAACAACTTTATACTCAACTGATATCATTAATTTTAGCCACATGTACCTGTAGGAATCGTATACCCTCGGAGACCGATGGCAATGGCCGCCATAAATGTTTGCTAGCACAATATAAATTGTTTTGTAGCAACGCAATTTAGTTTTTGTTTATCACTGGTTTCAGAAACTTCTCGTGGATTGTGTTTTGAAATTCTGGTGGGTTGTGTTTTAAAATGGGTGTGTTGAAGAATTGCTTGGGATTGGGAAGTCCATACCGCTTGCAGTTGTTGATTATAAACTTCATTGGCTTGCTCGGATGCCTCTCTTCTGTTGCGTTAGCAATGAGTGACTTAAGTGACTCAGTAACAGGTTCTGTTTCTAATTTTCCGGCCGTGGGAACCACCTGCATAGGGAATTTAGCAATTTATATTACAAGCTTGCTGAGAGGAAGGCTGGATCTCGAGTTGGCTGCCAGGGATGTTCTGGCTATGGTTAGAGGTCCCAAACTGAAGTGCATACACAGATTTGGCCTGGTCACTTGTGAGGAATATCAACATGCTTCTGTTGTATTGTTATCATTTCAGTCGCCCAATTCTTCTATCAAGCAATTCATGAAGTACATCTCCAGTGCCCACAATGTCCAGTCCATCCTTCTGCAATGCTTACCTTTAAAATCTGTTGCACTTCTAGCTGAGATCTGTAAGTGCGATGATGCATGCAAATGCATTGTATTCTGCACAGTGGAAGAGGTCACGGTCATGCTTGCTCCTCGGATGCCTGGAACACTCAAGCGACTAACAGATACCCTCTGCCTGCTGCTCTCTCGTAACTGCCTGGCAAATGGCTGCCATGGGTGCAACCACGGCATGTTGCATGTGCCGAAAGAATATTTGAAAGATGATGGACATAAGAAAGAATCTGGATATTTGAGAGAGGATGGTAAGAAGATGACGGAGGAGGAGATGGAAAGATCGTCAGTCATTGAAACACTTGATTACATTTATGAGAAATCCCTCTCAGAAGAACGTAGTTGCATCTGCATTCCATTGAATCCAGCGTACAATGATCAGTGGACAGACCTGATGATAGGACTTTTTAGGTCTAAAGATAAGGACAGCAGAGGAGTCAGAGTCATGGCTTCTGATGCGCTGGAAAATTACATGGCTTTGGGTAAAGAGGAAAATTACATGTCTTCTGAAATCGTGGAAGCCAGAGGAATCGAAGTGAGATATAGCCAAGGTTCGTTAATCGTGCCAAGGTCCATAGAAATATTATTAAACCTTGCAGTGACTGGCTGGTTCAGAACGGATGGTTTCAGTGCCTCTTTACTGGTAAGACGGGCAATAAGGAATTATCTTGTGGACACAAAAGGAAATGGATTTGCTGCCAATGCATTTGTAACCAAAGCTCGGGTCAAGTCGTCACAAGTCCAGTCTCGTAGCGACAACAACACGGGCCGCGAGGAAATGAACGTTTGCCAAGTGATCACCTTTAGAGGTAGTCACAGAACTCTCAAAACCTTATCGGTTATAGGCGGTTGTGTGAACTTGGTTTGCACTATTGCTTGGGCTGTGCTCGTTGCATTTGAAGGAGGTGCTGTTTATAAATGGCATTATACAGAGTCCATGGCACCATCTGAGGCTAGAGTAGCTGTGATAATGGCAGCCATCGCTTTTAGTTTGTGCATGGACTTTCTCCATTTGTTTTTGTCTTGGAGATCGTATCCTTTGAACAGCGGAAACCATAACAGCGAGACCTCCGAAGCTACAAGGCCAGTTCGTATTCTTATGGTCTGCATAGTGATGTTTTTGGAGATTTTGGGCATTGTATTATGCAGCACAGTATTAGCAGGACTTTGGGGAAGGAAGAAGACTTGTGGAAGATGGATATATAGTGCTCTGCATGGACTGGTTTGGATAAAATGGGCAATCGGAAGTTATCTTCTTGGTGAGCGTTTGCCAAAACATGAATCCGGGCCAGTCATGACTACTGAATTTGAAAAGTGTGTTGCCCAGAACCGGAAGCCGAGGTGGACTGACAATGGAATTCTGGTGTACTCTTCTGCGTTCTTGCTCAATGCGATCTTAGCTGGAGTTCGGGGCAAGTGGGATTACGTGTCATCATCCCACGACAATTAAAGTTTAATAATTATTTAGATTAAACCTAATTTTCTTCAATATGTAGGGTTTAAACATATAGGCCATGCTTGTAGTTGTTATGTTATGTACCTTACACTATAGTTGGCTTTTTGTGGATTATAACCTTGTCATTTTTACTTTTCACTTAATGTGTATCTTTCAAATCACTTTCAAGCATAAATGTGAATTACTTTAATCGGAGTTAAATTATATTCATAGAATGTTAAAATTCAAAGACATTCCAAATACTTTCTTTCATTTGTTTTCATATATTATTGCGAGCTTTTTTCCAATGAAAAAGTGGAAATTTTTTCAAACATCATGATCGTGGTTGAGTGGATTAGTGTTTTATTTTCCTTCGATATTAATGCTAACCATTCTTATAGTTGTAGGATGAGAGCATTATTTTTGTTTGGGAAAAAATTCAATTTTATGTCAACTTTTAGGGATTTAGTTGATAGTTTAAGGGTTGATTTCAATATTAGTAATAAGTGTTTAATTGTCATCTAATTAAATTATATTTGGCCAAATATATAAGGTGGCATATGTGGGATTAATTTATGTGTTAATATATGTTCTTTCATGTGTGAGGGTAGAAACACAATATATTACATTTTTCTACATCTTTAAGGAGTTAGGATTGTTGAGAGAAGAGATCACCCATCATAGAGATAGGAAAGAGGACACTTGCATATAAAGTAAAGGTCAAAGATATCATTATTCTTTCAAGAGTCTGGCATACTCATTCTTAAATCGTGCCATTTACTTTCAATAAAAATGGGTCATGATTAGTTAAAAGTGAAGGCCATGCCCAAAACATCACTCAAATGTTTCATGGATTAGCAATAAGAAGGCTATGCCATGATATGTAGCACCAATATCTCAAAAGATCATCAATAAGATCAATGGTATAACGTTGGTAAATGTAGGCATAGAACTAAGCAAGATTAATGATCTAAAATTGAGGAAGGGGCATGGAATTTTAAGGAACTAAAAGGGTGACAAAGCTCAATGATAGTCTATCTAGCACCAATTGAAAGAGGAGCCACAGAGTAAAGCCCATGGTCTTCGACTGAATTTGGAAGACTAACAGTGTTGAGTATGATATTGCACATGTGTAAGGGATTGAAGTAAAAACATGAGATAAACCATATAGTCATGAACCAATGAAGGAAATTAAGGAAATTACTACTAGATGTGAGATAAGCCAACAATAAGGAAAATGGTTACCAAGGGAATAGTATGATCTTATAAACACAAATAAATAAGTTGATGTTGAATGCCAAATTTTTTTTTTGTTTGTTTAGAGACCAATAGTTGAAATAATATGCAGCTTCGAAAGATATTCTTATTGTATTTGTCTTATATTTGATCATGTAAAAACTCTGAAAGAACAATCTTATATTGTAATGGTAAAACATGGAATATCGGCTCAAGAAATAAAATGATCCATTGTATTTTATCCTTTCAAAAAGTCAAGTCGGCCCCAGGGTAAAACTGCCCCAAAAATCGGTAAAATTCCTCCAGTTAAAGGGGAAAATGGCCCAATCAAGAAGACAAGTCGGTCCAGTAAGAAAAGCAACATTTTCTAGTATAAATATAAGTGAAGGTGGCTCATTTGCAACCACCAATTCGCTAAAGCAAGTGAATAAGTGTGCATGGGAGAGTAGCTGCAGCTCGAGGAAGCTTATGTTTAGGGTTTTATCTTATCTTGTCTCTGTATCTTCTATTCTTGGGGAATCTTTGTATGTGATATCTGTAGCTATGCATTGTCTTGACATTGTACTTTGTTGACGAATCTATATTGAGAAGTTCTATTAGGTTTTTCCTGTGAGAGGGTTTTACCAAGATAAATATTTGTGTCTATTGTTGAATGTATTTCTTCCAGTTGGAACATAATTCCCATCTAGACCTTGGTTATTAATCCTTTCATAAGGTTCCAATTGTTTAATGTAAGTTGTGCCATGGTGTGGCTTCAATAGTGCCTACTCTAGGGGGTTTTTCCACATATTAGACTAGTGGTTTGTCATTATAGCCAAGTTTGTCTACAAGTGTGCCCATTTCCTTATTCTGGGGAGTCAAAGGTACCCTATTTAATGCATTTAATGAGACAGTCGCACCACTTCCCTGTTTTATGGGATAAGGTTGGACCAAGGGCGCTAATGCACTAGATTTGGTCAAATTTCTCATTAATGGCCACTACCAAAGCCCTAAACCACCTAATTTGCCCCCATATTGATTCCATCCACATTTATTGACGTGCATAACTTTCTCATGGTCCTCATAGGTTCATTGGACCTCATTATGGCCCAATACAGGAGTTACACTTGGAACAATGTCATAGATTGGGGGAATTACTCCACTAAGCCTAGAATTAATGTGAGCTACTCAACTGCCTCCTAAGGTGTTGAGGCGTATTTATTGTCTTAAAGAACCACCAAAATATTTAATTATCAACCAGGGTTGGTAATCTTAGAGTTGTGGCACGGTATATGTTGAGGTAGAATGGGGCCTAAAGTTTCAGCTCGGTAGACCTTAAAAATGTTTAATAAAGAAAAGATTGAAAGATCTTTCAAAATGAAAAATCGAGTCAAACTTCAGAAATACAACAAACGAACTAACTAAACTAACATATCTGAATAGTATCAAGCTATACTACTCTACTCTATGGATAATAACTGAAATATATAAATCAACAATGTTATTCTAGGAAGCAAGACTAAACCAAAAACAAAACTACTTTGATAAAGTTGACAACTACTGATTAAAACTGTGAACTAGGAATCACAAACAATTGTAAATGAGTTCAGAAACCTATCTATGAGATAATTCAACTGACAATTAATTTAAAGCAAAACTACAAACGACTAAGTTAATTCAACAACTACATATGCATTCAATTAATATTTCAAGACTACACAAAACTACCAAATTCCATTCTCCTTGGGGATTCTGAGGAAGTGTATCAAATGTAATGGGAATAGAAGTGAATGTATCGAAGTGGCAATTAACTTGGAACTGATCAAATCTAGAAGCAAGTAGAAAACTTAATAAAGATATTTATTAAAAAACAAGTAGAAAACTTGATAAATATATTGTATTCAGAAGCAAGTAGAAAACTTGATAAAGATGTTTTACTTCTGAACCAAATCATTGTCTATGAACATCTTCATTATTGGTATGACTGGGAAAACTAATCCTATGCTTAACGAAGAACTATCAAAATTAAGATAACTTGGAGAATGAAATTATTAAACCTAATCTGATATTAATCTTAATGAGATATGATAAACTACACTAAGAATGAAACTGATAAATTATGTAACAGTAAAGCATTAATGAACCAGATATAAAAGAAACATAACGTGTAAAGCAATTAAAGCAAGGTTAAGGAAAGATAGAATGAAAACTAAGGATAATGACAAACTTTAATTAAAACTTTAAGTGGTGTAAGACAAGATCTTCATTACATCTAAGGATCCTAATTAAAAACAAGAATTATCACAGTTTAAAGACCTAAGAAACTGGATTCTAAATAAGCATAAAAACAATGCATAAAGTATTAAGGTCTGAATGACGATCCAGATGGTTGTCCGAATGACAGTTCGGATGGAGGAAAATAACTTAAACTAAGGAAAGAAGCGGTTTAGATGATCTTAACGTCACTGACTGGTGCATATGAACCTACAATGCAAGGAAGCAATGAATAGAGTGTTCAGGGACTAAGATAACAAGAAGTAACCTATTCTAATCATTGTCTAAGGAATGAACTATTTCTATGGCATAAGAAAACAAAACTAACCTACAGCTACAAGAAAGAAACTAACATAACTAATTCTAACTACAACTGAACTTGGAATGTCAAGTTAACTAAACTCTAAGTGTTTGTAAATAACAGGACCAAAAGCAAATTAAGCAAACTAAACAAATTAAGCAAACTAAGCAAAGTAACTAAATCTAAGCAAACTAGGTGTGAGCAACTAAGCAAACTAAGCATGACTGATCACTAATTACATTATGAAAATAACATTAATATGAACAACAAAAATATACATTCATAAAACAAAGGTATCATTTACATAAGTGGCAAGAAAACATATGGATTACAAGACAAAGATATCATATACAAAATAAATACATAAATTAAACAAATAACACAACTTATCTGTAGAAGACAAAGACAAATTATATACACAGACGGAAGACCACTGGTTGTCGAGGGGCCCTTCTCAGCAATCAAAGGCTACGCCTTAATCAATCAATCACAACACACGCTACTGAGCTCTCATAAAACTAGAACTGTGGTATATTAATTTAAAACAGATTTACAACGTTGCTGTGTCTACTTGCAGCTGAAAAACTAGAAACTAAGAGACTAAAAGGACTAAAAGACTAACTCGTCTCAGTCACGAAGATGTCTATATATACAGATTTACAATTGGGAAAGCCAGTTGACCCTTTAGTGTTCAACTGCTCTAATAATAAGCATTCTTAATGCCACAAAATGGCTCTGCTTAACAACTCATGACAGCACATGGCCAAGGAACGACCCCATAATTGTTTACGATAGCGTAGGAGGCATCTACCAGGTTCCACGGCGTTGGTTTCCTTCACGCGTTCGTTGAGACGTTGATCCTTCGTTGATGTGGGTAGAGAGATGTGCTGTCGAGCTGAGCGTGTAGGAGAGGGAATCTTCCAGAACACCAGCTCATGCACCATAAGGGCCACGTTCTAAACAGAACCCATGTGATGGTTTGCTTTCTAATGGCCCAAGAATATCTCAACCAACGATCTCACAGGTTGAATGCGGGTCTGAACAACAGGCTGAATGTTTGCACTGTGAATACGCGTCTGAATGGAGAATCGTTTGAGAGCCATAACCTGTGGAATGAAATATATTTTCCAAGCAAACCAAGAAATATCAAATAAACATCAATAAATCACAATATGATGATTTTTACCCTAAATTCATGTGATGTGTGAATATATGCATACCTGATATGTTTGACGGTCTGAATGGTGGAAAGAATAACTTATCATATAAAAAATGGTGAAAATGACGCCAATCAGAGTGTGTTTGATGATAAAAAATGGTGACAAAATGGACACCAACACAAGGCTCACGAATTTCTCTCTTGAGAAGCTTTATATATTGTACACATCTTATTGAATAACACATAAGTGGAGTTTGCATCAATTGTATTCTATCTCATGTATTTATGTTTCAATATTTCTTCATATTAATTTCTACTAAACTCTATGTAAATTCTTTGTGAGGACTAGTTTGTTTCTAGATCTTGGCTTGTAAAATTATTGCATGGCATCAAGGCCATATAAATTTCACACTTTCAGTGATCCTTATGCATGCAATTATTATGATGTGATATGATAAATTAAATGAAAGTCTAACATAATTTTCTTAAGTAAAATTCTAACATGGTATCAGAGCAGGACCGAAAGAAAGCATTGTGACAAATACTTAGGACACTTGCATAAGTTACAACTACCAGAAACTAGGGCTTCTTGTTTCTAGGATTTCCATCCATAGATCAAGACCGAAATTAGCACTATTGAACTCTCCCTAGGAGGGCACATCTATCTGTGGAGTCAAATCTCAGATCCGAGAATTTTCAATTTTGACCTAAATTCTACATAAACTACAAAAATTGCAGAAATTAGGGTTTCTAGTTTTTGCCTATTATGTCCACAGATCTGAGTGAAAAGGAGGTTTTTCAACTCGCCTTGGGAGGGGCTATATTTCCAGTGGATCAGTTTCTCCATTGAAGAAATTTCAATTTTGACCCTCCTCCTGTAGGGTTTGCAGAACCAAATTTGGAAAGATGACAAACAACACCAAGCTTGATGAGCGAGAAGCTTGAAGAGGACGATAACTTCAGAGCATGGAAGCATAAGATGATCCTCATACTAGAATAAAATGCCTTGGAAAAGTATGTTGAAGAAGAGGTTTCAGAGCCAGAGGGAGATGAGGCTAAGGAAAGGCACAAGAAGAACATGGTTAGGACAAAGATGATCATTGTTGATTCTATCAAGGATCACTTGATCCCAAATGTCTCATCAAAGAAGACTCTGAAGCAACTGTTTGATGCTTTGTCTAGTTTGTTTGAAGGAAAGAACAATAAACAAAAGATGACCTTGAGAACTCAACTCAAGAATGTGACTCGAAATAGGTGGCAAAATACATTCAATCCTACTTCATAAGGGTATCTCCAATCAAGGAACAACTTGAAGATATTGGAGACATGGCTAAGGAAGTAGAAGTAGTGATGACTAATTTGAATGGACTTCCAAGGTCATGGGAATATTTCATCCAGGGAATATGTTCTAGAAAGAAGTTAACAAACTTCAGTAGGTTATGGGAAGAATGTTCTCAAGAAGAAGCTAGATTGGTAGCAAGAGAAGAAAAGATGGTTAATGATGAAGATAAAGCACTAGCACCACACACAAAGAAAGAAAAGAGCATAAAATAAGTTCATCCTTCAAAGAAGTCTCAAAAGGCTCAAAGAGATTACTCAAAATTCAGATGCTACAACTACCAGAAGATGGGACATATTGCAAGAAATTGTCCTCAAATAAAAAATCAAATCAGAAGAGGAAAAAGACATCATGCTCATACAATAGAAGATGATGAACCCGTTCAAAAGAAAACAAGAGAAGATGATTCAAGTGAAGAATATGTTTTGATACCAGCTCTTATAGGGACAGTCACTCATGGAAGTGACACATGGATTATTGGCAGTGGTGCTTCTAAGAACATGACTGGATACAAGGATTCTATCACAAGTTTGATTCAGAAGGATTCACCTCATAAGGTGAAGCTTGGAGATGATTATCGGTATCCTATTAAAGGAGTAGGAAAATCCTTCTACAGGTTGGATTCTAGAAATCCTATGAAGATGAAGGATGTGTTATATGTACCTGGTTTGAAGAAGAATCTTCTATCCATTTCAACATTGGATAAGAAAGGTTTTAGAGTTTCCTTCGTGGATGGAGAAGTTCTCATGTGTCCGAAAGGAAAGACCATTGATGATGATGTTGTGATTGGTATTGAAGAAGGAGGACTCTAAAAGTTGAAGGGACACTCAGTTTCATCTCTAGCACATAGTACCATGAACCCAAGTGAATTATGGCATAGAATACTTGCTCACTTACAAATAATTGCTGATCGTGAGCAAGGTGGTAACAGGTTTTCCATAGATCTAGGTAGACCATGATGGTGTTTGCAAAGGATGTGCACAAGGAAATAATGTGGAGAACCTATTTCCAAGAAGTGATAGCAAAGCAAAAGCATATCTTGGTTCGAGTGCATGAGGACCAAGGATGAATACTTCAACAAGTTTTGGACTAGACGAAGAAGAATATCAAGGTCTTCAGAATCATATGATGGAGAAGAGCACGCTTCCAGAAACTCAAGTGACTTCTGCAAGGAGTCTAAAATCAAGAGGAAGCCTACAAAACACATGAACGATAAGTATTTACTACCATTTGAGCTATTTCTTAAATTCTCGAGTATTTGAAGGATATTTCTCATAACAGTTATATGTAGATCTGTGATACAATTTTCTTTTATGCATTTATATATGACTGAGATTGACTAGCAGTAGGATCATGTAGTGCATGTTATATATATATTGGGTAAGTATCCTATAGTGTTGCACATCATTGCATGAATCCTTGATGGAGTTTGTCTAGGATGAAACATCTTTGTGAACATACTGAGAGTAGTATAGTTACCATGTGTGTTTGGGAAATGGATGGGTGTTGTACTGAAGCATTGGCTAAGATGCATTGGTTAAATTGAATTGATTGATTAGTATGCAATGTTGCTAACTATCTGAATAAATTTGACTTGTAGGAAAGATCATGTGCTATGACCTACAAGAGAAGGATCATGAGACTTGTTCTGAAGAACAAGTGATGAATGTGAATTCAGCTAGGATATAGATTCCATTGACATTCATTGTTTCTCGACCATATTCTAGCTACATGGCATTACTATGTGACATCATTGATGTATAGCCTTCCAGTTATGAAGAAGCATATGATAAGAAAGTATGGAAGGATGCCATGATTGAAGAATACCAGTCCATTGTAAAGAATGATGTTTGGGATGTGGTTTCGAGATCGAAAGATAAGTTAGTGGTATCTTCAAAGTGGATCTTCAAGACAAAGCATTCAACAGATGGAAATATCAAGAATTATTTGGCAATATTCGTGGCACGTGGTTTCTCCAAGAAAGAAGGAATAGATTGCGAGGATACTTTTTCTCTTGTATCAAGATACACTTCGATTAGAGTTATACTTATGATAGCTACAAAGATGAAGTGGAAGGTACACCATATGGGCGTGAAGACAATTTTTCTGAATGGTGTTGTGGGAGAGGAAGTGTATGTGGAGCAGCCACAGGGATTTGAGACACATGACAGGAAGACACATGTGTGCAGATTGAAGAAGGCCTTGTATGGATTGAAGCAAGCACCAAGGGCATGGTATGAAAAAATTGACAGCTTTGTGATGAGATTGGGATTTACTAAGAGTAAAGAAGATTCCAACGTTTATTATAAGGTTGTGGATAGTAGACCAACGATATTGTTGTTATATGTGGATGAACTGTTTCTATCAAGGAACGAGAAGCTCATGAATGAATGTAAGAGGAATTTTGTTGCAGAGTTTGAGATGAAAGACCTAGGTATGATGCACTATTTCTTGGGTCTAGAGGTATGGTAGAAACCGAATGAGATTTTCCTTAACCAAGTAAAATATGATGTGGATATCCTGAAGAGATTCAGGATGATGGATTGTAAATCCAAGCCTACAGTCTACACCAATGGTGACAAACATGAATTTATTGAGTGATATTGCATCAGAGACAGTGGATGCCACCATGTATAGAAAAATGCTTGGTTCGTTGACATACTTGGCGAACACAAGGCCAGATATATTCTTTGCGATGAACACTCTAAGTCGGTACATGGTTGATCCGAGACGTGTTCACTTGATTGTGGTAAAGCATGTGATGAGGTACCTGAAAGGTACAATGGACTATGGACTCCAATATGTTTCGGGTCGTGAGATAAGTCTGCAAGGATATACTGATTCATATTGGGCCTGTAGTGTCATAGACCGGAAGAGTACATCAGGATGTTGCTTCAGTCTAGGGTCATCTATGATTTCATGGATCAATAGGAATTAGAATAGTGTGGCACTCATTATGACCGAGACAGAGTATCTTGTAGCATGTTCAGCCTGTAGCGAAGCTGTGTGGATTCGAACGTTTCTTATAGGTGTGTTTGATCTCGAGTTGGAGGTGACTTGTATGAGAACCTTGTGTTTCATGACAAAGTCTAAGCACATCGATATCAAGTACCATTACATTCGTGACATGGTATAGAAGGGAGTTGTGAAGCTCCAGTATGTTGCAACAGACGAGCAGATAGCCGATGTGTTGACCAATCCTCTGTCAAGGGTAAAGTTTGAATACTTCAGGGACAAGATTAGAGTGGTCCAAATGGAATTCCCTCGTGAGAGGGAGTGATGAGTTACATATGCGATTTCAGGAGGCAATAACACACTGAGTGTGGTAGTAGAGGGTAGTCATTCATGGACTAGTTTCCTAGATTTTGTGTGAGCTAGGTGAAGTCATGTAATAGCATAAGGTCTGACGGGACGCCAAGACCCATAAGGTACGAAAGGACAATGAGGTTGCACCCCACTAGTGAGATGCTATGCTAAGATTCTGAATGCATGATGTAATCAAATGGCTTGCTTGTACAAAACTTCTAGTGAGAGAGAGATTCGTGAAAGGTCAACAAGTAAATGGTCAAGCACAAGTCAGCAGATGCAGTGTTGAAGATTATGCTAGAAGAATACCTTCCTTGCTGAGAGGGAGTGTTGAAATAATATGCAGCTTCATAAGATATTCTTATTGTATTTGTCTTATATTTGATCATGTAAAAACCCTAAAAGAACAATGTTATATGGTACTTGTAAAAAATGGAATATCGTCTCAAGAAATAAAATGATATTGTATTTTATCCTTTCAAAAATACAAGTCAGCCCAGTGAAAATAGACAAGTCATCCCCATGGTAAAACTGCCCCAAAAATGGGTAAAAATGCCCCAGTTAAAGGGGAAAATGACCTAGTCAAGAAGACAAGTCATCCCAGTAAGAAAAAGTGACATTTTCTAGTATAAATATAAGTGAAGGTGGCTCATTTGCAACCACCAATTCGCTAAAGTAAGTGAATAAGTGCACATGGGAGGGTAGCTGCAGCAGGAGGAAGCTTATGTTTGGAGTTCTATCTTGTCTTGTCTTTGTATCTTCTATTATTGGGGCATATTTTTATGTGATAGATTTAGCTCTACATTGTCTTGGCATTGTACTTTGTT
Source organism: Larix kaempferi (assembly GCA_027924585.1). Taxonomy (NCBI): domain Eukaryota; kingdom Viridiplantae; phylum Streptophyta; class Pinopsida; order Pinales; family Pinaceae; genus Larix; species Larix kaempferi. The sequence continues at coordinate 11,765,519 of BSBM01000771.1, read as the reverse complement.
GACTAATCAATACTGAGAAGTTCTGCTAGGTTTTTCCTGTAAAAGGGTTTTCCCAGAATAAATATTTGTGTCTAATGTTGATTGTATTTATTTTAGTGATCCTTATGCATGCAATTATTATGATGTGATATGATAAATTAAATTAAAGTCTAACATAATTGCTCTAAAGTAAAATTCTAACAACAATGATGATAATCCACTTTGTTTTTGGAAAATGTATTTGATGAGAAGGGTTATGTAAAGAAAGATCACTTCTTTTCTATAATTATTCAAGTTGTATTATTTAATGTGAATCATATCGTAGGGGAAATACTTGGAATTATAGGATGGATTCCCTTGACGCTTGCAAGAAATCAAACTTCCAACACCATGTCTTTCTCAGAATCAGTACACAAATCAAGAAACAAACTTCCTCAAACTTGATCACGCATATAAGTGAATAATATGAACTTATAATTTACATGAATTCTAATTAACATTAGGTAAAACAATTCCATTTATAATTCATCAAATCAAATATATTGAGAGAGATACATGATGAATTTGGGGGGTTGGGGGGAAAGGGAAGAATGAGATATTTATATATATAATGTGAATTTAAAAACAAGATTTTACCTCATTTTTGTTGTTGGAATCTTCGTCACCCAAAATTGAGTTCTTGCACCCAAGCCACTTAACCTCTCTTATCTACAAAGTATCAACCTTATTCTAAAAGGGAAATCCAATGAGGATTGTGATCCTAATCAAGAGTAAAAAAGGGTCTCATACCAACGGGTTTTAAATATGGAGAGACTATAAAAACCTACGAAAATTCTGCATACTATTTTTAGCATGCAATTATATCAATTGTTCTTGACCCACTTCCCCGACATAGAACTCTTTTTTTATATGATGATAAAGAGTGTATATTTATTGGGGCTCAAGATTTAAGGTGTACAAGTGTACAGACTCCATGATACTCACTAAGGACCACACATTGTGCACAAAACAAATTGTTCCTTTTTGGAGATGCTCGTGGGTTGCATGAAGGAAACTGACATGCAACCTGAAAGTTGTGAAAGGAAACTCGCAAGAATCAAGTGATAGTCTCAAAAAATATATAAGAGGTGTCAAAAATCATGGAGTAACCATAGGTAACTGGCCAAACAATTATAGTTGGTCAAAAGTGAATGAATAAAGGCATAGAAGAATTTTGTATGTCAATCAAGGATCTAAAAGTTATATCTAAACAAACAAATGTATAGATGAGTCTCTTCCCTAAGGTGGGAATACCCATGCTAAGGTGGAAAATAACCATGACCACCAAATCAACTACACTACAGATCCATGAAGTATATAAAGTGCAATATCATGGCCATAAAGTAATTCACTTGGGATCCATGTCAAAATGGGATTGTAGCCATGAGAAAATATATAGTTGATCCATGTCTTAATATAAATTGGGAGAATAAGTGGAATCATGAAGAGTACAAAAAATGGCACTCTAAAAGTACCATTGCAATATAGATAAGTTGTACTATATAAAAAAACTTAGGAAGTAGCTTTAAAGAAAAATGCCACTACAACCTAAGGTCTTCAATCCAAATTTGTGGTAACTATGAATCTACACCTTGCGAATAAATGATCTGAAGTTGAACATGGGCGACACCATCTGACACTAGTCATTGATGTATTTAATGTTTCCAAACACGATGGTAATGGGAACAAAGGTACCTAGTAAATTATAGCTAGTGTGAATAGATGTCTTGACGTGGAACACTTGTAGAATCAATCAAGCATGGGTAATTGAGGTATACATAGTGTTGAATGTGAGGGAACTTGCCACTTGTGACTGCAAGCCCCAAGGTACTATAAAGTCTCTAAATATCATTCCTAGAGAAAATGAATGAGAGCCGATAATAAGATATCCAATGGAAGGAGAGCATTAAGACATATCTCATCAAACAACGTGAGAAATTGTCAAGAACATGATATGTTTTGAAGGTTTTAGACAATAATTGGAAAGAACACAACACCAAGTACAACTGTCGAATGCAACAGAGGAAAATAATGAATAAGGAAGACTCTCTGAGCATCAATTGATGATGAAAATCATTGTCAAAGGAAACAAATTTCACCAATAAGGAAAATGGAATCCAAGGTACAACATGAATCCCACTATTTGAATAAAGGCTTTGTAGTCAAACATAGGAAAAACCACTCCACGAATGACCAATGTTGAATGTCATATGGTGAGCAAATGGAAACTCACAAATGATGGAATCACGGGGGGGTCACTAAGTAGGAAATATTATATCACATGAGATCATATTGGTAGGTCTAAAAAATAATAATAAAAGTAGTATACTGCTTAGTATATAGGGGGTTAGGGGTATTTTTAGTATATTAAAAACATATCAATATTGGAAAGGGGTTATAATTAAGTATTGATGGGTTGAATTAGGTATCAATATGTTTGAATGGGTGTAACTTTGCTTGTGAAGGTGATGTGGGTCCAATTGCGTGTGCAATCATACTAGTGTTTGTATATGCATGTTCTATGTGTGAAGGTGGTGTGAATTTAACTATTTGTGAACTAGAACTTGTGTTTGAATAGGTATTCTTTGTGTGCGAAGGTGGTGTGAAGTCTATTGCAACAAATTTTTGTGAATCCAAGTTACGTGCAAGGGCTTGTTCCACATCTTGAAATTTATACTCCCACCTATATTTCATATTTCAACCTATAATATTCTAAGTCTTATAATGGTTGTATCACGTCACCATACTAGCAGTAGAAGAAAATGAGGTTTTAAAATGTCATGGAAAAAATGGATATATAGGATATCTAGTGAAAATAGGGGTTTTTAATTGTAGTGATATATTGGGAAGGGGGTTCAACAAAAGGACTTTTAGAAGCTTTTTTTAATATTAATTAATGAAATTAGGGGTAGTCTTCCCATGAATGAACATGCTATGACATAGGTTAACTGAGTGAAACTCCCAAGGATGAAATTAAGTTCCAAAGTGCTACAACTCTAAGTATATCTCTTAGAGAAAAGTATCACGATCAATAGGAGAAGGTTCGCTAGTGAGAAGGAAAATATGAATCCATCCACACTAGCACGAGAAAAGAATTGATTATGTTGATGAATTTAGTACAACTTGACAATATGGAAGCATGACATGGACAATTAAGAAATCAGAAGAATGGTTGACATAGGTTAAAACTTCCTTAATTTGAACATAAGCATAACACAAAGGTGACTCGGGTAGTAATTGATGCTAAAAGGGACCAATGATATAAACCATTAACATAGGGGGAATTGAGGTATTATCCATAAGGATTGGAAGAGTAACCAATTAGAGGATTCAAAACATAAAATCATGGTACAACTTCTAAAGAAATATTAAAACCCAATTGTGGTGAATTGACTCAAAACAAGTTCTTTGATCAATGAAAGGACAAAGTGGCTATTGCCACATAGATACAACAACTATAGAGTTCTAGATTCCCCCCCCTTCTAGTTATTTTATAAATAATTGATTTTTTGTCCTTTTCACATTATAGAAGCTTGAAAATGAATAAAATAATTCAATAATACATTGGAGGAGACAGTTACAATAGGGCATGCAACTATGTTACAAGCACATGGAACAAAGCTATTAAAAATAGAAAATGTATGGATACACATAAGTATGTCTCCTCTAAGGACATGGCTTGAAATGCATGAGAAAATTACACAAATGGAAGCAACAAAAGAAAATGAAATGGAAGTAAGAAGGCTACAATGGTTCATTACACACAAGCACACAAGCAACAATGAGAGATATAAATGCAAATCAAACAAAATAATATGATACCACTGGGGAAAGTCTAAAAAAATGAGGTAGAATCATGTGGTTTCAAACTCAAAGTCATGGTAAGATTAATGGGGATCCCATGCCATGCATGCTCCTCACTTGTTCTAAATCATGAAAAATAGCTCCCAATAGTAAGTAAGAAATATCATATTCTCATTGTTTGCAGGACATAAAAGCCATGGTAACTACATTTTTCATGGAAATAGTTTTGTGAAAATCATTTGGGTTGTTAGTTGTATGATTGCAAAATCTATTTTTTATGTTCTAAGGATACATGATCTAATCTCATTGGCCTTCTTTGGTATAATGGATGTATTCAAAACATTTCTCAAAGATAAGGATCTATGCTATGTATATTCATAACTACTTAGGACTGTATTCTATGATAGTAAGGTTATATTTCATACACAATTGAATACAACTTCACATGTGATAAGTACTTGATATTGAAGATCATTTTGCTGAGATATATAAAATAAAAGGGGATTATGTAAAATTCCTTCTTTGTTTTCTCTGTAAGTGCTACAACACATTAATAAGGTGATTTCTCTTCTCGAATAGAAATGATTTTTTTTCCTCGGAAAAAAAGGAATATTAATAGTTGAAAGTGTATGCATATATTTCTCTAAGGAGTGTTATTATGTCTGATTCATATGGTGAAAATGCTATTTTCATTTCATGGAGCTAATAATGTAAAAGGAACTCTTCTATAAACTTGACAAACCAAGAGTCCAATCTTTCTATAATTTGTAGGAATTACTGAAGTTTTTGTTAAATTGTATAAGAAATAGGTAGGATTTGGATTGAATCATACTCTATGGTATCTTAGCTGAAAAATTGTACAAGTATATGAAGGGTATTCTGATGCACATGAATACATAGCGAGCAACCTAACAATCATTTATCTCAATTTAAATTTTCCATGGTGTGTGAACAATTGCATCTCTATTTGGACTTTTTTATTTTATGATACTACATTTGATTTCTTTAATAATACATTTTTTTCATGACTATGCATGATGACTATATGGAGTAAAGACATTCACGTTAGTGTAGATCATGATAAACAATTCTGTTATGGAAGAAACCAAAATTAGATGTTTGAATTACTCTACATTTGAAAATTGCACTTGTACAAATTGTGCCAACTATGAAAGTTGATCTCTTGGTAAGGTTTTGTATTATTGCTCTCATTATATTGGAGAATTGCATACATAATACATGAATACAACATTGATTATAGGATTTTATTTAGCAAGATGTTGATTCTACTGGTTTCTGTTAAATGTGAATGTTGTGGTTTGTGAAGTGATTGGAATTTATGAGCATTGGTTAATCAACTGTGAAATGACATTTTTTTAATGTTTGCATGATGCTAGGGATTTTATGAAATTAGCTCTAATCCTTCCTCACTCAAATAAAAGAATGCTCTAGACCTTGTTATTTTCCCTACTATAGGTAAGATGTTTAACATTGGTACATATTGACCACACCGATTTAATGTCATTTATAGTTGTATTCATTGGCATTTCTCATTATGTATTAAATTGTAGATAATTCGTCAAATGGAACCTTAAACAATGTTGAAGATATTCCAAATGGAGCCACTGGTTGGGAAATATATCTTGCCACCACTTCAAGATTTAATTCAAGTGTACAAGCAAAAAGTAAATTGGTAATGCCATCCTTCTATATAGATCAACTTCAACTATAATTTATTTGGATGCATTTTTATAGATGTTTACCTTTCAAGTATAACATGTGACATGCTTTTCCAAAACCATACTTGTTGGATTGACTTTAGAAGCATATATGGGAGTCGAAGAATATATTGTAGTAACTTTGGCTACTTATCTTCTGTATCGAAAAAAATTATTCTACATTTGATTGTATCGGTTAACAATTCATATTGGAATTTTATTGGTTGTAGGTTGGTGGCCTTGATAAGCTTACATTATATAGATTATATGAATATGTGATGAGAAGGCACGTATCTAGCAACCATATGGGTCAAGTGGTACCAAATACCTTGGAGGATATTTCTCCAATGATCAACCTGGACATGACCCTTTTATGCTTCACAAAATATTGCTCCACCATATGTTGTACAAATGGATTCTAGGCTCGGATGTTGGGCTAGCAAGTTCTTGCCAACCCTTTCAGAAATCCAAATACAACTACATATCATTATGCTACAGGGACTCCTTTCAGTTGTAAGATCAATGGGTTCCTTGTATTATAATATCATTGGATGTGGAAGAAATTATCAGTGGAAGAAGATGGAGACCATTCAATTTTGGGCCCTCTTGGGAAGGAATTACGAAATCTACATAGCATAAGATCATTGTCGTATTCGATGGATATGTATTTATATTATATCAATTGACAATTATATGTTTTATTTCCATCAAATGCTTTAGAAGAAGGTTTGTAAACCACATTCAAAAATATATTTTCTTGGGAATATATAGGCACAAATAGTTATTTCTCTTTAAAAATGGTAGAGCATTTTAAGGTGACACATATTTCTTAAGTATATCTATTTTTCTTTTATGAACTATGTGCTTTTCAAACTAAAATTACTTTTGGGTGATGTAATTTTCATAAGACACGTGTTTATCTCAAGATATATAGTATATGTAGAAGAGTATTTTTCATGATTATAACAATAAGAATATTGCATAGTTTTGAATGATTAAAAATATGTATTTGATGTACACCAAAAAAGTATAAATATGAACATTAGTCACAAGGTTTTCACTAGTGATAATATTTTTAGTTGCAACATTAGTTGTAACAAAGAGAAAACATTTAATACTAACAAAAATGATTAAACACATTAGTCACATGTTTTGGTCCTTTTTGGCTAGTAAAAAACATTAGTCGCAATGTTAGTTGTAATAAAGAGAATTTTTAAGACTACCAAAAAGCGATTAAAAAAATTAGCCACTCTTTTCAGTGATTTTTTGCTAGTCATAAAAATTTTAGTCGCAATGTTAGTTGTAATAAATAGAACTTCTAAGACAAACAAAAAATATTCAAAGCATTAGTCACACTTTTCAATACTTTTTTTCTAGTCGTAAATTTTATAGTTCTAATGTTAGTTGTAATAAATAGAACTTTTAAGACCAACAAAAATGATTAAAAACATTAGTCACACTTTTTAGTGCTTTTTTTATAGTCATAAAATTTTTAATTACTACACTAGTCGTAATACACGTAAGTCATAATTTTGCAATAAAACAATTAAAGAAAAGTATTGTTGCAAATAAAATACCAATGGTCATATATTCAAAAATATTAGTTTAGGATTATATTTTAGCCATTTTTTTAGTAATAAAGCACACTTTGTGTACTAGTGTACTGTGTATGGTAGATCCATAAAACTCACAATATATTTCGTTCAGTACTAAGGAATAATTTTGCAAAAGGGGACAAAGTGATGATGGATGTCCGAATACCTTGCATATTTCAAAATATTCATTTGAAGAAAAACTCTGTGCATTATGATATGTTGGGTGTCCTATTACTTGGAATGGGTTTGACGCAACTACTTTCATAACACCCACACTTGTACCACCACTATATGTACCTCCTGGTGGGGTTACTGGTCCCCTCAAATGTGGAAATTATGATGCATGATAACCCTTCATCATGCACCCTATGCACCATACTTGAGTTCAACTTGGTTGAGGTGTAGTCAATTGTTGAATATTCACAGTTAAAGCAACAATCTAACTTTGGAATTGTGATAAATCGATAGTAGACAATGATACTCCTATCAAAACTTCACCTGAATTTGCTTCAATATTCATTGACTTTTATAGAGCATCCTGAGGTGAGGCAACAACCTATTGCAATAGGGGAATTCAAGTTAATGGTAACAATCCTTGAATGAACCAGTCCTTATGGTCTGTATGATGCACATGGAATGAAATTTTGGCTAGAACATCTCTAAATTGTTGTGCATAATCCCATGCAGATTCCCCTTGTACTTGTCATATTTATCTCAGCTCTACAATTCCTTGTTCTTCTGACTTTGGTATTTGAAACTCATCCAAGAACTATTCTTTTACTTATAGTAATGTTAGAGCTAGAGTGTTAGCACTCCTTCATTCTACAATCTTCATATACCATTGGAACACCCTTCTTTGCAATGTGGTCTAGAATTCAGTCAACTTTGATGCAGGAAGAATACCTCTAGAGTTCCAAATGGATTCACATAGAAACCAATGTTTCTCTACATTTCCTTCATTTCCTCTTCCCCGAAACTGTGGGAATTTCATTAACAAACCTGCTTGAATATCATCCACATTGGTGGCTCAAGTTCCTACTAACACAAGTCCTTGGGGTCCGGGTTGAGCCACGTTGTTATTAATACTTCGCTGACTTACAATGCCATTGCTTTAACTTACTACTACTAAATCTTGTAAATTTATAGAACTAACAACTATTTGATTATACCATAACAATTGCAAAACATGATTATGAAAGGGAATTGCCAATTTTGTAAGGACACTTATGTGGTAGTCAAAGGCATGTTGTTGTCGTTACTTCAAGAATATGCTTCCACAACAATGGGGGTTCACATTTGGGGTTCCGTCATTTTCTGTAGGTCCCGACAATTCTGATTGTTTTGCAACATATTCAAGGGCTAGCTCTGATGACTGGGTCGACAATATACTACTTGGTAACAAAACTTCGTATACTCTCTCCTCATTCACAATAGGAAAACCTTATCCCCAACTCTCCCTTGATGGATCATCCTGCACTTCTATTCCTCTTCCTCTCAACCGTGAACTGTCCAATTCCTCTCTTCGCTTCATCTTCAACAACTCAGTTACTCCCTCCTCACTAGTCTATCCATTCCACAACTCCTCTTCTATTTGTGCACTTCTTTTATTTGCTTTTCTCATATGTGTCTTCCACCACTTTTCACAGATTGTCGATCTTCTATCTACACGCTCATCCTTGGTGACATTAGTAGAACCCCACCTCATTATGTGGAATTTCTACTTTCCGCAATTTGGCAGCATCACCTTGACCACTCCCCCAATGGCGTGAGGGTTTTACTCCTCCATTCTAATAATGTTCAATGCTATAAATCCATATTCACCCATCCAAACCTTGACCCACAACAATATTTACTTCAGAAGCCTACCTCTTGCTCCCTTCTTAAGATCTTCTTTAGCTTTAGATACAGACTGGTTATTTTTGGCTACAAATTCCACAATGTATCCTGTCAAAGTACTTTCTACCTAGAAATAGATAACCTTGGTTAATGAAGTATCTAGCTGGTGCAATGCTAATAGTCCTTCTTGAGTTCACTATAGGTTTCTTCGTTGTCGGTTGTTGTGTCCTGGGGCTTCTGCAAGTCTTATCAACCACTCAAATAATTTTATGGGGAGCTCAACCCACAGAACTTTGTACTGATCAAATGTCAGACCTCCATAAAGGATATATTCTCTAAGTTTCTTCGGAGCCCAACTTGGAAACTTGGATTCCTGTAATACACAATCTTTGAACCTCTTTTTCACCATTCCTAAATCCCACTCTTCAGTATCAGTGTATCCATGTAGTTAACGATGTCCTATTAAAAACCAAGTCTCACCAACAAAACCATTTGTTTGCGCAAAACTGATAATACTAGATTTTTTGTGTGGGTGCCAACAAAGGGGTCCGATGTCTTCTAGAGTGAAGGCATATTCAATCCCTTGAAGGAGAAAGACTCACCTAAAGCACGACCTAGACCTATTTATGATGAGGAGGGTTAAATGCAAAGACAAAATGGAAGAGAAAACATTCAAACATCATTCCCTGACATGCATTCATCATATGTTCATAAGCATTCATGCAGAGCTACACAACCATGATAAAGAAAGGAACATAAACATAAGATAACATCTACATCATTCATGAATAACACGGAAAATTTGTGGCCCAATAAATATTCATCTCTATTAATTCAATCATCTTCATTACAATTCATACAATCGGCTCTAGAGCCATTATCTTTAGTCTATGGAATGACAATCGCAAAATTTAATACATTGGAAAAAACCCACAATCCCATGACCCGGATACAAAATCCAAAACTTAGAGTCTACCAATGCAATTTCTTTGGCTTGTTGATTGGTCGATGCTCTTATTACTTGATTCATCACTTCATGTCATAAAGCATTCATGCCTAGCGCTTTTATAGTCACAGGAGTGTACCTGATATGGTTGCAATATTCAATGGATTTTGTAACTTCTACCTTGTTCTTCATTCAATCTTCCGTGACCATGGTCCATAAAAAACAAAGGAGCCAACAAACCTACTTTCCTAGTTCAATCAATTTGAACCAATCAATTTCAAGGAGGAGATTATTGAGATTGAGAGTTCAAATCTTGTAGTGTTTTTGAATTAGGAGTAAATATTGTACTCCAACAACATTTATCCTAGGTACCATTAATGGAATGTGAGGAACCTAAAGGGTTTCCTAGAGTACATTTCCCAAGGAATCTCTCTCTCTCTCTCTCTCTCTCTCTCTCTCTCTCTCTCTCTCTCTCTCTATATATATATATATATATATATATATATATATATATATATATAGCCTGGTGGGCTAGCTCAAGTGGTTGAGTGTTGTAAGTTGTGAGCAGAAGGTCTCGGGGTCAAATCCCCTGGTGGCTATACATTGCTATATAAGGGCCTCACTTGATGTCCCCATCAGGTTAGCTCTATAATCAGAGCAAACGGAGTGTCGCCCCTTGATATTTCTTACCGTGGAAGTAGCAGCACTGCTGGGGGGTTTGTGAACCACATTTTTTAATATATATATATTGATCAAGTATGCGAGTGTTTCCAAGCATGAGTTGTCAAGTGAGGGAACTCAAACACTTATCCTTGATTGTTGGGCATGGCTCCTTAAGTATAGTGGATGTCATAAGTGTAGGTTGGAGTGCATTAAAATTACAATATCGAGGTGGCATTAGGATTTTCCCATGGGAAGTAGGGAGTGCACCTTCTTGTTGTACCACCTTGAGGATCAACTTTTTGAGAGTGTTTTGCAAATTCCTTGAACCATGGTTGAGGCCATTGGTTTACTTCTAGAGAGGTCGAAGGTTACTAGATTGAGATCTTTAGGCTAGGACAATGGCATTGCCTTGAGTTCCTCCAAATTACCTAAACACATCCATGTTCAATATCATTATTAGCTTGCGAAGTTTTTTATCCTTGAGGTGCTTAATTGGCTTGTTATTAAGTTGGGTTGGGATTGGTCATCAACAAGCAATCTTGAACTTCGCAGTTTAAGCTTTGGTATCTAAAACAAGTATTTGGAATATTGATGTACCTAATATGTTATTTAAACATCTTATCGCTCACTTCGATAACGACAAATTCTTTAAGGATATTGGACACACAGACTTTAAAGTGAACCCTTTTTCGAAACTGAGGATCATAGAACCTTTTAGAATTTTGCACTATACTTAATTTAGAATTATTCTGACCAATCAGAGAACAAAAAGGAGTATTCCTAAATACTTAGTGGTTGCAAGAAGCCATAAATATACAAACACTTTAAAAAATAAAATGGAAAATCAATATTTTACTTAGGTTGACTTTGAGAAAGCTACGGAAGTAACTCTTACACCTTTTGAATCATAATTTTCAAAAGATTCAAAGAACAAAGAATTTAAGAGTACATTGTGTTTTTATATATGACTTATAACCTCATATTTTATTAAGATACTTCTAATTATGCCTTAATACCCCCATATCTCAATCCCCAAACCCTTGACCATTATGCCCTAGCCACTTCAATCCCTAGTCCCTAGTACAACTAACCATCATAAATCTTGGCCCACTATAATCCTAAACTAGTATAGCCCCTAAAACTCCTAAATACTAACACATAATGATATATATCCCTTAACCCCTATAACCCTAACCACATAATCCTAACATCTATAGTGTCTAGTCAAATAAAAATTAACCCCTAACCCTTATAACCTCTAATTCTCATCAACCCTAAACTCTATCATCAAACAACCAACCCTTAAAAACTATAACCCATAGGTAGTTTAGAGAGATAGTCAGAGAGAGAGAGACCTGAACCTTGGGTCCTAAAAAAATATTCTATCTAGAAAGAGCTATGATGATTTCCTCCACTAACCACACATGACCTCTTAATGGTATCATTGGCCTATGATTAAGGATGTCGATACCATGAAGTGGTTTTGAGGAATATGTATGCACCATGCCTAATCAAGGCTTTTGGAATGACGTTTTATGGAAGAATATCATGCTTTTGGCCATAAAGAAACCATTTAGACATCCAAGGCCATGAACAATGTCTAAAAGCACCAAACAAGACTTTACAAGGGTATCCATTGTGCTAGATGTATCCAAGTCTTGGGGACTTAGGGCATTGGACATGGTCAAGGGAGGATACCTAAGACTCGAGCCTTAAAGGAATCTTATATCCATCTAGGGCTAAGAAGGTTACCTCCACCAACTACACATGGCCTCTTGAGGTATCATTGTCCTGTGATTGAGGATGGAAGTGCCATTATATGGTTTTGAACTTAGTATCTACATGTCTTAGGGCCTTGGAAATGGTTTTCCAAGGAATAAGTATTCTAGCCATCAAAGGCTAAGAAGGTTTTCTCAACCAAGGCCCATCATTTGGTTATCATCATCATCATCATCATCATTATCATCATATTTATCATAAACATCATCATCATCATTATCATCATATTTATCATAATCATCATCATCATCATCATCATCATCGTCATCACCATCTTCACCATCATCATCATCATCGTCATCACCATCTTCACCATCATCATCATCATCATTTTTGTCGTCATCACCACCACCACCACCACCATCATCATCATCATCTTCATCATCATCATCTTCGTCATGATCATCTTCATCAGCATCATCTTCATCATCTTCATCATCATCGTTGTCGTCGTTATCAGCATCATCTTCATGGTATTCATCATCATCATCCTTATCTCCATCATCATCATCTTTATATCCATCATCATCATATTTATCTCCATCATCGTCATCATCATCATCATCATCATCGTCCTCATCTTCATCATCGTCCTCATCTTCATCATCATCATCTTCATCATCATCATCATCATCATCATCATCATCATCATCATCATCATCATCATCATCTTCATTATCATTATCATCATCATCATCATGATCATCGTCGTCGTCATCGTTGTCTTCATCATCATCACCATCATCATCATCATCGTCATCACCCCCTTCCTCATCACCCCCTTCCTCATCATCATCATCAACATTATAACCAACAACAACATATTCACTATGATCTTCATCATCATCATCATCATCATCATATTCTTCATCATCATCATCATCATCATCTTCATCTCCATCACCATCATCATCATCATCATCATCATCATCATCATCATCATCATCATCGTTGTCGGCATCATCATTCATGCAACACGATGACATCGATTTCTTATAACAACTTTTCCAGTGTTTGACTGCCTCCACAAAACTGATCTTTGCTTCCAAGAAAACCGATCATCCTTTCTTCATCCAACGATCCAGGCCTTTCACGCACAGACAATGATCTTCATGATTTCATCCTTCTACTTGCTCACATCTCATGATATCTAACTCACGGCTCTAATACCACTTGTTGGGTCCATTAAACCCATAGAAAAAAGAAGATCTATAGCAGAAATGGAAAAATATATATAACAACAAACACACAGATTCAATCGCACAAGAGGAAACAAATTTATGTGGTAAAAATTTGATAAGGCATCAGGGAAACATCCACGAGCAAAGGTAACAATACTATTTCCCAATAGGAGGTTTACGAAATAGCCCTTCTAGGATCACCGCCCCCTTGGGGCTGATTACTCTACCATACTTTCTCTTGGTAATACAACAATATATAATCATCTTTCACGGTTATATGAAACCAATTTATTAGTTGCTCCATTCAAATTAAGCAAGTTTGTTTCAACGAATTCCAATATATAATCATCTTTCACAGTTATATGAAACCAATTTATTAGTTGCTCCATTCAAATTAAGCAAGTTTGTTTCAACAAGTTCCAATGATAGATGAGTTTGTTTCAACGAATTCCAACGAATTTCAAGTTTTTTTAACATTAATTAGTTGTTTGGTTGTTACTAGTTCAACAACCTCTGCATCCTATTTCGGTAATGGTTGTCACATATCCAAGACAACGTCGATGCATTTTCCCTGAATCCGACATAATTTATCTTAGAATCTACCATAACAATGTTTAAATTTGCAACAAAAAAAAGTTCCCACGGGTTGTTTAAATCTGCAGAAAGAAAGTTTCCCACGAGTTTTTAAGAGCCCAAAATTTATTTATGCATTTAGAATCATGATTTAAACAACACAAATTTCAGGTTTCTTGAAAAAAAACATCACTAGATTCTAGAAAAAAAGTCGTCAACAAATCAAAAACGTTACACATGATGTCAATTTACAAATTTACAATCCCTAAGAGATATTGAAAAGTAAGTTAATTTTTAAAAACTATGAAAATTTCTAATCACATAATTTAAAAAAAAACTATTGAATTTTCTAATCATGTTAACAGTCTTTGAATTCTAACTTTTAATGATTTAATTTATCATCAAGGAGGAGCCTTTCATGTAGGTAAATTAAAAGAGGGTCGATTTCAATTAGCATTTTGCAGCAAAGTAACGTAATGTTTAATTGTTTTTACTGGTTTCTTGCATAGTTATAGGTTTCTTCATTGATATTGAGATTAATTTGTTTAATAATATTAATAAAGTATATATAGTGTAAATATATTTTATATAGTGTATATGTTTTATATAGTCTAAACATTCGAAGATTTTGCTCGTTTAAGAGTTTTTTTGGGGTTAGAATTTGACAATTTTCTTTTTGATAAATTTAAGGTTGTGTAGTTCAATTCATATTTCTAAATGCATAAATGGATTCATATACCACTAGGACATTTAGATTATGCAAGTTTAAATACCTATTCTTTGAGATTTGTCTTTTTTTCAAATATTTTACGAGATTAAGTGGAAATCATGTTAAAAAAATGCTATGGGAAAGGGTGAAATCATTTTAAAGTGTAAAATTTGAGAAAATGTTTGTACCTCAAGGTATTTGATTATGAAATTAAGATGGATTCCTAGAGTTTTATTTTACTATAATAATTTTTTTTTTCTTGAGGCCACTTTTCTGAAGTCATTTTCTTATAGTTACTAGTGCTTATACTTCCATATATGTATTGGTATATACACTAGTATATATGTATATACACTAGTATATATATCAATATATATTATACACTAGTGTATGTACTTATAAACACAAGTATATACACACTATATAAAGCATATACATAGTGTATATACTAGTACAAGTATATATCAATACTAGTTGTATACACATAGCTATTATATACACTGTATTTTCTAGTATATACACCAATGTTTATACATGTATACACATGTTGGTATATATACTAATATGTGTATACTAACTTATATAATATACGGGAAAGAATAGAAAAATTATTAATTAATCTATTCTAGTTATTTTTACTAACATTATTAATGGGTGGAATGTCTCTTTATGTGAAACACAGGTTGACAAAACGGCACCAAGGAAGCAATCCAAAAACAAGGGGAAACCATATCAGGTTATGCTTGACAATGAAGCTACCACAAAATTGATGGTTGAAGATATAGAGATCTCAAAACCAAACTAACCCTATTTTTCTACATACCAACAACTCCATTAGAGTGAAATTTACTAATTGCTCAAAAATTAAAACTACCCATGAAAATCTGACATCAAAGTATACTAGTCAATACAGAGATCTCATTTCCACTATAATCCTCAAATTTTTTATACATAAGAATCATTTAGAGTACCCCGGATGTAGGTGATTTTCTTGATCCGGCGGAGAATGAGCAAGTCGACATGGAGACCATTGCTTCCCTATAAGCGGCAGCTCCTAGGACCACTCGCCATGGTCATTTATGAGTTCATCTCTCCAATTCTTATGACCTTACTGCAATCAGTCATTTCCGCTCTAAATCGAGTTGTTTGGAGTACCTAGTTAATGATGTCTCTCCTGTGCGAATTAATGGACCCTCGAGAGGCCAGCTATATGCCTTTTAGTAGGATTGATTCCAGTTTTCATGCATTTTGGATCAGAAATATAGGAAGACTTTCCTTTTTGAGTCACTCTAGTATTTTTTATTGCATTTGGTTCCTTCTGGACGCTTTGGTCTCGTGGGTCATTTGGGATATCTTTTGGTCTTAGCCAAATACTAGTGGAGGTCAAGAGCTCTCTTTCTAGTGCCACAATTTGCAATTGGTTAAGTCTAGAATGATGGCTCGTAGACTTCGCACCACCTCCCGCCATGGAAATAGAGGAAGAGGGCATCATGGCAGAAGTAACCATGGTGGTTTAGCAGACAATGGTTATGATAATTCCATCCCACACTATCCGAGAGAAATTATGGATGATTAGGAAGAAAAAATGGCTTTGCATCAATTGGTTAGTCAAAGAGCTCGTATCAGGCGAGGGAATTATTGTTTGGTCAAGAATTCATTGGCCCAACTCCTGTTACAGTCTTACGATTTCTCGCAAGGGAATTCTCCAACCCCCTCTCCTTACCTTTCTCCAGCTCTAGCTCTTCATTCGTCACCCTCTGCAACTGCTTCTCAAGTTTCCAAACCGATAGTGCAACAAGGACCTCATCTAGGAAAGGAAGTTCAATAGCCTTTGGACAAAATAAACATAGCTTCAACCAATGGACACAAGCGCAAGCATGTGGATGGAAAAGGCATGGTGAAACTCTCCTCATTCCTGAAGATGGCACCTCTTCTAGCAAAATCAGTTCGTGACAGTACCTTCAGCTCTAAGGACTATCGTAGGAGATTCCAGACAATGCCAACACCATCTACAAGTCCAAGTAACTCTGTTGTTTTTTCCTTTTTCTCCTTAGTTAGTTGTTCGTTTCATGTTGATAAACACTTGGCATTTGGTCCACAGTACATGTCGTATTTTTTGTTATTTTCGTAGTTTTTTTAATAGTTGCCACTTGAGGCCTTTTGTAATGATCTCAAACTTGAACTAGTTTAGTAGGTCTCTAGCTATAGTCTGTTTTGTAGCCTTGGGTATAGGAAGTCATACTTTGGTTCTCTACTGGTTGTCATGGATCGGTGAGCAGCTCAAGTGGGCTCTAATACTTCTTCTGCATGTACTATTTTCTGTATTTTAATATAATTTTTCTATGGAGCTTACAAAAAAAGAAGAATCATTTAGAGTAGATCAAATATTTCATTTAATCTAAGATTTCACATTGCATTTAGGATAGTATTGCATCTCCATATTGCATAAGCATTCCCCTACATCCACATAATTTCATTGAAACAATCATAATGGTCGTTGATCCATAACCTAGATGGATTCTTGATTCTAAATAATGTGAGGCCTAATTGGCCCCTTACATTGGGGAGAATTCCTTCAAATTGCACAAGGAAATTCCTCCCTACCAATAGGTGATATTCCTTAAGGATATTCTTTCGTGCATTTCTTTAGAGGTGTCTAGTTTAGTTCTATTGATTCATCTCCTTGTTTATTTTGTCTCAAGACTCTAGTAATACAAACTTCCTTCCTGAGCTAATTAATTTCTTGGCTTGGTAGACAATTACCGAACATATTTTAGGTTTACCATTACGTGAATTAAGGATGGAGGATTATCTATCTTTTGCTAGACATTCATTGGTCTTCTCTCCTCATGAATATTGCATACTTCATGTATATTTTGGGGTTCTTAAACACTATAGCATACACATCAAGTGGAATCACATATTCCTAGACTTCATTAATATTGTTTTCACCTATGAAAAAATTGATCTTATATTTCATAGTGACTCTAATCTCTACGTCATTATTTATTGATGACAATCGGTATGGACAAGGATGGTAATGAACTTTAAATCCAAGATTAATATTCACAATATCCTCTTTTATGAGGTTGGCTTATGGATTGGAGTCTTAAATAGAGAATTCACCTTTGTCTTCTTCATTTAAATCTTTATATGGAAGAATTTTATGATCTCCTTATTTTCCTCCATATGGAAGCTACTCATGTTCACCTCCCTTTACAATGTACTACACAAAAATTTTCATATACATATGAGTTTCTCTCTACCTGGTTACTTGAATCCATTCCTAACATGTTCTTCTTCTTAACCTCCTTGCAATTTATTGAATTTGCTTTGTATGTAACTTCTAGAAACTTATCTTATGTATGGCCATGAATGTTACAGTGGTTGCTTGGATCCTTGCATTGATATGTAGTGCAAAGAAGCGTTATTACCCCTTCCTTTCCGCTCCTTCTCTCCCTACTTGCATGGACCTAGTTGGTTTATTTTCTCAGGACCACATAGGTCTCATTTTAGCTTATATATCTCCAAATAATGTGCTTTCACATAGACTTCATAAATGGTCTTAGATTTAGGGAGAATCGCTTACCTCCTTGAATCATTGTGGAGTCCACGGTCCAGATACTTGAGTAATTTAATACATTTGATTTCTTGGGACATATTCCCAGGGAAATTGATTGTTCTATGATCTCAATGGTGTACTCTTGCACACTCTGCCCTTTCTTATACTAGTGGAAGTGCCAATAGATCCATTGGTCCTTTTCATATCCAATAGGGTAAAACTTAAGCTTAATGAAGGTTTTAAACATCACCCACTTGGTTACCAATGGATCACCCTCTATTTTGAGTGTATGCTTATGACTTTCCCACCAATTTTCGGCATGGCCTTCTCCTACACTATGTAGTACACATAAGTAGACTTCTAACTATTTCAATCATTGATTCCACTTTACAACATTAATCTCACCTTGGTAGGGCTTAATGTTCATTTATGCTTCTAATTTTAACATAGTCTTTGAAGTTGTGATGTTGGAACTTGTTCTCTATTTCTCTAGCTCCTTCTAACAATATAAAAGAGAAACTACAACAATAAAAAGAAGACACAATGACATGAGATCATGAGATGCACCCTAAGTAACTCAATGTGTAAGCCTAATAAGAAGATGAGGAATGTGCTTTGCTCTTTTGTTATTATATAGAAAGAAACATGGACTCACTATGGATTTACAATAAACATTGTAAAGCTGTCAACTATTTTATAGAATATTAAATTAATACAATAGGAAGAAACCCACCCACTATTTAACATGTTCTCATACTCTATGGTTAGGGTTTCTACATGCCCCAACTCTTAACTAGGGTTAAGGTTTTAGACCCTTTCTAATATTCCTAAAATTCTACACATTACTAATTCTACATGTGATTAATGAGCTTTGACATGGCATCCACTTGGTATTGTAGTGGTCAAAGCATACATCAACTTGTGGGATACATAACTTTCTCATATAAACTCTTTGAACTATTTGAAAGTAGAACGAAGTCAAAGGGATAGTACTGTTGTTTGCACATTTCTACCCAAAAACATTAACTTAATGCCTAAAACAATCTCTCAAAGTTTTAAAACCCTAATTTTTCAAAATAGGATTTATCCCTAAAATGGACCTTATAATTCCATGACTCCAATTTTCCAGTCCAAAATATACTTGTTTGAATAACATGCATATCCACACAGACCGAACACCAAGGATGTCGCTCACACACAAAGATCATAGATTGGTACACCAATGTTTTGAGGTGGTTAAAACCACCTAGAGGGAAATAGTCCACGGCCCTGGCCAAGCTTCTGCAAGCCATTTATTATGTAGAATAAATAATATTACATGAGATTCTCTCAATGATGGATCATTAAGCAAGTGACCCTCCATGCTTTTTAAATAGAGATCATGGAACAATCAGGTGTTAATACACGGATCAAGTATCGTTAATATCGAGAGAATTTGAACTATCAGATCACTTTATATCATGACCGTTGGATTACATATATACAAATGCATACCTAACGGATATATTAGACCAAGTTGAACTTCACTAACTCCCAAGTGTCAAAAATATCCTAACATCCCCCCTTAAGAACAACTTGGGATAGGATTGAAGGATTTACAAAGGTGACACAAAATTAGGAGAAGGAAGGAGGCATTAAAGCCTATCCTCCCTTAATGACAACTTCCTGTACCCCTATCATAGTTTGAAGTTTGGAAAACTTCGCTTCTGTAAGAGACTTGGTGAAAATGTCTACAACTTGATCATTTGTTTGACAATAGCGCACTTCAAGAATATGATCCTGGAGGAGCTTTCTAATGAAGTGCATGTGAAGTTGAATGTGTTTGTTGCGCTAATGTTGAACTAGATCTTTAGATAACTGAATGTAACTCTAACTGTCACACCATAGTGTGGTTGGATGCTGCTGCTGGAACCCAAACTCTAAAAGGATCTGTCGAAGCCACATGGATTTCGAACTAGCACGAATAGATGCATGGTACTCGGCTTCGGCTGAAGAAAGAGAAATTGCACTTTGTTTCTTAGAATCCCAAGAAATAGGTCCTAAACCTAGAGTGAATACATATCCTATAGTAGACTTCTAATCATCAGGGTCACTAGCCCAATTGGAATAAGTGTAACCAACTAAAGAAGGATTCCCCCCCGAACTGTAATGTATCACGAACTGAACTGTACCTTGAACATACTAAAGGATTCTTTTTGTTGCTTTCCAATGACTTTCACGAGGGCATTGCATATACCAGGAAACAAGACCAACATAATGAAAGGTCGGGATGGGTGTGAGTTAAGTACAAGATGCTACCAACAAGCTGACGATACATAGTAACATCTACTTCGGGTGTTGAACAAGTGGTAGAAAGTTTGACTCCAGACTGGAAGGGAGAGGGAGCAGGTTTACAATATTCCATGTGAAAATGGTGGAGAAGATCAGAGGCATACTTAGAATCAGAAAGGGAAATACCTTTCTGAGTTTGAAATACTTGGAGGCCAAGAAAATAGTGCAAGTCTCCAAGGTCTGTCATTTCAAACTACTGCTTAAGACTTAACTTCACATGGTGTATAAATTTAGGGTTACTACCAGTAAGTATTAGGTCATCAACATAAAGGACTAGGATTATAAGATGGTCATTGACTTTCTTGGTATAGACATTAGAATCAGAATGGCATATAGAAAAAGCAGTATCTAGAAGAAAATTGTCAATTTTAGCATACCAAGCCCAATGGGATTGCTTAAGGCCATAGAGAGATTTCTTAAGGTGGAAAACAAGACTTGAATCGGACTGAATGTAGCTAGGAGGTTGTTCCGTGTAGATTTATTCTTGCAAATCCTCAAACAAGAAGGTGGATTTAACATCCATATGATGAAATTCCCAATGAAAAGATGCGGCAAGGGAAAGAACAAGGTAGATGGAATTCATTTTACCTAGCGGTGCAAAGGTTTCGGTGTAGTCTATGCCTTCAACTTGAGAGAATCCTTTAGCAACTAGTATTTCCTTATGTTTGTCAATACTGCCATCTAGTTCATATTTGGTTTTGTAAAGCCACTTACATCTGACAAATTTCTTGCCTTTGGGAAGAGGAACAAGATCCAAAGTGTTATTTTCCAATAAGGAGTTGTATTCTTCAATATCCATTGTTGCATCCCAATCTGGATGGTCATAAGCTTCTTCAAATGTCTCTAGATCACATTTTTTTGTAACTTGAGCCGGAAGTAATGAGGTTCACTGAAACTAAGAGCGAGTATGATGCCGATATGTAGGATCACCGAAAAGATCACCTGCAACTTCTCTAGTAGAACAAAATCATTTAAAAATCTATGAAGATGCTACTGGAGGAGGTTGAGTAGGAGGAGGAGGATTTTCATCCTCGTTGTCATCATCATCTGAATAAGTAACCAGAGTAGGACAAATATCAAGAGGTGAATAAAAAAAAGAAGATGATGGCACGAGCACCTAATTAGGCTCGCAGGACAATATATATTCATCAAATTTGACGTCTCTTCTTATAATTATACCATGAGAATGTGGAAGAAGAATCATATAGCCTTTGACATCTTCAGAATAACCAACAAATATGCACTTTTCACTTTTAGGCTACAATGCTTTCTGTTTTTCATTTGGAATATGAGCCCATGCTTCACTACCAAACACACAGAAATGACTAACATCTCGTTTAATTTTAATACATGCTTCTTTCGGTGTAATTCCTTGTAAATATTTAGTGGGGGTGGGATTAATTATATAATTTGCACAATTTATAGCTTCAACCCAATATGGAAGACTTGGTCCTTTAGCTTGGAGCATACAATTATCCATTTCTTTTAGAGTGCGGTTCTTCCTTTCAGCTACACCATTTTGTTGTGGTGTATATGGAACAATATGTTTTTGTTGGATTCCTTGTTTACTGTAGAAAGTAGGGAACTTGTTGTTAAAAAATTCTTCCCCATTATCATATCTTAAGTTAAGAATTTGATGACCAGATTGTTTCTTAACAAGGGCCTTATAGGCCAAGAACATGCCAAAAACTTTGCTCTTAAGTTTTAAGAAATAAACCCAAGTGCGTATGGAGTAATCATCAATTAAATTCAAGAAGAATTTGAAACCAGAGAATGAAGTAGAAGGTAGAGGACCACACAAGTCAATATGCACAAGATGCAAAGGAGTTAAGGCATGCCAAGAGGCACATTTGTCAAAACTGTCCCGATGATGTTTTCCGAGTACACAATTGGAACAAACACCATCCTTGCAAGAGACCATATGAATACCTATCACCATATTTTAATTACATAGTTGTTGCAATGAGCGATAATTCAAGTGACCAAATCGCTCATGCCAAAGCTTTCTCAATTCATCACTATGAGCAACAAAAACATATGGAAGTGAAGATGACCCAAAGTTGTCAAACTTGTACAACCTGGTAATATCATCAATTGTTTTAGTAGCTAATACATGTTGCAGATCCTTTAAATTTCTAATTACAACTTGGTGAGGTGAAAACTCTACGGTTTTACCTTCACGGGAATGAGTGATCTGGTATACTGATAAAAGATTACATGAAAGAGTAGGAACACATAATACATCATTAAATTGTCCATTGTCTAGATGAACAGTTCCAGACCCTTCAACACTAAGTGATTTATCATCACCAACAAATATTTTTTTGGTGTTACAATTATTTAAATAAAAAAATATGCCTCTATCCTTAGCCATATGATAAGATGCTCCAAAATATATAAGCCACTCATTTGAAGAAGAACAAGAAGATGTTGTAAGTGCAAAACCATAGGCTGAAAGTGTTTTTCCTGAAGATGAAGTTGAGCAAGAATCAAGTTGAATTTGATGCTTCTTCATTTCTGCTTCCAGAGCTTCCATCCACTTAAAACACATTGACTCTTCATTCCCATTGCGATTAAAAAAGTTACAATGTCTTTGTGTCTTCTTTCCTTTAAATTTGGAAGCCTTACAAGTTTAGGAGAATTTTGAGGCTAAACATAGATTTAGGACCCTTGTTATTTTGATTGTTCTTCTTTGGATTCTTGGAATTTTCGGACCATGCGGCTGCTGAGCTACTAAAGCTTTGTGATAAGTACTGGCAGTACTAATTAGTCCAAGATGTAAGAGTTTTTCTTGTTCTCTTATTAAAGAATCACAAAACACATCAAAATAGAGAGCTTTGTATTGATCTCTTGAAGAAAGAAGAGCTTCTCTAGTGGAATGAAATGTTGAGACAAACACAGAATATGCAGGCCCCAACTTGGAAAGAATGGCATAAATAAGGCCACCATCTGCCTTTGTGACTTTATATGCAACCAATAAGACTCTAAGAGTCTTAAACTTTGTTATAAAATATTCTGTGCAAGAGAAATTATTAGGATCTAATGTAAGCAACTCACTCTCAAGATGATGAACTCTAATCTCATTTTTAATACCAAAAACAATATTTATCTTTTGCCAAGCATCATCCGGTGCATGAATGCCTTGAAGATGAAACTTCAGATCATAAGAAACTAACAAACCAATCAAACCACGAGCCGAATCATTTCTATTTTCCCATTTTTCTAGTTTATCGAGATCAAAGGGAGGATTGTCCATGCCAAGGGTAAGTCTATATAACCTTTTGCTTCTAAGAATACCTTCCATACGAGACTTCCATACAAAATAGTTTGTACCGGTAAGAAGCATATCATTTAAAATTTCCATTCTGAAATAAATATGACTTCAAGGGTGACAAATAGCTCGAAAAAAAAATAGAGCTCGAAAAAATAAGTTGTTTAAAAAAAACGGCACTGCAATCAGTTTCCGAATGAAAAAGTGATGCCCTTTTAAAAAAAAAGTGAAAGAGCGTCCAAGGGACCACATGTAAGTGGAGGCAAGTGCACAGAAATAAGAGTTTAAAAAAAAAACCCTTACTCCTAACTTCACTCCTAAGCTCACTTTTACAAAATAAAATTCGTTTATGTGTCTTACTTTTATAAATAAGTGAAGGTCACTTTTACATAAAATTGCTACAAAGGGAAGCAAAAACAACTTAAAAATAAAATGAAACTTTTTTTATTTTATTTTAAAGTTGCTTTATAAAAGAAAAAAGGAAAAAATGAATTAGAAGGAATAAAGTAACTTTTGAGCTTTTAAGTGACTTGTTTTTTTTTTAATATATGAGATCACTTTTACAATAATGCAACAAATAATAAGATAATTTGAACTTAAGACCTGTAATACCTTATTTTGACCCTGATGGTATATTGGTTTTTATGTAAATATTGTATACATGCGATGTATGTTTACCTAGCGTGGAGCTCAAGGCCAAGGCCCCACTAGTGTATGTTCGGATTTTATTTAAAATGGACAAGTATTTGACATTTTGTTATCCATGTGCTATCAAGCCATGGGATATTGTAAATTGATGTAAATATTAATATTTCAATAAAATACAAAAACTGGCTATGGAAGCAACTAATCAGAGGGGGCCATGTGTATTCCATTAGGGAGTGGTGACGGAGTTGTAGGGCTGAACCATAAACTGCCAAATGTCATCTTGAGAACTCATTTGACTCCCTTTGATGACATTTAATTATGTGTAAGAAAGTTGTTAAAGAATTCAGTCCATGGCTTCAATGGAGCATGGGAAGCCCAGAAATTTGTATGGCAGGTATGGGCTCTTTTTTTCTTGTACCACAAGTCACCCTACTTCATGGGAATTGGTTCTTCCTCATTCTCATTCCATTGTTGAACATCCCAGCATCAATTTTCATCGATTACACATGCCCAGCAGTGAAAAAAACTAGAAATCGTAACTTTGCAAAAACCCACGTTTTGAAGTACCATAAATGCCCAGAATCTGGGATTGATAGTGAAATCCAATGGGGGATCCATGGATATGAACCTTGGGGCAAAATTGAGAGTATTAGATACCCCAAAATCCATTGGAAAACCCAGTTTTTATAGCCCAAAAATCTAGTGACGGGATTGAGTTATTTGATGACAAAATTATGAGAAATCCAAGTGTGAATGATTGAACAGAGGCTGGGTTTGCTTGATAAACCCAGTGAAGGCTGGAATCTCAAGGAATTAACAACTATACCTTTTTATGCCCACCCTGAATAGCACTAGAGAGAAGGGATGCCTGAGGGATTGTGCAGTAGAGAAGGGGACCTTCCTTGCATTGGGTGAGGTAAGTATTGTGGGTGCCATGACTGTTGAGTTCATTTGAGATGCCTGTAGCTCTGTGGTTGAGCTCACTGGATTGACATCCTCCTCCTTTGCTTATTGCATGCTTGATAAACCCAACTGTGTGTTGGCTTAGCATGACTATTTGAGTGAAACCATGGCTGTGAGTGAGCCTGTTTAGTTCCTCCTTAGTGGATACACAACCGAGCTTGGGGGTGATCTTTCAACTAAAAGAATATAAGCTGGACAATGATCTATGGTTGGGTGGAATGTTTCTCTCACATAGCTAGTTGTTTGGACAGCTTCACCTCGAAGATAAGTGTTCTCCGTGGTTTAAATTATATGCATTCTGTGTTCTGCAATGTATTAGTTCTAAATGATAATTATTCATGTTAATGGATTGAAATGATTATCTTAATATGGTTGATATGAAATCTATGGATAGTATTGGAATGGGATTGATTCTCTCCATGTTGAATCATCCTATGCTTGTGATAGATACATTGATGCATTACCGTTTGTGTGTGTGCAACTATGTTTTAATTCTGTTGTGTAATTTCAGTATGCATTGTATTTAAATGGTAAAATTCAGTCTTATGGATTTGGGGAAGAATCAGACACCCCCATGTTATAGTCATGTTCCCTCTGTGGTTTGGAATGATGGGAGGGGACGTGACAGAGTGGGATCAGATCCCATGTTGCAGCACTAGGGCTGCTTAGGCCAAACTCTGAGTTTGCAGGAAGATATTAGAACATTTTAATGCCGCATTGAGGAAATTTGGGAGGCATTTTGGAATGGAAAAATGGTAGGATCATAGTTCTCAGATGTGGCAGAGGACCACATAATTGCATAGAGCTCTGCAATATCTTTCCAACAGTACCAGACTCGTTTTAGTTGGTTAAGGGACGAAGGAGATATGAACCCCGCAAGTTGTAGGAATGGAGGTGCTTGCACAGTTCCGGATTGCGGGAACGAGGATTTCAAAAAATTTGCTTTTTGGATTTCCGCAATTCTGCACCCGCAATTGCGGATCGCGGGATTGTGAAAAAAGTTAAAATTTCGTAATTGCGACTTGGCTTTCCA
The DNA here is from genome assembly GCA_027924585.1 of Larix kaempferi. Lineage (NCBI taxonomy): Eukaryota > Viridiplantae > Streptophyta > Pinopsida > Pinales > Pinaceae > Larix > Larix kaempferi. The sequence goes on along the minus strand of BSBM01000771.1, from coordinate 11,738,889 downwards.
CACCCACAATTGCAAAATTGTGGGATTACGGGTTGCGAGATTGCAAAAACGTTAAGTTTTCGAACTTGCATTCTGGCTTTCCACACCCGCAGTACAGATTGCAGGATGGAGTAGTCCTGGGTTGGAAAAATTAGCATTTTCGCACCCGCAATACGGATTGCAGGATTACGGGAGTCCGAAACTCGATTTTTGGATAACAGGAGCATGTGGAATCAGAATTGGATGAGTTCAGTGGCATTCTGAGGCCATTAACGAATGCCATGAAAGGTCCATTGAAGATCCCGAGCCCATTATGCTCCAATTTGGCATAAAATTTGAATTAATGGTTTTTATAAATCAGTGTCCCGACGCTTGACAGAAGGTCGGATTGAGCTGAAACTGATATGGAGTGGTCATGGAGCAGGAGCGATGTTAAGTTTGGAATTTTGGAGCCAAACTCCAAAAGATGTGGAGTCGGGATAAGTAAGAAGGTCAAAAAACACTATTCCGAACCACTTTTTCAAGATTTTGAAAAGCTTGCAGTGGATGAAAGAGACATTAGATGAAGGATTTAAGAAATTTACTTAACTCAACATTTCTTATTCTCATTAAAACAGACAATTCACATTAGACAAAGATTTTTCTGAAATGCACTGTTTGGGAAATAGCCATTTTTGGCCCAAAATTTGAAATTTTGGAAAATGTTAAAAGTGAAAAGTAGTCCAACCTAGAATTTTATAGAAGATGAATGGTGCATCGGAACAGAGATCTGCAAGTTGTTGATTGTTCCCTGTTGTATGGACTAACTTTACCTGGTAGAAAAGTTTTCCTGAATCTTTCTAGATTTGTTTCTACAGGTGGCTGAAGTTTGCAGTTCAGGATATTTTACAACTGTGTAAAAATACAGAATTTTGGTAAAAAATGTCATTTTTGAAGTAATGTAGTTCCCACACCCGAAGTCGGAATGAAGCACATGGATAGGAATTGGAAGTCTTATCCAGCATGAATGGGCAAAAGAAATGAACGCATAACAATTATGTGAATTATTCCATGAGTTAATTCTGTTAAAATATTGATTTTTTTATGTTTCTACAAGCATTCCTAAGATGTCTAACAAATATTTTCATAATGCACAGTGCTTGCAGCTCATAAGATTTAAATAATTGTAGCAGAAGCAACATACAGGGAAGAAGGTCTTCAAAGAAAAATGGGGACCATAAATGATGCTCATGATCCTTATGAGCATGATGAAGATGTGCTAGGATAAAATGTGCAAGAAGGGAATGCTGATACTGAATCTAATGGGAGAAGGGAGCAAATAAATCCTCATAATTTGGTTGAAACCATGGTGAGCTTCAATGAAAGATTGATGAAGGCTCAGGAAGAGCAAACCCAACTCAATGTAGTTATTTTGCAAAGCCTCACTGATATGCAGCAGATGATAAACCTTAGGTCCAACCCAAGCAATGTATTTGAAGAAGGAAGAGATGCAAAGAGTCGCTCTAGAGGTCGTTCAAAGAAGAGGACTCCAAGCCCAATGAAGAGTTTTGTGAGCACGAAGCATAGAACACCTTCCTCTAGATCTTATTCTAGCAAATCATGTGACTCCAGAGGCTCTTAAAGAAGTCCAAGGCATATGCCCAGGAGATTTGATGGAAGAAAGAAGTTCAAAGGAATTCCACAGGGAGAATTCAGAAAGGCAAGGCCTCCCACATTTTATGTAGAAGACAAGACTGGCCAAGAGGCAGAGGCATGGCTTCTTGGAATGAAGAAATATTTCAGAATTCAGGACTACTCAGGAAATGAAAAGGCCAGAATTTCCATTTACAATCTAAATGGTAGAGCTTCAATTTGGTGGAAGCACCTCTTGCAAGTGAAAGGGATTAGTGAAAGGAAGATCAACTCGGAGAGATTTAAGAAGTACTTCAAGGAAAAATATCTTTCTGCTAGGTATTATGACAATAAGAGAAAAGAGTTCAATGCACTCAGGTTGGGGCAGGAATCTATGGAAGAGCATGTCCACAAATTTTTGGAATGGTTAAGCTATGTGGACTATATCAAAGATGAGAGAGTAAAAATCCAATGCTTCCTTGGATGTCTATCTCAAAGTTTCAGAGATAGGATTGAGTTTGTTAATCCACCAAGTCTTGATGAATCCATTAGGATGGCAATGCATTGCTATGAGCAGAGTAGAGGAAAATCAGAGGTTCATCCAACATGGAAATAAAATCTAAGAGGGAGGTTTGATCAAAAGTTAGCCCAAAACCTTTCCACAAGGGAAGCAAGCAAGTAGTGGATTCAAGCCAGCAGTAGCAGCAAAAAAGACATCAAAATGGCCACTTTAGTGTTAGGGATGTGGAAAAAACCACATGCTAAAGGATTGTCCACATCGGAAGGGGAATCCCCGGAGCTTGCACAACTTAAAGGGATCAGCTATAGTGGAGGATATGGCAAGGGCAATGCCTCGAATTTATGTAGCGTTGGATAATCATCAAGCAGACTATCAATCATCAGTGGTGGAAGTTGAAGGTAAGATTGCTAAGCAATCTATTTATGTTTTTATTGATCCAAGATCTACTCATAGTTATGTTTCTCCAAAAGTGGTTGAAGGTTGTTCTCTTAGAAAAGTGAAGCATAATAAGTCTTGGCTAGTTCAATTAGCCACAAGGACCAAGACAAAAGTAAGTGAGGTAGTGGTGGAGTGCCCCATAAAATTGAATGGACTCTACACACATGCATAATTAAATGTATTAACATTAGGATCTTATGATGCCTTAATTGGCATGGATTGGTTGGAAAGACATAGGGCCAAGTTATATTGTTATGAGAAAGCACTTGAATGTATTGATGAAGAGGGAAGACAAAGATTGGTAGAGGAATTCCCATGCAAGTTTTAGTAAGACAGATTTCAACATTATAGTTGAAAAAGTTTTATAAGAAAGGTTTCCAATTATATACAGTTCATACGTCAGATTCGTTAGAGGACAAAGGACCAATGATAGAAGACTTCCCATTGTTGCAAGAATTCCAAGATGTGTTTCCGGATGAAGTGTCGGGATTACCACCAAAGAGAGATATTGATTTCACCATCGATCTTTTTCTGGGGGTAGCACCAAATTCCAGAGCTCCTTATATAATGAGTACACCGAAATTGGTAGAGTTGAAGATGTAGCTACAAGAGTTAATGGACGTTGGTATATCAGGCCTAGTGTGTCTTCTTGGGGAGCATCGATGTTATTTGTTAAGAAGAAGGATGGGACTTTAAGGTTGTGTATCAATTACAGACAACTTAATAAAGTGACAGTCAAGAACAAGTATCCATTGCCAAGAATTGATGACTTGTTTGATCAAATGAAGGAAGCTAAGGTGTTTTTAAAGATTGACCATAGGTCTGGATATCATCAAGTGAGAATTAAAGAAGAAGTCATTCACAAGACAGCTTTTAGAACTAGATATGGTCATTATGAGTTCACTGTGGTGCCATTTGGTCTCACCAATGCAACTACTACATTCATGTGTCTCATGAATAGTGTATTCAACAAATATTTGGATAAGTTTGTGATTGTGTTCTTGGATAACACTCTTGTCTATTCAAGGAATGAAGGATAACATGAGGAGCATCTAACGATGGTGTTGCAAGTCCTTAGAGAACATCGGTTGTATGCCAAGTTAAGCAAGTGTGAGTTTTACCAAAAGAGGGTTCAGTATTTGGGTCATGTCATTTCAGAAGAAGGTATTGTAGTGGATCCATAAAAGATTGAAGCCATAATGGATTGGACTAATCCCAAGAATGTTTCAGATGTTAGATCTTTTATGGGCCTTGCTAGTTACTATAGAAGGTTTATTAAAGGCTTCTCCAAGATAGCTCATCTAATCACTTCATTGCAAAGGAAGAATATCAAGTTTATATGGTCTAAAAAATGTGAGAAAAGTTTTCAGCAGTTAAAGGAGTTACTTATCAGCGCTCATGTTTTGAAGATAACAGATCCAATGAAGGATTTTGTAGTGTGCACAGATGCTTGCATTGAAGGGCTAGGTGGTGTGCTCATGAAAGAAGGATTTGTGATTTGTTATGAGTCAAGGAAATTAAAATAACATGAAAAGAATTATGCCACACATGATTAGAATTAGCAGACATAGTACATGCTCTCAAGATGTGGAGACATTATTTGTTGGAAAGAAGATTCGAGCTTAGAACATACCACATGGGCTTGAAGTATTTGTTTGATCAACAAACTTGAATGCTAGGCAAGCTAGGTGGATGAAATTTCTTTGTGAATTTGATTTTGAAATTAAGCATGTAAAAGAGAAAGAGAATAAGGTTGCAGATGCCCTTAGCAGAAAATTTCATGTTGCAGCAGTAAGTATGTGCAAATCAGATTTGAAGACAAGAGTCCTTGAGGCTCAAACTAGTGATGAAACTTACCTTCAAATTAAAGAAAAGTTGCAGCAAAAAAATATAGATGAAAGGTGTGCAGGATATCGGCTTGGTGAAGACAATATCCTCATCTACAGAGATAGACTGTACATTCCAAATAGTGCAGATTTGAAGAAGCTAGTGATGGATGAAATACATCAAATGCCATACTCTGGACATCCAGGATATCAAAAGACTATAATAGTAGCAAGAAAGCAATACTTTTGGCATGGTATGAAGAGAGACATAGCTGAGTATATTGCTAGGTGTCAAAAGTGCCAACAAGTCAAGGAAGAGCACCAACATCCAACAGGATTGTTGTAGTCCTTACCCATTCTGAAGTGGAAGTGGGAAGTGATCTCTATGGATTCTATAACAAGTCTGCCCATGACAGTGAAGAAGCGTGATTCAATAATGGTTGTGGTGGACAATCTATCGAAGGTATCTCACTTTATTCCATTCAAGTCCACTCACAAGGCTAATGAAATTGAAAATATCTTCATGAGAGAGATATTTAGATTGCATGCATTGCCCAAGGCAATAATTTCTGATCGGGATACGAAGTTCACTTCCAATTTCTGGAAAGGATTATTTTAGGAATTGGGAATTAAATTGAATTTTAGTACAACATATCATCCTCAAACAGATGGTCAAACTGAGAGGGTGAATCGGGTTCTTAAAGATATGCTGAGAATGTATGTGATGGATAAACCATCCAAGTGGGAGGATTACTTGCACTTGGTAGAATTTGCATACAATAATGGACATCATGCATCATTGGGAATGAGTCCATTTGAGGCATTGTATGGTAAAGGATGAAGGACTCCAGTGAATTGGGATAGTCCGGTGAACAGGGTAATGCTTAGGCCAGAGATGATCAAGGAAATGGAACAGGAAGTTGTCAAGATCAGGCAGAATTTAAAGGCAGCTCAGGACATGCAAAAGAGTTATGCAAATTTGAAAAGAGTGCATAAGGAATTTCAGAATGGGGATCATGCTTATTTGAAAGTGAAACCAAGGAAAAGTTCTCTGATGGGAAGTTGTGCCAAGTTGGCACCAAGATATTATGGGCCATTTGAAATCCTAGATATGATAGGACCGGTTGCATATAGAGTTGCATTTCCTGCTAATATAAGAGCTCGTAATGTTTTCCATGTATTTTTTGCTTAATAAGTATGTACATGATCCTCATCATATGATTGATTGAAATGTGATACAGGTGGAACTTGAGGGAGAGTTCCAAGTAAAGCCTATGTGCATCCTCGACAAGAAGGTCACATTGCTCCGGAACAGAGCCATCAGGTAGGTAAAGATTCAATGGGAGCACCTTAGTCCCGATGTGGTCCTGATGAGGCTACATGGGAGCTTGAGGATACCATGAGAGAGGCATTTCCATTTTTGTTTAGTCTTAAGAACACCGAGGACGGTGTTGTTCTAAGGGGGAGGGGAATGTAATACTCCATTTTGACCCTTATGGTATATTGGCTTTTATGTAAATATTGTATACATGCAATGTATGTTTCCCTAGCATGGATCTCAAGGCCAAGGCCCCACTAGTGTATGATCAGATTTTATTTAAAATTGACAAGTATTTGACATTTTGTTATCCATGTTCTATTAAGCCATGGGATATTATAAATTGATGTAAATATTAATATTTCAATAAATACCAAAATTTGCTATGGAAGCAACCAATCAGAGGGGGCCATGTGTATTCCACTAGGGAGTGGTGAGGGTTGTGGGGTTGAACCATAAGCTTTCAAATGTCATCTTGAGAACCCCTTTGACTTCTTTTGCTGACATTTAATTCTATGTAAGAAAGTTGTTGAAGAATTCAGTCCATGGCTTCAATGGAGCATGGGCAGCCCAAAAATTCATATGGCAGGTATGGGCTCTATTTTTCTTGTACCACAAGTCACCCTACCTCATAGGAATTGGTTCTTCCTCATTCCCATTCCATTGTTGAACATCCCAACATCAGTTTTCATCGATTACACATGCCCAACAGTGAAAAAAACCAGAAATCACAACTTTGCAAGAACCCACATTTTGAAGTGCCATAAATGCCTAGAATCTGGTATTGACAATGAAATCCAATGGAGGATTCGTAGATATGAACCTTGGGGCGAAATTGAGAGTATTAGATACCCCAAAATCCATTGAAAATCCTAGTTTTTATAGCTCAAAAATCCAATGGCGGGATTGAGTTATTTGATGACAGAATTGAGAGAAATCCAAGTGTGAATGATTGAACAGAGGTTGGGTTTGCCTGATAAACCCAGTGAAGGCTGGAATCTCAAGGAATTAGTAGCTAGACCTTTCTATTCCCACCCTAAATAGCGCTAGAGGGAAGGGGTGCATGAGGGACTGTGCAGCAGAGAAGGGGACCTTCCTTGTGTTGGGTGAGGTAGGTATTGTGGATGCCATGGCTGTTGAGTTCATTTGAGATGCTTGTAGTTCTGTGGTTGAGCTCACTGGCTTAACATCCTCCTCATTTTCTTATTGCATACTTGATAAACCCAACTATGTGTTGGCTTAACATGACTGTTTGAGTGAAACCATGGTTGTGAGTGAGCCTGTTTAGTTCCTCCTTAGTGGATACACAACCCAGCTCGGGGGTGATCTCTCAGCTGAAAGAATATAGGTTGGACAAAGATCTATGGTTGGGTGGAACGTTGGTCTCACATAGCCAGTTGTTTGGACAACTTCATCTCAAAGATAAGTGTTCTCTGTGGTTTAAATTATATGCATTCTGTGTTCTGCAATGTGTTAGTTCTGAATGATAATCATTCATGTTAATGGATTGAAATGATTATCTTAATATGGTTGATATGAAATCTGTGCATAGCATTAGAATGGGATTGATTCTCTGCATGTTAAATCATCCTCTGCTTGTGATAGATATGTTGATGCATTACCGTTTGTGCCTGTACAAATATGTTTTAATTCCGCTGTGTCATTTCAATATGCATTATATTTAAATGGTAAAATTCAATCTTATGGATTTGGGGAAGAATCAGACACCCCCATGTTACAGTCATGTTCCCTCTGTGGTTTGGAATGATGGGAGGGGACATGATAAGACCTCTTAATAAGTAACTTTTAATCAAGTGAGCTATAAAAAAATATAGAAAATGTTGTGAAGGAGGAGGGTTTTTTTTCTCTTTTTTCTTTGTCGTGCATGTCCCACTGTAACATTCCGAAATTTACAAAAAAATTTAAAATTTTTCGATATAGCTTTAATGCGTAAACTAACTATGTGGAAACATAATAAATGTTTAAATGTCTTTTTGCTGTATTAAATGTTGTGTTGGTCAAGAGTGTAATGTTTGCGACAAGATAATTAATATCTTCATTTTGATATTAAACTCACTCAGCTGTACTTTCACAGTTCTTTTGTCGCTGATCCAATGATATAAGTTTATATGTGTTTAATTATTGTTCTTCTGTTTGATGATGAAGGGGTCCTACAGATCGCCGAGGCTTACTTAGCATTCATGCTAAAGCATTTGAATCATCCTTTTTCGCAAATGCCAAGTAAGAGCTTTAGTGTTTACAACATGTGACTGAAGAGTTTTTCCGTGTCTCCAAAGTCTTAATGATTTAAGAGACATAATGTTGAAAATGCTGTTGGTGAGAACTTCAGTTAGCCTAGTTTGTCAAACAGAAGTATATCAGTTGTACTATTCATAATCCCTATACTAACCTTTTATTAATTTGTTCAAACAATGAATACGATCCGAATATCATAGTTTAACTCTATGTATTGTTATCACGAATATCTATTTGACGCAAATTATGAGAATAATTGTAATACCCCATTTTGACCCTTAGGATATACTAGATTTTAATGTAAATATTATATACATGTGATGTATGTTTTCCTAGCGTAGAGCTCAAGGTCAAGGCCTCGCTAGTGGAAGCTCAAATTTTATTTAAAGGCAAGTATTAGACATTATGTTACCCATGTGCTATTTAGCCATGGAACATTGTAAAAATGATGTAAATAAACATCAAGCAATAAAATACCATAACTGGCTATGGAGGCAACGAATGAGAAGGGGCCATGTGTATCCACTACGGAGTGGTAAGGGGGTTGTGGGATTGAACCATAGGCTGCCATATGTCACCTTGAGAACCCATTTGACTTTCCTTACTGACATTTAATTCTGTTGTAAGGAAGTGGTTGAAGAAAACAGTCCATGGATTTAATGGAACATGGGCAGCCCAGAAATTCGTATTTGCAGGTATGGACTCTGTTTTCCTGTATCACAAGTCACTCTACCTCATGGGGATTGCTTCTTCCTCATCCCCAATCCATTGTGGAAGTCACCAGTATCATTTTTCACCCAAAAAATGAATTGCCAAAAGGGAGAAAAACAAAAAATCGCAACTTTGCAAGAACCCACGTTTTGAATAGCAAAAAATGCCTAGATTTGGTATTGGACATTAAAAACCAATAGGGGATCCATAGATATGAACCTTGGGGCGAAATTGGGACTATTGGCTACCCCGAAATCCATAGGAAAACCCAGTTTTTGCAGCCTAGAAAATCAGTGACGGCATTGAGTTATTCATTAACAGGTTGGTGAGAAATCCAAGTGCGGATGTTTGAACAGAGGGTTGGATTGCTTGAATTTAGCTTGAGATGTTGGTAGTTCTGTGGTTGAGCTCACTGACTTAGCTTCCTCCTCATTTGTCTTTTGTATGCTTGATAAACCCAACTGTGTGTTGGCTTAGCATAGCTGTTGAGTGAAACCATGACTATGAGTGAGCCCATATAGTTCCTCTTTAGTGGATACACAACCTAGCTCGGGGGTGATCTCTCAGCTGAAAGAATACAAGCTGGACAGAGGTCTAAGGTTGGGTGGAACGTTGCTCTCACATAGCTAGTTGTTTGGGCTGCTTCATCTTCAAGATAAGTGTTATCTCTGTGATTTAAATTATATGCATTTTGTGTTTTGCAATATGTTAATTGTCCATGTTTGATGAAATTATATGATTATCCTAATATGGGATCTATGCATGGCATTGGAACTAGATTGAGTCTCTAGATGTTGAATTTATCCTCTGCTATGATATATATGTTATGCATTGCTATTTGTGGGTGTGCAAATCTCTGTGATTTAAGATATATGCATTATGTTTATTGCACTGTGTTAATTCAGAATGATAATTGTTCATGTTAATGGAATTGATATGAAGTCTGTGCATAGAATGAGAATGGGGTGGATTCTCTGCCTGTTGATTTATCATTTGCTTGAGATAAATACGCTGATGCATCTTAGTTTGCAGATTGATTGCGTTTATTTCCGCTGTGTATATATTGATTATGTATTTGCACACAGAATTCTTTTAATTTTTTTATGAATTTCTTAGTAATGAACGAGGCTGAGATTGCCAATAGGCCTGGTAGGTTGGTCACGTTTCCTCCCTTGCATAGTATTGATGGAAGGGGACGTCACAGAGTGGTATCAGAGCTTAAGGTTCAACACTACAGCTGTTGGGATCTTCATCGTTGTGTGTGTTTATATATATAGTATTTGAAGTTAAAATAAATTAGAGAAATCTGAAGATATCATAGCTTCTATTTGATTAAGATGGGAAACACTTCCATGACTATTTTAGGAATTATTTCAAACTTGCTTGCATTGATTTCATGCTATGAAGTGAGGAGGGAGGAAGAAAATCCCTTTTCAAGTTGGATGCTTGCTTTACATTGTTTCCAATGCAGTAGCATTCAATTTTGTATTTGTCTATTTGCCTTCATGGAGGAGAGAAAGGAGGCGCAACCTCTGCCATCTTATATTGTTTGTTGTTTTGTGTTTCATGCTTAACATGAAAGAGGCAATTTTTCTTAATATACTGTTTTGTTGCAAGTATGATCTGTGAGTGGCTTACTCTGTAAAGAAACGAAGAATATATTTCCAGAAAAATTCTAACTATCTTTAAAAATTTGCAGAAAATTTTCTAAGTATTTATGAGTTCTGGAAAAGGCTCTGTCGGCGATTTTAGCGCTAATTTTTGCGCGGCGCTGGCGGCAAAGTTAGCGTTAATTTTTGCGACGCGCTACGATGGCAGAATTAGTGTTAATTTTTACGACGCACTATGATGGCAGAATTAGCGTTAATTTTTGCGACACGCGCGGCGACAAAGTTAAGCATAACTCTGCACGTGCGGCGCTAAGATTAGAATAAATTCTGCGCCAAAAGGGCAGTGAAAAATTTGCAAATTTTTTCTAAGTGTTTCGAATTTTGGGTGCGGCAGCAAAGTTAAGAAAAAATCTGCGCTCACGACACCAAATTTAGCATAAAATCTGTGCAGTATACGGTGCGCGGCGACAGATTTAGGGATAAAATTTGCGCGATGGAGGCTTGCGCGCGATGGCCATTTTGACCTTAAAATTTGCGACACCAGCGTAGAAGATAGGGCTAAAACCTGCGCTGCGACGGGGGGAGTTAAGGTCAAGTTCAGCGATGGTCGCAGAGGTTGAGCCGCAATCAATGATGGGAGGAGCAAGAAAAAAAAAATTATAGAGCCAAAAACTTGATTTTTGGATAGAAGGAGCGGTCGGGATCAGAATGGGATGATTCCTGTGGGGCTCTGAGGCCATTAGCAAAGGCCATGAAAGAACCAGAGAGAGTCCCGAGCCCAGTGTGCCCTAATCTGACAGAAAATGGAGAATAGTGACTTTTGAAAGACGGTGTCCCGAGACTTGACGGAGGGTCAGTTTGAGCTGAAATCGATATGGCACAACCATGGAGCAGGAACAGTGTTAAGTTCAGAACATTGGAGCCAAACTCTAAAGGATGTGGAGTCAGGGTGAACCAAAAGGCCAAAAAGCACTGTTCTAGACCACTTTTTCGAGATTTTGAAAAGCTTGTGGACAGTAAAAGTGACCCTAGATGTTGGAATAAAAAATTATACTGAACTAAACATTTCATATTCTCATTAAGATGGATAGTTTCCGTTAGACGAAGATTTTCCAGAAATGCATAGTCTGGGAGATAGCCATTTTTGGCCAAATTTTGAGATTTTGGGGAAAAAGTGAAAAGTGAGTAGTCAAACCCAGAATTTTATAGAAGATGAATGGTGCATCAAAAAAGAGATCCACGAATTGCTGAACGTTCCTTTCTATATAGACTAACTTCATCCGGTAGAAAAATTTTCGTGATTCCTCATATATTTTCTTCCATAGGTGACTGAAGTTGGCATTCTAGACCAAAATATAACTGTGTAAAAATGTGTAGAATTATTGGTAAAAGTTGTCATTTTTGAAGTGATGTAGTTCCCACACCCGATGTCAGAATGGAGCAAGGGTACAGGCATTGGAAATCTTGTTCAGCAGGAAATAATGGCACATAATCATAGTTCGAATGGAGCTATCGTACACCATAGACAATTGGAGCAGAAAAGTGCCAGTGGTTGTTTTGACAAATTGTTGTCAATATGGGTAAATTCTAGAATTGCATGCCCGAAAGTAACATGCCATGAAATCGAACCAGCTACGATGTGGAAGAGGAAGTCATGCAAAGATGAGGGATTGGAAAGGGAGAATTTCTTAACCCTTGTCTTGCTAATTGCATTTATATTTTATAAGCTTTATGTGCATAAAATTATAGCATGAGAATGCTGAAAATGCAAGAGATTAGATGAGTGGCTTGAATATGCATTAATTGGCATATTAATAAACATTGCACAGTGCATGAGTATATGTTTTGCATGCATATGACACTACATATTGGTAAAAGTTGTGAAGTTTTACATATGCAATGAACCACTAATGGTAAATGCCGTGGTTGATAATCACTATTGAAGTTGGTATTGGTTGTAGGACCAAAGAAAACCAAAGCATGGACACATGTGCTGATGATGTTGTTGCATATGACCAACTACATTATGAGGAAAGGATGGTGTAACAATTCTGTGAGCATGAGGTTGGAAAAATGACCGTGTAGCCTTGGTAAGACATCAACTGATCAGGTAACATCAAGCAATGTTAATGACAGCCATGCAGGTAATGTTTATTGTGCATAAATTGCATAAATGTTGAAAGAGGATTTGGTGAGATCCCTTCAACTATGTTTAAACTATGTTGATTTGGTTTGCATGTGGTATTGAGTGCCTGAATGTGAATGTCAACCTACCGAGTATGGTGAGGTGTGGGTAAGTAAATGCAAGGAACCTTGCGCCCTATAAGTTTCTTAGAAACCTCAATGCATTCATATGAAATATTGCATCATGCCATTTGTATATATTGGTTGTGAGTTTAACAACCAAAGAAAGTAAAGACTTATAGTCATGCTGTGGTAGTACATGCCATATGAGACAACCATGGTTAGGCCATAATATGCCGGAATGCATAGTATCCCTAGATTAACGCAAGGTAGCATTGAGTAGATATGCATTAAGAGATTTTATAAATCTTGTGGTTTTGCCTTGAATGAATGCATTTGAAAATATTTTGTAAACATCATAGATGTGCACGCATGTGTGTGGATGCACATGTTGTGATGCATTGTGCGAATACACAGTTGTTATGTGTATAATTCATTGTGATTAGATAATAGATGAAATGATGAATTGTCAAAAATTATGAGATCATTTCATGGTTTGTTATGAATACAGAATAGTAAGTGCATGAAGAGGGTAGTCATGATCGATAGGCTGCCAAAATGCTCTGTGGGAGGGCAGAGTTGCATAATTCATATGACTGAGAAATAATGAGTATCCCAAAGTTTCATTTAAATTGCATAAATGATGTGAATCTACTTTGCAATTTTAGTATAATAATGATTTACGTGAAATAAATGAGTTAGTGATATTGATATGGTAACAGCTAGAAGTGTTTGAATTATGGAATGTTATAATTCTGGAAATGCTTCAGTGACTGTTGCAGCAATAAAATATTATATGCATGGGGACTCACAGCATGTTTGGCTGATTGAAAGTTTCAGACTCCAGGTAGAAATGTCTTGTGTATGGAAATGGGGGTAAGACCATAGTAAAGACCAAACTCTACCATGTGCAAAAGCCAAGGGTTATGAGAAGGTTCTCATGGTTGTGAAAATTAATTTATGCATGAAACAGATCTGGAAATGTTTTGATTTAAGTTTATGAGAATAGTATCATGGTTGCAAATATAACTTCTGTAGGGAGAAGATTTGAAAATTCGATTTAGAGCTTATGAGAAGGAATCTCATGGTCGAGAAATCTATGTTCTGTTAGAAAGGAGGATTGTAAATCTCTGATTTGGAATTTTGCTAATAAATGACTAATGAATATTTGGCTTATATGAATTGTGACAGGAGGACATGTTGTAAGTGGATGTTCATGTATGGCAGCAGACATAAGACCATAATGGGAGAAGTGATACCACTTACAAGAGCCAAGCAATATGAAGATAGCCTCATGGCTAAGAAAATCAATTTCTGTAGTAGACAAAGATTGCAAATTCATATTGAATTTAATAATTAATGCCATTGATTGGTTATAGAACAATCAGATTTTAATTTTTATTGTTAAATGTTGCTGACTGTTTGGCTATTTGATAAGTGTTCCAGGAAAACACATTGCAGTAAGACCATGAGAGAGGGCCTGCAGAAGCCAAACTTCATGGGAAGGATCCCATATCTTGGAAATGGGTTTCGGGTGAAATGCCATTGGACATTTTGGTAATGTCCCATCTGCACTACATAATTGGTAAACACTATGAGTGAGATGGTAAAGATTATGTCAGTAAGACATATGAGGGTTATGTAACATCAAAGGGAGTTGGGATGGCAGACCGAGGGACTGTCAACTCAGAGAATGAGCCCCCATTCCTCATTAATGAAGAAAGACTATATCTGCAAATAGATAAGTGTTTTATAAACCTTGACTGATATATATGTGTGTGTGTGTGTGTGTGTGCAAGCCTAATTGTTAAAATTACTATGCAGAACATATTCTATTTATGTACGTTATTCAGACTGCTTGAAGTATGATTAGGACTTGCATAGCTCCCATCAGTAAGGAGTGCACACCTTTCTGATGATGAGTTATGTTAGGGATGCCAATATTGATTACGCCCTAAAGGAATGGACACATTCCTGGTGTTTCAATACTTGATAGTGAATGCTATGAATTATGGTTATAATTCATAAATAACAGCGCTAACAAGTATACCTATACTACTTGTGTTGTCACCTTAAACAAATACAATTTGGTACTACACACTAAAGGAACAAAGTAAAAGGTTGTTGTGAGGGGTTGTGGTGGAAGTGTTAATGTGTATGAAAGGATGTTGTGGAGGTTGTGGGGATTTTGATGAAGGGTAGTGAATATGTTGATGAAAAGGCTATTATATGCCTATGGCTCCATAGTAGAGCCTTGATCTATAAATGGTCATAGTGAAGTTTCCTTCCAAGTCAGCGTGAAGGTGTACTGGTTGGGCATTGATTATTTGATGATTTGGAGCAATCTGCGTACTAGCCAAACATCCCAGTCCGCAGGAGGATCCCAAGGCTTGTAAAGTAAAAGCAGGACCCTGTGGACCAGAGAGAAAATGCACAATACAGATAAGTATTTGGTTATCTTGTAATTTCTTGCTTATGAATATACATGTGTATATGATTTGGTTATGATTCCCTATGAAAATAAACTAAACATGTGAATTAATTCAATGTTTGAGTGTAGGTATTGCTGAAAGCAATGACTAAGAAAACATCTTAAGGATGCGTGTGGACATGTGACTGTCCTAAAAAGCTCAGTTTGAGAAACAATGAAAAATGGGGCTAGTGGGATTGTGTGGGTACTAGCAACCAAGAGTTGTAGACAAACCATGTCGAGGGACTCCATGGTTGAAAGGTCTGAAATCAACCATAGACACTAAGTGTCATAACCAAGAAGGGTTGGTCAAGCATTCACATGGAAGTGAAAGAGGCTAGGAGCATGAAAACCATAGTGGTGGCGTGGGTTCCAAAATGGAACAAAACTAAGAGAAGAAAAATCTTACTGCTCTCTCTTTCCTTTTTATTGATGCGTTTATAAAATCAGAAAATTGTTGAATGCATGTATGGCTGAAAGTAGAGTGTGTTTATTTGCTTGAAATAAATTATGAATGCTGAGTAGTTAATTTCTTGTGAATGGATGAACATGAAAGAATTCATGTGTATGCTGGGCAAGCATGGAAAGTGTGAACGTCTCATGAATAGAGCATGGGATCTCCATGTCAATTAGGGAAAAAAAAAACAATTGACTGATTTTTAGTGTTTAGGTGATGCTTGGCCTAACAAGATTTGTAATGATGAATTTCAACAGGTGGAAATTAAATCCATTGGTTGCAGCTGTACGAGCAAGTGTTGCTTGTGGGAAAAATGAGAACTAGCTGTGCACAGTGACCATGGCAGCAGACCATGGGATGTTGGAATTGGCTAAAAGTATTCTTCAGACCATTCACAGGACCCAAGAAAATCTTGGAGAAATGCTCAAGATACAGAAGAGGCAGAATAAGATGAACCACAAGGTTTTGCAGAACTCTAATTGCCTGCAAAGATAGGTAAAAAACATTACGAGAGCAATCAGTAAGGGAAAGAAAAGTGGATCAATGATGATGCATTCATCCAATTGGTCCATTAAGAAACATTCCAGGCATAAAGGCTCAAAGGAAATTGAGTAGGTAATGATGAAGTAGCCAGTGAAATGTTGGAAATGTGGAGGACATCATTGCCTTCGCAACTGCCCAACAAGGGAACATCAAGAGGGCAACAGCCATACAGTTTTCAAACTTGTGGATGGGATGAAAGATCAGAACCAATAGGAGAAACTCGTGGAAGCCAAGGAATTGGTCCTGAAAGTTCAAAGTACAGGATAGAATGCAGGGTAGATTTGCAAAAATTTTAAAAATTTTGGATGTGTAAATTGTATACGTATTCCTAAGTCTTGGAACATTGAGGACGGTGTTATTCTAAGGGGGAGGGGATTGTAATACCCCATTTTGACCCTTAGTATATACTAGATTTTAATGTAAATATTGTATACATGTGATGTATGTTTTCCTAGCATAGAGCTCAAGGCTAAGGCCCCGCTAGTGGAAGCTCAAATTTTATTTAAAGGCAAGTACTATACATTATGTTACCCATGTGCTATTTAGCCATGGAACATTGTAAAAATGATGTAAATAAACATCAAGCAATAAAATACCAAAACTGGCTATGGAGGCAACGAATGAGAAGGGACCATGTGTATCCACTGGGGAGTGGTGAAGGGGTTGTGGGATTGAACCATAGGATGCCATATGTCACCTTGAGAACCCATTTGACTTTCCTTATTGACATTTAATTATGTTGTAAGGAAGTGGTTGAAGAAAACAGTCCATGGCTTTAATGGAGCATGGGCAGCCCAGAAATTCGTATTTGTAGGTATGGGCTCTGTTTTCTTGTACCACAAGTCACTCTACCTCATGGGGATTGCTTCTTCCTCATCCCCAATCCATTGTGGAAGTCACCAACATCATTTTTCACCCAAAAAACGAATTGCCAGCAGGGAGAAAAACCAGAAATCGCAACTTTGCAAGAACCCATGTTTTGAAGAGCAAAAAATGCCCAGATTTGGTATTGGATAGTGAAAACCAATGGGGGATCCATAGATATGAACCTTGGGGTGAAATTAGGAGTATTGGCTACCCCGAAATCCATAGGAAAACCCAGTTTTTGTAGCCCAAAAAACGAGTGACGAGATTGAGTTATTCGTTAACAGGTTGGTGAGAAATCCAAGTGTTGATGTTTAAACAGAGGGTTGGATTGTTTGAATTTAGCTTGAAATGTCGGTAGTTCTATGGTTGAGCTCACTGACTTAGCATCCTCCTCATTGGTCTTTTGTATCCTTGATAAACCCAACTGTGTGTTGGCTTAGCATAGCTGTTGAGTGAAACCATGGCTGTGAGTGAGCCCATCTAGTTCCTCCTTAGTGGATACACAACCCAGCTCGGGGGTGATCTTTCAGCTGAAATAATACAAGCTGGACAGAGGCTATGGTTGGGTGGAACGTTGCTCTCACATAGCCAGTTGTTTGGACTGCTTCATCTTCAAGATAAGTGTTATCTCTGTGATTTAAATTATATGCATTTTGTGTTCTGCAATATGTTAATTGTCCATGTTTGATGAAATGAAATGATTATCCTAATATGGGATCTATGCATGGCATTGGAATGAGATTGAGTCTCTAGATGTTGAATTTATCCTTTGTTGTGATATATATGTTATGCATTGCTATTTGTGGGTGTGCAAATCTCTGTGATTTAAGTTATATGCATTATGTTTCTTGCACTGTGTTAATTCAGAATGATAATTGTTCATGTTAGTGGAATTGATATGAAGTCTGTGCATAGAATGCGAATGGAGTGGATTCTCTGCCTGTTGATTTATCATTTGCTTGAGATAAATATGCTGATGCATCTCAGTTTGCAGATTGATTGCGTTTATTTCCGCTGTGTATATATTGATTATGTATTCGCACACAGAAGTCTTTTATTTTTTTATGAATTTCTTAGTAATGAACAGGGCTGAGATTGCCGATAGGCCCGGTAGGTTGGTCACGTTTCCTCCCTTGCATAGTATTGATGGAAGGGGACATCACAATAATCAATGTCTATATGTGATGGCTAAGTGCAAATAAAATGCAATATCTATATGCAATTCTTTATATATACTCTAGAGCCTAAGACTTACATGCAAGATTTGATTAAATTCTAACCTAGGAACTATTGCAATTCATATCATAGTCAATTACTAACCTATGAACTATATAAAAATTTCTATTTAATTTTTATACTATATTGAAATGGATATATGTCAAATCCTATACAAAGTGCTATGAACAATAACTATATGGTATTGTGTGTGTGCATAGACGTGACCCTATATGACATTATGATTTCCTAGCAATGAATCCGACACCACCTTGGCTCACCACAAGGTGTTATTACATAATCGAGTTGGGCCTTTTATCCACGAATCAAAACATTATAAGAATTGGGTGATATTAACACTATGAAGGTTTCGTGCTGGTAAGAACTTTGGTTTCCCTTTGCATTTAATACTCCCAACTACCGAGACAGTGGAATGTCTTCGTGGACATCGTCGTGGTGTAGGTACGTGATGGTGTGGTGATAGTTCAAGTCTCGTGATGAGCTATAAGTGTTTTGGTTCAAAGTATTACTAAGCTGTCCTCCTTGGTGGCTATGGTATTGATGGTGTCTTTGATATGGTTGTTGCTTGGGTTTACGTGAAAACCCTTCGATGATCTCCATCGTTGATCTGGAAAGGGTTTGGGCTTTGGGATCTAACCCTAACCACCACTATGTTCTATAGAGTTATTGTTTCCTTGGCATTCGGTGTAGTGGCTCTGAGGAGTGGCCGACAGGCAGAGAGCCTTCAGGGTTTCGTCAGCAGATTTTTGTGGAGTGCCCACGGTTCGAAACTGTGACCTGTTTATAACTTAAGAGCCGATACACTCATGGTGTTTTACAGTAGCAGCTTGTATTAAAAGTTCCAGGGTGAGTGACAAATTCTTTGTAGTAGTTGATTCGATGCTCAGCTTTCCTTGTCTGTCCAGTGGTATTTTTTCCAAAGTTGTCTTCCATCCTTCTTTGCATTCGAAAGTGGAGTAATGGTTACAGTTTGCACTGTCTTGGCGTTCTACTCCGGTGATAACTTAAAAGGTAATGGTTCTTGGTTCGAACCGTGTGTCTTCCATTCTATTTTGAGAGTTCAGTTATTGTTATTTCATTTATAATGACTTCTGTCAAAAGCTCGTTTTAACCACTTCTGTGTTCAAATGGCAGGTATCTTCGTCGACCGGCTTCTCAGCTTAGGTTTTGGTAGCTGGCAACTGCAAATAGACCGGTAAGCCTCGGTGGTTACCTTGTTACTCCGGTTAGAAGACTATTGGGCCTTCATGTTTGTTTTGCCGATACATCATGTTTTCTCTGAGGATTGATCTTCGTTGAAAGCCTGTGAGCTGTTGGTAGCTTGGGGAGGATAAAATCCTCGACCCTTTCGTTGTCATTTTCAGTAGTATTTGTTTTCCATTGTATAATCCGTAAAATAAAATACTCAGGAGAGGGTTTCACCCTTCTACTGTTCTCTGTAACTGAAAGGATTTGTGTTTTCATTCGAACTGTGTTTATGTGGATGATACTGTGAGAGTTGCTCTATTTTGTGTAAAGGAAGTGAAGCTTAACGTTTGCAATCTACTATGTCTTTGATAATAGAAGAGCTTTGTTTTTCCTATTTATCGTGTTTGTGTTTAAATTTAAGAGCAGGGCTCTAGTTTGTATGCATTTGATGTTTAACGTTTTGCCACTATTGTATTTTAAGATAAGTTCGAGGGCTAAGGGTTTAGCCCTGTATTAAAAAAAAAGGTCAAACCCTAATGTGTGGTTCGTAGAAATGTTCTAATATTATGATAACAATGCTTAGCTTCTGAAAGTAGATGTCTATAGCGAGCTAATCGTATGGTTTTAATATTTATGGTTTTCAAATTAAACGTGATAATGTAGTCTCATGTTGATGCTGAAATGTTCTTATTTCTAGTCTTAAAGAATGTAAATGATAATCATTTTTGTGACTAATTTTATGGTTTTGAAAGTGTTACTTGTCATTCATGTCTGTCGATTTCTATGATGGCTGTGAGCCAAAATCCAATATTTTGTTTTCAGTTATGAAACGAAATCGTGACCAGTTTCTTGTTCTGTTTGAAGATTAACTAAAATCTAAATATGAAAGATAAATGTTGATATTTTTAGGGTTCGATAAGTGAAGGGTTACGATCCTGTCAAATATTTTAAGTTTGTAAATGAAAACTCTGTTTGGATAACATAATGATTCCTTGTTTTAATAGTTGTGATAACTATGGAAAAATGATGAACCCACAAGCTAGGGTTTCTAATCCTATGCTGAATGTGAATGGTATTAACTGTAGTTTAAATAAACAATTGATATAACATAAAATGAATACCGTGCATAAAGATTAGTGCTAAATAATTATGCATTATTTGTAATAGAAAGAGTTCTGTTTGTTTATGCGATTATATTTACTTGCTAGCAGTATTGGATACCAGTAATATGTACTTAGGAAGTAATTATTTTACAGCTGTTATTTCAATAAAAAATTGTGAAATAAAAAATACAGTGAACTTGAAACATTTAACTGATGAAAAGAATGATAAGACAAAGACATATAATTATATTATTTAATACAAAATATTAATGGTAGGAAAAACTAATGAATTACAACAGTATTGATCTTCTCATTCATCTGGCAATCTGCCTATCGATTTATCTACCTTAATCTCTTCTCTGTACTATAGTACGATGCAGATCCATTAGCATGGGGAAAAATGCAGAGAAATATTGTATTCAATTCATCTTACATAATCATTACTATACAGAATCCTAATTAGATCATAAACTAAAATAAATGCATTTGTTTAATAATATCCTTGAAAGCAGTAAATTAATAATTGCAGATAGAAACTTTAACTACTTAGAATTTGAAAAGACAAGTAGAACCTGTAAATGAGGATAGGGATGACAAACACCCAAGGAGGCCTATTCCTCCCAACCTTTTCCAGAAGAAGTAGCCAAGACTACTTGCTTCCTTTGGACCCCCGAGCTTGCTTATTGAACCACTACGTAGATGGAATCTGTGTAGAAGCAAGGCACTCAGTAATATAACTTCTGCACTCAGCAGTGTAAACCACTTATACTATGAAACGAGAACTATATACCATGAACGATAACTATACCCATAAAAACAATGATTTTCGCAAAAAAAAACACCAAAAACAACCCCCAAATAGAAAAGTGTTGATACTAGTATACACGTATTTTTTTTAGGGTAAAAAATAGAGCCATGGCCTAAACATCCCATATTGTTGTTTAACAAAACTTTAAAATCAACCTTAAATTGGAAAAAAAAAAAATCTTGAAGAGATAAATTACAACTTTCTGAAAAATTGCATATTAAACAAAAAACAAATTTCTCTAATAATTTTACCATTATAACCATATAAAAACAAAGAAATTATGATGTGATTCATAATGAGATAATATATTAGACCATACAAGAACAAATGGTTCATATAAATATTCAAAAACTCCTCTAGAGTTTCAATTACAAAAATCATACTAGTAAAAAGCATCTAAACTACTTTTTCAAATTCATCCATGGATTTTGACACCCCATCATCAAAAACTCTTTTAGAGTTTCAATTACAAAAATCATACTAATAAAAAGCATCTACACTGCTTCTTCAAATTCATCCATGGATTATGACACCCCATCAGAATCTACATTTTCTGCAGATGAAGGACTTGATGAAGATGTAGATGACCCATACTCTTCTATATTATCAATGGACGCACCATCTGAGTCTAGATCTATGCCCATCATTTCAGATTTCATATTCCTTCGGGATCTATGACTTTTTTTAACAAACTCCCATCTTGCAACTTCTGGTTGTGGCAGCAACCTCTTGATAATCTCTATAGTCTTGGAGTGGAGAGTGTCTTTCTTTGTCAACTTGAAATCATAAACAAGTATATCAACTTCCTCTAATTTCAAGATGTCAATGAGGTGATTTATTTTTTGACCCTTTCTTTTTCTCTTTCTGCAAACCTTTTTCTCAACCACCATATCTTCCTTGTACACACCATCAAATGGGTGCGTATCTATTGCATACCAATGTGCTTCTACTGATACTACTTCTTCATTTTCTTTATTGACCTTCATAGCTTTTGCAATCCAGAATGGATAATGACGTGGATCATCTGTATCCAAAACTGCAATCATGTAACCCTCCTTGATATCTTGTACCGAGCCCCTGTAAAGGTATTCCATCTCTCGATGCTTTGCGGATGATCTTCTAGAGCCAATATACATTTCTCTTTCCTCTACTTGAGAAAAATCAACAGCTCGAGGTTCAACATTTGTTACCTCGTTTTCATTTGATAAACTTTGTGGCCAAGCAAATGGATTCTTCAAAAATATATCTCCATTTGTAGAGTTTGAAATTATGTCACTCTGCTCCATGAAAAAAGACTCCCACCAAACAGAATCAGCAACATCAAAGTACTCATATGTATCTTCGATAGACTTTTTGATTTCTTCCAAGCATTGAGAAGAATCAACATCTCTACTATGTTGCCTTGCATTATGAATCTCTGTAGATGATTGCAATAACAATAAATTTGAAGCATACATTTGACGACCTGGGATGAATTTCAAAAATGCCAAACTTGATGAAGGCCCCCATTCTGTGCTAGTTGAGTACTTCTTTCCCCACAATAGTGTTTTTCCATCAATCTTTTTTATACGAAATTGATCCTGAAAGCTAATGTTATTAAGTTTTTCAATGCACCTTTCTTCACCATGCGATCTAAACAGAAATCTTCGCATGTCAACAATTTCTTCCAATTTCTGTACAGTAGGCTCTTGATGGTATGCTTTTCCTATAATTTGAATCAACGATAATAGGCTCCCGACTTTCTTCCTCCTCAATGTCCTTGCAAAATGGCTGAACATTTGATCAATATGATCATGTGTATGCCCAACAAGAAGGAACCCAACTTTTACCTTCTTAAAAATTTCCAATTCCACAAGTATGCTTAGATAACCAAACACGACCTGATTTTTGTTTTTCCAGCTTGTGTTGTCCAATTGTAGATATAGAACTTCTGGAAGATCACCACGCCAATGAGTAATGACATGGTGATTATGCCGATGGTCAAATTTGTAGCATTGTGAATATTTGGAGTTGTAAAGTAAACCCTTGGAATCATTTCACCATTAAAAACCATACACCCAACCAAGTGAAACTGAATAAAATTCTCCTCTTTTAAATTCTTTGGCACACGAACAAAATGTGGCAAGAGTGTTTTTTTCTGATCCATGCCATCAATTATCAAACCCATATACTTACGTGGAGCATCATAACACTTATTGCAATGTTTGTACAATTTTTTATGTTCATTTGATTGTTGATTGCGATGTTCTTGCAGTGCATTGATTATGGAATCTACAAACAACATAACAAAAAAATATTGTTAACTAGCTTCAATAATTGACATTTATCAATTTGTTTTTTTTTGTTTTGTAAACATACCTCTTTCTATCCCTTCTTTCTTTAAGAAAATCACATGTACTGCAGACCCCCATCCTTGACCTCTTTGGAATGCAGACGTTGTTGAACTTCTTTTTCCATACTCTTGTGAAATATGCATATCTGATGAAGTTATCATTTCCTTGACCACCTTGAACATAATCCTTGTATAAGTTGTAGATTTCCTGCCTTGTGAAATTATCTGGAATGTGTATTGTTTCTCTATTTGGCATACTCTCTCCATGCTTGGAAAAGAAATAATGCATCCATGATATTGCAATGTGTGTTGATGGCCCAGTGATTCGTCCCTGATAATCGTCAGTGTAAAATGTAGGATCCTTTTCTAGTCTTGTTTGGATTCTTGATAATCGAAGATTACCAATTTTGAGTGAATCTGCTTGAATGCATTTCTACAAAGCATAATTATTCCAACGCGATAATCATAGCCTGTCCTGGTAGAAATCATGCACCCCACTAAATATGAATTTTGCATGCTTTTGTTCATTGAAAGATACATCTTCCTTCTCTCCAAGACATAATTGTAGCCTAAACTTTTCAAACAACTTTTGTGGCAACACTCACTCGAAATCAAATGAGTAATGGAACTTGGACTTGTGATCAATTCTTTCCTAGACCTTGTATAACTGGAATGCTTTGGATTGACATAAAAAGGTCTAGTCCTACACTTAATCCTACTCTGCATTGGATTTTCCCGCTGGATCTCCTGGACCATTATGTCTGCAACAACATCCTCAGCAGTATGATTGTTTTCATTGTGATGCATATGACCCCCCTCATTGAAAATTTCATCACCAAATTCATTATGAAAATTATTTTCATGATCACTTGCTGCCAGATCAATGTGACCATCAACATTATTTGTGCCACTAAATTCTTCATTGAAAGGGAAATCTGGAGATTCAACATTATCATCATTGTTTCCTGTAAAATCCTTAGTTGGAGGAGAATCACTGTCTTCATCATTGGTTCCCATAACATCCTTACTCGGAGGAGAATCATTGTCTTCATCATTGGTGGCTTCATCATCAACAGAATGATCATCGATGCCATTGAAATCCTCGCTCGGAGAGAAATCATCATCGGTTCCATTGAAATCTTCACTCGGAGGAAAATCATCATCAGTGCCATTGAAATCCTCACTTGGATGATAATCACCATCGTTTCCATTGAAATCCTCACTTGGAGGTAACTCATCATCGGTGCCATTGAAATCCTCGCTTAGAGGAAACTCATCATCAGTTCCATTGAAATCCTCGCTTGGAGGAAACTCATCATTGGTGCCATTGAAATCCTCGCTTGGAGGAAACTCATCATCCATTCCATTGAAATCCTCACTTGGAGGAAACTCATCATCTGTGACATTGAAATCCTCGCTTGGAGGAAACTCATCATCTATGCCATTCAAATCCTCACTTGTAGGAAAGTCATCATCTGTTCCATTGAAATCCTCGCTTTGAGGAAAATCATTTTCACCATTATTGATGTCTTCTTCCTCACCAAGATCATCATCCGTCCCATTAAAATCCTCGCTGGGACGAATATCATCATCAATCCCACAAAAATCCTCGCTGGGACGAAAATCTTTGCTTGAAGGAAAATCATCGTTGGTGCCTTGAAAATCCTCGCTTTCAAGAAAATCATTATTGGTGCCTTGAAAATCCTCGCTGGGAGGAAAATTGTCATCATATTGTTTGTTGTCTTTAAAATCCCCACTTGGAGGAACCTCTTCATCATCATCACATTCTTTCTCTTCATTACTAGTGTCTTCAAAATATTCATAACTAGGAAGTTCTCGAATAACATGCTTGATTACATTGCTTGCACTGCCAATATCTTGGCTAGATGAACTATACATTTCTTCATTGACATTGGAATTTAGTTCAGATGAGTCCATGACTTCTCACTAAAAGATAAAATTATAGAAAATCTTTATCGCTCAACTGCAAAGAAATTTTACCACAGTCCTCACCAAAAAGTAGAATGGTGCAACTGTCGACCGACAATCTTATAGCTATGACAACGAAAATATCCCTCCAAAATATTCCCTCCAAAATTTTCGTTCAAAATTTTCCCTCCAAAATTTCCCTACAAAATTAAAGCGCACATTCATATGATATTAAAAGAATTGAAATAATATAATAACTAATTACATATTTCTATCCCAGACATTTAAGACTAATACAATTTCTCGTAACATTTTTTATTCACAATTTGTAACAAAACAATGATTATTTTCATTTTTTTTACCCAACATTCATAACATTAGTAATTATTTAATTTTAACCTATCTTATATAAATTTAATAATAATGCAGTAACTACTTTCATTTTTTTATCCCACATTGGTAAAAAAGTAACACTTGCAAGGTTAGTTTTTTTTTTTTAATAAATTAATTATTATTTTTTGTTAATTTTGCAATAATTATTTTATGTTTTTATTAATTTAGTAATGATTGTTTTATGGCTTTATTAATTTAGTAATGTATTTTTATTGCTTTATTGCTTTATTCTTTTACATTTTTGTTTTTTTAACTTTCTTAAGAATGATAAACTTAAACCTAATCTATCTTATTAATACGGGATTGTTTAGTCTTTGGAGCAATTCACGAAGGTTTTCGATAAGAACAGGAAGATTGCAGAGAGGAACTTCTAGCACTTTCAACAGAGGAGGCTCTACCACTTTCCGGGTTAGTTTTATATTTTTTTTAAACATATTTTTTTTTAAAAATTCGTGTATTATTAATTGAGGCAAGGCTTGCCCCTTATTCCACAAAGCTTGTCCCTTATTCAAAGAATATTCACTTTGGGTTTAAAATAGAAACTAATTTTTTTTTACCAAACCTACCCATGCCCCCTTCCTTATTTTTTTTTACCCTCCGTCCACGTTCTAAATTTTTTTTTACCATAAACCCTGGCGCCCCACCCCCTAAAAAATATTATAAATTAATTAAAAAACCCTCACCTTCCCCCTCCTCCCGGGCCACTAGCTTGGAGGCCAGAGGGAGGCCCTCACGACAGCCGTCGATGCCCGGCATCGTGCCGCCGTGAGGGCCGCACTTTGGCACCCAAGCAAGCGGAGCTCGAGCCGCTGTGAGGGCCGCCCTTTGGCGCCCAAGCGGCGGAGCTCCGCTCGCCTGGGAGCCAAAGGGAGGCCCTCACGGCGGCTCGATGCCTGGCCTCGAGCCACCGTGAGGGCCGCCCTTTGGCGCCCAGGCGAGCGGAGCTCCGCCACTTGGGTGCCAAAGGGCGGCCCGGTAGGAGGGGAAAGGGAAGAGTTTTATTTTAATTTTTTTAAGGGGTAGGTTTGTTTAAATGTTTTTTGGTAGTTTAAATATTTGGTTTTTAACTTTTATTGTATTGTTTTTTTAATTTTTATTAGTGGGGTTAGTTTTAATTTTTTTAAAAACTTTTGTATTATATTGCTAGGTGGGAGGGTTATTTTTAATTTGTTTTTAAATATTTTATTATATTGTTAA
Organism: Larix kaempferi; assembly: GCA_027924585.1. Classification (NCBI taxonomy): domain Eukaryota; kingdom Viridiplantae; phylum Streptophyta; class Pinopsida; order Pinales; family Pinaceae; genus Larix; species Larix kaempferi. The sequence goes on along the minus strand of BSBM01000771.1, from coordinate 11,711,853 downwards.
GGGGTTAAGGGGTAGGAGGTTAGTTTTAAATTTCTTTTTTAAAAATTTTATTATATGTTTATGTGGTAGGGGTAGGTGTAATTTTTATTTTAAAATTAATTATTATGCTCTTTAGAGGGGTAGGGTGTAGGTTTACATTTTTTTTTAATTTCAAAACATAAAAAACAACGATTATGAAGGTAATAATATTTTTAAAACTTTTTTCAAATATAGTTTATTGTGAATATTGATGTTGATTTTGTTTAGATTATAAATTTTTGTTGATTTATTTTAAAATTCTACATTTTGGATATAGGTACAATGGCATCAAGGCGGATATCTGTAAACGTTTCTGAATCAAGAGCGGCAATCATTGCATCGAAAAAAATAGTTGAGGCATATGAGAATGTTGAGACTCAAGAGAGAGTTCTTAGCTTTGAATAATTAAGAATGAAGAACGCTAGAGAATGGAAACATGCAGCAGAAGAAGACAGAACATAGTATCATTGGCATCTGAAGGAAAAAAATCAAGGAAAACCAAATAGCATTCTCTTATTTTGTTCTGCAGATCCATATATTCAAGCAGATTACAATCTATTGGGATTGCTGAAAGATATATGTGTAGTGCCAGCTACAGATATTGTTTATGCACAAGTGAAACAAGCCAAGACCTTTGCAAAAATCCGATATGCTTTGAAGATTGCAAAATATAATGTCCAAGAAAATTTCACAAATTTTTGTTAAGGGGTTGTGGATGAAATTGAAAGCGGGAGAATAAGTTTGAATATTGATATTATTTTTAAACTGGTTTTGTTATAACTTGGATATCACAATGTAATAGATTTAATATGATAATGTTTTTATTTTGCAGGATTTTTTCATTTCGATTTCAAAAAAGTTGAATGGAATTTATTATATAGAGGTCGATCCTATGGATGTCATTACTATCGCTATTTAAAAAGGACCAGAAGCAAGAAAGAAAAAACAAGTGTTAAATGTTCAAACTGAAGAAGTACAAGCAGAAAGAGGAAAGAGCATCCGACAATCAAATCAGGTACCTAGAAGGGTTATATTTAAATCTTCATCTCGCTGAACTGAACATGATGAAATTGTTGCAAATGAGCTTTTTACTCCTGCTAGTAAGAGTAGCAAACAATCTCGTAAAAGAAATATGGTTGAGAGTGCCTCGATTCCTGTTGAAGGAATTGTTGATTTAGAAGGAACCCCTTCAAATCAAAAAAGGAGGAGATCTGTTGTTGCTGAAACCAATGTTATTACTGAATCTGAGAATGAAAATTCTGGTGGTAGTAGGGAAATCATTACTCCAGGTGCTGATTTAGAGGATGGCATTGTCAAGACAACACAAAATGCCATTCGAGATCGATTGCGGAGGGATAAGTTGGTTAACAATGGACATACATTTGAGTTGAATGTGAATCAACTTTATAAACCCACAGAAGGGCAAGATCACTTTAGAATTAGAAAACCGCATCACTTACATATTCACAACTTGAAAGCATTGATGAGGCACAATCCCTATGCACATGTGGTTGACTACCTAGTCCTTGTTGACCCGAAATATGTTCCTACTAGAGATGAATTTGATGAAACAAGATGTTTTCATTACAAATATTATGTTCTTGGAGGGAATAATTCTGGAGAGGCAAGAAGAGAGTTGATGCAAGAATATCCCAATAACCCTATTTTTGAAACAGTTAAATGCATCATTTATGATGGTTTAACAGATGTTGAAGCAAAGTTGTTGACATGGGATCATAACACAGATAATGAATATAGGTTGACAATGACATTTGTTCAAAGGGTGAGATTTATACATAGTGAATTTCTGCAAATATGTGGTGGGGAAAAATCTAGAGTTGATGCAAGTCTTCAGAGACAATGTTGGATGGAAATAGGTCTCCCTATTAAAGATGATATTATGCTACAAAAACTTTCCAGAGGAAGTGATGCATTCAGACCTGTAGATGCCTATTTCCAGTTGGCATTCAGAGTTGGGAAAACATGGGATTTGATTGATGACATATTTAGCTTGTGGGAGAATATTGGCATAAAAAACCAAAAAGTGAAAAAAGGTAGAGTTGTTCCATGGAGCGGTGGTAAGGCAGGTCCTGACGTCAAGAATCTGCCAGAAGACATGACTATTACACCTTGAAGAACAATGCAAGGTGTGAAGGATGAAACATTAATAGCTACAATACTATCACGGGTAAAGTCAGGTGAATTATCCATGGAGGAAATGTGCAACGAACTTGAGAAGTAAGTTGAGCATTCTTTTGAGCATTCTTTTGAGTTTAACATTTTTGTTATGTTCTAGGTATTCTGTTATATTATTATATATGATTGTAAACATCATTTATTGTTTCATTGTCTAGTCACAAGGTCTACAAGAAAATACAAGAGGAGATGGTTATAATCTTGCAGACATAGAAGACCTAATGGAAGAGGACATTGATGTCCCTGAGGAAATTCAAGCTCCAGAAAATTCCAATGTCGATGAAGAATTTGGCATGCATGATATTGTTGAATAATTTCATGTTTTGAAGAAAATGTTAATTTTGACAATTTTTGAAAGTTTTTTTATAAGATATATTAGTAATGTTTTGACTTTCAGACTTTATTTTAGAAATAAAATTTGTAAATATAATGTTTTTAATATGTTTTTTACAAATAATTTTTATATTTTTTCTTGAATTTATGTGAATCGTTACTTTTCAATAACTAATATGAAATACGATCATTTTTATAGAAAAATTCTCTGAAAATTCATTGAAAATGGTTTTAAATGTCTTTATTTTCTGGAATTGTTTACAATTTTGTCAATAAAAATGCCTTATTTTGTCCATAGAAATGTCTTATTTTATAGAAAAAATCGTAAAATGTATATGTTTTTAATTATAAATTGCTTAAAAATGTATGTTATTTTGTTAAATTTCAAAAAACACACTTGAAAATAGAAATTAAAAATATTTTACAACAAAGATAATTCAAAGGCCCCAAAAAATGTCTCAAAATGAAAATGTGTGATACTGGCATCAACCATTTTTGAAACGGGGGTAAAAATAGCTACTAAAATTAGGAGAGAGAAAAACGAGAACTGTGTCGAGTTCTTGTTTCATAGTATAAGTGGTTTGTAACTTTTGCACTTAAAATATTCCTTCTGCACTCAACAATATAACTTCTGCACTCAGTAGTATAATAGGCAGACTTACACCATGATAAAAAAACTCAGCATATCCCCTCATCGAATCTCTTGGGTGCAAGCACAACAAAACCCCAAGGTAAATTTCCTCGTCAAGGAAAGTGATGAACCTCAGTTCATAATTCGATGGCTCTTATATAGACTGCCTAGGTCTTTAGTGGTCAGTTTTGAATAAATGAGCCTCAAGATCCAGTCACACCTTCCAGGGCACTATGACCACATTTCAAGGGAGTTGTCCCATACCAATAGCTAGCTAGTTGCATCATGATGCTACCACTTGTCCATTGCTTTCTACCCCACATTCCATTCCACCTAATGGGTCAGTAAACACTCTTTCAACAGTCCCCTTAGGTGTTTGTCTCCTATTTAATTTATTAAATAATAAAATATTGTGCAATTACAATCATCTTTGGACACTTGTCCAATATAAAAATTTACAATAAAAGTTAACATAATGTTTTCAACATAAAATGTTTTCAACATAAAATGTTTTTCAACAAAAAGGGTATGTTACACCCACAGACCCCTGTTTTAGCCTGCAAAACAACTTTACACACAGAAAAAAAAAACAAGAAAAAAAACTCAAAGCTTTCCCGCTCTTTGTTAGTTTTCTGTTAGTTCCTCCTGGTAAACGGCCTACCTTTCCCATTGTTTATGTTCGGATGAGGCCACCAGTGTGTGCAGAGATGAGGCTATCGTTTCCAAAAAAAATTAAAAAAATGAACTACAAATCGAAATGAAACAGAGAGAAATAAAACTGTGGAAAACAAAACAATATACTTTGGATCTGTAAAATGGCTACAAATAGAGCAAACATAAGCCTTTTCGTACAAAGTGAAAGGAAATCCTTAATGGAATCAATGCTCTGAAAAAAATGGAGCGCTTAAGCCAGCCCAAAAATGGTCAGAAATAGCATATCTCGATCGCAACTCCCGCATGCAGTCGCATCGGATTCAGATATTGATCGCAATAAAATGGAGACGACCCTCAACAATGCTTTGATACCATGTTTGAATAGTAGTTATATCCACACAAACCGAACACCAAGGACATCGCTCGCACACAAAGACCATAGATCGGCACACCAGTGTTTTGACATGGTTAAAACCCCCTAGAGGAAAACAATCCATGACCCCGGCCAAATAGCTTCTACGGAGCAATTTATTATACAGAAGAAAAAATATTACATGAGCTTCTCTCAATAATGGATCATTTAGCAAGTGACCCTCCATGCTCTTTAAATAGAGATCATGGACCAATTGAGTGTTAAACCACGGATCAAGTGCTATTAAGATCGAGAGAAGTTGAACCGTCGGCTCACTTTATATTGTGACCATTGGATTACATATATACAAATGCATACCTAACGGGTATATTAGACCAAGTTGAACTTAACTAACTCCTAAGTGTCAAAAATATCCTAACAATACTAAAAATTATGAAAAATTATATAATGATCTATTTCAAAACAACTTTGTAAAAAAAATATTATCTTTATCATTTAACTATTAATCCTTTCTAAAAAAGATCTTGAAATATGTTGAAATAAATGAAGTTTTAACAATGAAAAACTCTAAAATATATCCCTCTAACACACTAGCAGGCCAATAAAAAAGATCTTGAAATATGTTGAAATAAATGAAATTTTAACAATGAAAAACTCTAAAATATATCCCTCTAACACACTAACAAGCCAAAAAAAACCACACCCCCAATTCACTTCTACTTAGTTTTTCCAACCCTTGAACCTTTCAATATTCCAGTGTGCGGTTCTTTGTGCCTCCATGTAACATTCAACTTAGTCCATCCTTTTAACTATTCACATAAAAGTTTAGGAGATTCATACCCAAAAAAATTACAAATTTTCACATAAAAGTGTAGGAGATTCATACCAAAAAATTTCACGAATATTTCATGATATATTCAAGACCACGGTCTCATGTTCAACAAACTCTATAGTAATAACATATCTATAAACTAGCAATTGCCCCAAAAAGTGCAATAGAACGCCGATGGAAGAAGGGAAGTAAACTAAATTGATGAAATGGAAATAAAAGATTAAAAATTATAAATATATCTTGTTAAACACCTCAATTGGTTACCAATTCGTATCTATACAAAAAAAAATTGTGTTTTTGAATTTATGAATAAAATTTTCTTTATTTCCTTTTTTTTCCTTAAGTGAAAACTGAGAGCAATAAAATAGATGTCATGAAGACCTTCCTTATGTATTCGATGTTGACATTTAAATTGACACATTGAGGAACAAAATATGAACCCAATAAATATTTGTATTTAGATTTTGTTTGAAACTATATGTGTGTGTGTGGGTGTGTGAACTAATGACCTGATTAGGGTACTTGATTTGTGTTAGGAAGGTAGAGGCACAAATGGAGATCATCAATAGGCATCGACCTAGTGAAATAATACAACATTGAAGCCTGAAGCAAAGTAAGGCAAGTGGAGAATGAAGACTGGAAACCTTCTTAACAACAAAATATAAACATTTCAAGGCTGAATTTTGTTTTTAAGTTAAAACCATGCATTTATCCTCTTTACAATGGAATGTCATATATATGGAAAGTAAACCACAATATTAAAGTGACATGAACAAACCACAAAGCACCACATCATTTTCTAATGAGTAGTCAATGAAAGAAACAAGCTCAATATAACATGATCCTCCCTAGAGTGGATACCTCTTGCATGCACTATTGCTTGTGACCATGAAGGTCCAAACAAACATAATAAGAGAGGGATTGTATAAGCCATGTGTTTCCCATTCCATATTGATAACAACTATCTCAAATCACACTTTCCCATGCTAATTTAGAGTTATGGTCGGTAGCTCTTGGGTTTTGATGTGGCTTGATGACTTAAAAAATAATAATAATAATTAATAAGAAACATAGCATAGTGTTTTTATGTGCCTTTTATGTTTGGATTAAAATATATATGTGACACAATTATATGTGAATCATATATATAAGAATTTATGGAAGTGTATATGTGGCTTGTAGTGATTGTGGTTATCACAAAAAAGAAAAAGAATTTTGATAAAGTGAGGGATGAGATAAATATCAAGATTGAAAGCCAAAGTTAGAAGTATTATTTAGTGACATAAAGAAACAAATGAAATTGGAAGCAATATTTGTTGAAATGAAGATGGAAAAAATTCAAAGTAACACTAGTTTTAAAAAAAAAATATAAAAGGATATGAATATTTGATTTATAGAAATTTATATAATAAAAATTATTGAAATTTATATAATAGAAACTACAATGTTATAAGTTTTGAAAAAAAAATATAAAAGGATATGAATATTTGATTTATCGAAATTTATATAATAAAAATGATTGAAATTTATATAATAGAAACTACAATGTTTTAAGTTTTGAAAGTTTTACAATAAAAGATATATTTATATTTTATAATTTTTTAAATGTTTTAAAATGAAGATTACTTATGAGATTTTTTTTGTGAAAGGGGAGAATGATAAAGGAAATAAATGATATATGATATAAATACATTAAGTAAACTTCAAATAAAAATAAAGTAAATAAAATAAAAATAAAATCAGATTTATAGTAAGTAGGTTTTTAGTTAATATAGATAGTAAATAGGCATAAGTTTAAATAATCATTTCTAATAGTAAATTAAAATTTCAAAACTATATTAAAATAAAATTAAAACATTCATATAAAATAAAATAAAAAGATTTCAAACAAAAATCCAAATTAAAATTAAAATTAGAGCTTATAAGGATTTCAGTTTAGTTTTTTAGTACTTATAATGCACTCCATCATCCCATCTATTTAATGATTAAAATTTATTTCATTTTAACTTTCATAATATATGTTTGTTTTTTCTAATTTTGATTTTAAATTTTAATGATATTTGTTTTTTAATTTTTGTTATAAAGTTATAATTTATTGGTTATTTTAACTTGTTTTATATTTTAATTTTTATTATTATGCAAAATTTGTTAATGAAATAAGTCTTTGATTTTAACAATTTTATTATAATAAATTATTTTGTTTTGTATTTAATATATAATTTTTATAATTATGTAAAATTAGCTATATTTATAATTTAATGAGAAAGGAAACCTGCATAAGGTTTTTAAGCCAAATTAACTATATTTATAATTGTATATAACTAACTAAATAAAAGATAGCTAACTAAATTAAAAGAATATTTTTATTTTTTATTTTTTTAAAAATAATTTTTAAAAAATAGACATTTCTCATTTTATAAATAATATCCAATATAAAATAAAAGAGATCTGAAGTTCCGATGCCTAACATCTTTATCATCATGCATTACTTCTTAAATTGATTAACAAAAACAAATAAAGCAAAATAGTAAATATATTTTAAAACACCAAAATATATTTTTGTGATAATATATTATTGCTAAAACATATTTGAATTAAAATATTATAATGTTGTAAATATTTTTTTAAAAATATATATTTTTTATTTTTTAAATAATTTTATAAATTTTAAGTTGTTTCCAATAAAACTAATTAAAGCTACTATACTTTTTTATTAATTATTAATACATTTTAGTAACATATAATGAGATTCTAATTAAAACTACTTTATTTTTTTATTAATTATTAATACATTTTAATAATATATAATGAAATTCTATTAACATGAGATCAACATTGAGATTAACATTAAGATTATTTTTACAAAGTAATATTTTTTTAAAGAATTTTTTGATTCATAATAGATTATCATCATCTAAGAATTTAAACTTAAAAATGAAAAAAATATTTAAATATTTTATAAACAAAGAGATTAAAATGATGTAGATGATATTACATTATTTTATATTCTTATGTATAAGTACTATATATAAATTTTATGGCTTATTGTATATTCTTATATATAAGTACTATGTATATTCTGAGATATTAAACACAAATTTTTGCTCTAGATAATTGATTATCACAGTTTACTGAATATTGTTGTTTTATAGTCTTACAGATGATCTATGCTAGAAATATAGATAGTTTTTTATAACAAACTTTTAGGAAAGCTTTTATGAGCTCTGTTTGGACAAATACCATTTTGGAATCTGAAAGTTTTGAATTTATTTTTAGCAAATGCAAACTGAACTGAAATACTTTTTGAAAATGCATATAAAAAATGTAACCTATGTTATTTTTTAATACAAAGTTAAGATTTCTTCTTTGGAAAAAAAATACCATGTACGTATATAGAGGTTTAAGTAACTTACATAATTTATTATTAAAATTAGAAATATTTAATGTAAATTAAAAGATATTTATATAGTAAAATAAGGTGTAAATACTTCAATATATATATTTTAAAATAGCAAAAAACATTATTAATCATATAATATTCTATTTTTAATCGATTTTGTTTTGTTTCAAAATTGAGGTTATTTATGCTTCTAATATTTAATAAATTTAAATATTATTTTTTCTTTAAATATTTTATTTATATTTGCTATCTTTTTATAAACACTATATGAACTTTTAATTTTTTACTTAAAATATGTTAAATAAGCTTTTATTTTAATGGATTATGATAATGAAAACAAGATTATGATAATGAAAATAATAAAATGTTAACATATTTTTTATCTTTTATTTATATATTTGAAATCTTATATTAATAAAATTTTAATGTTTTCAAAACATTTTTAAAAATATTTTTTAATATAATTTATTTAAAAATTAAATATTAAACATTTATTTTTGTCATAAATATGGAAAATGATTTTCATTATAAGAATGACATAGAACGTTTTTGAAAGGTATGCGATTCATTGCATCCAACTCACCCACCCAACTTCACAAAGCAGTGCAAAAATTTAATTTCGAATCAAACTCTTGTAAAGAGTTTTGAAAAGCTTCTTATACCTGTTCCCTCTATAATCTCGAATCTTTCTTTGATGCCATTTTGTATTTTCCCTTCTTCCTATGTTGGGAGACCAGAGTAACTATAAATGGATGGATTTATTTAATCAAGGAGACTTAAATAGTTTTAGAGACAATTCTAAAATGAGTCAATTTCTACTAAATTTAAAAAAGATACCTATTAAGGAGCTTGTCCACTTATGTAGTAATTATTAAAAGTTTTTTCCGTTTGACAATCTTGTTAACCATTGAATAAGAAAGTTTTGAAATATGCATTAAAATTTGGGGTTGCGCTGAGACAGCCATTTCAGTATAGAACCCGAAGCTGAGTTGGTATAAGGAATGACTAAATTTATGACTGACTATCTCACTCACCAGTGAGATGTATTTTGTTGTCACTTCGGATTGTTTTGCTTTAGTGAATAGAAAGATAACGAACGGATGCAGTATCCAAATACTGGGATTGTTTTGCTTTAGTGAACAGAAAGATAACGAACGGTTGCAGTATCCAAATATTAGATTGTTTTGTATTTTTCAAACAAGAAAACATGAAAAGTTCGAATTCTAGCAAAGAACGGTGAAAGAACTAACAAAGGAAAAACTATGCTCTCTCAAAGAACAGTTATATGCAATCTATTGCTTTGCTTATGCAACTTCCAAATCACTTCCACTCCATTCCACATCAATCTGATAACAAATATTGGATGAATATGCTTTTCTCAGCTGAAGGCAATTGAAATCTCAGATATCAAAATATAAATGCGTGCTTTTAGACCTATATTGTACCTTGATACCATTCGGAACGAGAGTCTGTAGTATTTTAATCCGCTTATTGATCCTTTTGCGTGGATTCTGTGGAGTCGGTCTCAAAAGAATGAACATCTCTGAATAAATATAAAACTGAAGCAAATAAAGTCCGCGGAGTGAAACTTCAGCTACACACTAAACACCAAATGTGGCACATTTTTTATTTGAACAATAAAACGAATCTGAAAATACGCTTAGTGATCAGTAGGGAGTGGGAGAGGGACAGGAACAGGGACAATGAATCCCTTAAAAAAAAATTGAAATTTCGAATAACCTAAAATACAAGCAATTTAGGTAATGATTAGCCCACGCCCAAAAACATAATCTCCACTTTACTTACCTCTCCAAAAACATAAAAACGCTGAAGATAAGGTAATGGATTTGGCCGCACTTCGTCACTGCCAGCGGGAAGACTTAGAGCTTGGAAACAGACCCCGGCCAAAAAGATGAACAGGTGATTCATTCCTGTTTTACTCAGAAGGGCATGCGTTTCGACCTTGGGTTGATTTCTTCCACCCATAACTGATTGGAATGACCATCGTAGTGAGCTGAAATGATCAGACACATAAATTCAGAAACATGAAAGAGACGTGGAGGTTAGATGGTAGATTCTGGATTCGTATACATGTCGAATTTCTATTCAATATAGAGACGACGAGTTGGGAACCGTGCTAAAAAACTCACCCTCGTAGAATTATTCTTATTTTAAAAGACTTGCAAACCACGCAAACGAGGAGAAGGCTTTTGCAACACACCATAACAAGAACATGTGGTGATGCACCTGTCGCTTTTTAAGTGGCATACACGTGGCGGTTTTCAATTTGTTAGAGGGACAACGATTCGGTAACCGTGCCCACAAACCCGCCTTCGGCGTAAACATAAATCTTTTCACAAATTATTTTGATGTCCCAATAACAAACCAATTAGGTTATTATGTCCCCTACATATAGTTTTGAGTCGAGTGGTATTAGTTGGGGTGCCGAAAATAGCAGGTATCAAATTGCAAAGTTTTTGTCAAAGTTTATATTATTTGTATTTTTTGTATTTTTTTAAAATTCATTTTACGTGGTTGTGGTTGGATCCGGACGCAGTGACGTTGGACTGGGGCTCGGCGGCGCGGTGACGTTTGCCGTTTTAAATGCGGTTTAAATGGTCTCGGGACTGAAGACTCATGTGCGATTTATTCACCCGTCTTGTCCATTTATCGTCCCTTTGGTCGAGCTCTGTTGTGCGCCCGCTGGCGTCGAGGTTTAAATGGTCTCGGGACTGAAGACTCCTGTGCGATTTATTCACCGGTCTTGTCCATTTATCATGCCTTTGGTCGAGCTCTGTTGTGTGTTGGCGTCAGATTGAGGTGTTGCAGGGGTTTAAATGGTCTCGGGATTGAAGACTCCTGTGTGATTTATTCACCAGTCTTGTCCATTTATCGTGCCTTTCGTCGAGCTCTGTTGTGCGCCCGCTGGCGTTGGGTTGAGGTGTTGCAGGGGTTTAAACGTGTTTAAATGAGGTTTAAATGCAGGTTTAAATGAGGTTTAAATGGTCTCGGGACTCAAGACTCCTGTGCGATTTATTCATGAGTCTTGTTCATTTTTTATCGTCCCTTTCGTCGAGCTCTGTTGGCGCGGGGTGGTGGTGGTCTCGGGAGTCAAGACTCCTGTGCGATTTATTCAGCAGTCTTGTGGATTTATTCATTTATCGTCCCTTTCGTCGAGCTCTGTTGGCGCGGGGTGGTGGTGGTCTCGGGAGTCAAGACTCCTGTGCGATTTATTCAGCAGTCTTGTGGATTTATTCATTTATCGTCCCTTTCGTCTAGCTCTGTTGGCGCGGGGTGGTGGTGGTCTCGGGACTCAAGACTCCTGTGCGATTTATTCAGCAGTCTTATGGATTTATCGTCCCTTTCGTCGAGCTCTATTGTGTGGCCATTAGCGTCGGGTTGAGGTGTTGTAGGGGTTTAAATGGTGTTGCAGTTGGCGTATTCATGTGGTATGGTCCAGGGTTTCGTGGTGTTGATGCAGTGTGGAGCAGGGTGATGGTGGTTTCGGGACTCAAGACTCCTGTGCGATTTATTCATCATTCTTGTCCATTTATCGTGCCTTTTGTCGAGCTCCGTTGTGCGCCTGTTAGCGTCGGGTTGAGGTGTTCCAGGGGTTTAAACGGTGTTGCAGTTCGAGCTCTGTTGTGGGCCGTCTAGCGTCGGGTTGAGGTGTTCTTGGGGTTTAAACAGTGTTGCAGCTGGGGTATTGATGTGGTATGGTCCAGGTTTCCATGGTGTTAAGGCAGTATGGCGCGGGGTGAGGTTTGCCGGTTTAAATGAGGTTGGTGGTCTCGGGACTCAAGACTTCTGTGCGATTTATTCACCAGTCTTGTCGATTTATCGTTCATCTCGTCGGGTTCTGTTGTGTGCCTGCTAGCGTCGGGTTGAGGTGTTCCAGGGGTTTAATGCGGTGTGCTCGCTGTTTGCAAGGGTGAAGAACGGTCTCGTTGCCTGGGTGATGGAGCACTCTGAAACTATATTTTAGAGGTTCTCTGGTGTTCAAATTTTTTCTGTTTGGTGCGACTTGCTTTTGTGTTGTGGTTGTTTTTGTTGGATTTTTTGCGGTGGCGTGGATGTTTGTGGGTTATTTGCGGTGGTGCAACGAAGGTGGGGTGGTTTCTGGTGGTGCGTATTGCTGTCTGAATGGGGTTCAACGAGCTGTGTCTTCTGCAATTTCATTGACGGGTTCTTTCGATGGGTAATTCTTGGAATTTTCTCTTCAGCTGACACTTTTGTTTTCTATTTTATGGAAAAAATCCACTTTTCTTATACTGTAGGATTAATTGCTTATAAAATTTTATAAATGCAGGAATTTTACAAATGTATGCTTTTCATTTCACAAGCTGGGTCAAGAAATATTGTTGAAACTTTTGTTCTGTTTGTGGCTTATTTGTGGTGGTGCAGTGAGCGAGGAGTGGTTTCTGGTGGTGAGTATTGCTGTATCGGTGCGCTTCATTTATCCAGTAATTTGTGGTGTTCGTGTCTGAATGTGTGGAGCGGTTTCTTGGTGCAGGGAGCTGTGTCTTCTGCAATCTCATTGCCGCGTTCTTTGGACCGGTAACTGTTTAAATTTTCTCTTCAGCTCAGACTTGTGTTTTTTGTTTTATGAAAAAAATCCGATTTTGTTATATTCTGCAATTAATTGGTTACAAAATTTTATAAATGTAAGGATTTTACAAATGTAAGGTTTTGGTTTCACAATCTGTGTCAAGAAATATTGTTCAAAATTTTGTTGCATAATTTATGCCATAGGAATTGTTTGTGACTGTGGTTTAAAAAACATAAAGACTGCATAATTGGTCATTGCCATTTCTTTTCTTGGGTAATGACCTGGACTCCCTGAAATGAATGCAAGGGGAACGGAATTGAATGTGTGTATGTATCTGAACATTTAATGCCAAGAGTAGCAACCTCTCTCCGTCTCGGGTATTTCGGCGAGGAATGGAATGGGTCATGATATCATGGGCTGCCTCGGTGCTGGGATTAAATGCTAATACGAACCTGCGACCTAGCCACCGGGTAGCAAATAAATGGCATTATATTATATTATTAATTAAATTTACAGATCTGTTCGTAGTTATTTTATTTTGCTTTGTTCTTTTTTCATTTCCATTATGCCATGTGGTATGAATGTGATATTTTTAAATGCTTCTTTGGTCTGCTTCGTTTAACTGGTTTTGCTTTTCGCATGGAGCTGTTTTTCAAGTTTTCTCAGAAAACAGATGCTATAGAGATTTACTGAATCTAGAAGTAGAAAACATTTTCAACCTATGCATCTATACTTGACAATAGAAGTCTACCCCAAAACAACAGAACGGGGGCTTAAGAGAGGAGTGGTCATTTTGCATTGCCTTTGGCAAGTACGCATATAAGACAAACGGCATTTTGGGTGCAGTATAAAATCTGGGTCTTTGGCGAGATACTTCGTTGTCTTTGACTTTGACATCTGCCAATTGAGGTAATGAGTAACAAGTATTTTAGTTCCATATGTGGCTGAAGGGGAAACCCTTAGATGCAATGATGCTGAGATTCACAACCTGCTGTTTTGTTTAATAATAAATTTTTGAAACATCTAATCTGAAATGAAGTCTATTATAACTTGGCAAGAAGATGGTTTGGTTTCGTCTAAAGGAGAAAGCGCAGACAGTGTTTGGAATAAAACACTCGTGTAAATTCACAGGAATTCTGTGAATATTTACAGAGCCCTATATTGGCAAAGTTTGTTATTTGTCATGAATACTGTTACAAGAAACATGAACAATTGCTGGTATTTAAGCAAAAAATTGATGAAATATCCAATCTGAAAATAGCTTTTCCTTTGCATGAAACCAGATCAGCTTGTTGCTAGGTTATCATAAAGTGCATTGGTCAGCTTGGGTATGCTTGAGTGATCTATAGTTTGTTGCAATAATGTAGATGTATACTTTTTTGGCGTGTGTGGACAATGATTTGACACCAAGACAAAGGTTAATGGCCTAGACAAAACCCTGGACCAACTGCAACAAATGTTGCATGAATACGTCAATTGCAAGACGTTTAAACCAATGCAACACCCCAACCCGACGCTAGCAGGCGCACAACACCTCATTTAAACCTGTAGTGTTGCATAAATATTGCAACTGCAACATGTTTAAACCCCTACAACACCTCAACCCGACGCTAGCGGGCCCACAATAGAGCTCGAGGAAAGGCACGATAAATGGACAAGACTGGTGAATAAATCACACAGGAGTCTTTAGTCCTGAGACCACTTAAACCTGCTTTAAACCTCATTTAAACCTGCAGTGTTGCATGAATATGCGAGCGTTTGAATTAGATCATAATTTATTTTTACTTTTTATTTTGCTAGCTTGGTCTAGCCATGATTTCTTCAATCGCTTTCATGAAGATGTTTTAATCTCTCACATTTCCTAATTAGATGCATCTAGCTTTGTTAAAAAGCCGTTTGCAGCTAGATTTTTCTTAGCCTTTTTGCACAAAATGTCAAGGTAAAAAACCTAGACTTGTTCAGCTGCTTTTATGACTTGCCAAATAACCGAGACAAATGATAAACTGCTTCATATGTTAAATATTAAACTAGCAATGCAGCACCTTGCTGAAGTTTGCTTCTGCGCCTGTATTATGCATTTGAGCATATGTATATGCAATATGCTCTGATTGCTATAGCTTATCGCCATACAAACATCTGAACCCAACACTAGTGGGCACACAACAAAGCTCGACGAAACGGACGATGAATCGACAAGACTGGTGAATAAATTGCATAGGAGTCTTGAGTTCTGAGGGCACCAACCTCATTTAAAGCAGTAAACGTCATCCCGTGTCACACTACATTAACACCACAAAACCTTGGACCATACCGCATCAATACGGCAAGTGCAACATCACGAGAAATTTATCTCGTAACAAGCACTGCTTCCACTTGACCAAGGCATGTGTTATTGCCAACGGCTTTCCATCGTATGTAGACTTTATATGCTCATTCAGTTGTAATTTTTGGCTCTCAAAGGCAATGAGATGTTTATCAGCTATGAGCAAAACTCCTAAGCATGTTTCTGAAACATAGTATTTATGGACACATGTTTTCCTGGCATTTGGATTTGTCAAGACCAGAGTAAATGTCATTAAGGCTTTCAGCTTTTGAAAACAGTCTTTAGTTTTTTTATCCCATATAAAGGCATCACTTTTAAATAATGATGGTAATAGTGCCACAATTTGTGTGCATGTTCTCAATGTTCTTATTATGTCCCCGACATATAGTTTTGAGTCGGGTGGTATTAGTTGGGGTGTCGAAAATCGCGGGTATCAAATTGCAAAGTTTTTTTCAAAGTTTATATTATTTGTATTTTTTGTATTTTTTTAAAATTCATTTTACGTGGTTGTGGTTTCATCCTTACGCACTGACGTTGTTCATGTTTATCATCTAAAACATGTATAATAATTTTTTTTTAAATTAAAAAATATAGCATATATTCTTGACATCTCATCGTCTCATGTCTGCAAGCTTCTTCATTGTTGGCCAATTAACAAATTAATATTCCTCCTCTCTATGCAATGGCTTGCCTTTAAGGCTTTGATATTTCCAAATTGATATCAGCAAGCAATACATGTTCAAATTTGATGAACCGATTTACACCTAAAGACTCATGACAATATTTTTTCCTCTGTAGAGTTTCTTGACTGTTTCAACATTCTAATGAGAGGCAGATTGCTCTTGCATTTGAAACAAGCATGCACGTTATGTCATTTCCTTCACTTGTAGTAATAAGTGACCTTTTTAGCATTATTCTGAAGTTTTTAATGCTATTGTAACTTTTTTTGGCACTTTTTAGCTTACTTTTGTGATTATTTAATAGTGTTTCATATTCAAGTTTTACTTAAATAATGGTAAAAAATTATACTGTTTTTTATAAATAATATATGTCTAAAACTATCAATTTTCATATTAATGAGCTTATTTATGATAATCAATGTTGGAGATGACATCTCTAATAAATTCATTAGTGTAAACTAGTATGTCTCATCTAAAGAGATGCAAACTAAGCACCTTATAGTGAAAAGTTGCCCAAATATCCAACAACATTGCAACAACTAGTTGAGCTCTTTGCATGGGTTATTTGTCTGTGGGCTATTTCTCACGACATCCCCCTCTTCCCTAGATTATGTAAATGAAGGGAAACTCAAGCACCAACAACAATAATGTCTAATAATCCCAAGTGATTTCACCAGATCTGATCGTATGAACTATGGCCTGTTATCAACATAATACCTTGTATTGATGATTCGACCAATTGAAACCACTCTTTAAACTCCATATAAACATATACATGTCTATGGATGCAAATTAATAAATTTATTGTTGTTATTATTAACAAAATATATGTGATTTTTTTCCTAGTTTTTACAAATTTAAAAGCTATATACATTATATAGATATGAACACTACAATTTGCCTGAGTTATAAAACACATCTCGATAGTAATGTACGAGACTAAGAAATCCGCTTGATGATGTCATTGATTTGGGGATAGGTCACTTAGTGATTAGCACAATTTTCTTCCCCTTAACCTTGATGATTTCAGTTAAAATGACATCTGCTAAAAACACTTTTAATTTTGTCCAAAACTGCATCTGGATTTGTTAGCTGCAATTGGTCAAAATCTGTATATATTTAAATTTCTGCACACATATCCCAAGTACAGACATCCTTTAGGATAGGGACATTTCAAAGTCATATAACATATAGAAATTTCAAAATCACATAGCACCCAAAGAATTCAGTGTAGCTTGAGTGTGAGTAAGATTTGGGTTTTGTGCAAAATGTCTTTGTTTTTTGTAGTAAATAAAAGAAGTCTGAAGATTGCGATTTTTGTTATTTAATAATATAAATAATTTATTAATTTCCTGTTTACGAAATATGGCTACAAATTTTTCCTTAAATTGCTCAGTACTGTATTAATTAGATTTTATTATTCATTTCATGTTAGGGCTAAATCTAGAGAAATTAGTTGCTATCAAGAATTCCTTTCTGCAAAGAAGTTATAGCACTTAATAATGGAAAATAGAAAATGTAAGTGCTTCATGCAAAAGAATGAGTACTCATTATTGCATAATCATTACAATTGAATGCTGATTTAAAACTATGTAATAATGCACCGAAAACCTGTTCTTGGTTTCTAGCTCTTTCATTTCATTTGCAAAGTGCAAATGTAAATAACTATAGTAAGCAAGCATTTACAAATAGACATTTTCAACTGTATTTGCTTATCCTTGGATGATTGTTAATTCATTTAATCGAAGATGTTTGCAAATCGTAATTTCTTTCATATGATTAAAGCACTAGATATAGCTATAGGATAAGATTGTAACAACACATACATCCTCATAAATTAAGCCATGCGAAAGGAATATGCAAGACAAAGCTAGGGTATCTATCACATTTCATGTTTGGTGTTTTCTATCTACTTTATACATGTTTAGAAGATTGTGCAGTCATGTAATAGTTATTTGTGTAAGCAACTTACATCTCGAGGACCAACTTCAGCACAGGGACCACACAGGAGTGCTCAAGTTGATAGAGATCAAAATTTTGTTATAAATTCTTTTGCTATTGCTTTAGTCCTAGTAAAAAATTTCAATGCTAATTGTGAAAAAAACTTGCTTCTGTAGATCATATTGCTAAGTTGAAAGGTAACACAGGTGGCTTTTATTTTCTATAGTGCAAGGAACTATATTTGTACCCACACTTCAGATCTGATTTTTGATTTAATGTTGATGTGTAGATGTTCAGTGGCACCTCTTTTATTGTTATTTGATCAATACAAAGAAATGAGCGATATTTCTATTTCGCATCCCATCACCCTTCCTTATACTATGATGATGAGCTTTTAGGCTATATTGGACGGCTGTACATTTGAGAGAGATATGATTGGTTGTAGCTTCCCCAACTTGATTGAGATATGATTGGTTTTGTGGTGCGTTATCTTCCACTTGTGTTTAATGGAGTCATTTATCCTCCTTGAGTAACTTTTTTAAAACCACCTTGTTCAAATTTTGCTCTTATCCAATACTACGGTTGTTTGGCCACGTTTGGAGCATACCCTTGATTCTAAGGGTCATGGCTCAATAGTCTTCAGTCCCAAGACCATTTAAACCTCATTTAAAATGGCAAATGTCATCTTGCTGTCAAGGCCTGGGGCACATAGCCACAGGCCAATGTCACTGCGCGAGCATGAAACCACAACCACGTAAAATGAAATTTAAAAAAATCAAAAAATACAAATAAATATAAACCTTAACAAAAGCTTTGCAATTTCATATCCGTGATTTTTGTCTCCCCAATTAATGTCACCTGACTCATGCCACCACCTTCAGCCTTGAACTATAGCTGGCAATGCAAGACACAAGTGTAGTTTATCACCACCATGCAAATTTAATTTGCCCACTCCTGATTCATTCTGTATGCATTTCACTATGCAACCGTCTCAGATTCTCATTGCATTTTCCCTCGATTAGTTTATCAATTCAGTATGATCCATGCCCGCCATTCGAGGAGTGTTGCCAGCGGTTGTGGGTCATACTAAATTGATCAACTCATCGAGGCAAAACGCAATGAATATCTAAGATGGTTGCACACTGAAGTGCATACAGAATGAATGAAAAGTAAGTGTCAAAAGAAATGGTTGTGACACGTCATATTAATGTCATTGTAAAGAACTGTTTCAACGTGATGTGAAATCTCCATAAATTTTTTTTTTTCTTTCCTTTCTTTAAAATCGAACCTTGTAATTTTCAGTCCACTTTACAGCATACAAAAATAACAATTTTACATTTATCAGTATTTAATTTATGAGTGTCTTCGTAACATTGAATTTACAGGCGTTCTTTCCTTGTTCTCCTATTAGCTAGAAGGTTACTATGTGGTCATACCACTTACTTAGCTGCGGCTAATCCTCCCTCCTTTCAGGTGTGCAGGTTCCGATGCTTTTTCGAGAGTTTCTCCATGATGTCGCAACCAGGTATGGACATTTTAACAAATCCAGTTTTACTGTTTTGTTTACGACTTAGCGTCGCACTTAAACATAGCGTACAATTCCACCAAGACCAGAAGTTTGGATTAAGGAAGTATTAACATGGTTCTAAATTGATTTCCTTATGTCAATGCCAACTTTGAAGAATACATTTCCCTACTATCAAGGTGGTAATTATTAACAAAGCACAAAACTCAACGTCATAGAGTGATAAGAACACTAATGTCATTACAATCTTGAAATGTTTAAAGTTTGAATGCTATCATATGTATTACCCAACACAAATGTTAATCCAATCTCGAAATATCAAAGTTGAACACTATCAATGTATTGCCCAACATTACTGTTATACGAACCTTGAATATCAAATTTGAATTATAGTTTGGATGCTATCGATGTATTGCCCAACATTACTGTTATACGAACCTTGAATATCAAAGTTTGAATTATAGTTTGGACGCTACCAGCTAGGTGAAAATTTAATAAGCCGCATACTAAAAAGTAAACCCATTCCACATGGAGGAACTTACTCTAACATTTAATATGCAGGGTACACGTACAGGGGTCATTCACTGCGGTTTCCAGACGGCCATGTGAAAACAATTAATGTGCTCGAAGGTTATGGGGCCATCTGCCCTGAAAGGACAGGGTTGGTTGTCTCGGCATTTGGGGTGAGTAACTCCTCAGTAAAACTCGAAACTTGTTGGGATAATTTTCTTATTGGCATTCGAAAATGGGGTTCACAGGCTTATTACACCAAACCCTGGCGACCTGTTCAGACTTCAATCTCATGTTATCACTGTATCTCCTTCTGCAATGAGGAGGAAACGATTCATGCACTCGTGGTTACTTCAGAAGGGATGCTCCTTGTTTTAAAGGCACGGCTACTTCCCTGTGTTGCCTCGGAGGTAACCTTCGATACTGTAACTTGCCACTTTTTAAAAAGCAATTTCTGGTAGTGTATTCTAAAACCATTTTGCTAATACTGAATCCGTTTTTTCAATGGTGGTAGGCATTTTTCTAGCTCGGGACAGTGCAGGTTGCAGAGGGAGCCTATCTTCGGTAAGTGGTATCGCTTCCTTGCCTTCAAATGATGACAGGGAGAACTTGGAAGGTCCTCCTCAACGACAACAAGGGTGTTGAAATGTCATGGTTAGTTTATTTTAATATCGGGGTTTTCTGTTTCTACCCCGAATACCCTATCGAAAATATCTAGAGTCTGGAACAATCTTTTTGTAATGCTAAGAGTGAAGGGATTTAATATTCGTGGTCCTACAGTCTTAGGGTAGCACTCGGATAGTGATCTTGATATTTTGGGGTTTTAAAATCCTATTTAGATAGGACTACAGAATGGTATGCTGCCGTTCCTACTTCTTTATGTATTATAAAACCCTCTGTATTATTTTTCTAAAAGCAACCTTTTTGGATTCCCGTGTGTAGATAATTGTGTGACAAGGATATCGTGGGGGCTGGAAAATCCATGATATTATAATCCGTATTTGCAACAGTCGTGGGGCAAATTTTTAAAGGGCTCTGTATTTAAAGAATTCTGGATTTTGGTTTGTTTGCCTCTATTTTGTGAACGGATTGTCTATAGGATGAGAAGTGTGTCTTCATTCCAAAAAGACTTATCAGCCCAATCGAGGTGTGGGTCTGTTGTATTTTTCTTATTCAGAAATGATTTAGAATATTCCCGTCAAAGCATGGAAAAGCTGTTTTAAATTCCTAAATGACTGTAGAGACATTACCTGGAACGTGACAATCTAGGAGTTCTAATATATCAATATTTTATTGTTTCTTCTCAAATCATGCTGTCGATGTTTTTAAATTCTATATACAATTTTAAGGGCATTTGCCTGGAACTTCTCATAACCGAACCGATATTCGAAAAGATAATGAAATGATGTTGCTAGTAGTTCTGTTATATAATTTTATTTTTCTTCTAACCTTCTACTGTCGATGTATCTAGTGTCTAGCTTCCCTAACTGCCAGTGTAGTGGCGACCCTCGAAAACCATTTTATTACTTGCCCTTTCCAGAAATTACTGTGAATGAGCGTTAAGGATTTAGATCGGGGTTTATTCCCTAAGGTTAGGGTTTTATCCGTGAGGAACAACAAAAAAAATTGAGGCGTTCGATTCTGAAAGAATTATATATATATTTTTCTATATCAAACCCTTCCGTGAAGGCAATGGCATAGGTCAGATCTATCAACTTGGCAAATCGTATCCACAAACCGATTAAAAGCATAGAATTAATTATTATGGAAACAGTCTACAGTTTGGTAGCATAAAATTTTATGGTGTAACCTATTCAATAACTGATAAAGGAGAACATAAATCCGGCAAGGGTATGTGATCTATGTTTAGAGGGTAGTACGAGATCCAAAAGAAAGATACCAAATGAGTTTCTAGAATTAAATCGGGGTTTTTCTTTAAAAAAAAAACGGTTTGTAAACCCGGGTAGGATCGGTTTAATAAACAATAGCAGAAATCCTGCAATTCTTTACTGAGGCTTATAAATAAATTGTAAACCCTAATAAAACAGTTCCTCTGCGACTACATTATTCATTCCATTAGGTTGCTGGTTTATCATTATTACCCAGAACAATCTATGTTACAGATCAAGCAATATTTCAATAACAGTAATTACTTGGATACCATAAATACAATACTTTAACAAAAGGAGGCAGATAAATAACAGGAATTTCTTTAAATCTGAGATAACAAAACCTGGAACTTGAAACCAAATGCAGTAGGAACAGCCACGTTCCTCCCAACCGTAGATTAGGTACAAACACCAAGTCTGTCCGCAATCACCCCCGAGCCAGACACATGCATGGAGAAATGTGGACAACTAGCGTCAAACTCAGTCTTGTATTCCCGAATCCCTTGCCTAACACAGAGTGCTCACACAGCAAGTAAAAATTCTTTCCGGCATACTCAGCAGCGTCCTGCCTCCTCACATATGCCATGTTTTTATAGTTTTGCCTAGGTCTTACCATTAGCAGCCAATTCCTCATGGAATTTTCGCAGCTAATCAAATCCCTGATTTTCAGGGTGTGTCTAGTGTCTTAAATACACTCCTCACACTTGTTCTGGTTTCCCAGAGGCTAACTCTAACTTGTCCCCCACTTCTCCATGCATGATCTCCTCATTTAACTTGGCTGTTCCTACTCATTCTTTTATTAATAGAATAAAATTGTTTGTTTACATCAGTCCTCCTAGGACTTAAGTCAGCCGATTTCTCATCTAGCTTCTTCATTGCATAATCTCAAAATAATAAAAACAATAATTTTTTTTAAAAACAAATCAGACTTAATGTTTTTTTTTTTTTTTTTTTTTTTTTTTTTTTTTTTTTTATCATTGGAGAGGGATGTCACATCCTTGCCCCCTTATTGTGAACACTGTCCTTAGTGTTCTAGTCTTCCTCCATGGGTTCTGGGAATAGATTCGGGTACTTTTCTAGTATATCGCTTTCCAATTCCCAGGTTGCCTCCTCAGGACTAAAGTGCTTCCATTGCACCTTTACCTGAGCGATGGCTCGGTTCCGAAGTACTGTTTCTTTCCTATCCAGAATGCGTAAAGGTTCCACTTGAGATTCGCCTTCTGGAGCCTCCTGTATCAAATTCCAATCAATAATATGAGTGGGGTCATAAATATACTTCTTCAGTAACGAAATGTGAAAAATATTATGAATCTTTAAGTGCGCTGGTAAAGCCAGTTTATAAGCTACGGGTCCAATTCTTTCAAGTATTTGGAAAGGCCCGCAGAATCGTGGTGCCAGTTTAGTACAACTCCCTAGCCGGAGTGAACTTTTCTTTGGTTTAACCTGCAAGTATACATGGTCTCCAACTGAAAATTCCTTATCCCGTCTTTTTAGATCAGCATAACTCTTTTGGCGGTCCTGGGCCACCTTTAAATTCTTCTGTACCTTGTGGACTGTTTGTTCCATGACTTTCAATAAATCTGGTCCTACCAACAAACGATCGACCGGACTATCCCAGCTAATTGGGGTAGTGCATTTCCTTCCATAAAGAATTTCGAATGGGCTCATTCTTGATGACGCCTGGTACCCGTTGTTGTAGGCGAACTCTACCAGATGTAAATAGTCTTCCCATTTGGTAGGTCTCTCCATAACGTACATTCTCAGCATATCTTCAATGATCTGATTGGTACGTTCAGTCTTTCCATCCGTTTCAGGGTGATAACTCGTGCTGAAATTAATTCTGGTTTCCAAACCTGCAAATAAAGATTTCCAGAATTTGGAGGTAAATTTTACATCCCTATCTAAAATTACCATCTTTGGTACTCCGTGTAACCTGAATATTTCTTTTAGAAATATTCCTGCAATTTCTGCTGCCTTGTAGGTGGTTTTTACCGGAATGAAATGTGCAGATTTACTAAATTTGTCAACCACCACCATTATAGAGTCATGTTGCCGCTGGGTTCTTGGCAAGCCTGTGATAAAATCTAGTGAAATCACTTCCCATTTCCATTCAGGAATTGGTAACGGTTGTAATAAACCAGCAGGATGTCTATGGTCAGCCTTCACCTGTTGACATTCCAAGCATTTAGATAAATAATCAGTAAGATCAGTTTTTAATTTAGGCCAAAAGAACTGTTTTCTAAGGGCTGTTATCATTTTTTGATAACCGGGATGACCTGCAAAAGGGGGTTTGTGCATCTCATTTAGAATAAACAATTTAAATTCTGCAACATTAGGCATGTACAGCCTATCCTTGAACCAAATCAGACCTTTATGATCCATTTTGAAATCTGTCCCGTTCATGTTTTCCTCATTTTGTTGTAATTTACCTTGCAGATTTATATAATCTGCATCCTGTTTGCTTGCCACTAATACTTTCTCCATGAGATTACTTTCTGGTTGACTCATTATTATCTCGTACACCTCGTGGGTCCTTCGACTCAGTGCATCTGCCACTGTATTTTCCTTACCTTTTATATGTTTTACATCAAAGTCGAATTCACTTAAAAAGGCCATGCACCTTGCCTGTCTGGCATTGAGTCCTGGTTGGTTAAATAAGTTCTTGACGCAAGTGTTATCGGTTAATAACAAGAATTTCTTTCCCAGCAGGTGGTGACGCCACATTTTTAGTGCGTGTACTACTGCTGTTAATTCCAAGTCATGAACCACGTAGTTGCGTTCATGTTCTTTTAATTTTCGTGATTCATAACACACTACATGTCCGTCCTGGGACAGTACTCCTCCTACTCCCTCTTTGCTCGCATCCGTATAGACCGTGTATTCTTTACATGGGTCTGCCACCTTTAAAATAGGTGCCTTGGTCAGCATCTCTTTAAGTCGTTCAAAACTTTCTTGACACTTGCAGGACCACACAAACTTTATTCCCTTTTTCTGTAGTGAGGTAATGGGATAGGCGATCTTCGAGAATCCCTCAATGAACCTCCGATAGTAACCTGTGAGTCCCATGAAAGATCTAATATCAGTTACATCTCTCGGTACTGGCCAATCCGCTATGGCTTTAATTTTCTGCGGGTCGACTGAAATTCCTTCAGCAGAAATAATATGGCCTAGGTACTGGATTTCCTTTTTAAAGAACTCACACTTTTCCAACTTTGCATACAATTGGTGGTCCCTCAAGGTTTGCAATACGATTCTTATATGTTGTTCATGTTCTTCCTCCGACTTAGAGTATATTAGGATATCATCAATAAAAATCAACACAAACTGGTCTAGATATTTGTTGAAGATACCATTCATTAAACACATGAATGTGGTAGGGGCGTTGGTTAACCCAAAAGGGATTACTACAAATTCATCATGTCCGTATCGGGTACGGAATGCGGTTTTACTTATTTCTTCATTTTTAATACGAATCTGATGGTACCCAGATCGAAGATCCAGTTTGGAAAAGATCCTAGCTCCCCCTACTTGGTCGAACAAATCATTGATTCGTGGTAAAGGGTACTTATTCTTAACGGTTACCTTATTCAGTTGCCTATAGTCAATACATAGTCTTAGAGTCCCATCCTTTTTCTTGACAAACAGAACCGGTGCACCCCAAGGCGAGACACTAAGTCTTATATACCCTTTGTCTAGTAATTCTTGAATCTGAATCTTTAATTCCGTCAATTCTGGGATACTCATTCTATAAGGTACTTTTGACACTGGTGCTGATCCTGGTAAGAGTTCAATGGAGAAATCTATTTCTCGTTGAGGCGGTAACCCTGGTATTTCTTCTGGAAATACGTCTAGGAACTCACCTAAGACAGGATGCTCTGTTATGGAAGTCTGACTTTCATTGAGAAGTAAATCAGATACTCTTACAGCATAAATCTTGCACCCTTTCCTCATGCACTTCTTTAGCTGCATAGCAGAAATCTGTCTAACAGAAACAGGTTTCTGTTTTCCAATCACTGTTCTTAGAGTTTGGTCTTCCGCAATGTAGGTGAAGTTTTTGGTAAAGCAGTTCAGTACTACTCTATATTTTTCCAGCCAGTCCATACCTATTATCATGTCATAAGATCCTAAAGGAAACACATTTAAATTAATCTTCGTTTTGTGGTTCTGTATTAGAAGTTCACAATCAGATATATATTCAGTTACCTTCCTCTTTGCTCCAGTAGCTAACTGAACTAACCAGGGCTTTGGGTGTTTTACCTTGGTGAGTTGACAGTGCTCCATCATCTTGGGAGTGATGTAGCTTAAAGTTGCCCCAGGGTCAATCAAAATAGCACAAGTATGGTCAGAGATTGTACCTTCAATTTCCACAATTGCAGACTGATGATCTGCCTGTCTGTCCTCCAAGGCTGCATTAATTCGGTGATAACTTTTCCCAATGTCTCCCACCGTGGATGCTTCTTGTATATTATGCAGCACCCTGTTTGTGTCATTGTATCGGGGACAATTCCTGCGTAAATGGGCTTCACCACATTCCCAGCATTTCAGGGGTTCCTTAGGAGTACCGATACTTCCTTTTATTCCCATGTTAGGGGCTTTGAAAGTTTTCTGCTGTAACTGTTCATTTCTGGGAAATGAATTTCCTTGGAAGTTTTTGGGCATGTTCCTGAAGGGCGGGGGTTTGTAGCCTTTCTTTCGCTGGTTAAACTTTTCCTGTTTCTTGTCCTTCCATGCTTGAGTAGTATCATTCCTTTGTTTGTATTGCTCATAACACAATCTGGCCTTTCTCAGTGCTTCTTCTAAAGTTCTGGGATTGTCGAACTCAATTCGATCTTTATAGGACTGTGGTAGGCAGCTTAAGAACCGCTGTACCTTCAGTTTTTCTTCCTTGATATATGGGACGAACCGTAATAAGTCTAGGAATTTATTGATAAGATATTCCATCGTCATTTGACCCAGTTATAATTCATAAAATTCCTTGGTTTTTCTTTCATAGTAACTTTCTGATAAGTACTGTTTCTTGAAATATTTCTTAAATTCCGACCATTCGAGGTTCTTTTCTTTCAGTCCCTGGGAAATCTTCAGGTCTTGCCACCATATGCTGGCCTTCCCCTTTAGGTTGTACACCGCCATTCTGACTTTCATATTAGTGGAGTAATTGTAGATCTGAAAGTATTTCTTTATGTCTAGCAGCCAGGCTTTTGCTTCTTCGCCAGTTTTTGATTCTCCATCGAAACTAGTAGGTTTTATTTTTTTGAATTCACCCTCCAGATGGTCAACCTTTCTTTTACCCATAGTCTTATCTTGATGCTCAGATTTCTGGGTCTCATTGGAGGAATCTCCCTTCTTCTCAGCGTTCTCGTCAGTCTCCTCTTTCCTCTTAGTATCCTCTTTCTGTTTTTCGCCATTGTTCCTTTCATGAAGGCTCTGCAGTAAAATCTCATTAATTTCTTGTTGTTTTTCCTGGGCCTTCTTCAGTTGCTCATTGTCTGCTTTGAAACTCTGTATCTCCACGATAAGACTTCTCATGGTTTCTAATACCTGACTTGCTTCCGAATGTTCTGCTGTTCTTGCCTGTTCGTTTCCTTCAGGCTCTTCTCCGTATTCCTCATGCGAAGTCATCTGAAAATTCAAAACTGGAATATACGCATGCAACATTCCAAACATATATATTAAATTTTTATTTCCTGCGCAACAAAAACTAAGTGTTTCCAAGGCGACAGGGTTGAATCTAGCTCTGATACCATATGTGAAATCTCCATAAAAAAAAAAATTCTTTCCTTTCTTTAAAATCGAACCTTGTAATTTTCAGTCCACTTTACAGCATACAAAAATAACAATTTTACATTTATCAGTATTTAATTTATGAGTGTCTTCGTAACATTGAATTTATAGGTGTTCTTTCCTTGTTCTCCTATTAGCTAGAAGGTTACTATGTGGTCATACCACTTACTTAGCTGCGGCTAATCCTCCCTCCTTTCAGGTGTGCAGGTTCCGATGCTTTTTCGAGAGTTTCTCCATGATGTCGCAACCAGGTATGGATATTTTAACAAATCCAGTTTTACTGTTTTGTTTACGACTTAGCGTCGCACTTAAACATAGCGTAAAATTCCACCAAGACCAGAAGTTTGGATTAAGGAAGTATTAACATGGTTCTAAATTGATTTCCTTATGTCAATGCCAACTTTGAAGAATACATTTCCCTACTATCAAGGTGGTAATTATTAACAAAGCACAAAACTCAACGTCATAGAGTGATAAGAACACTAATGTCATTACAATCTTGAAATGTTTAAAGTTTGAATGCTATCATATGTATTACCCAACACAAATGTTAATCCAATCTCGAAATATCAAAGTTGAACACTATCAATGTATTGCCCAACATTACTGTTATACGAACCTTGAATATCAAATTTGAATTATAGTTTGGACGCTATCGATGTATTGCCCAACATTACTGTTATACGAACCTTGAATATCAAAGTTTGAATTATAGTTTGGACGCTACCAGCTAGGTGAAAATTTAATAAGCCGCATACTAAAAAGTAAACCCATTCCACATGGAGGAACTTACTCTAACATTTAATATGCAGGGTACACGTACAGGGGTCATTCACTGTGGTTTCCAGACGGCCATGTGAAAACAATTAATGTGCTCGAAGGTTATGGGGCCATCTGCCCTGAAAGGACAGGGTTGGTTGTCTCGGCGTTTGGGGTGAGTAACTCCTCAGTAAAACTCGAAACTTGTTGGGATAATTTTCTTATTGGCATTCGAAAATGGGGTTCACAAGTTTATTACACCAAACCCTGGCGACCTGTTCAGACTTCAATCTCATGTTATCACTGTATCTCCTTCTGCAATGAGGAGGAAACGATTCATGCACTCGTGGTTACTTCAGAAGGGATGCTCCTTGTTTTAAAGGCACAGCTACTTCCCTGCGTTGCCTTGGAGGTAACCTTCGATACTGTAACTTGCCACTTTTTAAAAAGCAATTTCTGGTAGTGTATTCTAAAACTATTTTGCTAATACTGAATCCGTTTTTTCAATGGTGGTAGGCATTTTTCCAGCTCGGGACAGCGCAGGTTGCAGAGGGAGCCTATCTTCGGTAAGTGGTATCGCTTCCTTGCCTTCAAATGATGACAGGGAGAACTTGGAAGGTCCTCCTCAACGACAACAAGGGTGTTGAAATGTCATGGTTAGTTTATTTTAATATCGGGGTTTTCTGTTTCTACCCCGAATACCCTATCGAAAATATCAAGAGTCTGGAACAATCTTTTTGTAATGCTAAGAGTGAAGGGATTTAATATTCGTGGTCCTACAGTCTTAGGGTAGCACTGGGATAGTGATCTTGATCTTTTGGGGTTTTAAAATCCTATTTAGATAGGACTACAGAATGGTATGCTGCCGTTCCTACTTCTTTACGTATTATAAAACCCTCTGTATTATTTTTCTAAAAGCAACCTTTTTGGATGCCCGTGTGTAGATAATTGTCTGACAAGGATATCGTGGGGGCTGGAAAATCCATGATATTATAATCCGTATTTGCAACAGTCGTGGGGCAAATTTTTAAAGGGCTCTGTATTTAAAGAATTCTGGATTTTGGTTTGTTTGCCTCTATTTTGTGAACGGATTGTCTATAGGATGAGAAGTGTGTCTTCATTCCAAAAAGACTTATCAGCCCAATCGAGGTGTGGGTCTGTTGTATTTTTATTATTCAGAAATGATTTAGAATATTCCCGTCAAAGCATGGAAAAGCTGTTTTAAATTCCTAAATGACTGTAGAGACATTACCTGGAATGTGACAATCTAGGAGTTCTAATATATCAATATTTTATTGTTTCTTCTCAAATCATGCTGTCGATGTTTTTAAATTCTATATACAATTTTAAGGGCATTTGCCTGGAACTTATCATAACCGAACCGATATTCGAAAAGATAATGAAATGATGTTGCTAGTAGTTCTGTTATATAATTTTATTTTTCTTCTAACCTTCTACTGTCGATGTATCTAGTGTCTAGCTTCCCTAACTGCCAGTGTAGTGGCGACCCTCGAAAACCATTTTATTACTTGCCCTTTCCAGAAATTACTGTGAATGAGCGTTAAGGATTTAGATCGGGGTTTATTCCCTAAGGTTAGGGTTTTATCCGTGAGGAACAAAAAAAAAAATTGAGGCGTTCGATTCTGAAAGAATTATATATATATATTTCTATATCAAACCCTTCCGTGAAGGCAATGGCATAGGTCAGATCTATCAACTTGGCAAATCGTATCCACAAACCGATTAAAAGCATAGAATTAATTATTATGGAAACAATCTACAGTTTGGTAGCATAAAATTTTATGGTGTAACCTATTCAATAACTGATAAAGGAGAACATAAATCCGGCCAGGGTATGTGATCTATGTTTAGAGGGTAGTACGAGATCCAAAAGAAAGATACCAAATGAGTTTCCAGAATTAAATCGGAGTTTTTCTTTAAAAAAAAAATGGTTTGTAAACCCGGGTAGGATCGGTTTAATAAACAATAGCAGAAATCCTGCAATTCTTTACTGAGGCTTATAAATAAATTGTAAACCCTAATAAAACAGTTCCTCTGCGACTACATTATTCATTCCATTAGGTTGCTGGTTTATCATTATTACCCAGAACAATCTATGTTACAGATCAAGCAATATTTCAATAACAGTAATTACTTGGATACCATAAATACAATACTTTAACAAAAGGAGGCAGATAAATAACAGGAATTTCTTTAAATCTGAGATAACAAAACCTGGAACTTGAAACCAAATGCAGTAGGAATAGCCACATTCCTCCCAACCGTAGATTAGGTACAAACACCAAGTCTGTCCGCAATCACCCCCGAGCCAGACACATGCATGGAGAAATGTGGACAACTAGCCTCAAACTCAGTCTTGTATTCCCGAATCCCTTGCCTAACACAGAGTGCTCACACAGCAAGTAAAAATTCTTTCCGGCATACTCAGCAGCGTCCTGCCTCCTCACATATGCCATGTTTTTATAGTTTTGCCTAGGTCTTACCATTAGCAGCCAATTCCTCATGGAATTTTCGCAGCTAATCAAATCCCTGATTTTCAGGGTGTGTCTAGTGTCTTAAATACACTCCTGACACTTGTTCTGGTTTCCCAGAGGCTAACTCTAACTTGTCCCCCACTTCTCCATGCATGATCTCCTCATTTAACTTAGCTGTTCCTACTCATTCTTTTATTAATAGAATAAAATTGTTTGTTTACATCAGTCCTCCTAGGACTTAAGTCAGCCGATTTCTCATCTGGCTTCTTCATTGCATAATCTCAAAATAATAAAAACAATAATTTTTTTTAAAAACAAATCAGACATAATGTTTTTTTTTTATTTTTTTTTTTATTTTTTTTTTTTATTTTTTTTTTTATTTTTATTTTTTATCATTGGAGAGGGATGTCACACGTGAAGTCCATAGTTTTAAGTCTTTTTCCTTATTTTGATGCCTTTTTGTAAGACAATAAGAAGGGTAGTGGCATCAACGTTGAAAATGGTTTCCATTCAAACCTATCAAGTATACTTTTAGGTCAGCAGTATTTTTGGCTCCGAACTATAGCTACAATTCGGAGAAAAGAATACTGCTGACGTAAAAGTACACTTGATAGGTCTGGATCAAACAAATTACCATCGACATGTCTGCTGTTGTATTTTTAGTCTAATGTTGACGTGGAGATCTTCAACTATACCTCTCTTATTGTCATATGATCAATACGTTTGTTTTATTACTTGTTCCTGATTGAATTATTAAATACTTGTTGTACCTTCTCCACCTTGATTGAGTTATTATTCGAGTTTTGTTACCTTGTCTTTGACTTGTGGTTAATGCAAACATTTATGCTCCTCCATTTTTTTAATACCACCTTGTCAAATTTTTGGTCTTATAGAGTACTTGACTTTGATCAGCTATGATCAGTTGTGATGTGCTGATAATCACTTCTTCTATCCCGAGACTTGGTTGAAGTTTATAATTTTTGTGACTTTATTTATGTTGGGTTATGTACTGTGCTTGACTGTCATTGACCTAATTAAATCCAATCATTTCTCTCTCTTTGGTTTGTACACACCCTCTTGTAGGGTTAGCTGGTTCCTACAAAAGACTGACCTCTCCGAGGCACAAATAGTCTTTTCTGAAAGTAACACTTCTGAGTATATTTTCAAGAATAGTTTCACACCCAAGTTGATATCTTAAACCATACCTCTATCCCTGTTATATGATATGTGGGTGAAAAAATGAAGATGGGTGTCTATTTTGGGGGGTCTCGTGAGAAAATAATTCTGGTTTTTTCATGTTTTTCAACTTCGGGCGAACAAAAGTGATATTTTTGTTTAAAATTTCACTTTGCCGTAAAAAGAAAACTTTTGTAGAATTATGTTAGCTTTCTACTCATAATTTTTTCAATTTTTTTTATTAAGATTTGATATGTCGATTTCGCAAATGTTTGACAGTGTGTTCTTATAAAATGAAAAGACTACAAAAGAGTTATGATTTGTTGCACCACTAAAATCGTTGTTAGACTTGTGTTTTGCAAAAACAGAAAATGCTACGACAATCTACACACAATGTACTAGTGCCTGACTATAAGTTTGCATCCAATGGATCTATATACTAATTATTAAATTTTTTTAAAGTCGATCAATGGGGAAACTCAGTCGATTTTCAACAACTTTTTTGTTGCACCACTTTTCTCTCAATCCGCTATAAAAGCAAAAAATCTACGAACACCCTTTTGAAGTAGACACGCCAATGAAGAGTCCCACATTTTTTTCGATTTTTTTGGTGTTGTATTTTTAAAGTTATGGATTTTTCTTTTCGTTGTTTTTTTAAAGAGTTGAATCATAACTCGACACATGTTACGAAAATAAAACTTAAAAAATATCAGTTCTTATCTATATACAACAAAATTTATACCTTCGTAAAGTAGATTCAATGATGAATCTACTGGTATGAAGTCCGACATTTGTTTTGTTGTGTAAGAGGTGGTTTTTCCCTTCCGAAAATGGAGAAACCTGAAAATTCTGCAGAAATCTGAATCTTACATGTTTCAGAGATTATTCGACCGAAATAATTATTCGGTCGAATAACGTTTTTCCGTAACGGTGCCGTGAATTATGGAGAAGGTTATTCGGCCGAATAATGAAACGGAAAAAAATCTCGTCGGCCGGGAAAAAAAAATGTTTTTTATACTCATATAAATAAACCTAAAGTTAATTCATTATTTTCACATGTTTTAACTTCGCATTTTTTTGTCAAACTAATTTTGAAAGGAGGAGACATTTTTTGCAAACGGAGGTTTTTACAAGGTATGTTTCTTCTTCTTTTTTACAAAAGACACATTGAAGGAGTTTTTTTTTCTAAGGCATATTTGCAAGGAGTTTTTCCAAAATATTTCTTTTCTTATTTGCATATTTACAAAGAAGACATTTTTTGCAAAAGGAGGTTTTTACAAAGTATGTTTCTTCTTCTTTTTTCCAAAAGGCACATTGAAGGTGATTTTTTTCTAAGGCATATTTGCAAGGAGTTTTTTCAAAATATTTCTTTTCTAATTGCATATTTGCAAAGAAGACATTTTTTGCAAAAAGAGGTTTTTACAAAGTATGTTTCTTCTTCTTTTTTCCAAAAGACACATTGAAAGTGTTTTTTTTTTAAGGCATATTTGCAAGGAGTTTTTTCAAAATATTTCTTTTCTTAGACATGTTTGCAAGGAGGTTCTTTGCAAGGATTGTATTTAAAAAGTGTGTATTCAAAAGTATTTTTGCAAAAAAAATGTATTTTTCCTTCTTATTTCTTTGAAAGGGATTTTTTCAAAGAGTTGTTTTGGTAAGATAATTTACAAATGGTTTTTTTTCAAAGTAGTTTTGCACTTCTTATTTAATTGAAAGAGGTTTTTTCAAATAGTTGTTTTGCTAAGGTATTTTGCAAAGGATTTTTTTCCAAAGTAGTTTTGCACTTCTTATTTATTTGAAAGGAGTTTTTTCAAATAGTTATGTTGCTAAGGTATTTTACAAAGGATTTTTAGTTATGTTGCTAAGGTATTTTGCAAAGGATTTTTTGCAAGGTAGTTTTGTACTTCTTATTTTTTTGAAATGGGTTTTTTCAAAGAGTTATTTCTTTACAATGGTTTTTTCCCAGATATATTTATAAATAAGTTTTTATTCAAAGTACTTTTTTCTAGTGGCTTTTTTCATAGATATTTTTTCAAAGAGGTTTTTTTGCAATGATTTTTACAACAAAGATTTATTTACAAGGTGTTTTTATTATTTTCCAATGGGTAGGTAATTTATTGTTGAGGAGTTTCTTATTTCTTTCCAAGAAGGTGTTTTTCAAAGAAGATTTTTGTTCAGAGAGTTTTTTCAAAGGAAAGTTAATTCCAAAGAAATCTTCTTCAAAAGACTCTTACAAAATTTTTATAAGGTAAAGTAAATTTCAGTTCATGTTTTTATAAATTCGGTAAATGTTTTTAAATCTTAATTTATTTATTTTTACTATAAAGTAACATGATTTTTTAATTTATCATCTATAGATTAAACAACCATGGACAATAAGAGAAAACGTCAAAGAAAAGCTGATCGTAAACGTGATGATGATGATAATAGAGAGAAACAAAAACTCAGATATATTGCCAAAAAACAAAGGGTTGCCGAAACGGAAGAGAGAACTATTGAAGATATAAATACAGATTTACATGATAATGTTGAAGAGATGGAAATTGAAAATAGAGTATAAGAACAACAAATTGAAGTTGAAAAGAACATTGTAGAAGATGTAAATAGTGATTTACATGCTAATGTCGATGAAGTCAATATTGAAGATCAAGTTCAAGATCCAGAAATTGGACCTGGTATGTATATATCATATATTTTCCAAATTCATTTTTTTATAATGAATTTTATTTTTTGATATATGTTAAATTAAATTTAACTTGATGTATAGGTACTTTTACTATTGATGATGAAATGTTAGAAGACATTGATTGCGACAAATATGGAGAAAAACTACCAATACATGTTGCACGATATCGTGCTACAAAAATTTATGATGAAGTTCTCAAGGATTACTTAATAGTAGGACAAGCACAAATTTTGAGATGTTTATTAGTGTCCAAGAAATTAGAAGGTGCTACATCATTATTGGGTATTCACAAAGCGACAAAAGAGTCGAAATTGAAACAAAATGTGATGGAAAATATAGGTGATGCAATAAAAAAATTTGAAAAATCCAGGAAGAAAGATATCAGTGCTGCACGTAAAGCAATTCATACAGCAATTCTTTCAGCTAGTACTAAACAAAAGCGTTTGACAACCGAACTAGCAAAAGCAGTTGGAACATCAAGAAAGACATTATACAAACATAGCAAATTCAGAATGCAAATAGATGAAAATAATGAACTTGCTTGTTGGGCAATTATTTGTAGACAACCTTACAAAGATAGATTAGGAGCAGGTGTTAAAGATATTGTACGAGAATATTGGTTGGAACATGCTCGAGTTTCACCAAATTCAAGAGATGTGATACGCAAAAGAATATCACAAAATATATATGAAAGCCAACCAAAACATATAATGGACATGATACAAGTACAATTGTTCAATAAATTCAAGGAAGATCATCGTGGAATTAATATATCAATCACTACATTTGTGCAACAAAAACCATGGTATGTTCGACCTATAACTATACGTGATACATGTTGTTGCCGTTATCATGTGCAATTTCAGTTATATTATGACACGTTTCTTGAATTTGGTAAAATGTTTTGGACAAATTCACCACCTCCGCCGACGATACATGAATTCATATCTCAAATTTTATGTGAGAGAAATCACGATGAAGTATTTTATTCAAAGAAATGTGTCAATGGAAAACATTGTCATCATTGTGGAAATTTGGTGCTATTCCACAATAAATATCCTACCGATAATGATTAATTGTTGTCAAATGTAAATGTTGATTGGAGGAGATACGAATACATCAACTATAGTACAAGTTCTAGTGATTCACATTCCAAAAGAATTGATTTGTTAGAAGACAAGATATGCGTCGCAGATTTTCTCAAAAAATTTGAAAGTGAAATTTATAAATACACCCAGTATTCACATAGAGCACGATGGCAAGATATTCAATTCAAACAGTCTCGTGAAATTTTTCCACCCGGAACAATTTTGTCGGTGGTTGATTTTGCTTAAAACTATACATTTGCTGCACAAAAAGAGATACAGAGTGAATACTATCACTCTGACCAAGTTTCGATATTTGTCCATGTTGTATATAGACATTCTCAACAGGATGTTGATGGCATTGAAAGCACATGTGACAATCAAGATGTGATTAAAGAATATCACTTCTATATCAGCGATGATCGTATACACGATACACATTTTGTTCAACATTGTATAGAAAATATTTTCTATGACTCACTGAAAAAACGCGAAGTCAAATTCAATGAGCATTGGATATGGTCTGATGGATGTGCAGGTCGATTTAAATCTTCACGATCATTTTTTTGGTTATGTCGACTTCATAAAGCACTGAACATTAAACATCGCTGGAATTTCTTTGAAACTGGGCATGGAAAAGGTGAACATGATGGTGCAGGAGCATGCGTGAAAAGAGCACTTCGAAGATGGCAAATGAACTATTCTTCTGCACGGTTTCATTCAGCTGCAGAGGTTGTCCAATGGTGTCAATTAAATCTAAGCCATGATTATAATCAACAATCAAAAGATGTGCGCAGGTATGTCCACTATTTTTTTAATTTATATTATTTTTTGAAATTTAAAAAAATGTATGTACTAACATTTAAGTACATGTACACTAACATTAAAAGTTGTTCTTTGAAAGTGATTCATCATTTATTGTGTAGGTTTTTTTGGCTTGTTGGGGTCCGAGATATAAATAGATCAATACCATATGATGCTAGCACCATACATGGAACTAGAGATCTTCACTCTATTCAAACAAAATCATTTCACAACGTGTTTGCATTTGACAGTAGAAAGCAATCATGCTTTTGTCATATTTGCATTGATAATGTTGAGTCTACAGAAGTTTGTGAAAACATAACAAACAACTACGTAAAAGCTTGGAGACACACAGAGATTAATCCAAAAGGAAAAATGCCACTGGCAAGTGTAGAAGAATTAGAATCAGAAGAAATAGCAATATCGTCTGATGGCGATAGAATTTCAGATCTCGTAAGAGAAGGTAATAAACTTGTTTTTGACTTTTAAGTTAATTGTTCATTCTAGTTCATCGCCATAAGTATAGTCAATTTAATTCATTTAAATACGCTAACACCAATTATAACTTGCGCAGGAGATGTTTTCGCTGTGATTGCACCTGTAAACAACAACGAAAATGTCAAATATTATTTGATGCGATGCATTGAAGGAAAAATGAAGTTATTGGAGGACTACAACGACAACGGATTTACATACGAAAGAGGATCCATCATTTTAAAAGGCTACTTTTTTCAGCAGACGCATATGACTAAAAATTATGTCTACTTTCAAGATTATGAGCCCGATGTTATATGTTGCCAGTATAGTCATTTAGTATGTGCATCTCGAATAAAATTGGTACAAGTTCCATCAAAAAAACAGTTAAAAACCAAAAAATGGAAACTATCCATATGTGACCATGAACGGATAGTTGAAGATGGCATTCCATTGCGATGTTTTTAACTACATATCAAAAATAAATTGATCTATATTTTTGTCTATGTCAATTGTTGTGTGCAATATATTTTTTGTCCAATTATCAAAATTGTTGTGCACAGTATATTTTTTCATTGAGTTTTTACGAATATTTTCTTGAATGACAACTAACATAAGAGCTTAAATGGTTGTACTTTAACATGCTTAAAAATGAATTAAAATATAATTTGAAAATTCAAAAGTACTTTATTCGGGTCCCCATATGTCTATTAGACCACTAAGGGATGAGATAACGGATGTGGCTATCCCCACTCCGCCCCGAATTTTTACTTTTGATTGATTGATGCCAACGAAAAATCACAAAAAGACCTATTAAATTTTTTATTCTTTTAATCCATCGAACATGTTTATTTAATATGTACTTCACCATAAATATGATCTGAATGAATTTTTTAAAACAAGTTGTTCATCTATATAATTTTTAAATATATGATTGTTGCACAAAAATAATATATCTCTCACATGTAAATTCACATAACTGAAATCATGGCAAATGAAGATTACAATCATTTGATTTTTAATCACAAACAAGAATTCCTAGATTATGAAGCTTATGCTAAATTAGAGCAATGATTATTTACAACAAATCGATAAAAATTCATCGAATTGTTGTCTAAAATTAATTGCTCTAACTTAGCATAAGCTTCACAATCCGGAAATCCTCACTTGTGATTAAAAAACAAAAAATCATTATCCTCATTTGCCATGATTTCAACATTTAGAAATTCACGAACTACAAAGTACGTGAACAATGAACATATGAAAAACATTAGTTAAATTTTGAAATTTACCTATGCATATCAAACAATAAACATATGAACAACATTAATTACAATTTAAAATTTACATATGAATCAAACTTCCAAAAAATTGAAACTTTTATTAAACAATTCGTACATTTTCTATCAAAAATTCATATCATTTCATTTCTTTGCATTTTATCATCCCATTTCTTAGTTCATTTTAAACCTTCATTCTTATGGTTCAACACTTTCTCAACATTCATTCTTTTCATAACATTTCTTAACATAACAGAATGAAATATTTTTACAAATTCAACATTTCCAGACTTTAAATTGCACCTATCAAATGTTTCAATGTTTCATCATAACATTTTAATAACATTTATTCTCAACATAACAAATTGAAAACATTCCTTCTTCCATAACACCTCCCATTCATTCTTTCCCAACATTCCTTTTTCCATAACACCTCCCATTCATTTTTTCCCAACATTGATTCTTACCATAACATTCATTCTCAACATTGAATATTTCCTAACTTAAATTAACATTTTAAACATTCCTAACCCCTCCCATTCATTCTTTCCCAACATTCATTTTTCCATAACATTCATTCTCATCATTCAACATTTCCTAACTTTATAACATTCATTCTCATCATTCAACATTTCCTAACTTTAGATTGCACCTATCAAGACATTTTAAACATTCATGCAAAACACATTATAAACATTATCAAAACATTTAAAACATTCATTCAAAACATATTTTAAACATTTTACCAAACGAGAAATGATTAACATGTACTCATATATAATCCAAAAAAAGTTAATGAACATGTGAGTTCAATGTACATGTATGTATAATCAAAAAATAAATACCCTTCATGTCTGAACTACAATATATATATATCAACAAAAACAATAAAGTCTGAACCACTGTCCATCTGAACCAATATATTTCCACTATTTTCCACTAGGACCTTTCCTGGGACTCAACTCAACCTACAATATACAGAAAAACAAATTATAAATCTAGATCGTAAATTATTTAAACAATTTTAAACTAAATTCAAGATATTAAAATATTAAACTTATACTAAAAATACAATTCAATTATTAAAAAAATCGTACATCAAATTCTTTGAATGCATGTCCACTTTTTTCCACTAGAGCCTTCCCTTTGGCTCCAAAGGATCTCAAAGAGCCAAGTTGCAACATGTACAAAAGTAATTTATGAATCCTAAAGCATGCAAACAATCTTCAAATAAATCAAAAAAATTTAAAACATTAAACTTATATCAAAGATCATTTCTAGTTCAACAAAATTACCTCGGTGCCAATATCCACATTCATTAAAGAGCCCACATCTTCACCCCCAATTTCCAAATGATTTCTTCCCTAAAATTTAAATTTTGTTAATGAATAAAACATAACTTAAATACATATAAAAAATTAAGCAATTAACTTAAAACCAAAACAAAAAAATTAAAATCATTAGCTCACAAGAGATGGTAAATCATCTAAAAAGTTGGAATCTAAAGAAACCTGCATAGATAAGTCAAATTAACAATAAGATACATTGATATTTATTAAAATTCAAACAAACAAAAAAAATCAAGTTCAATCATAAATATTATAATTAAAATACCTCTCCAAAACGCTCTTCATTTTGACTAGGTTGCTCTTCATTTTGACTACTGGAGACTTGAAAATTATGTGCATTTAACATTATAGAAAACTGCAAACAAAATACATTTGCTTAATATATTTATTACTATGTAGCAAAAAATTCAATTCAAAATGAATAATAAAAAATCAAATAGATTGTCATAGCATAATCAACAAACCTCTCCCATACTCGATGTGTCATTGGATAACACATCTGAAGCTATATCTCGACAAGACTTAGCATAAGCCTTGAGATCATCGATGCTCAATGCATCTACCTCGTCATTCGTCTTGTAAACAAAATTTTGACGAACAGTAGCACGAGCCCTCTCTCGACCCAAACCCACTTCTACTCCAACAAGAGCTGACGCTAAACCATCACCTACCGATTCCCTTGCAACTGTCCCTAGTTGGGATGTGGGCTCCATCTTTGATCTTAAAGCCACAAGCCTAGGTGGATGAGGTATCTCAGGTGGAGGTTGAAGAGTCGTAGGGTCTCTGAGAGCACCTTTTCGATTATATATTCGACCCTTTCCAACTCCATAAAAGTCAGAAGGAACATCAGTATAGTTTGGCTTCATACCTAAAAAAAACTCCGCATAGAAAAATCTAGCAAAATAATTAGGAACCTCATCATTCCATGGCAATCGACCATAAGCTGCAAGAAACCGATCATATATTAAATGTGCAATTTGAGGATGCTTAAAATATTACACTTTCAACATTTTTCGCTTAAGGCCTTCTTTGAAATTAAACATTGAATTGGCTTGTTCTCTGGTAACTCTCTCCTTCACAACCTCCCACTTGTCTGGACCCATAACTTGTTCCCTTCGCCTGTGCATCAAATGAACAAAACCATTCGTAGTTGGTCCAAGTTCCTCA
The DNA here is from genome assembly GCA_027924585.1 of Larix kaempferi. Taxonomy (NCBI): domain Eukaryota; kingdom Viridiplantae; phylum Streptophyta; class Pinopsida; order Pinales; family Pinaceae; genus Larix; species Larix kaempferi. Next base: position 11,670,946 of record BSBM01000771.1, on the reverse strand, counting down.
TATGCATCAATGAATTTGTGCAAAGACCCCAAAACAATCTCTAGACTTTGTCGGCTCTCTAGAGGGAGATCTAAAGAACAAAGATCATTGTTCAACCTGTCATAGTGGGATCTACAACTTTCAAGGATAGTTTGTTGCTCAACACCTTGCCATGAAAGCTCATCAAGTAAATCAGACGGATAAGTTGATATGGGTGTACAACCCTCAGCCAGTGGAACATATGTCGTCCTCGCTCTAGGAGGATCTTCAGGACCCTACTCTACACCCACACCTATTCCATCATCTACAATCCTATCTTGATCTTCGTCTCGCTCTGTCGAATTACGAACATCTTCTGAACCTCGCTCTGCTTCGAATATAGCCATAGTGAAGAGTTAACCTTGTCCAAAAGTTCAAAACACACAAAAATACAAATTATACATTCAATTAAACATTAATGTTCATACCAATAGAAGGTTGAGATCGACGCTCTCCAACAGATGACAAAGGAGAATCATTTGTACCCCTATCAACTCGTTGGTGATCAGATGACTGTGACGAATACAATAAACTTGAACCCCGCGGTGAATTCGACAACCTTGGACTACCAATTGGAACACCAATTCTTGATGAATGTGATGACCTCCTACGCTTTCCCCTTGAAGACTCCACTCTTTCCAATTGATATGATTTCTAAATTTACACAAACATTAACAAATTGAAATTGTACATGTTTATCCTACAAGCATAAAGTCATATCTTATAAAAAACTACAACAAAATGTAAGGGTGTCTAAAGTAGTATAAGCTAATATTTTTTGTAGGTCCCTCTCCTAACTCTAATTAATTAACTAAAATTCCTTACCATTACTACTATTGCAACGTAAAGATATACGTAATAGTCATTTCATTATCAAATATAAATTATAACACATTTAATTGTAGTACTATAGTAACCTTAAAAACTTTTCATCCATCAAATCTGGTTGAATTATATATCTCAATTAAAAAACATCTCACAAAATATATATATATATACACTTATTAGAAGATTTCTACTTTATATTTATGATAGAAAAATTTACACACACTTAAGTTGTACATGTTAATTCTACAGACTTAAAGGCATATCTCATAAAAAACTGCAAACCAAAAGTAGAGGTGCCTAAAGTTGTATAAGTTTTTTTTTTTGTGAATACCTCCCATAACACTCTAAGAGCACTACTATTGCCCGATAAAGATAACATTAATAATCATTTCATAATCAGATAAAAAGTATAATGCAGTTAATTGTAATAGTATAGTACCCTTACAAATTTTTCATCGATCACTTATGATTTTAATCTATCTCAATAAACAAACATTACATAATATTCATAAAAAAAATAATTAGGAAACTCTGTTCATGAACAGAGCTCTTTAACTCTGTTCATGAACACAACCAATAAAATTTACATGACTATTTTATGATTTAATTTAAAAGTTTCATATTTTGATGCTAGTACTGCGCAAAAATGTACATGATCATGAACTCTGTTCATGAACACTATTCATGATCATGAAATCTGTTCATGAACACTGTTCATGAACATGAACTCTGTTCATGAACAGAGTTCACGAACATACACAGAGTTCATGAACACTGTTAATGAACAGAGTTCATGAACACTGTTCACAAACATGAACAGAGTTCATGAACACTCTTCATGAACAAAGCTCATGAACAGTGCTCATGAACACTGTTCATGAACTCTGTTCATGTTCGTGAACAGTTCATGAACACTGTTCATGAACATGAACTCTGTTCATGTTCGTGAACAGTTCATGAGCAGAGATCATGAACAGAGTTCATGTTAAGGGAATAAAGATTGCATTGATGAACAGAAAATTAAAAATTAAAAAACTAAAAAATCTAATTTTGCGAACAATACATACCTGTAACCCAAACAGCTAGCGAAAAGACTCTGAATCCAAGAAGCCTCGCCGGTTCAGACCACCAACTCTCCAAACAGCAAATATTTCCTTCACACAACACCGAATTATATTGTCAACTAAAAACTATAAAAATAGGACAACAAAATCAAAACAAAACAACTCAACAATAAAACGTACCTTCAATTTAATTGTCAATCCTGCGTGAAAACCGCAACACCGACGACACACCGATAACAGCACCGCAAAAAAAAATGAACAACCCTGCAAACGAAGCACATTTCATCAAATCGTTACAGAGAGAGACTGTATAAAATTAAAATTAAAATTCAAAAATCCAAATCATCAGAAAACAGTTACTTACATTGGGACGTTGGCTCCACCTCGTTACGCCGAGCACAGATCCACGCAGCACCCCCGTCGACGAACACAGCATCCGCCCACCACACTTCGTCACTTACAGTTCCGGCCTGCACCCTCGCCACCGAAAACAACTTCCACAGCCGCGACAGGAAACAACAATAGAGCAGATGGGAAAGGATGCATCAACACCTGACGAACAAGCAGCGAACGGGAAGGGATGCATCAACACCAGACGAACAAGAATCGATACCGGTGAAGCAACATCGTCGTCGTCACAAGCGTCGACGACGGAGGGTGGCACAAATCAACTACGAGCCCGCTTGCGGGGTCCAGGAATTTCCAGCAGAGAATGCCAAATGGCAGTCCAGGCCGGGCTTTTATGCAGAAACAGTATTCGGCCGACCAATCATTCGGCTGAATAATTATTCGGCCGAATAATTCTTCGGCCGAATAATTGTTTGGCGGAACAATTATTCAGCCGAATAATTATTCGGCCGAATAAACCACCACTCGAAATTTTTTCCGTCCGGCAGCTGTTTGCACACATTTCAAGGATAGCCGTTAAACGGAACGGAGAAATGTTAGTGGTTATTCGGCCGAATAACCACTACATTATTCGACCGAATAATTAAAATTATTTGACCGAATAATGGAAATTATTCGGCCGAATACCCTCCGCTAAGACGATTTTGCACTAGTTTCTCACGAAAGTGTTACCCACCTTCACGTTTTTACCCGGCAGTTATAATGAAAAAGTAAGTTGAAGAATGACAACATTGATTAAAAGACATATATATTCAAATGGTAGTATCAAATAATTGCCATATTGCTTTATCAGTTTAGTAATGTATATGTAGCACTTTAATGTAATGTCATATAATACCATTATCACATTCCAATCATAATATTGCAGGTTTTGTTTGAGCTAGATAATGCCATTGGGACAATGTTGAAGTAAAGAATGAATACACTCAAACTGAATAGCTTTAAAATATATTCAAAAAAAATATTCTGTATAAAATAGTAAAATAATTTTAAAGAAATAGATTATTCAATTTCTACATTATTGAAATTGAAAATTGAAGGTACATATAATGAAAAAGAAAGTACAAGAAAGAAACTTGCATGCATTAAAATACATGAATGTTGAAATAGTAGTATCAAACAAATAATTGGCTTATATAGATTTATCACTTTAGTAATGTATATCGAACATTTTAATATTATGTCATATTTTCATGTTAAATAAAATATATTGAATGAGTTGAGTGTAATGTCATGTAATACTATTATGACATTCCAATCATAATATTGCTTGGTGTATTAAAATACATGTATGGTGAAATAGTAGTATCAAATAATTGTTATGTTGCTTTATCACTCTAGTAATGTATATGGAGCACTTTAATATTATGCCATATTTGCACGTTAAATAAAATAGATTGAATAAGGTGAGCGTAATGTCACACAGTACCATTATAACATTCCAATCATAATATTGCAGGTTTTATTTGAGCTTGATAGTGTCATTGGGACAATTTTAAAGTAATGAATGAATACAGTAAAACCAATAAGTATAAAATAGTAAAAATATTTTAAAGAAATAGAATATTTATTTTCTGCATTAAGGAACATATAATGAAAAAGTAAGTAGATGAAAGAATGTGAATTATTATGGCACGTATAATGAAAAAGTAAGTTGAAAAATGACAACATTGATTACAAGACATGTATATTCAAATAGTAGTATAAAAGGCTTTCCATATTGCTTTATCACTTTAGTAATGTATATGGAGCACTTTAATGTAATGTCATGTAATACCATTATGACATTCCAATCATAATATTGCAGGTTTTGTTTCAGCTTGATAGCGCCATTGGGAGAATTTTGAAGTAAAGAATGAATACAGCCAAACCAATAAACTTTTGATTGTGTGTTATAATATAAGTTATTTAAAAAATATTATGTATAAAATAGTAAAATAATTTTAAAGAAACAGATTATTTAATTCCTGCATTATTGAAATTGAAAATTTAAGGTACATATAATGAAACAAATGATTGGCTTTTATAGTATGAAACAAATGATTGGCTTATATATATTTATCACTTTAGTAATGTATATCGAACATTTTAATATTATCTCATATTTTCATGTTAAATAAAATAGATTGAATGAGTTGAGTGTAATGTCATGTAATACCATTATTACATTCCAATCATAATATTGCCGATTTTGTTTGAGTTCGATAGTGTCATTGGGAATATTTTAATGTAAAGAATGAATACAATCAAAGCAATTTTCTTTTCAGTGTATTTTATAATATGCCTTATTTAAAATATATTTAAAAAAGTATTATGTATAAATTAGTAAAATTATTTTAAAGAAATAGAATATTTATTTTCTGCATTATTGAAATTGAAACTTTTAAGGTACATATAATGAATGGTGAAATACTAGTATCAAATAGTTGCTAATGTATATGGAGAACTTAAATATTATTGTCATGTAATACTGCTTGATTGTGTCATTGGGGCAATTTTAAAGTAAAGAATGAATGCAGTAAAACCAATTTACTTTTGATTTTATTTTATAATAGACCTTATTTAAAATATATTAAAAATGTATTATGCATAAATTAGTAAAAGTATTTTAAAAGAAATTATTTATTTTCTGCGTTATTGAAATTGAATATTTTGAAATTAAAGATAAAATGCAAAATTTAATATTGCATTGAATTCAACATTGAATTTAACATCACCATATTTCAAGTATGACTTATCTGTACTGAGGCAATGCCACATCAACCAACACATAACTATTACAAACTCTATTAAAAAATTCGTTATTTGGAATTATAAAACATGTCTAAGAAGAGAAGTTAAAAATTTTAAATTAAAATTTAGACTTTGAAACAAGTTAACATCCTTATTTCAAATATAACATCATCACTGTCAAAATTGATATACACGAAAACTCTAAGACATATTTAATTGCAACATCCATGACATATACAAAACCAATTAACATCAACCCCATGGTGACGACAAATATGTTCAATTTGGAAAAGTGATGCCCTGAGCGTAGAAAAGAAATGAAGTGTATAATTGAAAAGGTGACATCTAGATGCAATCATGTCTGCAACACAATTATGTAAATATTGAATAAATTGCATGTGTTTCCTTATCTCATCAAAATCCCAATGAAATTTAGACGAACATCCATTTTCAATGACTTTGCATGAAGAAACCAATGTAGTATCAAAATATTATTCATTAACTGTACTTTTTATAATGAACTGAAAATGGATAAAGCAATCATTAACAATAATAGAAGAAATAAATGTAAACATACATGTATCTTCTAAATCTTTCACGATAATCAAAATCACAACCTAATCTATGACAAATGCAACACCAGTTAACATCAATGCTAACAGAATGACCCCTTTGTCATTGCAACCATTCTCTACGAATATTTCGAACAACCTCTCTTTGACAAAGATGTAGGAAATTTTCAAGTATTTCCTTCATCTTTGATAAGAAGAGAAGGAGATCATCAAATAGATGGCATTAAAATCCATTTTTCGTACTGATCTTGTTTTTAAAGTACATGATGAAGCTTTGCTGCTACTTTATTTCATCTAAAGTAGAGGAAAATTTCGAAACATATGCATTTTCCATAACTGTACAGGTAAACATATTTTTTTGGGTTTTAATATATTTAACAAAGTAAAAAATTTCTACAAACAAGCATTCAACATGTTTAATATGAATGAATCATCCAAGTTTCATAACCTACAAATAAGCAAATACAACAATACAGATATGTAAATATAATTTTAGAGGATCTGTGTGGTGTTCCCCAAATAATAATTGGACATTATGTTATATATATATATATATATATATATATTGTTATCATTATGAATTTCATTTCAATAAGAGGGCTAGATGAAAAATCTGCCAAAGAAGTCCTAGGAGGACTGTGTAAGAAAACAATTTTTATTTAAATGATTTTTTTTAATAAAAAGGATGAGCAGGAACAACCAAGTTAAATGAGGAGATCATACATGGAAAAGTGGGGGACAAGTTAGAGTTAACCTCTGGGAAACCAGAACAAGTGTCAGAAGTGTATTTAAGACACTAGACACACCCTGAAAATCAGGGATTTACTTAGTTGCGAAAATTCCATGAGGAATTGGCTGCTAATGGTAAGACCTAGGCAAAACTATAAAGGAATGGCATATGTGGGAGGTAGGACGCTGCTGAGTATGCTAGAGAGGATTTGACTTGCTGTGTGAGCACTCTGTGTTAGGCAAGGAATTCTGGAAACGAACTGAGTTTCGAGGTTACCTGTACACACCTTTCATGCATGTATCTGGCTCGGGGGTGATTACGGACAGACTTGGTGTTTGTACCTAATCTACGGTTGGGTGGAACGTGGCTGTTCCGACTTCATTCGGGATTACAAGTTTCAGGTTTTTATGATTACAGACTCTAAGCACCTTTCTGTGAATTTATTATGCCCAGATTTTTGAAATAGTTTTTGGTTCTTAAAGAAAATTGTTAGATCTGTTAAAGTTTAGATATTGATACTTTCGGGAAATTCATTTCGTTAATTTATCCCGATCTATTCGTTTGCATAATGCAAGTTAAATAAGTCTGGAAAATTTAATCTGCAATTGTACTCAGAAAATTGCGAGAAATTGGGGTGATGATATTCGTAACTTATCCTCAAGCTTGGAGATACAGAAGTTTTGTTTCGTTTATCATTTATAAGTTGGATCTAAGGGTAAACCTATCATCATCCTACACTTTGACGATATAAATCTTATTAAAAATGGAATCGACGAATTCGATAGAAAACCCCTTTTGGAAAGGAACCCTTCCAGATTTATTCTTTTATATATTCAATGTATACTTACTGGGTAGATCTCGATAGAAAACCCCTTTTGGGAAAGGAACCCTTCCAGATTTATTCTTTTACATATTCAATGCATAGTTACTGGGTAGATCTAGTTACACTTGGCCTGCTAGGTCAAGTTAACTTAGCGTTTAACCTACCTACGAAACTCCTTGACCCCTTTTTCACCACCACAGTATTTTCGTGCTTAAGTTATATCGAAGCACTAATTACTCCTCGCTACCAAACGGGATTACGAGTAAGTATTAAGCTGGTTGTTGACTGTCGAGAATTCCTAATCCTTTTTTTTGTGTTCTTAGTAATGACTTCGGCGTAACTTATTGTATTCTTACAGAACTAATTTTTAGACATAGTGACGAGTGAAGGGTTATGCGAGTTAGGCATTCATATTATATGATTCCGGTAGCGCCTCGGTTCTTCGAGTTATGGTAATTTATGCGTGTATTTCAATGCCTGGAATTTACCGAGTAAATATTCAATTCGAATTGATTACTTAGACTTCAACGTTATGAATCGCTCACAAAATAACTCACAGTATTGCATAAAACGGTTAAGTCAGATTTTCCAGGGTTTTTAACCTAGGGTTGGACTGTAATTTCTTTAAAAAAACCAGATTTCCATTCTCTGTAGGTCTAACACAGAATCATTATGAATTATATATCTACCATACATACACAGCAGAGAAACGAACCAGAAATCATACATAAACCTTTTCCATTAATCGTATCTGTCCTACTTACTCTGCAGGGAATGGAAAAAGAATCATACAACGCTGTGCTTCTGTCTGGAGTAAGATTTAAAGCATCCAAAACCACTTTCACAATGTTAAACCAGAGGGTATGGAACCCATGGAGACTAAACCCTTTCACTTACAATCTTCGCGAAAATAAACATACTGTATTCTTGAAAATTCAGAAATTAGATATAATAATAAAGTCCTTCGAGAACAGAGAAGAAAAACGAGAACCCTTGAATCTATTTGCTAACAGTTCAACACACGTTCTCTAGAGTCTAGATCCACAGGAGAAGTATTATAAAACATTTATTACATCAGGTTCGTGGCAGGAAAAACCCCAGGCCACTATGAATCGTGGAAGCTTCAAACAAACTAACCATGTCATGAAATTAAAGACTTCCTGTTGTCGTTGAGGAGATTCTTTCCCAAGTTTCTCCGTCACTTCATGAAGGTAAAATGAGCAATGTCACTTACCGGGCAGGAAGGATCCCTCTAGAAGCCTGCACCTTTCAAGCTGGGAAAACCTACCATCAAGATTTCATTACGTTATTATCAAATAGTAGTAGATTGCTTAAAAAGAACAATAAGAAAATAAGGGGATTCTGAAACATGGCGTTTTGAAAATTACCTCTGAATCATCATAGTGGAACGGTTGAGGATTCAAGCACGGGCATCCTGGAGTACCACGACAGCAAGGATCATCTCCTTCAGACCACAGAAGGTATTATATGAATTCAAGAGACACGGATAGTAAGGTATCGCCATACTTAGAAAAAAAAACCTGGAACCTTAACTCAAATGCCAGTAAGTGAGTATCCAACCGGAGGATAATAAAAACAGTTGGAGAAGTTTAGCGCATTCCCAGACAACCAAAACAGTCATTCCACGGTGCAAGTGGCACCTCTGCATTCGATCGTCATTAATGAAATCACATGGCCCGCCCTACAAAGTTATTGCTGGAGGGTATTGAAATTCACATCCAGTACGGTGAAAACTCATCCAGCCTGTAAAACAATACGTTGTTTAGTTTGGCAGTACACCATGTAGGCGATCCTTGTAAATGTTAAACGTATCCCTACACAACGCGAGTAAAGGTGAAAGATTGTACATTCGAATTTTCATACTTAATAAATTATAAAATAAGTATATGGTTCATAACCCAATCCTTGTTTTATGAATTGAATAACTAGCATGGTAATCTTACGTTATTGAGCCCTGTTATATTGCAGGCGTTTGACAATCCTTTAGTGCATTAACTTATCCATTTGGAGTGTCAATGTGGGTCAAGGAAAGTATTGTAATTATGTCTTAAATTATTGCTAAATGGTATCGTAACTATGCCTTCAATTTATTGCTAAATAACATTGTAATTATGTCTTAATTTATTGCTAAATGGCATTGTAACTATGTCTTAGCATTATTGCTAATTGGCATTGTAATTAGGTCTTAATTTATTGCTAAATGACATTGTAAATATGTCTTAGAATTATTGCTAAATGGCATTGTAATTAGGTCTTAAATTTATTGCTAAATGGCATTATAATTATGTCTTAAATTTATTGCTACATGGCATTATAATTATGTCTTAAATTTATTGCTAAATGGCGTTGTAATTTTGAGGATTGGGCTGATACAAAGGGGATCGCTTATAGCTCATATCATCGCAATGTTGGTGGTGTACACTATGTCTGTTGCATGACTGAAATTGTGTACCAAATTGTAAATAAACTTTAAGTACGTCTAGAATTAATAATTCTTGTTACGTGCGTCATGAGAAAACTCTGATGGTGTAAGTGAACCTGCACATCCATATACAAATTGGAGTTAGCCATAGCTAAGTAAGTGACATGTCAACCTTAAAACCTTCTAACTAGTAGGAAAAACAAAAGGGTAAGAATATAAGCAAGATCAGAGTACAATGTATCATTAACTTAATCATTGAGTAACATAAGACAATCACCGTTCTCTTACAGAAAATAGAAAAAGAAAAAAAAAAATTATGGAGATGTGACATATGGTATCAGAGCCAGATTCAAACCTGGCGCGTTGGAAACACCTAACTTTTGCTGCACATGAAATAAAAATTTCTAATATTATATTCGGGTTTTGTATGCATATGTTCAGTTTTGATTTTTCAGATGACGTCGCACGAAGAATATGGAGAAGAGCCTGAAGGAAATGAACAGGCAAGAACAGAAGAACATTCTGAAGCAAGTCAGGTACTGGAAAGCATGAGGAGCTTGATCGTGGAGATACAGAGCTTCAAAGCAGACAATGAGCAACTAAAGAAAGCTCAGGAAAAACAACAAGAAATCAATGAAATTTTGCTGCAGAGTCTTCACGAAAGGAACAATGGCGAAAAACAGAAGGAGGATACCAAGAGGAAAGAAGAGACTGACGAAAGCGTCGAGAAAAAAGGAAATTCCTCCAATGAGACCCAGAAGTCTAAGCATCAAGACAATAGCATGGGAAAGAGGAAGGTTGACCACCTGGAGGGTGAATTCAAAAAATAAAACCTACCAGCTTCGATGGAGAATCAAAAACTGGCGAAGAAGCGGAAGCCTGGCTGCTGGACATTAAAAAGTACTTTCAAATTTATAATTACTCCAGCAACATGAAAGTCAGAATGGCTGTGTACAATCTAAAGGGAAAGGCCAGCATATGGTGGCAAGACCTTAAAATTTCCCAGGGACTGAAAGAAAAGAACCTTGAATGGTCAGAATTCAAGAAATATTTCAAGAAGCAGTACTTATCAGAAAGTTATTACGAAAGAAAAACTAAGGAATTCTATGAATTAAAGCTGGGTCAAATGACAATGGAAGATCTTATCAATAAATTCCTAGACTTGTTACGGTTCGTTCCATATATCAAGGAAGAAAAATTGAAAGTACAACGATTTTTAAGCTGTCTAGCACAGTCCTATAAAGATCGAATTGAGTTCGACAATCCAAGAACTTTAGACGAAGCACTGAGAAAGGCCAGACTATGTTTTGAGCAATACAAATAAAGGAATGATACTACAAAGGCATGGAAGGATAAGAAACAGGAAAAGTTTAACCAGCGGAAGAAAGGTTTCAAACCCTCGCCCTTCCAGAACATGCCCAAAAACTTCCAAGGAAATTCATTTTCCAAGAATGAACAATTACAGCAGAAAACTTTTAAACCCCCTAACATGGGAATAAAAGGAAGTGTCGGTATCCCTAAAGAACCCCTGAAGTGCTGGGAATGTGGTGAAGCCCATTTACGCAGGAATTGTCCCCGATACAATGAAACTAACAGGGTACTACATAATATGCAAGAAGCATCCACGGTGGGAGACATTGGGAAAAGTTATCACCGAAATAATGCAGCCTTGGAAGACTGACAGGCAGATCATCAATCCGCAATTGTGGAAATTGAAGGTAAAATTTTTGACCATACTTGTACTATTTTAATTGACCCTGGGGCAACTTTAAGCTACATCACTCCCAAGATGATGGAGCACTGTAAACTTACCAAGGTAAAGCACCCAAAACCCTGGTTAGTTCAGTTAGCTACAGGAGCAAAGAGGAAGGTAACTGAATTTATATCTGATTGTGAGCTTCAAATACAAGACCACAAAACCAAGATTAATTTAAACGTGTTGCCTTTAGGATCTTACGTCATGATAATAAGTATGGACTGGCTTGAAAGATATAAAGTAGTACTGAACTGCTTTACCAAAAACTTTACCTACATTGCAGAAGACCAAACTCTAAGAACAATGAATGGAAAACAGAAACCTGTCTCTGTTAGGCAGATTTCTACTATGTAGTTAAAGAAGTGCATGAGAAAAGGATGCAAGATTTACGCTGTAAGAGTATCTGATTTACTCCTAAATGAAAGTCAGACTTCCATAGCAGAGCACCCTGTCTTAGGCGAGTTCCTAGATGTATTTCCAGAAGAAATACCAGGGTTACCCCCTCAACGAGAAATAGATTTCTCCATTGAACTTTTACCGGGATTAGCACCAGTGTCAAAAGTACCTTATAGAATGAGTATCCAAGAATTGACATAATTAAAAATTCAGATTCAAGAATTACTAGACAAAGGGTATATAACACCGAGTGTCTCACCTTGGGGTGCATCGGTTCTTTTTGTCAAGAAAAAGGATGGGACCTTAAGACTGTGTATCGATTATAGGAAACTGAATAAGGTAATTGTGAAGAATAAATATCCCTTACCACGAATTAACGATTTGTTCGACCAAGTAGGGGGAGCCAAAGTCTTTTCCAAATTGGACCTTCGATCTGGGTATCATCAGATTCGAATTAAAAATGAAGACATCAGTAAAACTGCATTCCGAACTCGATACGGACACTACGAATTTGTAGTGATCCCTTTCGGTCTAACCAACGCCCCTGCCACATTCATGTGCCTAATGAACAGAATCTTCAATAAATACCTAGACCAGTTTGTGTTAATTTTTATTGATGATATCCTAATATACTCCAAGTCGAAAGAAGAACATGAACAACACATTAAAATTGTACTGCAAACCTTGAGGGATCACCAGTTGTACGTTAAGTTGGAAAAATGTGAGTTCTTTAAAAAGGAAATTCAATACTTAGGTCATATTATTTCTGAAGAGGGAATTTCGGTCGACCCACAGAAAATAAAAGCCATAGCAGACTCGCCAGTACCGAGAGATGTAGCTGATATTAGATCTTTCATGGGACTCACCAGTTACTATCGGAGGTTCATTGAGGGATTCTCAAAGATCGCCTATCCCATTACTTCACTACAGAAAAAGGGGATTAAGTTTGTTTGGTCCTGCAAGTGTCAAGAATGTTTTGAACGACTCAAGGATTTAGTGACCAAAGCACCTGTTCTAAAAGTAGCAGACCCATGTAAGGGATACACGGTTTGTACAGATGCTAGTAAAGAAGGAGTAGGAGGAGTACTGTCCCAGGAAAGACATGTAGTGTGTTATGAATCACGGAAGCTAAAAGAGCATGAACGTAACTACGTGGTTCACGATTTAGAATTAACAGCAGTAGTACACGCACTGAAAATGTGGCGTCACTACCTGCTGGGTAAGAAATTTCTGTTACTGACAGATAACACTTGCGTCAAGAACTTATTTAACCAACCAGGACTCAATGCCAGACAAGCAAGGTGTATGGCCTTTCTAAGTGAATTCGACTTTGATGTAAAACACATAAAGGGTAAGGAAAATACGGTGGCAGACGCACTTAGTCGAAGGACCCACGAGGTGTATGAAATAATAATGAGTCAACCAGAGAGTAATCTCATGGATAAAATAAGGGTGGCAAGCGAACAGGATGCAGAATACATAAATCTGCGAAGTAAAATACAGAAAAATGAGATAAACATGAACGGGAGAGATTTAAGTATTGATCAGAAAGGTTTGATTTGGTTCAAAGATAGACTGTACATGCCTAATGTTGCAAAAATTAAATTATTTATTCTAAATGAGATGCATAAACCCCCTTTTGCAGGTCATCCTGGGTATCAAAAAATGATAACAGCCCTTAGAAAACAGTTCTTTTGGCCTAAATTAAAAACTGATCTAGCTGATTATTTATCTAAATGCTTGGAATGTCAACAGGTGAAGGCAGACCATAGACATCCTGCTGGTTTATTACAACCATTACCAATTCCTGAATGGAAATGGGAAGTGATTTCACTAGATTTTATCACAGGTTTGCCGAGAACACAGCGACAACATGACTCTATAATGGTGGTGGTTGACAAATTTAGCAAATCTGCACATTTCATTCCGGTAAAAACCACCTACAAGGCAGCAGATATTGCAGGAATATTTCTAAAAGAAATATTCAGATTACACGGAGTACCAAAGATGGTAATTTCAGATAGGGATGTAAAATTTACCTCCAAATTCTGGAAATCTTTATTTACAGGTCTAGAAACAAGAATTAATTTCAGCACGAGTTATCACCCTAAAACGGATGGACAGACTGAGCGTACCAATCAGATCATTGAAGATATGCTAAGAATGTACGTCATGGAAAAACCCACCAAATGGGAGGACTATTTACATCTGGTAGAGTTCGCTTACAACAACGGGTATCAAGCATCATAAAAAATGAGTCCATTCAAAATTCTTTATGGAAGAAAGTGCACTACCCCAGTTAGCTGGGATAGCCCGGTCGATCATTTGTTGGTAGGACCGGATTTGCTGCGGGTTATGGAACAAACAGTCCAGAAGGTGCAGAAAAATTTAAAGGTGGCTCAGGACCGCCAAAAAAGTTATGCTGACCTAAAAAGACAGGATAAGGAATTCTCAGTTGGAGAACATGTATACTTGCGGGTTAAACCAAAGAAAAGCTCACTTCGACTAGGGAGTTGCACTAAACTGGCACCACGATTCTGTGGGCCCTTCCAAATACTTGAGAGGATTGGACCTGTAGCTTATAAGTTGGCTTTACCAGCACATTTAAAAATTCATAATGTTTTTCACATTTCAGTACTGAAAAAGTATATTCATGATCCCACTCATATTGTTGATTGGAATTTGATTCAGGAGGCTCTAGAAGGTGAATTTCAAGTGGAACCTTTACGCATTCTGGACAGGAAAGAAATAGTACTTCGGAACCGAGCCATCGCTCAGGTAAAGCTACAATGGAAGCACTTTAGTCCTAAGGAGGCGACCTGGGAATTGGAAAGTGAGATACTAGAAAAGTATCCGAATTTGTTCCCAGAACCGATGGAGGAAGACTAGAACACTAAGGACAGTGTTCATAATAAGGGGGCAAGGATGTGGTGTTCCCCAAATAATAATTGGACATTATGTTTTATATATATATATATATATATATATTGTTATCATTATGAATTTCATTTCAATAAGAGGGCTAGATGAAAAATCTGCCAAAGAAGTCCTAGGAGGACTATGTAAGAAAACAATTTTTATTTAAATGATTTTTTTAATAAAAGGGATGAGCAGGAACAGCCAAGTTAAATGAGGAAATCATGCATGGAAAAGTGGGGGACAAGTTAGAGTTAACCTCTGGGAAACCAGAACAAGTGTCAGAGTGTATTTAAGACACTAGACACACCCTGAAAATCAGGGATTTACTTAGCTGCGAAAATTCCATGAGGAATTGGCTGCTAATGGTAAGACCTAGGCAAAACTATAAAGGAATGGCATATGTGGGAGGCAGGATGCTGCTGAGTATGCTAGAGAGGATTTGACTTGCTGTGTGAGCACTCTGTGTTAGGCAAGGAATTCTGGAAACGAACTGAGTTTCGAGGTTACCTGTCCACAGCTTTCATGCATGTATCTGGCTCGGGGGTGATTACGGACAAACTTGGTGTTTGTACCTAATCTACGGTTGGGTGGAATGTGGCTGTTCCGACTTCATTCGGGATTACAAGTTTCAGGTTTTTATGATTACAGACTCTAAGCACCTTTCTGTGAATTTATTATGCCCAGATTTTTGAAATAGTTTTTGGTTCTTAAAGAAAATTGTTAGATCTGTTAAAGTTTAGATATTGATACTTTCAGGAAATTCATTTTGTTAATTTATCCCGATCTATTCGTTTGCATAATGCAAGTTAAATAAGTCTGGAAAATTTAATCTGCAATTGTACTCAGAAAATTGCGAGAAATTGGGGTGATGATATTCATAACTTATCCTCAAGCTTGGAGATACAGAAGTTTTGTTTCGTTTATCATTTATAAGTTGGATCTAAGGGTAAACCTATCATCATCCTACACTTTGACGATATAAATCTTATTAAAAATGGAATCGACGAATTCGATGGAAAACCCCTTTTGGAAAGGAACCCTTCCAGATTTATTCTTTTATATATTCAATGTATACTTACTGGGTAGATCTCGATAGAAAACCCCTTTTGGGAAAGGAAGCCTTCCAGATTTATTCTTTTACATATTCAATGTATACTTACTGGGTAGATCTAGTTACACTTGGCCTGCTAGGTCGAGTTAACTTAGAGTTTAACCTACCTACGGAACTCCTTGACCCCTTTTTCACCACCACAGTATTTACGTGCTTAAGTTATATTGAAGCACTAATTAATCCTCACTACCAAACGATATTACGAGTAAGTATTAAGCTGGTTGTTGACTGTCAAGAATTCCTAATCCTTTTTTTTTGTGTTCTTAGTAATGACTTCGGCGTAACTTATTGTATTCTTACAGAACTAATTTTTAGACATAGTGACGAGTGAAGGGTTATGCGAGTTAGGCATTCATATTATATGATTCCGGTAGCGCCTCGGTTCTTCGAGTTATGGTAATTTATGCGTGTATTTCAATGCCTGGAATTTACCGAGTAAATATTCAATTCGAATTGATTACTTAGACTTCAACGTTATGAATCGCTCACAAAATAACTCACAGTATTGCATAAAATGGTTAAGTCAGATTTTCCAGGGTTTTTAACCTAGGGTTGGACTGTAATTTCTTTAAAAAAACCATATTTCCATTCTCTGTAGGTCTAACACAGAATCACTATGAATTATATATCTACCATACATACACAACAGAGAAACGAACCAGAAATCATACATAAACCTTTTCCATTAATCGTATCTGTCCTACTTACTCTGCAGGGAACGGAAAAAGAATCATACAACGCTGTGCTTCTGTCTGGAGTAAGATTTAAAGCATCCAAGACCACTTTCACAATGTTAAACCAGAGGGTATGGAACCCATGGAGACTAAACCCTTTCACTTACAGTCTTCGCGAAAATAAACATACTGTATTCTTGAAAATTCAAAAATTAGATATAATAATAAAGTCCTTTGAGAACAGAGAAGAAAAACGAGAACCCTTGAATCTATTTGCTAACAGTTCAACACACGTTCTCTAGAGTCTAGATCCACAGGAGAAGTATTATAAAACATTTATTACATCAGGTTCGTGGCAGGAAAAACCCCAGGCCACTATGAATCGTGGAAGCTTCAAATAAACTAACCATGTCATGAAATTAAAGACTTCCTGTTGTCGTTGAGGAGATTCTTTCCCAAGTTTCTTCGTCACTTCATGAAGGTTAAAGGAGCAATGTCACTTACCGGGCAGTAAGGATCCCTCTAGAATCCTGCACCTTTCAAGCTGGGAAAACCTACCATCAAGATTTCATTACGTTATTATCAAATAGTAGTTGATTGCTTAAAAAGAACAATAAGAAAATAAGGGGATTCTGAAACATGGCGTTTCGAAAATTACCTCTGAATCATCATAGTGGAACGGTTGAGGATTCAAGCACGGGCATCCTGGAGTACCACGACATCAAGGATCATCTCCTTCAGACCACAGAAGGTATTATATGAATTCAAGAGACACGGATAGTAAGGTATCACCATACTTAGAAAACAAAACCTGGAACCTTAACTCAAATGCCAGTAAGTGAGTATCCAACTGGAGGATAATAAAAACAGCTGGAGAAGTTTAGCGCATTCCCAGACAACCAAAACAGTCATTCCACGGTGCAAGTGGCACCTATGCATTCGATCGTCATTAATGAAATCACATGGCCCGCCCTACAGAGTTATTGCTGGAGGGTATTGAAATTCACATCCAGTACGGTGAAAAATCATCCAGCCTGTAAAAAATACGTTGTTTAGTTTGGCAGTACACCACGTAGGCGATCCTTGTAAATGTTAAACGTATCCCTACACAACGCGAGTAAAGGTGAAAGATTGTACATTCGAATTGTCATACTTAATAAATTATAAAACAAGTATATGGTTCATAACCCAATCCTTGTTTTATGAATTGAATAACTAGCATGGTAATCTTACGTTATTGAGCCCTGTTATATTGCAGGCGTTTGACAATCCTTTAGTGCATTAACTTATCCATTTGGAGTGTCAACATGGATCAAGGAAAGTATTGTAATTATGTCTTAAATTATTGCTAAATGGTATCGTAACTATGCCTTCAATTTATTGCTAAATAGCATTGTAATTATGTCTTAATTTATTGCTAAATGGCATTGTAACTATGTCTTAGCATTATTGCTAATTGGCATTGTAATTAGGTCTTAATTTATTGCTAAATGACATTGTAACTATGTCTTAGAATTATTGCTAAATGGCATTGTAATTAGGTCTTAAATTTATTGCTAAATGGCATTATAATTATGTCTTAAATTTATTGCTACATGGCATTATAATTATGTCTTAAATTTATTGCTAAATGGCGTTGTAATTTTGAGGATTGGGCTGATACAAAGGGGATCGCTTATAGCTCATATCATCGCAATGTTGGTGGTGTACACTATGTCTATTGCATGACTGAAATTGTGTACCAAACTGTAAATAAACTTTAAGTACGTCTAGAATTAATAATTCTTGTTACCTGCGTCATGAGAAAACTCTGATGGTGTAAGTAAACTTGCACATCCATATACAAATTGGAGTTAGCCGTAGCTAAGTAAGTGACATGTCAACCTTAAAACCTTCTAACGAGTAGGAAAAGCAAAAGGGTAAGAATATAAGCAAGATCAGAGTACAATGTATCATTAACTTAATCATTGAGTAACATAAGACAATCACCGTTCTCTTACAGAAAATAGAAAAAGAATTTTTTTTTTAAATGGAGATGTGACAATCTGCCATCAATAATGTGCAAAATGAAGATATGTAAAAAAACATTGAATATGAAATAAGATGTACATTTCATTAAAGTAACAGTTAGGCAAAAAAAAAGGAAACAAAGGTATTACAAAAGATATGAAAATATAAAAATAGGAATAGTAACTTGAAACAATGAATGAAAATTTATTTAAAGGATGTTACAATGACAATGAGTTCAAACGATGCTCTTCTTTCTTCCTTATTGTTACAAATGCACCATTTTTCATCTTCAAATAACGCTCAAAAGAGAAAGGAGGTGATATGCGCAAGCCATCTATTGATCTAACTCTTGATATGGCTATGAAGGTCAGGCCTTGCCTCTCTGTGCTCCCAATATCAATTGTGGCTCGTTCTAAAGTCAAACCCTGTGATTTGTGAATAGTAAGGGCCCATGCCATCTTCAGTGGAATTTGCTTTCGATTTCCTCTAATAACAGGTGTTATTGGTACAACTTTTGGATTATTTATATCAAATGGAGCACCAATGTGCTTATCGAAAAGAACAGTAGTGTACATTGGAAGGAGAGGAGGTTTTGTGCCAGGCATATAGAAAATGTTTTGAATGCAACCTAGTGCACCATTCACTAATCCATCTTCAACCCACAAGTTACATGTCAACATGAAACGCTGACCTGGGCATAAGAGGAATTCATGGTCTAATTGATCATCATCGGCAACATCAATTTCCTTGCGCTTTGTATGCTCAGCAACACATCGTGCAATTAGAGAATTTAAAGATTTCAACATGATCCTATTATGTAGGGTGACCAAATTATTTGTTGCAAACAAATGAATTTCTGAATCAAATAAACTCCTTTCTATTGGATCTAACTTGGAATCAACCCGCGACATAAGAATATCCCAATCATCAAGAAGCGGTTCTGCATTTCTTATGTTAGTTAACAGTCTCCGAAAAGATGTTTGTCTAGGATCATCACCTTTCTGTCGAAATACTATATCCAAAGTGACAACAATATTGAATCTTTTCCACAAAACTTTCCCCGCTGTATTACCTGCATACAAAGGCTTATCTTTGACAGGAGGCAATTGGAAAATGTCACCAACAAGGATGATCGATCTGCCACCAAAAGGAATAGATTTATTCTCAGGAAATGCTTCTCGCAATCGAAAATCTATCTGCATGATAAACCTTGATCCTATGAAGCTCATTTCATCAATCAAAACGTAACGAATATCCCTCATTTCTTCTTGAAATATTGCTAGAGATTGGCCTTGCATTGCTCTCATATCTTTGATAGGGATTTTTAAAGCTGAGTGTATTGTCTTTACATGAATATTAAAAGCAGCTACTCCTATTGGAGCAAGCAAAAGCAATGGACTTTTTCCAGTAGATGTCGAAGCAGAAAGAGCATGAGAAATACAATGAATAAGGTAACACTTTCCAGTGCCAGCAGTTCCTTGAATAATCATTTGGAGAGGTTCACAATTTCCATATTCAACTGAATGCCATAAAATTATGTCAAAAGCAAGTCTTTGTTTTGCTGAGAGGGAAGAGGGAGAGGAAAATGTATTATCATAACGGTCACCAACAATACCCCTTGATTGAGCATTCCTTATCAATTCCACGACCTCTTCTGAAATAGGATTTGAAGTTGTTATTTCCTCCCAATTAAAAGACAAATCAAAGTCCCTTCTGCCAAGAGTTTGAAGGTCAGAAGCCTCGACATTGTTTGGAGGAACCAATCGAGATAAAATCTGCCATTCTTCAAATTCATCATCATCATTGACTGCTTTCCCATGGGAATCATCTTCTTCTTCTTCAACAAGATCAGATGGAAAAGGGTGCCGATTAACATGCCATGCTCGATATCGAAAATTCCTCCAATTTTCAATGACCATTTCAGTTGAAGCACCTATATCTGTGGAGATGTTGTTGAACGGCTTGTACAAAAGTAACTCAGTGAAGCAGAAGGTTTCAAACTCATCTGAATCCTCACTGGGAGTAGAGTAAAATCTTGGCCAAACTCGAATAATGGCATGCACATCCCTAGGTTTCCACTGATCATTATTACGTTGGGCATCAAAGGACCAAGATCTTGTTGTTTCTATCATTGACAAATGTTCAAGAAAATTTGGTCATTCTTGATATATATGAACAAATGTGTTCTGAGATGAACACTGAAGACCATTTGTAGAAATTTTATGGAATACCTTCTTACCAACAGGTAAGGAAAAAAACTTTCGACTACAAATCACAAGAGGTAGCTTTAGCAACATATGGCATGTTTCTTGAGCTCCAATGTCACGCTCAACAATCATCTCAACAAGGAATCTTCTGTATGCACACAAAGCTGGATCTTCAGAGACAGATGAATCTGTAATTCTTGTCAACATGTCTTGATAACTTTCAGACCTCTTTTCTGACTTCGAAGCATATTTACCAATATAATTCGTTACAGCATGTGTACAAAGCACAAGTTGACAATCAACATTAGCACGCCACACTGCAAGAAGATCAACATTATGAACATTAGCCCTATCATCATTACGTGCAGGCTCATATTTTTTTCGACCTTTCTCATCTATGAATAATCTAGATTCATTGCGAACCTCCCATGGGGCATTGTAGCGACAGGTGAGTATAGACCCTTTTTTTCTCAAACAAGAATCTAAACTGCACTTTGTATGTCATTGGACACGATTCAATAAGTGCTCGTAATCATCTGAAGGATTGGAAGAGAGAATTTGTCTCGTGTTCAACAAGCAAGGATCATCATTTATGCTTCGAGGAACGAATATGTTCCTTTGGCGAGCATCACTTGGATTCCATGCAGTTACATATCTATCGAAGAAAATCTTCACATCATCCACAGCAGACGGGTTCGACCAATCTAACAAATCCATGTTAGGTGCTCCTTCCAGCCATAGGAAACCATGCACGTGGGCCGAGCCTCTATGCTACCATTCATACCTAAACAAAGAAAATATATTTGAAATGGTGCATTTAATTTCAAGTCGATTTATATAAGATAAAAGTAACAAAACAGACCTGTACCAGAAATATTTTGCTCCAATATGTTTTTGGATGACTTCTTCACAAAAGATAGTAAACCTTTGGTGCATAAACATTGCCACAATATGGGGGTATTGGATAACATTTTGAATTCTTCTATGGTGTTCATTTAAGGAAGCAAAGTGTGTGTTTCTTGGCATCAAATTATGTAAGTCAGGCCACTTTGTGTCAGCCGCACTCAAAGTAAAAAAACAATGTTGGACAACCCAACTAAGTGATCATATCAGTGAGTTCAGAACGACACTTTGTCCAATATGACCTTGTACCTCTGAGGGTAGAACCAAAACGCATGAGATGCTCAGCCAACTTATTGTTTGGTAAATCATTTAGTTTTTTACGCAAGTCATGAATTGTTATAGGTGCATTGTCATCTATATTCTTATGTACAAATACTGCAGCAGTTGCTTGGCTACGATGACGCATAATCATGTTTAGCAAGAAATAACGGAAGCGTGGATGGCTTCCAAATCTTTGATCAAAGTATCTGAGTAGATGCAATGCATATTCATGGAGGCGAATGTCGCAAACCCGTGGATGCAACCAATCAGCATCACCATTTGGGTACAAAGTAGGGAATGCCATGTCAAATAAACCCTCTGTATTGTATTCATTAACTGAAGACAAACCAATATCTCGCCAGTCTAATGGCTGCGGAGGTCCTGAATTATCATTTTCAATAAATGCTCTTATTTCCTCAACTTCTATTCATGCATTTGGTTTTCAAACAGCAAATGAAGAAGGATGAGAGTGTAAATGAACAGTGTCGAACCCTTGAATGTCCTCATCATTATTGGCAATTTCTTCAATTTCACTATCAACAAATCGAAGCCTATCGGACACATCAGTTGGTCTTTTAGGAAGAGAAGCAACTGATTCCATGTTGATTTCAACATCCCTATAGTATTTGTCCATTGCAATTTTGTACTGCAATGCATCCATCACACGTGATTTTTTCACATAACAGTCATAATAGTTACCTTTTGCATTATGTCTCATCACAATTATGATGTCAAGGTCTTCAACACGTTGTGGAAGACTTTTGCAATAGTTGAAATATCTTGTGAAAAGCTAATAGTGTGGCCACTATATTTATATTTCCCACCACGAGCATGTGTCACTTGCAATATTGGATTAACTCGTGCTATTAACATTTCTTCTACTTGGGTAAGTACTCTTAGAACATGAGGTTGTTCACCCGGATCCATTTTATTCCAATGAGAGAAACGATGGGAACCTCGTTCACCCTTACACCTTTTACAAATAGGACCATCAGATTATATGCTAACTTGTGTTCCGGGATAAGATTCACGACAAACATAGCACATTTTCACAGAAGGAAAGACATCAATCCTTTGTCGAAATTTTTTATGAACTACAATCATGTTTCTATCAAAATGATGGAGAACATGTTCATTTTCTCCATGCGTACGAAATCTAGGCAGAGTGGCATGCGGAGGAGGAATGGTTGCAGAACCATGAAAATTTCTTTCTCTAAAACTTGTGGATGGAATTTCTCGAAGTTGATTGCACTGTATGGTCTCTTGGAACGCAATACAATAAGAGCCATGAATGGAAAAATTAAAAGTCTACATAATAATAAGTAGAAACGTAAAAAAAATATGAAATATTGTTCATATAAAATTTACATTTTCTTTCCAATTCGAGGGTCCAGGTTGAAGTGGAGGACAGTAATATGATGGTCCTGGTTCCCTTGGAACATTCATTGTTTGGTGAGATTGCACTCCGTCATTAACTGAATTGCATTCAACAGTTCCCTGCTTGCAAGGATAAATTATAAAAGGTAAGAAATTTTAGCAAATCATTAAGAATGATCAAGTATTTCAATAATATTGAATATGGATGTTGTGTTTAATGCCTTTGCTGTTTCGAGTGAAATAGTATGAGGGATAACCGATGTAGTTCGTTGGAGAACAGCATGTTCATCTCGAGGTTGAAGTGGAGGACGGTAATAAGATGGTCCTGGTTCACTTCGAACATTCATTGTTCGATGAGATTGCACTCCGTCATTAACTGAATTACATTGAATAGTTCCCTACTTGCAATGATAAATCAGGAAAGGCACAATTTTCTAGCAAATTGTTAAGAATGATCAACTATTTCAATAATATTCAATATGGATGTTGTGTTTAATACCTTTGTCGTTCCAAGTGAAATAGTATGAGGGATAGCTGATTCAGTTCGCTGGAGAACAACATGTTCATATTGAGCTTGAAAAATACCATTCGTATCTCCAAGCATATTGCTATCACCCACAACTGGAGATGGAGGTATTTGCTGAGGAACATCAATATGTTCAATGTGCATGTTTTGCAACACGTGTACATGCTCACATGCATCATTTGCACCGATGAAAGAGTGAGAAATATGGTTTGTATCTACATTATGTGAACGATCATCTTCCAGAACACGAGATGTTTCACGGAGAAAAATATTGTTGGTAGGAGACTATGGAAGAATAGGAATAGGAAATGTTATTTGCATTATATGAGCTAAACTCTGATACTTACGGCTATTGGGAAATTCATTTTCAATTGTAACACCATCCCTACTTCTACAATATTGAGCCCTTCGACTTTCATTTATTGCGTCTTTATTTTGATGATACCATAAATGCTGACGTTCATTTGCTCTTTCACGTGATGCTGGAGACAGAGTGCATTTCCTATTACGTTTACTTGTCCCTTCAGATGACATTTCTACATATCAAGAGAGGAACAAATATTATATGATAATGTGAAGATGACCATAAAATAAAACTGTATGAATGTATTTCATACTAATTTGTAGAAATCCAATTAGACACACGTTAAAGAAAAGCATAGATTAAAAGGCATTGGAAACACATTTCAAAATGTGTTTTGAAAATATAGATGCATATGAGAAAATTAGGAGAATAGAACAAACATATTGGCAAGCACACAATGAATGGAGAATAT
This sequence comes from Larix kaempferi, assembly GCA_027924585.1. NCBI lineage: Eukaryota > Viridiplantae > Streptophyta > Pinopsida > Pinales > Pinaceae > Larix > Larix kaempferi. Next base: position 11,646,411 of record BSBM01000771.1, on the reverse strand, counting down.
ATTTTATTCCATAAAACAAAATGTGTATAAATGGTTATTACATGTAAAAAATAGTTGACCACTTGAATGTGGTCTACCATCCTAAGTTATGATATCTTCACCCAATGGTGGAATTTGCTCAATAGAATCTGTGTTCGGAACAAGTGGAAAAATACTTCCATTTTCAATGAAATCATTGAAGTTGTCAAGCAATGGGAAGGGAGAGCCAAAAATCTCCAGCATTGATACATTATAAATACTTATTGGGATACAGAGGTAACTTGTCAGATGATATAATAGGAAGGGAAGTTGCGCATTCTTTCCAAAAAGAACTACCCCATTCATTGTTTGCAATGGAAGATAGCCAAAGCATTTGCTATTTATATCCATAGAAATGTGATGCAACAAGTTCCATCTGAATCCCTAATCGTCCTCAAAATTGTCCTATGTCCATTGAGAACATGCTTGACCGAATTGAAAATTTTCTACTTCTTGAATAGTCCAAACTGATGTTGAACCATTAAAGAGAATGCAGATAAGTTGATTGTTGTATGTCGCAAGTGACATACATTGTATGTCAGTGATCGGAACAAATGAAAAACCCAAATCATTTTGAAATACATCCAACCAATAGATAGTGTATCCATATTTAGGGTACTCTTCATATTCCGTGTCTATATACAACCAGTAGAATTTATTTTTGTAGAACACTGCATGCTTAGGCAGTGTAACGCCACCATAAGGAATATTTGTCCTCCTCCAGCAAGTGTCAAGGCTGCTACATATGTAAAACTTAGATGGAACTCTGTGAGAAATATGTTTTAGAACAATCCATTCATATTTTTGAGAACCTATTTTTTCCACCAAGGTGAAGAAACCTCCATCGCCAACCCATATAGATCCTAGTTTCTTAAATTCCCTTGTAAATGGATTCACAACAAAATATGTTTTTGAAAATGAGCATCGAGTCGGTGAAGAAAACAAAATCATGGATCCAACTGTGCACTCAGTTTGGTATCTTGATTTTATAAATGGAAGAATAATATTAGACATGCAACCTTTTTCACTTAGGTAGGCAACATTGAACTGATTTTCTCCATAGTTGAACACGGGAACCATAAATCCAAATTTATTCTCTGAGAATCGATTGCAAGTCGACAGAAAATAAGGGTTCCGGAGAAGAACATCCCAATGCTTAGAAACAAGTCTAAACCGAACCAAGATGGAGAAAGGAATCCATTGCAATGCCATCTCTATTATTTCAGAGGGAAGCTTAGGCCAAATAAATGGATCCATATCGAAGAACGGAACTGCCTACCACAAAAAAAACTAGAAATCATCAATGGAAACAATAAATATTTTAAATGTTGTAATGTTTACCGATTATCGTAATGTTTATTATTTAATGGTTATCCTAATGTTTATTACTTAATGTATTTTTCCTAATGTTAAACTTTATATATGTTTACAATGCACTTATGTATTTTATAAAAAGTTACATATATGTTAACCTAATGTTTAACCTAATCTTAAACCTAATATAAAAATATGTTAAATTATCACATATATGGTTTAGGATATTGAAGCTTAATATGTAAACCTAATATTGAAACTTAATATGTAAACCTAATATTTAAACCTAAATTTTATTAATACTAACATATAAGTTTAATGTTTAATATTAATGTTAATGTCTATCTATTAATGTGTATCTAGCAAGTTGTATATATTAAGCCATATGTATTATTACTGTATATATTATTAATGTGTATATATAAAGCCATATTAATGCATACAGATGTGTATCTATTAATAGACATTAGGTTTAAATATTAGGTTTATTAGGTTTAAATATTAGTTTTAATAATGTATAAATGTTTAAATATTAGGTTTAATAATGTATAAATGTTTATGTCATAATTTTTATAATGTTCAATGTATTATTGTTTATTACTTAATAAAATGTATTATTGTTTAAGGTATTAATGTTTAGTACTAATTTGAGTTTCCAGGATTAGTATTTAATATCAATGTTTATTATTAATGTTCAACCCAATGTTTAGTATTATTATTCAACGTAATGTTTAATATTAGTATTTAGTATTAATGTTCAACCTAATGTTTAGTATTAATGTAAGGTACTATTGTTTAAATATAGATATTAATATTGTACTATTGTTTAAATGTAAATATAAATATTGTATTATTGTTTAAATGTAAATATTAATATTGACATTGTACATAAGCCTAATGTAAATATTAATAGTAACCAAATAGAACCTAATATTACTATTAACTTTATGTTTAATATTAATATTAAGCTAATATTAGGTTTAATAGGTTTAAATATAAGGTTTAATAATGTATAAATGTTTAAACATTAGGTTTAATAATGTATAAATGTTTATGTCATCTTGTTTGTTTATAATGCAAAAGTTTATAATTAAATGTGTTATTGTTTATTACTTAATATTAATATTAATTTAATGTTTTAATTTTTATAATTTAAGGTAGTAATGTTTAGTACTAATTTGAATTTGAGGTATTAGTATTTAGTATAAATCTTTATTATTAATGTTCAACCTAATTTTTAGTATTAATGTTCAATCTAAATGTTTAAATGTAAATATTAATATTGTACCATTGTTTAAATGTAAATATTAATATTAACCAAATATAACCTAATATTAATATTAATATTAATGATAATCTTAATATTAATGGTAATATTAATATCATCTTATATTAATATTAATGGTAATATTAATATAACCTAATACCTATAATCTAAAGTTCATGTAAATATAATATTAATGATAATCTTAACTTGTCTAAATCTAATGTTTAAACAATGTATAAAATTATAAAACCAATCAATACAACAATGTTTATAATTTAAGGTATTAATGTTTAGTACTACTTTGAGTTTGAGGTATTAGTATTTAAGGTATTAGTATTTAGTATAAATCTTTATTATTAATGTTCAACCTAATTTTTAGTATTAATGTAAGGTATCATTGTTTAAATGTAAATATTAATATTAATATTGTACATCAACCTAATCTAAATATTAATATTAACCAAACATAACCTAATATCAATATTAACTTAATTTTTAATATTAATATTAAGCTAATACCTATAACCTAAAGTTAATGTAAATTTAATATTAATGGTAATCTTAACTTGTCTAAATCTAATGTTTAAACAATGTATAAAACTATAAAACCAATCAATACAACAATGTATAAATCAATAGAATTATAAAACCAATCAATATGGCAATGTATAAAACCAATCAATATGGCAATGTATAAATCTATAAAACCAATCAATATGCCACCGTACAAAGCTATATTTAACTATTCAAAAAAACTTGATATAAACATTATCTTGACACAAAAGCTCTTCTTGAAGAGTAATCTACCCAATCTGCCCAATGTCCCTACCCAATATATATATAATTCAGTTAAATTGTTTAGTGGAAACTTAAACCTAATCTACATTTTGTTTTTGAGAATGTTCTAGAGGCATAGAAATAGACTTATTAAGAATCATAATTCTAAACATCAAAAGCATTCAATATGGCAATGTATAAAACTATTCAAAAAATCTTGATATGAACATTACCTTGAAACAAAAGCTCTTCTTGAAGAGTAATCTACCGAATATGCCCAAAGCTCTTCTTGAAATAAAAGCTTTTCTTGAAGAGTAATGTACCCAATCTCCAATTGGGCAATAGAATTGGGTTAAATTGTTTAGTGGAAACTTAAAGTAATTACAATTCTTTACATATATGTGTTTCAAGGAGGTAAATGCTATCACCTAATGTAAACCTAATGTTAATCTACCCAATGTGCCCAATGTCCCTGCCCAATATATATATAATTTAGTTAAATTGTTTAGTGGAAACTTAAACCTAATCTACATTTTGTTTTTGGGAATGTTCTAGAGGCATAGAAATAGACTTATTAAGAATCATAATTCTAAACATCAAAAGCAATCAATATGGCAATGTATAAAACTATTCAAAAAATCTTGATATGAACATTACCTTGAAATAAAATCTCTTCTTGAAGAGTAATCTACCCAATCTGCCCAAAGCTCTTCTTGAAGAGCAATGTACCCAATCTCCTTGTATGGCCAATCTACCAATATCCAGAATCTGCCAACATATATATAATTGGGTGAAGTTGTTTAGTGGAAACTTAAACCTAATCTACATTTTTTTTCTGAGAATGTTCTATAGGCATACAAATAGAGTTATCAAGAATCACAATTCTTTACATATATGTGTCTCAAGGAGGTAAATGCTTCGTTTGACCAAATTTATCTTGACTGCGGGGATGGAACCTTCTTCAATCTGCTATGTTGAATAGTAGCACCATCTACCTGTATGTCATAGAAATAGCATCCATAGTTAGGAAAACTCAAAAATATTTGTAAGTGTCTTCAAAGTATGTAATCTACCAAAAGTATTTGATTTTTTTTTTTTTTTTGCAAAACAATCATATTTACATAGCAAGAACAATGATCCATGTAATCCAAACTTATGGAAACACCAATTCAAGTTTGAAAGCATGCATTTGCATAAATACAATTTTGCAAATGAAAAAGGTCTAGTTTGGAAGTTTGAAAGCATGCATTTGCATAAATACAATTTTGCAAATGAAAAAGGTCTAGTTTGGAAAGATAGATGTCTAGTTTGGAAAGATAGATGCTAGACCCCTACATCCTATGTCTTTTGTCACATGTGCTTTTGTTTTTTCTCTCAACGATAAAAACAAATATCATACACGCTACATTTTTGTATTGAAATGATAAGTTAAAAAAAAACTTTACACATCTGTCGAATTCTTTAGTACTATTTTTAGAGTATAGCTTATAAAAAAAATACAGGCAATTATAGGGGTTAATGGTGTGGGTATGCTTGAAATGGTGAAATTCAATAAAAAGTTCAAAATGAAAAGTTAAGTTAAAAAATTGGACTTATTTTTTTTTAACCTTTGGAAAAACAATTTAAGATGGCCTTTCATTTTAAAATTTAAAAAGGGAGGGTGGGATCCAACCATTCTCTTTTGGTGGATTACAGTAGTAGGAGATGTACCTACTAATGAGTAAGATTTGTGTCCTCCTTTCTCCGCGTCACCATATTTTCTTTACTGCCAAATCAGATTTGGATGGGCATCCTCGTTTCTTCCCACTGCTATATCCTCTTTATTTATAGGTGCTTCCCTATATTCTTGACTCCTAAATCTGATTTCTGGAAATGAAATGCGAGAAAGAAATATATAATTCATAAAATTAATTCAATATACCCTTTTAAAATTTCAAAGATCTATTCTTCATTAAGAAAAGCACTAACTTGAATTACTTACAATCTATATCATAATAAGTGTGCCTAAACTAAAATATACTCTTTTAGATGTACATTACATAATCATCATGCATGACACTAACTAAATCTCTTATTAACTTTACAAAAACGATTTTAGGTATCCTTCTTGTTAGCCACACCTTTATTTAATATAGCTCGAATATCTAAAGGTAAAATAAACTGATTGATTCTATCATGGATCTCCCAAATAAAAGGATGCTTACTTTCGTAATTAATTAGTCATTACAGCTTGCGGGTCCCCTGGTCCTAATTGTTTGCAGCTTTGTATAATAACAAAAGCGATCAACATTCTAATTATTGAGGTTTCCTTTACAAATATGCATCACACCATATAGTCGGTACTGAGATATGCATCACACCATATAGTCGGTACTGAGATGTAATCCTATTTACATGTTCTTAAGATAAACTATAAATATATAGAGTTACAACGTAACATTACAAATCCGCTTGATTAAATAAGGTATAATTTTAAATCGTAAACCTTCAAATGTGTCACCATTCAAAAGAATCTGTCAGATCAGTACCATAACCATTCACATAGAGTTATGCCATTTGCTAAAGTGTCTAGCGCCTGTATACACTTAGCTATAAAATTTAAACTGAGAAAAACATATCTGAATACACTCTACAGCCAGAGAGTAACCTCTAGAACCTAATTTATAGATCAGTTTCGATTTAGTTCACTATAAAAATTTTAAACCACGTTCTTACAGATATGCATGGCGCCTGGGATGAAGACTGTGTCAAGATAAAATGTGCAGATCGTGTTGCTATAAAATGTGTGCAATATATCCAAATACTAACTCTATCCTAGGTCATTTTTCAACATATTAAAATACTCATTTAGCTCGCAAAACCACATATTGTTCTAACTCTGTCAGCAATGGTTTTCTAGGTTTATTTTCTGCATATAAATGACTACACACACTCCTAATTTCATGTAAATAGATCCATGTAAATATGATTTATGTGAGAAGGATTATATTATCACTGAAGGCATAGAACAAGGTATATAGCGACATAATATAAGGATTTTATCTAATGGAAAATTCAAATGTTATAATTACCATAGAACTCATCATGAACACTGCGCAGATATAGAAGCCAACATGGCACAGTCAATGGACACTGGCAGCCAACAGTTTTAAACTACTTCACTTCAACCAAAAAGACGCTGGGTTTGCAAGCACGACGAACTGTCTCAAAACCCAGTTTTTGAATCGTTCCAAACGAACTCTAGACACAAGTTTTTGAATCGAGATAGTCTCCATACACCGAGATCTTTGTAATAGAGAAAACCAAACACTGGAATCCAATGTTGGTGACCGTGATCCATAGGAAAAAGAGATTAAGAAAAACATTCAACCAAAACACAACTTCCAAACATTAAATGACCCATCAGTAGCGTACAGTTTGGACAGGGTACGTGGTTTTGTGAAGACAATAAAAGAAAAATAACATAACCTATAGTACAACAACATCATGTCCATCAAGGTTTATATAAACCCTAGCAGTATCCGAGCCATGCAAATGCCAAAGATCAAATGATTTACAGAGATCAACGCAGAGAGAAACTTCATAAAGAAAACTGATCCCTGCAAACGCATTCATCATAAAAAGAACCCACTCGGCATTCAACGCCTTCATGGGGTTCTGGCCCAAAATGAAATCTGTTTATAAAAACAATCAAACAGAGAAGTTAAAAAGCCAAGATACAGTCCATATTTGGAATTCTAGGAAACGCATTTCAAATTTCGAACAACCACATAGAAAATTTGAAGATCAATTAAAATCATACGACAATTTTCTGGAACCGTCCAACAATTTCTAAATGGACCCACACAGGAGTTTAAAGAGCAATTACAAATCGAGCAATTACAAATCGTTTTACACAGGTCTGTGATTACAAAAAGCAATGGTCTCTCAGTCCGATCCATACCTGTTTTTGCTTTTTTTTGCTGGTGGTTGTTGCTGAAGATGCATGCTCGGTCCAGTCCCTTCTGCTGGTGGCTGTTGTTTAAGATGCACGCTCGCTCTTCTTCTGCACGCTTGCTCTTCTGCACGATCGTCTGGGGTGACTGAGTCTGCGGTGCTGCAGGAAATATAATAGCACAGTATTTCCATTTGAATGTTACAATTGGGGTGTCGAGCGGGTGTACAGCGTGGAGTGGAGGTGAGGCACGGTTTAATTCCAGCAGTGGGAAGTGGCGGGCTTACAGCGCATACAGGAGTGTGGCGGAGTAGAGGTGAGGGACGGTCTAATTCCAGCGGCATTTGGCATTTGTAAATATTTTAATAAATTATTTCAAACAGTATGCGTCGTCACAACAAATCTGAGTGCTTCATCAATGCACCAGACGAAGCATATTCTTCTATCATTAAAATCTAACCATTGCATATTAAAAATACAATAAATCACCCACCCCTACCCACCACCCCCAAAAGTTGAAAGAATACGCCTATGGGCGTAAATATATATATATTATGTCAATATATACAGATATAAATTATGTCAAGATACATGGTCTATTGGTGAGAATATAAATTTCATTCTATTCATCGATTTATATTAAATTAATATATAAAATGGATGTTAAAATCTATTGCATAGAATTGTAAAATTTAATCTAAATTTATTTAATATTTATATTTATATTTAGAAAATTATATTTTTTAAAATAAATAAACTTTTTACATTTAATTTAAATTTATTTAATATTAATATTTATATTTAGAAAACTATATTTTTCAAAATAAATAAACTTTTTACATGTAACATTCTTCACTCAACAAAATATATGAATTTATATAAATTTAATTAAAAATGTATAACTTTAAATAATTGATATTTTAAAATTTAAATTATATTATAAAAAAAATCTTAAATTTATATATTTTTTAATATTTTTAATATTAATAAAAATTACTAAAAATTACTAAAGTTATAAATAACTTTAGACATCGCAAAAAATTACCTTTTAGTAATTTAAAAATTAAAAATTAAATAAAATAACTTGTATTTATCAATAAAAATAAATATGTATCATTAATTTCAAGTAAATATGAGTATCTCTATACTCAACCAAATGACGGCTTAACTGATATCATTTTAGCCACGGATATACCTATTGGAATTGTATACTATCTAACACTGATGGCAATGGCCATAATGTTTGCAAGCACAATATGAATTGATTGTAGCAACACAAGTTCATGAAAATTTTGTGGATTGTATTTTAAAATGGATGTGTTCAAGAATTGCTTTGGGATTGTGAAGCTCATACATTTTGCAATTGTTGATTATGTCGATAGATGTATCTATTTCAATACATGGTCTAAGGTTGTATGTTTTTAATTGTATTTATGAATTTTGTGGTCCTCATTTCATAATTGAGAATATTCATACTCATGTCCATCAAATTGATGGTGGAGATTTAATGCCATAACTTCCCTCTACGTATTAGGATCCAAATGAGCATTTCTTTCAGGCTAGTTATTGATTGATATGCCACGTTAGTGTGTGGTGGCATTTACCTAACATTTTCCCTACATCTCCACTCCTAACGGTTCAATTTTCAACCATGAAGGGTAATTAAAATGGAAAGTCACTATCAATGGGGAAATTGGGGAGTGGAGGTAATTAGCCCCACTCCCCAATTCGCCATTGGCCTCTACACATTATCACAATTTACTATTACCCTAATTTACTATTGCCCCGCTCCCCAATTTACTATTACCCCAATTAAAATTGCCCCACTCCCTCTACGCCATGCCTGGTAAAACTTTTAACTATCGGGAAATTGGGGAGTGGAGGTAATTGGCAGTCACTCTCCAATTTCCAAAGGCATGCTTTCCAGTCACAATAAAAATTGCACATTTTCATGTCCTATAATTTGATCACCTTGCAAGCTACAGGCATCAAAGAGGAGCAACAAAGAGGGAGTGATAAGAAGGAACATGTAACAACAACGACAACAAGAGGGAGCGCCAGGTAGGCAATAGGAGAGGACACCAACAAAGGCAAGAAATTTGATATTGACAAGTTTTGATCCGAAATGTAATTTTCTAATACAGTTTTATTGATGTATGGAAATGGTTACCTGGATTTAGTATTATGTCAATCCATGGTAATGATTATCCATTAATCATTTCTTTAATTCATTTCTTTTACCGTTGAAGAAGATTTACTTTTCTGCAAAACATGTGATGCATTTGATTATGATGAATGTATGCATAACAAATAAGAAATCATTAACACATAAATAAAGATGCTAGGTAAGCAATGTAAAGAATAGGTATTTTGGTCATGAACATCCTTCCTTTATCGATGATCCAACCTGTAGATTTAGTGAAGTAACTTAAACATTCAATAACCGTGGATTGAACTCGTGGTATATAAATTTTGTGAAATTATTTTATTCTTAAGATATTTACAAATAGACATATATAAGGCCAACCTCGACTTCCCACGTTGGTTGATGCACTAGTAGATTTCTCTCTTTATTTTGTATGTAGCCTAGGCTATATTGCATTATGTTGTAAGCTTGCCTATAAAACCAACTCGCAGTCTCTGAACTTGTGATCAACAACAAAATTCCTCTATTGAAAATACATTTTCTTTGGTTGGTGCTGCCCATTTCTAACGACTGTTTATTAGTGTTGTATGGGTCGGTTTGTAGGGTTTACACAAATTTGGTCTTATCACCTTCACCTGTATGTTAATTTCATCAAGTCCAATTTCTTTATTATTATTCCAATTCAACCAAGCATTCAACACCAATTAAGCCAAGAGAAACCAAGAGTTAAACACCAATCCAAGTTTCATGTGAGCTCATTAAAGTGAGTCGATGATGGCGTCTTGTGTAGGATGGAGTACAGGTTTTGACTACATTTTCTCCAACACTAAATTCTATAAGTTTAAATAGTTATAAACCATTAACGATTTATTGACATCATCAAGCCAAGATGGGCGTCGAATATGGTTTTGTGTAAATGAAGTGTACCCAACCAATAATTGACCAACACACTTGCATTGATTATTATGTCCATGACATCTTGCGATCATTTTGGCACCTATAAGGCTGTGCATAGGATCACAATATGCCACATTTTGGGGCTTTTGCAAGGTCATTCCATAGTTAGGATTTGATAAAGACACCTCAAAAGTTGGAGTGGGGGTTTGGATTGATGCATGTTCATGTTGGAGTTTGTGTGATGGAAGGAGGTTTAAGCTCAATGTGCTTTTGTTTGATGTGGGATTTGTGTCGTCTGCTTCTCTTTGATGTGGGTGTGTTTCATATCGCCCCTATGGGAGGGCAATCCCTTCTAGATTTGTGAAGGTTGTTCCATGGTTTAGCTTTGATAAGGTGCCTCAAAAGTTGGAGTGGGGGTTTGGCTTGATGTGTATCCACGTTGGAGTTCGGGTGATCGTGGGAGGTTTAAGCTTGGTGTGCTTGTTTTTGACGTGGGCTTTGTATCATCTGCTTGTCTTTGATGTGGGCATGTTGCATACGGTCCTGGTAGGAGGGATGTGAATGTGTTGTTTGGTTTTGTTGGTTGGAAGCCTATCGGAAAGTTTACCAACGAGGGGTTTAATTGCAAGAGGTTTTGTATGTGCATGTTGGGATAGAGGTTAAGTGTGATGTACTGCAAGTGTTTAATACATAGGGCTATGAACGTATTGAATTTGGTTTATTTTTCGAGACGGGAGCCTGGTGGGAGATTTAACGATTGGAGGGATGTGGGAATATCGCATTTGGCTCTGGCAGGAGGGTTGTTGGTGTGTTGTGTTTTTGTTGTTTTACCCGCTGAGAGCCAAGTGGGAGGTTTAGCCGAGGAAATTTGAAGTGTTGATGGAGTTAATGTGTGGAGGATGGAGTTTAATGTGCACCCGTGTGAATGGTTTTGGCACTATTTTGTTGGATTTGCTTGGCATTTTTCCATTGTGATTCGTTGGTTGTTGATTGTGCTATGTGCTGCAAGTGGTGTCTTGGTTTGGTTTGGTGAAAGCGAGCCTGTAGTTCCCCATGGGCGAGGTGGCATTGGTTGGTTCTGTTATGGTGGCTCTAGATACGGTAGGCTTTATGAGGGATGGTAAAACACTAGTTTTTTTCCCGCTATGCTATTGATATTTCTAAGATTGTTTGGGTATGGTGAAACAATTTGCTTTGTTGATATTTTTGAAATTGTATTGGCTAGACCCAATTTCTAACTGTGGTCAAGCAATATGGTTGTTGTTGCCTTGCTGGCTTACTCCGACAACTAGAATGTTTTTTCCCACCTTATCTAAGGTGGTCAGGATAGGGTTTCGCTCATGGCACTCCTTGCTTGTGAGGGGGAATAATAGGAAAACAATTATGCTCTTTACTATAATAGGCTGCCCATATTTAAGAAAGTTGTTTTCTATTTCTTTTTTGAGGTTGATCGAGGGTGATTTTACTACCATAATGTGTGCAATGTGCCTTCTTCAAGCTGCAACACTGCCTAAACTTCTGATTTTTTTATGCCTTTATCGTTGAATTAGGGCACAACCATAAAAAATATGGGGGTGACATAGAATTCAAATAATTACAATGCGAATGAAGTTGCTTGGATGCAATATGAACCTATTCTTGAACTTTATAATTGTTCTTGTGGTCAAACAATGTGTTGATTGTTGCCTTGTTGGATTACACTAGCAACTAGAATGTTTTTTCCCACCTTACCTAAGGTGGTCGGGATAGGGTTGTAAAATTAGTCACAGTAGATCTAATGAACAAGTAAATCAATCACAACAGATGAACATAGAAAATATGGTATAAAAATGTGCGAAACATGCATGAGTGCTCAATATCCTAGCAAGGGTGAATGATTACAATAGAATACAGTAACAATAACTGAGCAATTCGAATTTTTTAAGGAGGTCATTCGAATCACTGAATGGAGTAGCTTGACTCCAACTAGGAGTCCTCATCATCAATGAGTGGTGGTCATCAATGCATAAGAACCAGTCATCCAGGTGTCAATCTGAGTCTAACTGAGTGTAACATGTGTAACTAAAGTGTGTAGCACTGATATAGGGAAGTGGGATCAGTGGAGGGTGCATGGGAGGCTAATTGAAGCCAGAACAAGTCATCTAGTCAATCTGGAGATCTAACGGAAGTGAAACAGTCAGTCGGGAGTGAAACTAGCCTCAAATCAGGGAGAATCGGAGCTAACTGAGTGTAACTGAAGTGGAACTACAGTGGCAGGTGAAGAAGTGCACCCTTCTCTGGCAGTAGGTAAGAAGTGGGCACCTTCCTGACTAGGAGGGCTAAAACTCTGAAGTAAGTAGCTCTTGGGTGCTAGAATAAGGTGGCTAAGGTGCTGGAGGCATCAACCTGGTGATTGGGATGCATGCAAAGTGCATGGAAACCCTAGAATTTGCATGCAAGATCCTGAAAAAGATGATGTGGATATCTGAACACCCCCCCTCAAGCTAGACTATGATGTGCAGAAGAAAATAATGTGGGGCCCTGGTAACTAAGACCAAAGGTCACCCCAATACAATAATCCAAAAAATGCTGAAAATAAACTAAGTGAGGAAAGAGGGAAAACCCAGTGGGAAGAAAGCCCCCCCTCAAGCTAAAGCATAATAATGGATCAATCTGTCTCCACCATGATGGAACTCACCCCCAACAGTGAACGGAGGTAAGAGAACTTCTTCTCAGTGAATCTCTTGTGAAGATGTCTGCAATTTGCTCATCAGTAGGGCAATATTGCAGAATGATGGTGCAATCATGCACCAACTGTCAAATGTAATGCATATGAATCTCAATGTGTTTGGTCCTCTACTGTTGAACTGGATCTGTGGAGATCTTGATAGCACTTTGATTGTCACAAAATAGGACAGTCGAAGTAGTGCCACCAAAACCAAACTCGGAAAGAATACCCTGCAACCAAACTCCCTGAATGCAGGCATTGACTGCCCCTCGATACTCTGCCTCTGCTGAAGAAAGTGCAATGGCTGCTTGATTTTTGCTGGACCATAAAATAGCACCATGACCAATCATGAAAATATAACCGGAAGTGGACTTCCAATCAATGCTATCACCTGCCCAATCTGAATTAGTAAAACCAATGAAATCAAGCTCAGAATCTGCAGCATAATGTATGCCAAACTGTCTCCTACCTTGCACATACTGCAAGATCCGCTTGGCTGCTCGCCAATGAAGCTCATGTGGCTGCTGCATATACCTTGACACGGCACTCACGACATATGAAATATCAGGCCTTGAGTGTGTCAAATAAAGTAGTGAACCAATCAACTGTCGATACATACTGCAATCTGCAAGCGGTGTAGAATCTCCCTCCTCAAGACTGATTCCTGAGAGGAATGGGAATGGGGATGCCTTACATTCAGCCATATTAAACTTCAATAACAGGTCGGAAGCATATATTTGCTGAGATATAGTGATCCCATCAAAATTTTGAGCTATCTCCAATCCCAAAAAATGACTCAGCAAGCCCAAATCGCTCATGTCAAAAGCTAGATTTAAGGCAGTTTTTAGCTTGTTTATTGAAGTAAGAGTGCTACCAGTAATGAGAAGATCATCAACATAAAGTACAATAACCAACAAATTACCTTTAACTCCCTGAAGACACACATTCGGATCAGATTTGCATCTTTGGAAATTCTGAGAAAGAAGGAAGGAGTCCATCTTTGCGTACCAAGCTCTTGGGGCCTGTTTTAACCCATACAAAGATTTCTTCAATCTGCAAACTAATGATGGATATGATGTGTAGCCCTCTGGCTGCTGCATATATACCTCTTCATCAAGTTCTCCATGTATAAATGCACTCTTCACATCCATGTGGTGCACTTCCCAGTGCTTGGATGCGAAAATAGCCAAAACAAGGCGGATGGAATCCATCTTTGCAACCGGTGCAAAGGTCTCAGTGTAGTCCACTCCTTGGACTTGGGAGAAACCTTTTTCCACCAACCTTGCTTTGTATTTGCTGATAGATCCATCAGCAGCAACTGTCATGCGGTAGACCCATTTACACTTCACTAATTTTCTTCCAGGTGGAAGAGAAACTAGCTCCCATGTGTTGTTCTTTTGAAGAGAACTGTACTCTTCATCCATGGAACTTTGCCATCTCGGATCTCGGTGGGAAGAATAGTATGATGTGGGATCTGAACCAGCCATCAAATAACAAATCTCAGGAAGTAATGTATCAGCAATAGAAAGAGTCATACCTGCTCTTTGAAATTCTGCTCTCGTTCGTCTTGGATCAGCAGGATTTCCAAGGTTTGAACCAGCAGATTGAAGAGTATTTTGGGCCCACTTTGGTAACTGAGGAGGATCATAATGGTCGGATTACGAACCTGATATGTAATGATCATCATATGCTGCTACAATATAATAAATATCAGAACTCATACCTTCATTATTGCTGCACGGATCTTCTTCTGGTGAAGGCGGTGAATCGACAGTCTCTTCCTCGACGAGTTTCAATTCTTGAAGCGGTTCTTCAAATTGCACATTGCGCTCTATGAATATCTTTTTAGATCTGATATCCATGAGTTTATATGCTTTTGATTCTTCCCCATATCCTATCAGTATGCACTCAATACTTTGTGGATCCAAAGCTCGTCTCTTCTTGGAAGGAATTCTAGCCCATGCAGTAGAGCCAAAAAATCTCAAATTTGACACACCCGGTTTGTGACCAAAGAATGCTTCGAAAGGAGTCATACCTTTCACGGATGAGTGTGGAAAATGGTTCTGTATGTATGCAGCAACATTGATTGCTTCATCCCAAATATTTGCAGCCAAACCTTTTGATTCAATCGTGCATGTAGCCATCTCTTTCAGTGAGCGATTTTTCCTTTCCGCTACAACGTTCTGCTGGGGTGTGTAGGGAACTGTATGTTGGATCTGAATTCCGCTTTGGGAAAGAAGTTGTAGAAAATTGGACTTGATATATTCTCCACCATTATTAGATCTAAGAGCTTTGATCTTGCTCTCAGTGGTGGTCTCAACAGAAGCCTTAAAATCCTTGAATTTTCCAAGCACTTCTGACTTGTTTTTGAGAAAGAATACCCATGTAAAGCGGGAAAAATCATCAATAAATGTCAAAACATACCTTGAACCATTTAATGACATATGGGGCAGTGGACCACTGATATCAAAATGTATCAACCCCAAAACTGTAGAAGCTTTGCTAGCTTTGCCGCGGTCGAATCTGTGCTCGGGGTGCTTCCCAATAATGCAACCAGTGCATATTCCCTTCGAGGAACGGAGTTGTGGAAGACCATCTACCATGGATTTGTTTGATAGAAGCAGAAAATACTTATAATTAAGATGTCCAAATCTTTCACGCCAAATCCTACTAACCTCATTACCATGTGTGCGAAGAGTAGTGGGCTTTGCAAGCGGAATAAAGTGTGAAAACTCATAGCATTTTGCAGTGTGGTTTGCCTTTCCGACTGCAACAAATCTTCCACTTTTGATATCATAAATTTCAACTGTATTAGGGATGAATGTAACTTGCTTTGGTTCACCAGTGTGTGTCATTTGATACACAGAAAGAAGATTTGAAGCCAAGGAAGGCACATAGAGAACATTCTGAAAGCTTCCATGATCTACATGAATCGTACCTTTGCCCTTTGAAGAAATTTTTGAGTCATCTCCCAAATGGATGGGGATGGAGTTGTTTGGATCCAATGAAGAAAAAGAATAAATATTTTCAGCCATATGATTCGATGCACCCGAATCTATCAAGAGAGTAGTGGGCTTCGAAACAGTTGCCATGAGTGCTTGTCCTCTTTCATGATCATCATTCCTATCCTTCTTCATTGCACTGTGAGGAAGAGTTATGTTGTTCTTTTCCAAAAGGAGGGCCATTTGATCTATAGTCTTCTTCATACATGAACTTTCGGGATGAAAGCCACGGTTGCAATAAGTACATTTAGATTTTTGGTTACCTTCTTTGCCCTTTTGCTTGAACTTCGAACTGGATGGTGCATCCGTTTGTTTGCCTTTCTCTCTTTGCTTGTGAGGCTCGAATTTGGGCTTCTTCTTCTTTTGCTTTCATTTACCATTCGAGATCTTGGGTCCTTGAACATATAGCGATGAATATTTGGAGCTTATGGACCCCATTTGAATCAACTTGTCATGCTCTTTTGTGACGGACTCAATGAAGGCATTCAAGGTAGGCATCTTCCAATTCGGGGTAGTTATCCGACCGGAATTGAAAGTAGAGACAAATACCGAATAATCTTTCCCAAGCTTGCTGAGAATGGAGAGGATCAATTGTTTATCCTCTTTGATAACTCCAATGTTCTTCAACTGCAAGTTCAAGTTCTTGAATTTTGTGAAGAATTCATTAATGGTCTCGAAATTCTCAGGACTAAGGGCAATCAATTCATTCTCTAATTGAAAAGCCCTAAGCTCGTCCTGCTTGCCAAATAGTGTTTCAAGTTGCTCCCATATAGCTTTTGGAGTCTTCAATCCGCTGAGATGGAAGTGAAGATCTTTGGAGATGGAGAGACAAAGAAGACCATAAGCTTCATCAAGCTTGTTGTAGTGTTTGGTTCTATCTGACAAGTTGTTTGGATCCAATTCAAGACCAAGAGTGACTCGGTAGTAACCTTTTGAACGTAATATGATCTCCATATCATATTTCCAATCAAAATAATTGAATGGGGTGAGGATAGGCTTTGAAGAAGAGTATTCCATTGCTAGGCGCGAGTGCACACTGATGTAGAAGAGCTTGCAAGGGCAGAGTAGCGAATGCAAATGATGGAGACAATGACCTGCAAATCACAATAAACCAAGAACAATGAGGTCAAACAATCCACCCTTTTAGAGTTGCATCACACCTGGGATTGGAGATCAAACAATGTTGAATGGGTCCAATGTATCAGATCCAGGAATTATGTGGAAACTCAAGCTTTTGGAGTGGTATTGGATGTATTTTCAAGCTTTGCATGCACAGGAGCGAATGCCCTTGAGATATTTCATGCCAAAACTTTTTTCAATTTTTGAGCAATTCACTCAAATCTTCTTGTAGAAACACCTGTAGAAAAGAGATCTTGTCCCTGCAATGGCTCTGATACCATGTAAAATTAGTCACAGCAGATCTAATGAACAAGTAAATCAATCATAATAGATGAACATAGAAAATATGGTGTAAAACTGTGCGAAACATGCATCAGTGCTCAATATCCCAAAAAGGGTGAATGATTACAATAGAATACAGTAACAATAACTGAGCAATTCGAATTGCCTAAGGAGGTCATTCAAATCACTGAACGAAGTACCTTGACTCCAACTAGGAGTCCTCATCATCAATCAGTGGTGGTCATCAATGCACAAGAACTAGTCATCCAGGTGTCAATCTGAGTCTAACTGAGTGTAACATGTGTAACTGAAGTGTGTAGCACTGATATAGGGAAGTGGGCTCAGTGGAGGGCGCATGGGAGGCTAACTGAAGTCAGAACAAGTCATCTAGTCAATCTGGAGGTCCAACGGAAGTGAAACAGTCAGTCGGGAGTGAAACTAGCCTCAAATCAGGGAGAATCGGAGCTAACTGAGTGTAACTGAAGTGGAACTGTAGTGGTAGGTGAAGATGTGCGCCCTTCTCTGGTAGTAGGTGAGAAGTGGGTGCCTTTCGTACTAGGAGGGATAAAAATCTGAAGTAAGTGGCTCCCGGGTGCTAGAATAAGGTGGCTAAGGTGCTGGAGGCATCAACCTAGTGACTGGGATGCATGCAAAGTGCATGCAAACCCTAGAATTTGCATGCAAACCCTAATTGCATGCAAGATCCTGAAAAATATGATGTGGATATCCGAACAGGGGTTTTGCTCGTTGCACTCTTTGCTTGCAAGGGGGCATACTAGGAAAACAATTCTACTCTTTAATTTAATAGGCTTCCCAAATTTATGAAAGATGCTTCCTATTTTTTTTAGGGGCAGATCGAAGGTGATTTTACTGCCATAAAGTGTGCAAGGTGCCTTCTTTAGGATACAACACTACACAAGGTTCTGCCTTTTTTTATTCCGTTACTCCTAAATTAGGGCACATGCATAAAAAAGATAGGGGTGACAAAGAATTAAAATAGTTATAATGTGAATGAAGTTGCTTGGGCACAATATGAACCTGTCCTTGAACTTTATAATTGTTTTTGCGTAAGTGCTTATATTATTATCTCATGCACTCATACCATCAATGCTTATATTGTTCTTGTTATTATAATTCTATTATAAAAGTGCAGTGCGCATGGTATCTATTAATCGTAAATAACTAGATGTTGGTA
The DNA here is from genome assembly GCA_027924585.1 of Larix kaempferi. NCBI lineage: Eukaryota > Viridiplantae > Streptophyta > Pinopsida > Pinales > Pinaceae > Larix > Larix kaempferi. The sequence goes on along the minus strand of BSBM01000771.1, from coordinate 11,627,753 downwards.
TTTACAATTGCAGCAAAGAAAAAATACCTAGGGTCAATTTCTTGTGTACCTACACACAACATGCTTAATATTCAAGTACATGAGGCATTTAATATATAGGCTCATAATTTTGTAACGGTGTTTTTCTCCTAGGTCTTTCTTAAAGATAACACGGGTCTTGTTAAAAAATTTGTAGCTTTTTGTATAAACAAGGGTTAAAGTGACCTAATACTTATGCTTTTCTCCTTTTTAATGGCTTTACTACTTGATTAGGGCACAACCATAGAAAAAAAATGGGGGTGACACAGAATTGAAATAATTATAATGTGAACCAAGTTGCTTGGGTGCAATACTGCAATATGAACTTGTTCTTGAACTTTGGAATTGTTCTTGGTTAAGTGCTTTTAATATTTTCTCATGTACTCATAGTTCATACCATTTGTTATCAAACATTGGTTAATCTCAAGATAGGAATCTTTAATTTTATTGGAAAAGTGTAGTGTGTGAATAACTACTTATTGGTATTTACAATTGTAGCAAAGAGAAAATAGATGGGGGGATTTCTTGGGTTCTTGAACACAACATACTTAGTATTTAAGTACATGAGCCATTTAATATATAAGCTCATAAGTTTGTAACAATGTCTTGTGCCTAGGACTTTATGGTATTATACTTCAATAACCACAAGAAGGCTCTTATGTGTAATGGAGGCCAAATCACTCCTTGAAGCCAACATAGGTCTTGTTAGGATTTATCTATCTCTTTGTATAAACAAGGGTTTATCCCTTCCCACTTGGGACTAAAAATGGATGCTTGTTGTTGTCGTGACGGTTTACTTCAGCAATTATAATTTCTTTCCCACCTTATCTAGGCTAGTTTGGATAGGGTTTCGCTCATGCCACTCGTTGCTTGTGAGGGGGCATACTAGGAGAAAAATTATGCTCTTTACTATAATAGGCTATCCGAATTTATGAAAGTTTCTTCTTATTTTTTGGGGGGGCTGATCGAGGATGATTTTAATTCCATAAAGTGTGCAAGGTGACTTCTTCAAGCTGCAACATTGTCTAGACTTCTGCATTTTTTATGTTTTTACTGCTGAATTAGGGCACAACCATAAGAAAGATGGGGATGACAGAGAATTCAAATATTTATAATGCGAATGAAGTTGCTTGGGCGCAATATGAACTTGTTCTTGAACTTTATAATTGTTCTTGCTTAAGTGTTTATATTACTCTCTCATGCACTCATACCTTCAATGCTTATATTGTTCTTGTTATTATAAATCTATTAGAAAAGTGCAATGCACACGATATTTGTTTATGGTAAATAACTAGATGTTGGTATTTACAATTGCAACAAAGACAAAATACATGAGGCGAATTTCTTGTGTACCTGAACACAACATGCTTAATATTCAAGTACATGAGCCATTTAATATATAGGTTCATAATTTTGTAATGATGTTTTGCTCCTAGATCTTTCCTAAAGATAACATAGGTCTTGTTAGGATTTCTCTAGATTTTTGTATAAACAAGGGTTAAAGTGCCCCAATACTACTACTTTTCTCCTTTTTAATTCCTTTATTAATGGATTAGGTCACAACCATAGAAAACAATAATGGGGGTGGCAGAGAATTGAAATAATTATAATGTGAACCAAGTTTCTTGGGTGCAATATGAACTTGTTCTTGAACTTTAGGATTGTTCTTGGTTAAGTTCTATGTACTCATACCATTTGTTATCAAACGTTGGTTAATATCAATATAGGAATCTTTAATTTTATTGGAAAAGTGTAGTTTGTGAATAAATACATGTTGGTATTTACAATTGTAGCAAAGAGAAAATAGTTGGGGGGATTTATTGGGTTCCTAAACACAAGATGCTTAGTATTCAAGTACATGATCCATTTAATATATAAGCTCGTAATTTTGTAATAGTGTCTTGCACCTAGGCCTTTATGGTATTATACTTCAATAACCACAAAAAGGGACTTCTGTGTAATGGAGGCCTAATCACTGCTTGAAGCCAACATAGGTCTTGTTAGGATTTCTCTATCTTTTTGTATAAACAAGGGTTTCTTCCTTCCCACTTGGGACTACACATGGCCCATTTTTCCTGTGCTTTTGTCTCTTATGTTATCTTGAGCTTATTTTCTATGATATTTTTTGCTACCATTTCTAGTTCTGTCGATAGATTGTGATCTAATTAAAATGATTTCACTGAAGAGATATTCTTCCATAAATTTCAATCTACAAGTACAACCCACTTAGGACCGCACATGCCCCATTTTTCCCATTCTTTTGGATCTTATGTTATCTTTAGCTTTATTTTTTATGATATTTTCTTATACCATTTCCAGTTCTATCCATAGATTGTGATAGTAGTGCAATTTTGCATACACACATGGTGTAATTTGGATTGTGGTTTTAGTCATCCATCCAAACAATTAGACAAGGAAGTTGAACAAGTAATGTCAAACATAACTAAAATGAATATTTGATCAAGGGATGCTTGAATCATAGGCTTCCAAATTTCTCCAAGCAAAAAAGTTGTAGCAAATCTTCTGGTCCTCGAAACAATACTTTGATTTGAGTTCTAGTGTTCTTGCCTACATTATTTTGTACCTTGATGTTCTTTATGTCTCTAAAAGGATCAAACTCAATGTTATCTAGATAGTGGAAAAACCCAAATCCAAGTGAATCCAACTCCAACGCGGACATGTCCCAAGCCAAACCCCTCACTCCAACTTGCGAGGAGCCTTTATCAAAGTCTAACCATGCAACAACTTCAGAAAAGTTGGAAAATGTGGCATCCTACGACTAGTTCTCCCACAATCCTCTGCACTAAGTGCTTTCAATGCAATGCTCTTAACTCATACTTCCGCTCCATTTTCCAAGGTTCCTTTGCCAAAGTGGAACCATGCAGAGACGTTGTGAAAGTAGGAAAATGTGGCATGCAACGAAAGCTCACACAACTTAGAGAACTTGCTATTACATAGTAACATGGCTTTCATTGCATCATGTTTTGTACATGTACCTATCCATTTGTAGATGTGTATAGTAGCAAGGCTTGTACTACCCAACAATAGTAACCTCTTGCAGACACACAAACTACAATGTGAACTCCAAAGCTAAACCATGGAATGACCTTCGTAAACCAAAAAATGTGCCATCTTGTGAATGGCATGCCTACCATTGGTGAACTTCCCGACTAGAAAAATGAAACAACATGGCCACAACCCTTTTTCCAGGGCCATATGCAACACAACCACAACAAAGGAAATTAGACAACACAAAGTCCACATCAAAGACATCCACACCGAGCGTAAATCTCCTGCAATCATACAAACTCCAATGCAGACATGTGTCAACCCAAACCGAGTGGCCTTGCAAAATCCCCAAAATGTTGCATCTTGCATTGTGCAGATAGTCTAATAGTTTTGGCTTGAGAGCATACAAGGCTTGTGACAACTCACAAAGTGAGAATTCAATGTTGTCAATTGTTATGAGATACAAGTATTGTTGGTTGTTAAGCATTTGAGCTTACACTATTACATAGTAGCAGGTCTTTCATTGCTTCATGTTTTGTTCATGTAGGCATCTATACACATTTTGCATTAAGCAGTTGAGGAGACCTACCAATTGTATGCCAATGGAATTTCAATTGTGGACCTATCAAAGAAAATGATACATCACTATTGCTATTTGGGGAGCCAAATTTGCTTTGTAGAAGATAAATAGGTAGGGACAAAGACCATTTTTCATTGATTAGTTGAGGAGAGTTTCCAATTGTATGCCGATGGTAGGTCAATTGTGGACCAATCCAAGAAAATGATACATCACTATTGCTATTTAAGGAACCAAATTTGCTTTGCACAAGATAAATAGGCAGGGACAAAGTTCCATAGCCAGTGGCCAATTTGATTGTGCGATGGTGTCAAATGTTCCACATATGATAGTGCTCATATTTTATGGCATTTACTAACTTTTATTTGTCTAAGCATCATGAGCTCCACCAAAATTACTATGATCTCAATATTCTTAGACCCATAAACATTCAATGACTAGAAAGAAGTCAAATTTTCCACACTTGGGAGCTCTGGTAAATCATAGCATTTACTAAAATATAATTTTTTAAAGCTCTAGAAGTTGGGCGAACTGTCGTATGCTTTGGGGATTTTAGCATCCACCAACATTCAATATCTCCAATGAAGACAAATGTTCCTTGCCTAGTAGCTTTGTTATCCCATGGCATACAATAATGTTTAGTTCTGTAAGCTTTATGAGCTTTGTGAGTGCTTCTAAATTTTGTATCTTTTCACATCTACTATCATTTTGTATCTCTAAAGAGATTAAGTTTTCCATACCTGGTAAGTTTGATACCTCAGGGAATTTGCTAACATTTAATTATCTAAGCTTTTTGAACTGGTCCAACCTACGTATGCTCTATATTTTTTGGCATCCACTAACATTCGACGTCCTGGAAGAAGTCAAATGTTTCAAAGTCGATTGCTCTGTTATCTCAACACATGTTGACACAAACCCAGTCGACAGGGGTTGCTCACACTATCGACACCCAAACCACCACGATCTCCCTGAGAATCGACCCAGACAAGTTTTACCCTGTCTAGCAACACTGGAGCAGATGAGGTCTCACCCGAGATGTTCAAGGGAGAGTTGACGAAACCAAGTTTTCATCGAATGAAGGAGGACTTTGTGCATCAACTGATTAACTTATCGCAGCATTGCATAACAGATCTAAGCATTCAACTTAGGCATTAAACATAATCGCAACATCATTCAACAAATCTCATCATTGACAGAACCATAAATGTGCAATAGATATAACAGTAAAACATTAATCGCAATAAGGAAACATCGCTTCATTCACAGATTCATATCACATAATGCATTCATCACAAGGGAACAGGAAAGACATAGTAATCCTGCTCAACATCATATCATATTAACCTTTGCAACAACACATAGATACAACAATAATTCCTTTGTCGCTTACCTAGATTAAAAGACAAGCAAAATCATTCGTGCTCAATTGTCTCTTCAATTCATCAGCTCATGGATTTCCAACTCGGTATCTCAACACGTACAATCCTATGTCTATTTATAGGCTCGCGCCATATCATATTAACCTTTGCAACAACCCATAGATACAACAATAATTCCTCTGTCGCATACCCATATTAACAGACAAGAAAAATCATCCGTGCTCAACTGTCTCTTCAATCCATCAGCTCATGGATTTCCAACTCAGTATCTCAACACTTACAATCCTATGTCTATTTATAGGCTCGCGCCTTTACATTTACGGTCCACTTAGGAAACTGCCTAACTACTTCTTAACAAACTCTACAAAAAGATGACCCAAAAACCCACATAATGTGGTCCAAATTACCCAAAACCCACATAATGCAGTCCAAATAACCCAAAAATACCTAAGCTTATCGGCTTGTGTGCTGCTTTCCTCCTTCCGCGGTACCTTCAACCTTGCGCAACATCCGCGATGTTGTGATGCTGAATCATCCAAACCACCTACCAATAGGCCCCCAACACAATCTTGTGGCTCACCCTTGAGCCACGTCAGTTGGACATTGTGTATTCGTTGATCTTTAGCCGGAAGTCTTCGTACTACTGGTCGATCTCCCGCACTTTCTCCTGAACTGTCGTAGCCATCTGCTGACTCTCGTCCACGTCCTGTGCTGACGAGTGCTCACTCATCTTCTCAGCAACATTCTGATGTCCTTCCTACACAGCCTATAGTGCGGAACTCCTCTAGCTATGTGTTGCACTTCTTCTGACGCTCTTATGCCTTTACGACACAATGCTACAATTCTTTCAGTTCTGCTGATTTGGTGACCTGAAGAACTGGTGGCAGCGTTCTCATCGACACCTTCAATGTTTCCAGCTGCCCTTCTGCTTCTTGCTGCAGCTTGGTCAGCTGTTCTAACTGCTCGTCCTGAATGATGCTGCCCCAAAAATGCATAGTCTCTGCAGTGATATTTGTCACTGCCTACTCCAGCTCACCCAGCTGTGTTTCCAACTCCTCTATAGCTCGCTTCCTTTCAGCCACTTGATCCGGTGGTGTGCTTGGTTGCATCATAGCTCGTAAGTCAGAATTGTCACGCTACAGTTGGGAAATAATGGCCCCAAGTCGATGTGCTCTTTTGAAGTGCATCCAATGTTACAGTGGACTCCAACATGTAGTTATAGGCCTGAGAAATTGCCTCTTCCAACCACACACTACCATCCCAAGTGGTGGCTTTCTCCACCATTAACTAGTCCTGCTCCTTTTTCAACTCCTCTATCACACGTGCCTTCTCCACAACCACTTGTTCTATCTTATCTTCCAACTCATCTACCACCTCCCTCGCCGTGACTGCTTTTCCCTTTAGTTCTTCTACCTCCTTGCAGGCCACTGCTTCGTTCTCCTGTGATCACAGTCAGGGAAATTTTTAGGGGTGAAATTTCACCAATTGGCTATTTTTTGGGCCTTTTTTCAAAAAATAAATTCGCTATTTGGTCATTTTTAGTCTCTAATATCGCCTATATTTGCATAAAATATGTTTTTTTATCATAATATTTGCCAAAATTTACAAGTTTTAGTGGTAAATTGTATGTTTCATATTTAATATTCGCCTATCAATCTATATTTATGTTTTTTTCAATCCAAAATAATTGCCTAGAATACTACACTTGAGCATAATTTTATAATCCTTAAAAAATACCCTGATCACAGTAACTGACCACTGACATCCTGCTCCCTGTCCTCCATTTCCTGGTCAGCGATCGTTTGTAGTTGCACCAACGTCTGCGAGGAGAGCACGTTGATGTCGATTGAAAATCCTTCTAACTGCTGCAGCGAAACCTGGAGGGCCTCATTATCGGTCGCAATCACAGTCGAGGGAATTGCCACATCGGAACCCGTGGCTTAGTGCTGATTGCGCCAACTCCCTGCATAGGTGCAACCTCTGGTTCCTTCCACGAAATATTATTAACTAAGGAATCAAGTCGATATTTTACGTCCTGGAAACCTGTTGTCATTTGTGCCTTCATTGCATTAGCTGTTGCATATGTCAAGGCTGTAATAAGCTGATCCAACCACACATCCACTACTAGTGTGGTACCATTGGGAATACCTTGCTCATAGTCCGCCTTCATTCTTCCCTCCTCAAGCACGCGATCTACCTCATCATTCGTGGGCATCTGCGTTGATTCCTGATCTGATTCATGGCGACTCTGCTGGTCCTGCACGAGTGGTGGATCAACTGGGCCCATTGCTGGTGGTCCCGCCATGATCTCCACCATACTAACTGGTCCCCACCATTCGACATGCCAATCATTGACGATGCCATCCAGCTCCTCGTCGGATAGTTTGTAGTGTGTCAGTAGCCATTGCTTTGTGAGTTCGCTACGTGCTTGCACATGAATCACATGAGGTCCAATCGCAAACTGAGAAACCTGTTTATATTTTGTCACCGCGGCTTTAGGTAAGTGAGACACTCGTATCGATGTTGCCTGTAGTGTCTCCCAGTAGACCCAAAACCACGTTGCACAATCCTAAGGTGCTCGGGTTCCTATACCCACCACAAATTTTGAAAGCGTGCATCAACTTCCATTCCTTGGTAAGTGTCGGGATCCTTCCACACTACAAGCATGATCAAGATCAAGAGCCAGCTGTATGCGAATGCTCCCTTCCCATATTGGACAGCTGTTGCATCCTCTACTAATTGGTTCAATAGGAAGAGTGACCAATTCATCGGTACGCCTTCCACCCTCTGCTCCGCACACGCCACGATGCCCGAATTGCACTAGTTGGGTTGATTTTTCTGTATGACTTTTCAACACAGAATCATTACCCCAGTGTAGATCACCCTATCATTAATACTGTCAGTGAGGTAGGCACAGCCGTCGTGTTCCAATCCGTAACAATGTACCAACTTTGTTTCCCACTTTTATCATTCTCCTTCCCTCTGAAATATTGCAAAGGGTCCGGTCCATCTTTCGGCAACCCGGTGATGTCAGAAGCAGATTGACCGTGACTGTAACTGATGTGTCCAACCATAATGTTCCATCGTGGAAGCAGGACAACAACTTCTTCACACATGCATTCACCTCTAGCATTCGCCCAAAGTGTGGCATGTTGATGAGTCCAGGCAATCTCGCTTTGTCGAACCCACATGCCCAAGCATGCAGAATCGGTTTTCCGCCAAGTTGCATCCCTGACACATAGGGAGCGATGGTAATTTCCTTGTATGCCAACATGTTGTGGTCGTCATACCGCATGCGCATTAGTGCCGGCACAATATCTACAGAGCATGCCATTTCAAACGGTATCATTGGCATCTTCACTTTATACCGTTGGTTCTTTGTAGGCTTTCGGGTCTGCACCCCAGGCTGACATGGGGGTATATACCCATGGATATCTGCAGCAGATATCCCTGCCCAAGTGGTCAAATCTTCAATTCCTTGGCTCGACTGTCCCACCTCCACTTGCACCTCCTCCAGAGTGGTCGTGGATGATCTTAGCTATCGTTTTCTCTGCGGGGATTCAGAATGTTGGCCCCCCTCCGCTTCTTTGGGATGAACAAGGATCCAACTGACATACTGGTGACTTCCTCTTTGATACTCACTGGGGCGGCTGGTGACCCTATGCCACTCAAGACTTTGACCACTGGCTCACTCGGCATGTTGCACCAAGGCCCCTCTTGTCTCAACAATTACTCACCCTCCGAGGTTGAGCAACGTGCACAACTCACTGCTAGCAATCACACGACACTAGACTCTGCAACACTGAACTATACTTCACACTCTGCACAATGGTCCCTTCCGACTGCGTTCAGTGTCTTCTTACAATGCGAGATCGTTCACTTAATCATAATTACCAAATCAAACCACTCATCATGACCAAATCATGCCTTAATTTCCCGAATCTGTCATTGATCCTATCAATCTAACGGCTAGATCCACCATTAATGCCGATCATTTCAGCACGGGCCGCTAATTAACTACCTTTAAATTCCTACATTTATTGCTGATTTGATGGGGTCGCGACCCTGCAGCTCTCACAGCACAGCTCCCAAACTGCGATACCATTGCTCCGACTTACGCATTTTGTCCCTGTTGGTGCGCCATCCTACCACCTAACATCCTGCACTTTTTTTTTCTTTCGATGTTGTTCAGGAATCGCGTTGCTCCAAGCCCGTCCTATAGGGCTTCAACCTGCTACAATTTACTAGCTTTGGTAGCATCACTTCATCTAACTATTGTAGTTGTACTGTGCCTCCTGAAGTTATGCAACTGATGCAATGTGGACCGAGCCAATGCATTTGTAACTTCCCTGGATGCTTCATGAACTTGTGGTCATACAACAACACCAAGTCCCCTTGCTGAAACTATGCGTTCTTGATATCGTGATCATGCCAAGATTTTTTCCGATCCTTCTCCACGTGCTGGTGAAACCCTGCGATAAAGTGGTCTTCCTCAAGTTTTTCCAACTGCTCCAGTCATTCTACCAATGTTGCTTCATCATTCAGACCTGTCGCAGCCGCTATGCGCAGACTCGAAACAATGTACTCCATAGGCATAACTGCCTCTTACCCGTACACCTATTTGAACAGTGTTTGTCCCGTCATCCTTTTACAAGTGGTGTGATATGCCCACAAGACTATTGGAATCTTCAAATCCCAGTCGTCGCAGTTCGCATTACAAACCTTGGTAAGCGCATGCTCCAACACTTTGTTGAAATCCTCCACTGTGCCATTTTCTTGTGGATGATATGGCATACACTCTTCTTATGCTGTATTTGGAACTCCGTTGTCAATGCACTGACTATGCGATTGATGAAGTGAATGCCCTAATCACTCATCAATACCTTCGTCCATCCAAACCGAGTGATAATATTGTCGAACAAGAATCGCGCTATTGTTGCAGCGGTGCAATCTACAACTGGTGTTAGCTCCTCCCATCTTGTCAAAAAATATGTCGCTATGATTATGTATCGTGCACCAGTGCGCTTCCTAGGTGGGTTGATAGGTCCCACAAAATCCACAGCCCATTTATCAAAGGGCTGCAGTGTCACTTGAGGTATTAGTGGCATTTCATCCCTCCTAGAGGGTTTTCCAGTCCGTTGAAAAACATCGCAAGTTCGCGCATAATTTGTCACATCACTGTGAAGAGTGGGCCATCAGAGCCCTGCACGAAGCACCTTCTGGGCAGTCGCATGACCACCATAATGTCCACTAGCCACTCCTGCATGTGCTTCTAACAATATATGCCCTTTCTCGTGAGGCAGGACACAGCGCCTCAAGATTTTGTCTAATCCTAGCTTGTACAACTGTCCGACAATCAACTGGAAATCTGCAGCCTTAACCACCAACTGCTTCTTTTGACTTGTGGTGAACCCCTCTGGTGCGGTTCCTATCGCCAGAAACTAAATGATTTCTTCCTAGTAGTCATCAGCTACTTCAACCCCGAATAGTTGCGCATCTGGCAACCCATCTTCAGTGTTGGTTGGTTCCTCCCCTATCTTAATTCACAATAGATGATCTGGCCCTACATTCAAGCAACCTGGTTTCACAATTACCTCAAAATAAAACTCCTAAAACAAAATTAACCAACGACATATCTTCCCCCCAACACAGGCTTATTGACCAGATACTTCAAAGCAGAATGGTCTATGAACATCTTGAAGTTACCCCCCAACAGGTAATGCCTAAAATTCTGCAGTGCATATACCATCACCAAGCCTTCCCTCTCTGTAGTGGTATAGTTTCGCTTCGCAGAGGACAACTTTCGACTCGCAAAAGTAATTGGGTGATCCAGATCCCCTTCCCCTAGTTGCGCGAGCACTACTCCCAGCGCAATGATGATGCATCTACATGGACATGGAAGTCCTTGCTCTAGTCAGGAAATACCAATATCAGTTCAGAATCCATCTTATCCTTCGGCGTCTCGAAACTGACTTAACATTTGGGACTCCACAAAAATACCGCGTCCTTCTTTAACAACTTTTCCATAGGAGTTGTGATCACTGTCAAGCACTCTATATGCAGATAAATTACTACCAAACACACAGAGCATATGAAATTTATTGTCAACCCGAGAAAGTCTTTTTATTTCAAAGGATAAGTGCACAATATATGCTTAAACACAAAACCATTAGAAGTGAATACTTTTATCTTCTATCATCCATGTTCATCCCAAGAATCTATGCAACCCCAATTGCCTTCTAACTGCTATACTACAATCCTTTTCTATTATGCATCAACAAGGAATGGTATCAGATCTAATCAACAATTGCAAAAAGGAAATCTCATTCGCATTCTAAATAATCACTTGTCTGATCTAATCAAGTTGGGAATCATAAAGCATAAACTGAACATTACTCTAGAATTTCAAATGAAAGAGATTGAAGCAACTGTTCTAAGAAACTGAATTGCAGAATGGAAATCAATCAACACATAACAGGAAAGCTAATTTGTAAGAGCTCCTGGGATCACATTCAACTGTAAGATGAACACGGCAGTGTGAACAGAAATTGAAATGCATAAACCAACCCTGACTCAGTCGACTGTTATTCTATACCATTCACCAATCTCACAGAAATGTAATCTTTTACTGAAAAACCCACACAATAAATATTGCTGCTGCGTACCAAGGAAAGAACAAAGCATCACACAACAAGAAAGATAAAATCCTATTTTAACTCAGCAATCTCTGTGGAAGACGGGCCCAGTCTTCACACAGAGACGTTGGTTGAACAACACCCTCTTTAACTCAGAAGTAACCCCTTATATTAACAGAAGAATGAGTACACAGTTTGGCTTGGCTGCTAATACAAAGTGAATTAATTGTTTGCTGTTCAACCCCCGAGTCGAGGCAACTCACCCTATTTATACATACAAATCGTAACATCTAATCCCATAATTGGGCAGCCATGAAGATCTCTGATCTTCAGGCGCCCTAAATAATCTAGCTGTTACAATGCATGGTAGAACAGAAATATCCAAATATGAGAGAGTTATTAATTGCCCCAGGAGTGGCGGTCCTTCCAGCTCACAGCTAGACTCGAGCAACAACATACTTAAGATAGCAAATTCTGTTACAGCTGCCCTGTCACGACTGTGCCTTGATTGATAATTCGAGCCCCAAGGAACCTTCTACAAGGACGAACATCCCTTTCTTTATGACTTATTCAGCCCTGATCTTCCTGCAATCCATTTGTCTCAACTACCTTCATAAATCGCAACATGTTAGCACAAATTGAGAGATGCACAACTTTAATTATCACCATCATAAGCATTAATAAAATAAAACAATAATTAGCCATACCTTGGTAATTTGGGGGATAAGGTAAGAACAATAGGTTTGATTGCCATGATAAATAGTGTAGGACAGGGATAGGAAAGATGAATAATGATGACTAAAAAGGGCCAATTCTGGGCTCAACATCTCCCCCCAACTACCCTGTTGCATGTCCTCATGCAACAACCTGCATCTGAATCGTGAACTGAGCTCTATCCAGAAGAGAGGAAGGAATGTAGGAAGCTCAGGCATCTCATCTATCTTTTGAAAGGCTTCTGTCAGTGACCCAGCATCTTCCAACCTCACTGTTTCCCTTCCACTGTTACTTGCTGATATTTGGGAATGCACTTGGTGTGGTGGGAATCTTTCTGCAGTCTCATTATGCTATGCCTGGGGGAGTTGAAAAGAAATCCTCAATCTGAATCCAACTCAATGACATCTCTCGGAGGTGGAAGCACTGGTTCTTGTGGGACAGTGTCTTCCAGCGCATCTAATTTTAACAGGAGAGTTGTTGGTTCTTGTGTAACAACAACATCCTTTAAACCTTCTTCAGCAGCTACCTTTATTGATTTTGGAGACACTGGTTCTTGTGTAACAGTGTCTTCTTTGTCCTTCTGCTGCTGAGATAGGATCTCGTTCTCTTCGTGCAACCCTTCCTCCAAGATTTCGGTGTCACCTGAGCATGGTGTCTGTACCTATTCATCTTCACTCCATTGTATATCAGGAATGATATCCACTCCCAGGTTATCTTCCAACTGCAATTCAGGAGTTCTTGCTGCAGCTTCCAAGGGTGTTGGTTCTTGTGTAGCAACATCCTGGCTTACTTCTTCATCCTTCTTTTGCTGCAACTCCTCTTCTATGAGTTCTGTGTCATGGGAGTCCTCTGGGGTTACAACCCAGAGTTCATCATTAAACTCCAGAATCTCCTCTGTTCCAGGTTCTTTCCCCATCTGTTTGGCAGATTGGACAAGTATATTCAGGTTTGTTGGTTCTTGTGTTGCAGCTTCCTGTTCCAAATTATCACTGTCCTGCCTTTGTATTTCTTCTTCTAAAATTTCTGTGTCCTGGGAGCATTCTGAGGTTTCATCATATTCCCTTAGAAGCTCCAGCGCATCCTTCATTCCAAGTTCTTCTCCCATCTGTTCTATAATCTCTGTATCGTGGGAACATTCGGGGGTTACCCTACATTCCTTATTAATCTCCAGGGTGTCCTCCATCCCATGTTCTTCTTCTACTTGTTCCACAATTTTTGCATCATGGGAAGTGGCAGCTGCAGCAAGGATGTTTAAAAGTGCTGGTTCTTGTGTGACAGCACCTTCTCTTTCCACTGCTTTCCCTACTGTGGCTACAGGCTGTTGTGCTGAATAAGTGCTAAGTAGAATTTTATGGCCTGCTTCCTCAAAGATTTGTCCACAGGTGGGGCAGAGTATTCGCTCATCCTTTTCTCCAGCTCCAGCAGAAGCTGATTCCTCCACTTGGTCTGCAGCCTCTATTAATGTGTACATTTTTCTTTCACCTTGCTTTCTGCAGGTTTCCTTCCAAGTTTCCAGCTCCCTTCTAAGTGCTTGGAGGTCCTCTTTCAGCATTGCATTCTCATACAAAAGTCCTTCAATTCCAGGTTCTTCCTCCACTGGCCTTTGTGGAGCATCCATCGGTCTTGGTGTAAGGATTGGGGGATCAACCTGTGTCTCTGAGGTTGCCCATCTTTTCCTAGCTGCCTCTGCTGCTGTGATTGATCGAGTTCGTTTCCTTCTGATTGGTGCTATTAGATCAAATTCATTGGTGGCTCTCTTCCTTTTCTGTGGCGTTTTCTTTTGTGATTTTTCTTTTTGTGGTGTTCCCTCTTATGGAGCTGGAATATAGGGGGGAAAAACTGAAGTCAAAGGAATATTTCCCTACCCCTCATGCTGTTCTTCTTCAATCACAGCTCCTCCTCCTACCCACTCAGGTGAAGACTCAATTGTAACCAGCTCAATGTCTTCTTCCATTGCCCTAGCTCCGTCATCTTCAGGTTCCATTGTCGCAGCATTTGATGCTGCTCCAATTTCACCTTCTGCTGTCGGAGCTGTCCTGTTATCTAGGTTTTCCATGAAGGTTTCATCTACATTGTCACTTGATGGCTTTGTTTGTGATTCCCCTTGCTCTCCTTCAAATGCAGTGTCATCCCCCACTGGTTCTGCTTGTGCTGGGGATTCATCTACCTCGAATGGCTCTGACTGTGCCCCTGGTTGTTCTTCCTCTGTGGTTTTACCCACCCCAAATGGTCCTGCCTGTGCCCCCGATTGTTGTTCTTCTCCCATTTCATCCCTCCCCCCAACTTCACTGGAGGAACTCCGGTCCTCCTGTTGTGGTGGAACCTATAATTGCTGCAATGGGATGACCCTCAAGGGAACAGGTTGCTATAATCGGGTTATAAATTGTTCCCAAGTTATATTATGTTGGGCAAGGGTTCTTACAATAATTAACTTGATAAGGCCATGATGGGTGAGAGAGGACAGTGGGTGCTTCGCAGACTGAACAAATGTTGCCATATGACGCAAATCGTGCAATAAATAAAATGGAATGTTCAACAAAATGCCATGGCGGAGATGAGAAAGCAAAGGAAGTTCAGAGTTATACACAGTTTGGTATCTACCTTCGCAGGTAATGTATTTCTTGAGGAAGACAGCAACCTGGTCCCATGGCCGCGGCAGTGAGTTCAGTGCAATCCCTCTCCTGGATGCTTCAACTTGCTCCCCTGGAAGTAAAAATTGTTCTCGTGCAACCGTTGCAGGGACTCGACGGTTAAACCAAGGTTTTCCCACCATCGGGATGGCTGTAACCTCGGATATAATCACCTCAGAGACGTCTATACACATCCCCCACACCGTGGAGTGAGTTTTGGTAAGATTCAAGGCAAATTGCAGGGCTGCGTCCCGATCGAATCTGTCCAATCGCTCAAAGAACTCGACCCAGCCAGCAGCTTGAAAAATGGCAAGAACTTGCGGATTCCGTTTGAGTTCCCGGGTATTGAAAGGTTCATGGCGAACTGGAATGCCCATGGTCCTGGCTGCAAACTGAACGTGCTATTCCACAGATTATCGGATCCCAGAATGGAAGTTGCAGCACAGAGGATGCACGAATCGCTGAGCGGAGATGTTGAGAGAATGACCAAATTTGGAAAGTTGAGCACAGAACAGTGTTTGAAATTGTCATGCCGAATTGGGGAAGGTGGTAGTTATTAGCGTTTATGTCGTACGAGGGAAAGATTTAATCAGGTATAATGGTGGTACGAGTGAAGGTACGACCAATATCGTTTAAATGATATGAATGCTTAATCACGTGATAAATGAAAGCCATACCTCATAAAACTGTGCGTCGGAAAGCTGTGGAAAATGGTGGAGCATGCAGTTGATGACGTCACGGAGCCGAATTCGTGCACAGTCGGATGTGTGATCATGATGACTGGGATAAGGCAATAAATTCTTCCGCCGGTGAAACACAAACCGTCGCTTCCTCGGTGTCGGAATGATGAATTCGCCGGCACGACTGAGGTGAATCAGCACCATGATTAGCATGTTGAAACAATTCTTCTGTTAACATGGGAGTTACCACTGCAAGTTGCCAAAAAGAATGATAGCATGGCCGACGAAAAAGATGTTGCAGTCGTCAAAAAAAATATGTTGCAGCCACCGGGAAAGAAGTTGTGGCCACCGAAAAAGAATTCACGGCAGCCGGAAAAAATTTAAAAGTTTTACGGTGGCGGGAAAGATTACAGCTGGTCGGGAAGAGTTGTTGCAGTGTTGTGATGTGATGTTGAAGCCGCTGGATTGAAGTCGCGGCTGCCGGGGATGATTTACAGCTGACGGGAGAAAATATTTTAAGGTCGACGGAAAACAATAACGGCGAAATGTTGCAGCCACCGATGTTGCAGCCGTTGGATTGACGACCGACGGGAGAAAAAAAAAGATACTACGGCTGCTGAAAATGAGGTGGTAGTTGCTGGAAAATGAGGTGGCAATAGCTGGTGAATGAGGTGGAAACCGTGGGGAAGATGAGGTGGCAGCCGCGGGGAAGATGAGGTGGAAGCCGCGGGGAAGATGAGGTGGCAGCCGCGGGGACTGGGGTTGCAGCTGCCGATGTTGCAGCCGCTGATGTTGCAGCCGCTAATGTTGCAGCTGCCGATGTTGCAGCCGCCGATGTTGCAGCCGCTAATGTTGCAGCCGCCGATGTTGCATCCGCCGATGTTGCAGCCGCTAATGTTGCAGCCGCCGATGTTGCATCCGCCGATGTTGTAGCCGCTAATGTTGCAGCCGCCAATGTTGCAGCCGCCGATGTTGCAGCCGCCGGAAAATATCGACGGCAAGCGAGAAAAGGGATTTTGCGGCTGCTAGGGAAAAGGATAATGTGGTTGCCGGAAAAGGATATACAGCTGCCGGAAAATATGTTGCAGCTGCCAGAAAATATGTCGCAACTGCCGGAAAATATGTTGCAGCTGTCGGAATTTTTTTTTTTTTTTTTTTCTTTTTTTTTTAGAGCAAGGACGGCACAGGGAAATTTTTGTCCAACGGGCCCAAACTGGTCGTTCTCCTGGCGCCTCCCTGAAATTTTTTTTTGAAAGACGACAGCAAGCAAAGAGATCAAATGCAAAGAGAAAAAGAAAGAGAAAAAAAAAACAACAACTTATACGCTACAACAAAAAATTATTTATGTACAGCAAATACAATTTTCAGTTTAAGGTTTGGCAAAGGTAGAGAAAAGTTCCTGCTCTGGTGCCAATTGATAGTCTGGATCGGCAGCAATCTGTGAAATGAATGCATCTTTCGAAATGGGCTTACGATACAGTCGCAGTCTGTGGCCATTAGCAAGTAATGGTATACGGTTTTCATCAATGGTCACCAGGCGAACAGTGCCATTGTCAAATACCCTGTCGACCAAATATGGACCCAGCCATCTTGTGCGTAATTTTCCTTTAAAATCCTTCTTGAATCTGGAGTCGTATAATAGTGCCTAGTCTCCTTCACAGAAGATTTTCTTTTTGATGAATCGGTCATGCCAGTTAGATCTCTGTTGCTGAAGCAGCACAGTCTGGTCTACTGCAGCTAACCGTTTCTCATCCAATTCATTCAATTGATTCAATCTTCTTTTCTGGGCTTCTGTTATATCCAGATTCATTTCAATGGCTGTTTTCAGGGTCTTGATCTCAAATTCAATTGGAAAGATGGCACTCTTTCCATACACCAGATCATAGGGAGAAAACCCTATGGTGTTGCGCCAAGTTGTGCGATATGCCCACAGTGCTTCTGGAAGCCTGTCAGCCCAATCCCTTCGATGGCTTTTAACTGTTTTAGTAAGAATTGATTCAATAACTTTATTAGTACTTTCCACCTGACCATTGGCCTG
The DNA here is from genome assembly GCA_027924585.1 of Larix kaempferi. Taxonomy (NCBI): domain Eukaryota; kingdom Viridiplantae; phylum Streptophyta; class Pinopsida; order Pinales; family Pinaceae; genus Larix; species Larix kaempferi. The sequence continues at coordinate 11,610,073 of BSBM01000771.1, read as the reverse complement.
GGGATGATAAGGTGAAGCTATCTTGTGCTGCACATGATACCTCCGGAGCAAGGATTCAAATTGGTGTGAGGTGAATTGCGGTCCCCCATCGGTAACTACTTCCTTTGGTACCCCAAAGCGGGTAAAAACTTCACTGTACAGAAAATCAATCACCGCCTGGTCATTAGCCTTAGCCAAAGCTACAGCTTCTACCCACTTGGTCATGTAATATGTACACACCAAAATGTAAACCTTCTGTCTGGAAGGAGGGTTGATAGGACCAACAAAGTCCAATGCCCATCTATCAAACGGTTCTAGTACCACTTGGGGCTGTAAAGGCATCTGATCTGTCTTATTAGGTTGGCCCATCCTTTGGCAGCTGTCATAGGACTGAACATATCTTTTAGCATCTCTGAACAGTGTCGGCCAATAATAGCCCATCCGCAATGCCTTATGCCCTGTTCTTTTGTCTGCAAAGTGTCCTCCGCAAGGTTCATCATGACAGGCCTTCAGTATATGAAAGATCTCATCTTCCCTTACACATCTTCTAATCTCAAGATCAGGTCCTGTGTAAAAGAGATGGCCTTTGAGCCAACAATACCTGGCACTTTGCTGAATAATTTTTCTTTTCTCTCGTTTAGACATATGTGGCGGAAGCTTTCCTGCAACCAAATAATTAGCAACGTCTGCATACCAGGGTGAATGAGCTGAGAGTGCGAATAAATGTTCATCCGGGAAAGCATCCTCAACAGGTGAACTGTCATCACTGTTAGTAAATCGTGATAAAAAATCAGCAACAACATTTTCTTTTCCAGGTTTATCTTCAATAGTAATATCAAATTCCTGTAATAATAAAAGCCACCTGGTTACTCTGGCATTAGTGACAGGTTTGTTCATTAAATACTTAATGGCAGAGTGGTCAGTATGCACAAATGTAGGATACCCAGTAATGTAATGCCGAAACTTATTAATAGAATAAACAATAGAAATGAATTCTTTTTCAGTAACCGTATGATTTAGTTCAGCAGGGGCTAAGTTTTTACTAACATAATAAATAGCATAAGGTACTTGACCATCCTGCTGTCCTAGTACTGCTCCAATGGCAGTATCAGAAGCATCTGAAGAAATGTGAAAAGGTATGGTCCAATTAGGTCCCCTTAGAATAGGGGCTGTGGACAGCTTCTCTTTAAGCTTATCAAATGCTGTCTGGCATGCTGTACTCCACACAAACTGTGCATCCTTCATTAACAATGAAAACAAAGGAGAAGCAAGTTTGGAGAAGTTTTCTATAAATCTCCTGTAATATCCAGCATGTCCCAGAAAACTTCGCACCTCTTTCTGAGTTGAAGGAGTTGGTATATTTTTTATCACCTTAATTTTTGAAGGATCCACTTGAATACCATCGGTAGAGATGAAATGTCCTAATACCACCCCCTCACTCATCATCATGTGGCATTTTTCAGTGCTTAGTGAGAGGCGAGCCTGTTCACAGCGAATTAAAACTTTCTTTAAATTTTCTAGTGCTTCCTCAAAATCCTTGCCATAGGGAGTAAAATCATCCATAAAGAATTCCATACTATCATTAACCAATTCAGAAAATATACCAATCACAACTCTTTGGAACGTTGTAGGTGCATTGCACAAGCCAAAGGGAAGCACCCTGTAGGCAAACGTTCCCCAGGGGCAAGTGAAGATGGTCTTATCCTGATCCTCTGGAGCAATCTGAATTTGATTGTACCCACTGAACCCATCCAAGAAGGAGAAGAACTTCTTCCCTGATAGGGTATCAAGTACTTGGTCAATAAAGGGCAGAGGAAAATGATCCTTTTGTGTAGCTTTGTTCAGCTCCCTATAATCGACACAGACTCTCCATTTACCATTTTTCTTGGGCACAATTACAAGTGGGGAAACCCACTCACTATCTGAAATAGGATAGATAAATCCTTCTTCCAAAAGTTTCTGGATTTCCTCCTTCACTATATCCCTCAAATTGGGGTTCATGCGTCGTTGGGGTTGACATACAGGCCGGGAGTCATTTTTAATATAAATATGATGAGTGCACAGACTGGAAGGAATACCCTTCATGTCTGTATACTCCCAGGTGAATGCCCCTTACATTCCTTCAAGAGATTGGTTAGGCGCATCTGTTCTTCTGAGGAGAGACCAAGGTTGATGTTCAAAGTTCTTCCAGGCTCTACCTCAATAGGAATGCTTCTCGAGTTTTTCAAGACTGGGATTATGTTTGTGTCATTGACTAGCGCTTCCTCCGTAAGCTGTTCTTGTTCTTCCTTACCAAGGGTACTGCTCAGGAGTTGATAAACTTCTTTATCTACTGAAGCAGGTTCGCTAATGAAATTATTAATGGCATCGTCTTCTGTTTCGTTTTTGAAGGTTAGTGCCTTCCCTATTGTTAGTAATGGCTGAACATCCTCCTCTTCCTGTTCTATCCAAAGGGAAGTTTCAGTTTCTAGACTCGGCCGTGCTGGAGGATACAGGGTGAGGTTTTTGGTTTCCATACCATCAGAAATAGTCATAGATCCCGATCGACAGCTGATGCAAGCATCAGCTGTAGCCAACCAAGGCCTTCCCAAGATCAATGGGTGTCCCCCCTGCTGTGATTTCGGTTGTAATACCAGAAATTCGGCAGGGTATTCTCATGAATCTACTGAAATGACAAGGTCGTCCAAAATCCCTTCGGGTCTGATGGTGGATCTGTCTGCCAATTCTAAAATGGTAGGGGTTGGTCTAATATTGGTGAATCCGAGCTTTTTTACAGTCTCCATTGTTATAACATTGATCGCTGCTCCTAAATCTACTAGTACGTTGGGTATCTGCGTTTGTCCTATGTGTACAGTGACAGTAGGATTGCTAGGGTCATCATACTTGGTTATAGGGGTTTTTCCGGTCATTAAAGAAGATAAATTCCCTATGACATGAACAGTAGGAGGATCTCTGGGCTTCCTTCCCGGTATTTTAGTGCACAGGTCCCGAACAGTTCTAGCATAAATAGGTACATCTTGAAGAGCTTGCAAAAGGGGGATCTTAACATAAAGGTTCTTCAATTCTCCTAAGAGATTGAACTGAGGTTGCCCCCCTATTTTTGGCAGCATCAGTCTCTCAGGGTATGGTGGTTGCCTTACCAGCTGGGTAGGATGCGTATTATCTGATTCATCGTTTAATGTTTCAGCCGTCCCATCTGAGGGATGCTCAGCAACTTCAGTGATAGGAACCGGATCAAATGGATGCTGGGAACTCTCTTCTTTGTCATGCACAGACGGTGGAATATTTTCTGAAATTACACGTTCTATTATCTTCCCAGACCGTAGGCGAATATCATTACAAGGTACAGGGGAGAGAGAGAAGGCCGGCATATTGAGAGCCTCCAATTGGTGGACTGTTTTATTATTTGGGTTAGGGTTGGGTTGGGCAGGCAGCGGAGGCCGCATTGGTATATTAGGAACATGATTATTTTGCAGCTGCAGCTGCGACTGCTGAGGTGGGTATTGAGGATATTGATGAAATTGAGGATATGGAGGAGAATATGGTAACTGTTGAGGTGGAGGTGGTTGAGGAAACTGGTTCCCAGGATGGAAGTTCCTCCATCCAGGAGACCATGACGTAGGTTGATGTGGTGGCTATGTCCAAGGACTCCATGAATTATAACCTTGCATCGCAGGTTGAGGAGAATTCCACTGAGCATAATTTGAAGGGAATTGTGTATTCACATTTTGCATATTAGTATTCCAATTATTCAAATTATTCAAAAATGGAAATGAATCGGGAGACATACCTTGATTTCGAGACTGCCAGGGTTTCTTCTGTGCAATGAAGTAGGCTGAATCCACTTCTAGAGTTGATGCCTGCAGAACAGCCTTCACTTGGGGCAATGTGGGACATTCTTTCATATCATGGTTCAGCTCGCACAGCTGACACACTTGTATTTTGTCAAGAGGGCATTCTTTCAGTGGATGAGTCTTTCTACATCGGGGACAGAACACACCTAGTGTGAGATCCTCCACTGCCTGTCTTTGCTTGGCCTTCAAGACATCAATCTCTGAAGAGATAGAGCTCATCATTTCTGTTTTAAAATTTTCAAGAAGATTGCCTATCTCCGCACGTGTAGCTCCCCCATTGGATGACTTCTGAGTTCTGTCGAAGACATCACCTTCCAGCTTATCTCATTTATTTTGCTTGTTATGCCTAGAAGATCCCCTGGAGTATCTCTTACATAATTCCACAATTGTCTCAAAAGGTTCTTTTGTGAAATCTCCATAAATTTTTTTTTTTCCTTTATATCTTATTTTGTAATCCCATTCTCTTTATAGCACATGAATAGAAGGCAATTCTATTTTTCTCAGCATCTAATTTTATTAATGTCTTCGTAACGTGGAACTTACAGGTGTCCTTACCCTTATTTTTCCTACTAGTTAGAAGGATATTACTGTATTGATTTATTCTCTTTACTGTATTATAAATGAGCAGCAATGGGAATCTATGTTAAATCGAACATAATAACTTCGCATACTGTTACTGTTTATATTCTTCCCTTGGTTTTTCCTATTTGTCAGAAGGCGTTAAGGTTGTCATGCCACTTACTTAGCTACGACTAACCAATCTTCATTTGGTGATATGCAGGTCCGCTTCCGCTTCCGGAATCTCTTATGATGTACAGGTAACAAGGAATGGTTAAGATAAGATGCCCTTAAGGTTTTCTTATAGTTTGGGGCTAGGCTTAGTTACGCCTTACACACAACATAATTATTTGCTAGGTCTATTCACAGACCCTTGTATCAGTCCCACTCTTCAATTAAAGTACCAGTTACAAAAATAGGAACTAGGGTGCCATGCTTTCGTTGATTACCCTAACTTTAAGATAATGCAATATAACCCTTTTCTTTTTTCATAATCATAAAACCATCCTTTGTATAGCAATGGAACATTACACCTACACATCATCCTAGTGTAGTAGCGGGACAGACCTTTTGACATTCTTTGCCCCATTTATATACAAGAACTTAGATATATAAGTAACATATAGTAATATAACATTTTCTTATCATCATTCGATTAATCGTTTTAATGGAAATCTAAGGTTCCTCCAAGCTGTTGGTAGATGGCAGGTTCACAATTATTATGTCTGCAAAGTAAACTAGACTATGTCCTTCAGGTTTGCCCGCTTTTTGCAGGGATTATGATTTAATATTTAAAGCGTAGCGTTCGAGGGTTATCTCCATATCTACGATGAAGTTCTATCGGGATATCCATGTGATACCCTAACCTGTTGGCTATCGGCAAGGCGCCACCTGTAACTCGACAGATTACACCGTACTGGGTGTATAATTTCATAACACTTCCAGCCGTAGTTTGAAGGACCGGCCATGTGACCTTAATTAAGATGCTGAAACGAGTAGGTGCCACCTGCACCTTGAAATTACTATTTTGATAGTCCTGGCTCCTGTAACGTAATTATCCCTCGAGCTGTGCTCACTTTCCTCTTTTAGTGGTTTAGTTTCTGGGATTCAAATTGGGGTTTGGAAATCTTATCTTGAAGGAAAGCAGGCGATGCAAGTTGTGGTGCGATTTGTTGGTATCTCAGTATTGTCATCGTAATGCTACAGGAATAGCTTCCTTAAATACCGAAGAGCATCCACTGCGTGTCGAGGCCTGGAAGGTAAATATATGAAAGCCAGGGTTCAGCATTCTTCATTTCTTTTATCTCTTTACATAGCCTATCATTAAATGGTAATAAAACACAGTTTATTTATGATGATAGATATCCCCAGCTGCATAAAAAAAATGGCGCAGGCTTTAGAAGGAAAATTCTCTATCCGGTAAGTGGCAATGCTCCCTCCAACCTCCTACGACGGCAGGAAAAAACTTGGGCAAGATTCTTCCCAAAGTTCGGTGTGGCCTAGGGTTTCGCTATCACAGAACAAATGTAATAATATTCTTATATTACTTCCTCCATGAGACATCCTAGGATTTAAGGAGGCTTTGAAGGACTGTATAAATTTTTCAAATTCAAGCGTTTGTTTATTTATATTTCCAGTCCTTGGCTTATGCCATATTTTCCTACTAAAATCGCAGATCTTTTGATAATTATTGAAATGCAGTCCTAAGAGTATTTGAAGTTTAAAATCAGATAATACTGCTGTACATTATTGTTATTGAAATCACAGACCCTGTTTTGTTGATGAATTCGACTGCATTGATCCCCATGCGTATACTCGAACAAGAGTTCCTCTTTAGTAACGCCTCCTTAGGATAAGCATGTGATGTTTATTATGGAGTAATTGTAATAGATAGGCTCTGTGTAATTATAGATGGGTTTGTTTGTGTCCGTTATTGCATGTTGAATGCCTGTTGGGTTCCGGTTTTGATGAACGTCGATCTGGGCAAACCCTGTCTCTGCATATAGATTGCTTGTTGGGAATTTTATTGTTGATATAGCAATCCCTGCAAAGAATTTGGGACAGAGGTCTTAATTTGCGATCCTTACATATAATGTGCATGCTTTTCTTTACATCAAGTCATGTATTTAGCAGTTGCTGAGATAGATCCCTATTTAAATAACATTCTAAGTTAAGGATGGCATGATTCTGGATTTAGATCTCAGTCCGTTAGCGTTTGTTTGTTGATATATTTGTGTGTATGCTTTTGCTTACAGCAAATCGTGTATCTAGCCTTTGCCGAGATAGATCCCGGTTGAATTACATTCGGATACTGCTGTTTTCCTTTGAGTTTTCCTTCTACTGGTAGCGTTAGTTAGACTGAGAACTCTTACCGTGTGTTTGTAAATGAACTTCATGATATCGTTCTAGATTGCTGTAATCAACTGGGAGTTAAATTCTAGGGTTCTACGACCCTTGATATTCAAAAACGAAAGTGGTTCTCGTGTAAAAAGTTTTTGTATTACTTCCAGTTCTTGTTTTAAAGTATAGGTAATGCTTGCAAAACACATCTCATACATGAACTCAAGTTTTGTCCGAGGTATACGGAAATCTGGGTCTGTAGGTTTAGTAGTTTGCCTCAAAAGATACCCTCTTAGGGGTTATATTTATGTTCCGAGCAAAACAAATAAAATATTATTTCTAAAAACGGCAGAAGGGACGAGTATCGATTTCATAACAGCATAAGGATAGAATATCGATTTCATAAGGGGTTTATTCTACAGATCTTGACTCTAACAAAACTTGTGGCGATTCACAATGATAACGCAGAGGTAATAAAGGGTTACCATGACTGCTATCGAATAAATAAAGGAAAACGATTTTTAGGGTTTTGCTACCACTCAACGCTGAACACTAGAATTAATTCTTGCCCGAAACCTGAATACCTACAGTGTTTTTTTTTTAATAGGTCGACTTACTAGTAATACAATCAATATCGACAAAAGAAAATACCAAATCAATAGTTCTGTAATTCAACCCTTGGGAGAAATGTTCTAAATAACATCAATCATAATTTTGTATCTAATGTATGAAATACAATGCCTGTTGAAATTACCAGTCTTAAGATTAGTTGATCTAAGCCAATGTAAACTCAGATTAAATTAATAAAAGGCAATCCCCACAAAAGTAATTTATACTATTCGCTAGCAGATCTAACAATTTGACAGTAATTGTAACTAACATTTTCCCTTATACATAATATCTTAATTTCACGTAATCTAAAAGAAGAAAATAATGGAAAGTACTGAAAGTCTATAATCAGAAAACCTGGGACTGAAAATCCGAATGAAGCCGGAACAGCCACGTTCCTCCCAACCGTAGATTAGGTTCAAACACCAAGTCTGACCGTAATCACCCCCGAGCCAGATGCATGCATGAAGAGTGTGGACAGTTAACCTCAAAACTCAGTCACGTTTTCCGGAATCCCTTGCCTAACACAGAGTGTTCACACAGCAAGTGTAATTTTCTCTGGCATACTCATCAGCGTCCTGCCTCCTCACATATGCCATCCCTTTATAGTTTGCCTAGGTCTTACAATTAGCAGCCAATTCCTCATGGAATTTTCGCAGCTAATCAAATCCCTGATTTTCAGGGTGTGTCTAGTGTCTTAAATACACTTCTGACACTTGTTCTGGTTTCCCAGAGGCTAACTCTAACTTGTCCCCCACTTCTCCATGCATGATCTCCTCATTTAACTTGGCTGTTCCTGCTCATCCTTATATTAATATAATAAAAATTGTTTGCTTACAACAGTTCTCCCAGGACTTAAGTCAGCCGATTCCTCATCTGGCCTCCTTATTGCATAATCTCAACAATAATAAAATAATATATATATATATATATATATATATATATATATATATTTTTAAATCAAACATAATGTCTTTTCATCATTGGGGAGGGATGTCACATCCTTGCCCCCTTATTGTGAACACTGTCCTCAGTGTTCTAGTCTTCCTCCATCGGTTCTGGGAATAGATTCGGGTATTTTTCTAGTATTTCGCTTTCCAATTCCCAGGTTGCCTCCTCAGGACTAAAGTGCTTCCATTGTACCTTTACCTGAGCGATGGCTCGGTTCCGAAGTACTGTTTCTTTCCTGTCCAGAATGCGTAAAGGTTCCACTTGAAATTCGCCTTCTGGAGCCTCCTGTATCAAATTCCAATCAATAATATGAGTGGAGTCATGAATATATTTTTTCAGTAACGAAATGGGAAAAATATTATGAATTTTTAAGTGTGCTGGTAATGCCAGTTTATAAGCTACGGGTCCAATCCTTTCAAGTATTTGGAAAGGCCCGCAGAATCGTGGTGCCAGTTTAGTGCAACTCCCCAGTCGGAGAGAGCTTTTCTTTGGTTTAACCCGCAAGTATACATGGTCTTCAACTGAGAATTCCTTATTTCGTCTTTTTAGATCAGCATAGCTCTTTTGGCGGTCCTGGGCCACCTTTCAATTCTTCTGTACTTTTTGGACTGTTTGTTCCATGACTTTCAGCAAATCCGGTCCTACCAATAAGCGATCGACCGGACTATCCCAGCTAACTGGGGTAGTGCACTTTCTGCCATAAAGAATTTCGAATGGACCCATTCTTGATGATGCTTGGTACCCGTTGTTGTAAGCGAACTCTACCAGATGTAAGTAGTCCTCCCATTTGGTGGGTCTCTCCATGACGTACATTCTCAGCATATCTTCAATGATCTGATTTGTACGTTCAGTCTATCCATCCATTTCAGGGTGATAACTCGTGCTGAAATTAATTCTTGTTTCCAAACCTGCAAATAAAGATTTCCAGAATTTGGAGGTAAATTTTACATCCCTATCTGAAATTACCATCTTTGGTACTCCGTGTAATCTGAATATTTCTTTTAGAAATATTCCTGCAATATCTGCTGCCTTGTAGGTGGTTTTTACCGGAATGAAATGTGCAAATTTGCTAAATTTGTCAACCACTACCATTATAGAGTCATGTTGTCGCTGGGTTCTCGGCAAACCTATGATAAAATCTAGTGAAATCACTTCCCATTTCCATTCAGGAATTGTTAATGGTTGTAATAAACCAGCAGGATGCCTATGATCTGCCTTCACCTGTTGACATTCCAAGCATTTAGATAAATAATCAGCTAGATCAGTTTTTAATTTAGGCCAAAAGAACTGTTTTCTAAGGGCTGTTATCATTTTTTTATACCCGGGATGACCTGCAAAAGGGGGTTTGTGCATCTCATTTAGAATAAACAGTTTAAATTCTGCAACATTAGGCATGTACAGCCTATCTTTGAACCAAATCAGACCTTTCTGATCCATTTTGAAATCTGTCCCGTTCATGTTTATCTCATTTTGCTGAATTTTACTTTGCAGATTTATGTATTCTGCGTCCTGTTTGCTTGCCACTATTACTTTGTTTATGAGATTACTTTCTGGTTGACTCATTATTATCTCGTACACCTCGTGGGTCCTTCGACTAAGTGCATCTGCCACTGTATTTTCCTTACCTTTTATGTGTTTTACATCAAAGTCGAATTCACTTAAGAAGGCCATGCACCTTGCTTGTCTGGCATTGAGTCCTGGTTGGTTAAATAAATTCTTGACGCAAGTGTTATCGGTTAATAACAAGAATTTCTTTCCCAGCAGGTAGTGACGCCACATTTTTAGTGCGTGTACTACTACCGTTAATTCCAAGTCATGAACCACGTAGTTGCGTTCATGTTCCTTTAATTTCCGTGATTCATAACACACTACATGTCCGTCCTGGGACAGTACTCCTCCTACTCCCTCTTTGCTCGCATCCGTATAGACCGTGTATTCTTTACATGGGTCTGCCACTTTTAGAATAGGTGCCTTGGTCAGCAAATCTTTGAGTCGTTCAAAACTTTCTTGACACTTGCAGGACCACCCAAAATTTATCCCCTTTTTCTGTAGTGAGGTAATGGGATAGGCGATCTTCGAGAATCCCTCAATGAATCTCCGATAGTAACCGGTGAGTCCCATGAAATATCTAATATCAGCTACATCTCTCGGTACTGGCCAATCCGCTATGGCTTTTATTTTCTGTGGGTCGACTGAAATTCCTTCAGCAGAAATAATATGGCCTAGGTACTGGATTTCCTTTTTAAAGAACTCACATTTCTCCAATTTTGCATACAACTGGTGATCCCTCAAGGTTTGCAATACGATTCTTATATGCTGTTCATGTTCTTCCTCCGACTTAGAGTATATTGGGATATCATCAATAAAAATCAACACAAACTGGTCTAGATATTTGTTGAAGATACCATTCATTAAACACATGAATGTGGCAGGGGCGTTGGTTAGACCAAAAGGGATTACTACAAATAAATAGTGTCGGTATCGAGTACGGAATGCGGTTTTACTTATGTCTTCATTTTTAATACGAATCTGATGGTACCCAAATCGAAGATCCAGTTTGGAAAAAACCTTGGCTCCCCCTACTTGGTCGAACAAATCATTAATTCGTGGTAAGGGGTATTTATTCTTAACAGTTACCTTATTCAGTTGCCTATAGTCAATACATAGTCTTAGAGTCCCATCCTTTTTCTTGACAAACAGGACCGGTGCACCCCAAGGCAAGACACTAGGTCTTATATACCCTTTGTCTAGTAATTCTTGAGTCTGAATCTTTAATTCCGTCAATTCTGGGATACTCATTCTATAAGGTACTTTTGACACTGGTGCTGATCCTGGTAAAAGTTCAATGGAGAAATCTATTTCTCGTTGAGGAGGTAACCCTGGTATTTCCTCCGGAAATACGTCTAGGAACTCATCTAAGACAGGATGCTCTGCTATGGAAGTCTGACTTTCATTGAGAAGTAAATCAGATACTGTTACAGCGTAAATTTTACATCCTTTTCTCATGCACTTCTTTAGCTGCATAGCAGAAATCTGCCTAACAGAGACAGGCTTCTGTTTCCCAATCACTGTTCTTAGAGTTTGGTCTTCCGCAATGTAGGTAAAGTTTTTGGTAAAGCAGTTCAGTACTACTTTATATTTTTCAAGCCAGTCCATACCTATTATCATGTCGTAAGATCCTAAAGGCAACACATTTAAATTAATCTTTGTTTTGTGGTCCTGTACTTGAAGTTCACAATCAGATATGTATTCAGTTACCTTCCTCTTTGCTCCTGTAGCTAACTGAACTAACCAGGGTTTTGGGTGCTTTCCCTTGGTGAGTTGACAGTGCTCCATCATCTTGGGAGTGATGTAGCTTAAAGTTGCCCCAGGGTCAATTAAAATAGTACAAGTATGGTCAGAAATTTTACCTTCAATTTCCACAATTGCAGATTGATGATCTGCCTGTCGGTCCTCCAAGGCTGCATTAATTCGGTGATAGCTTTTCCCAATGTCTCCTACCGTGGATGCCTCTTGCATATTATGCAATACCCTGTTTGTTTCATTGTATCGGGGACAATTCCTGCGTAAATGGGCTTCACCACATTCCCAGCATTTCAGGGGTTCCTTAGGGATACCGATACTTCCTTTTATTCCCATGTTAGGGGTTTTAAAAATTTTCTGCTGTAACTGTTCATTCTTGGGAAATGAATTTCCTTGGAAGTTTTTGGGCATGTTCCTGAAGGGCGGGGGTTTGTAACCTTTCTTCCACTGGTTAAACTTTTCCTGTTTCTTGTCCTTCCATGCTTTAGTAGTATCATTCCTTTGTTTGTATTGCTCAAAACATAGTCTGGCCTTTCTCAGTGCTTCTTCTAAAGTTCTGGGATTATCGAACTCAATTCGATCTTTATAGGACTGCGGCAGACAGCTTAAGAACCGCTGTACCTTCAGTTTTTCTTCCGTTATATATGGAACGAACCTTAATAAGTCTAGGAATTTATTGATAAGATCTTCCCTCGTCATTTGACCCAGTTTTAGTTCGTAGAATTCCTTGGTTTTTCTTTCATAATAACTTTCTGATAAGTACTGTTTCTTGAAATATTTCTTAAATTCCGACCAGTCAAGATTCTTTTCTTTCAGTCCTTGGGAAATCTTCAGGTCTTGCCACCATATGCTGGCCTTCCCCTTCAGGTTGTACACGGCCATTCTGACTTTCATATTACTGGAGTAATTGTAGATTTGAAAGTATTTTTTTATGTCCAGCAGCCAGGCTTCTGCTTCTTCGCCAGTTTTTGATTCTCCATCGAAACTGGTAGGTTTTATTTTTTTGAATTCACCCTCCAGGTGGTCAACCTTTCTTTTCCCCATGGTCTTGTCTTGATGCTCAGATTTCTGGGTCTCATTGGAGGAATCTCCCTTCTTTTCAGCGTTCTCGTCAGTCTCCTCTTTCCTCTTAGTATCCTCCTTCTGTTTTTCGCCATTATTCCTTTCATGAAGACTCTGCAGCAAAATTTCATTGATTTCTTGTTGTTTTTCCTGAGCTTTCTTCAGTTGCTCATTGTCTGCTTTGAAGCTCTGTATCTCTACGATCAGGCTTCTCATGGTTTCTAGTACCTGACTTGCTTCCGAATGTTCTGCTGTTCTCGCCTGTTCGTTTCCTTCAGGCTCTTCTCCGTATTCCTCGTGCGAAGTCATCTAAAAAAAAAACTGGAACATACACATGCAACACCCGAATATATATTATTACATTTTTATTTCCTGCGCAACAAAATTAGGTGTTCCCAAGGCGACAGGGTTGAATCTGGCTCTAATACCATATGTGAAATCTCCATAAATTTTTTTTTTCCCTTTATATCTTATTTTGTAATCCCATTCTCTTTATAGCACATGATTAGAAGGCAATTCTATTTTTCTCAACATCTAATTTTATTAATGTCTTCGTAACGTGGAACTTATAGGTGTCCTTACCCTTATTTGTCCTACTAGTTAGAAGGATATTACTGTATTGATTTATTCTCTTTACTGTATTATAAATGAGCAGCAATGGGAATCTATGTTAAATCGAACATAATAACTTCGCATACTGTTACTGTTTATATTCTTCCCTTGGTTTTTCCTATTTGTCAGAAGGCGTTAAGGTTGTCATGCCACTTACTTAGCTACGGCTAACCAATCTTCATTTGGTGATATGCAGGTCCGCTTCCGCTTCCGGAATCTCTTATGACGTACAGGTAACAAGGAATGGTTAAGATAAGATGCCCTTAAGGTTTGCTTATAGTTTGGGGCTGGGCTTAGTTACGCCTTACACACAACATAATTATTTGCTAGGTCTATTCACAGACCCTTGTATCAGTCCCACTCTTCAATTAAAGTACCAGTTACAAAAATAGGAACTAGGGTGCCATGCTTTCGTTGATTACCCTAACTTTAAGATAATGCAATATAACCCTTTAGATTTTTCATAATCATAAAACCATCCTTTGTATAGCAATGGAACATTACACCTACACATCATCCTAGTGTAGTAGCGGGACAGACCTTTTGACATTCTTTGCCCCATTTATATACAAGAACTTAGATATATAAGTAACATATAGTAATATAACATTTTCTTATCATCATTCGATTAATCATTTTAATGGAAATCTAAGGTTCCTCCAAGCTGTTGGTAGATGGCAGGTTCACAATTATTATGTCTGCAAAGTAAACTAGACTATGTCCTTCAGGTTTGCCCGCTTTTTGCAGGGATTATGATTTAATATTTAAAGCGTAGCATTCGAGGGTTATCTCCATATCTACGATGAAGTTCTATCGGGATATCCATGTGATACCCTAACCTGTTGGCTATCGGCAAGGCGCCACCTGTAACTCGACAGATTACACCGTACTGGGTGTATAATTTCATAACACTTCCAGCCGTAGTTTGAAGGACCGGCCATGTGACCTTAATTAAGATGCTGAAACGAGTAGGTGCCACCTACACCTTGAAATTACTATTTTGATAGTCCTGGCTCCTGTAATGTAATTATCCCTCGAGCTGTGCTCACTTTCCTCTTTTAGTGGTTTAGTTTCTGGGATTCAAATTGGGGTTTGGAAATCTTATCTTGAAGGAAAGCAGGCGATGCAAGTTGTGCTGCGATTTGTTGGTATCTCAGTATTGTCATCGTAATGCTACAAGAATACCTTCCTTAAATACCGAAGAGCATCCACTACGTGTCGAGGCCTGGAAGGTAAATATATGAAAGCCAGGGTTCAGCATTCTTCATTTCTTTTATCTGTTTACATAGCCTATCATTAAATGGTAATAACACACAGTTTATTTATGATGATAGATATCCCCAGCTGCATAAAAAAAATGGCGCAGGCTTTAGAAGGAAAATTCTCTATCCGGTAAGTGGCAATGCTCCCTCCAACCTCCTACGACGGCAGGAAAAAACTTGGGCAAGATTCTTCCCAAAGTTCGGTGTGGCCTAGGGTTTCGCTATCACAGAACAAATGTAATAATATTCTTATATTACTTCCTCCATGAGACATCCTAGGATTTAAGGAGGCTTTGAAGGACTGTATAAATTTTTCAAATTCAAGCGTTTGTTTATTTATATTTCCAGTCCTTGGCTTATGCCATATTTTCCTACTAAAATCGCAGATCTTTTGATAATTATTGAAATGCAGTCCTAAGAGTATTTGAAGTTTAAAATCAGATAATACTGCTGTACATTATTGTTATTGAAATCACAGACCCTGTTTTGTTGATGAATTCGACTGCATTGATCCCCATGCGTATACTCGAACAAGAGTTCCTCTTTAGTAACGCCTCCTTAGGATAAGCATGTGATGTTTATTATGGATTAATTGTAATAGATAGGCTCTGTGTAATTATAGATGGGTTTGTTTGTGTCCGTTATTGCATGTTGAATGCCTGTTGGGTTCCGGTTTTGATGAACGCCGATCTGGGCAAACCCTGTCTCTGCACATAGATTGCTTGTTGGGAATTTTATTGTTGATATAGCAATCCCTGCAAATAATTTGGGACAGAGGTCTTAATTTGCGATCCCTACATATAATGTGCATGCTTTTCTTTACATCAAGTCATGTATTTAGCAGTTGCTGAGATAGATCCCTATTTAAATAACATTCTAAGTTAAGGATGGCGTGATTCTGGATTTAGATCTCAGTCCGTTAGCGTTTGTTTGTTGATATATTTGTGTGTATGCTTTTGCTTACAGCAAATCGTGTATCTAGCCTTTGCCGAGATATATCCCGGTTGAATTACATTCGGATACTGCTGTTTTCCTTTGAGTTTTCCTTCTACTGGTAGCGTTAGTTAGACTGAGAACTCTTACCGTGTGTTTGTAAATGAACTTCATGATATCGTTCTAGATTGCTGTAATCAACTGGGAGTTAAATTCTAGGGTTCTACGACCCTTGATATTCAAAAACGAAAGTGGTTCTCGTGTAAAAAGTTTTTGTATTACTTCCAGTTCTTGTTTTAAAGTAGAGGTAATGCTTGCAAAACGCATCTCATACCTGAACTCAAGTTTTGTCTGAGGTATACGGAAATATGGGTCTGTAGGTTTAGTAGTTTGCCTCAAAATATACCCTCTTAGGGGTTATATTTGTGTTCTGAGCAAAACAAATAAAATATTATTTCTAAAAACGGCAGAAGGGACGAATATCAATTTCATAACAGCATAAGGATAGAATATCGATTTCATAAGGGGTTTATTCTACAGATCTTGACTCTAACAAAACTTGTGGCGATTCACAATGATAACGCAGAGGTAATAAAGGGTTACCATGACTGCTATCGAATAAATAAAGGAAAACAATTTTTAGGGTTTTGCTACCACTCAACGCTGAACACTAGAATTAATTCTTGCCCGAAACCTGAATACCTACAGTGTTTTTTTTTAATAGGTCAACTTACTAGTAATACAATCAATATCGACAAAAGAAAATACCAAATAAATAGTTCTGTAATTCAACCCTTGGGAGAAATGTTCTGAATAACATCAATCATAATTTTGTATCTAATGTATGAAATACAATGCCTGTTGAAATTACCAGTCTTAAGATTAGCTGATCTAAGCCAATGTAAACTCAGATTAAATTAATAAAAGGTAATCCCCACAAAAGTAATTTATACTATTCGCTAGCAGATCTAACAATTTGACAGTAATTGTAACTAACATTTTCCCTTATACATAATATCTTAATTTCACGTAATCTAAAAGAAGAAAATAATGGAAAGTACTGAAAGTCTATAATCAGAAAACTTGGGACTGAAAATCCGAATGAAGCCGGAACAGCCACGTTCCTCCCAACCGTAGATTAGGTTCAAACACCAAGTCTGACCGTAATCACCCCCGAGCCAGATGCATGCATGAAGAGTGCGGACAGTTAACCTCAAAACTCAGTCACGTTTTCCGGAATCCCTTGCCTAACACAGAGTGCTCACACAGCAAGTGTAATTTTCTCTGGCATACTCAGCAGCGTCCTGCCTCCTCACATATGCCATCCCTTTATAGTTTGCCTAGGTCTTACAATTAGCATCCAATTCCTCATGGAATTTTCGCAGCTAATCAAATCCCTGATTTTCAGGGTGTGTCTAGTGTCTTAAATACACTTCTGACACTTGTTCTGGTTTCCCAGAGGCTAACTCTAACTTGTTCCCCACTTCTCCATGCATGATCTCCTCATTTAACTTGGTTGTTCCTGCTCATCCTTATATTAATATAATAAAAATTGTTTGCTTACAACAGTCCTCCCAGGACTTAAGTCAGTCGATTCCTCATCTGGCCTCCTTATTGCATAATCTCAACAATAATAAAATAATATATATATATATATATATATATATATATATATATATATATATATATATATATATATATATATATATATATATATATATATATTTTTTTTTTAAAATCAAACATAATGTCTTTTCATCATTGGGGAGGGATGTCACATCTTTAGAGATATCTCCCTTTCCTAGCAAATTTAACATGTCTAAACAATCGTCCCTGATCCCTCGAAGCAGGATTATCTTGAGCACATCTAGTCCCATGTTCGTCTGCCCAGCTCTCTGCACATTGTACAGTAGCCTCTCTACAAAATCCTCCAAAATTTCATCCTCCTTCTGTACCATCTTGAATAACTCCTCCCTTTTGTCCCTGGTGTTGCAATATTCTTGATATTTTTCCAGGAACACTTGCTTCATCTTATTCCAATTAGCAACAGTTCCTCCCCCAAGGCTCATGAACCATTGTAATGCATTGTCCTTCAGGGTGGCAGGAAAAAGCTTCAACTTTTGGGCATCTGTGACATAATCATAGCTGCGACGGAGGATATCGAATTCAAAAAGGAATTCGTCTGGATCTTCTGCCGCCCTGCCATGGAAGCGAGGCAACACCGACGGTGAGATGTT
The DNA here is from genome assembly GCA_027924585.1 of Larix kaempferi. Classification (NCBI taxonomy): domain Eukaryota; kingdom Viridiplantae; phylum Streptophyta; class Pinopsida; order Pinales; family Pinaceae; genus Larix; species Larix kaempferi. Next base: position 11,592,373 of record BSBM01000771.1, on the reverse strand, counting down.
TTTCATAGGAGCTGTCCCTTCTAGCTGTTGTATTGGGAATTTCAATTTAGCCATAGTTTCTTTTGGCAGGGAATCATTTTCATGATGGTATTGTACCACTGCTTCTTCCTCTTCGTTCTCATGTCTGTTATTCATCTTTTCTTCTGTATCCTCTCCTTCGTTCGTTCCTGCGTTCCTTACCTTAGTTGTAACAGCTGCGTATTCTTCAGTTGTAACGGCTGCGTATTCTTCAGTTGTAACAGCTGAATCAGCCGTTCCTTCTTTAGCAGGGGTATATGCAGGAATCACAGCTGCTCCTGTATCTTCCACTGTGGATCCTGATGCTGGCGCTCCAAGATCAGCAGGGCCTCTTCTGATAGGAGTCTCCTGTTGACGAGTCCTGACAGCTGAATCAGTTTTGTCAACAAGGTCGTCGATGAATGTTCTTCTACCCAGCGGTGGACCTCGACCACGACCCGAACCACATGCACTGTTAGTAATTTGTGGGGTTTTGGGGGTTGGGAGGTGATCGCGTTTTACCCTCCTCGTATTCATGCGAAGTAGATCATTCAAAAACAAACAAAAAGACTGTCTAAAAGCGATTATCAAATGCGACTAATGACTAGTGTTTAATTTTTATCCTTCCCCGGCAACGGCGCCAAAATGTCAAGCACTCTATATGCAGATAAATTACTACCAAACACACAGAGCATATGAAATTTATTGTCAACCCGAGAAAGTCTTTTTATTTCAAAGGATAAGTGCACAATATATGCTTAAACACAAAACCATTAGAAGTGAATACTTTTATCTTCTATCATCCATGTTCATCCCAAGAATATATGCAACCCCAATTGCCTTCTAACTGCTATACTACAATCCTTTTCTATTATGCATCAACAAGGAATGGTATCAGATCTAATCAACAATTGCAAAAAGGAAATCTCATTCGCATTCTAAATAATCACTTGTCTGATCTAATCAAGCTGGGAATCATAAAGCATAAACTGAACATTACTCTAGAATTTCAAATGAAAGAGATTGAAGCAACTGTTCTAAGAAACTGAATTGCAGAATGGAAATCAATCAACACATAACAGGAAAGCTAATTTGTAAGAGCTCCTGGGATCACATTCAACTGTAAGATGAACACAGCAGTGTGAACAGAAATTGAAATGCATAAACCAACCCTGACTCAGTCGACTGTTATTCTATACCATTCACCAATCTCACAGAAATGTAATCTTTTACTGAAAAACGCACACAATAAATATTGTTGCTGCGTACCAAGGAAAGAACAAAGCATCACACAACAAGAAAGATAAAATCCTATTTTAACTCAGCAATCTCTGTGGAAGACGGGCCCAGTCTTCACATAGAGACGTTGGTTGAACAACACCCTCTTTAACTCAGAAGTAACCCCTTATATTAACAGAAGAATGAGTACACAGTTTGGCTTGGCTGCTAATACAAAGTGAATTAATTGTTTGCTGTTCAACCCCTGAGTCGAGGCAACTCACCCTATTTATACATACAAATCATAACATCTAATCCCATAATTGGGCAGCCATGAAGATCTCTGATCTTCAGGCGCCATAGATAATCTAGCTGTTACAATGCGTGGCAGAACAGAAATATCCAAATATGGGAGAGTTATTAATTGCCCCAGGAGTGGCGGTCCTTCCAGCTCACAGCTAGACTCGAGCAACAACATACTTAAGATAGCAAATTCTATTACAGCTGCCCTGTCACGACTGTGCCTTGATTGATAATTCGAGCCCCAAGGAACCTTCTACAAGGACGAACATCCCTTTCTTTATGACTTATTCAGTCCCGATCTTCCTGCAATCCATTTGTCTCAACTACCTTCATAAATCGCAACATGTTAGCACAAATTGAGAGATGCACAGCTTTAATTATCACCATCATAAGCATTAATAAAATAAAACAATAATTAGCCATACCTTGGTAATTTGGGGGATAAGGTAAGAACAATAGGTTTGATTGCCATGATAAATAGTGTAGGACAGGGACAGGAAAGATGAATAATGATGACTAAAAAGGGCCAATTCTGGGCTCAACAATCACTGCATAACCTCGGATAAAATTGTGATAGTACCCGGTGTGTCCCAACGTCACTCTCAACTGCTTGACATTGGTAGGCAGTGTTAGGCTCAGAATGAGCACAATATTTGTTGGGTCAACCAACAATCCCTGCTTACAAACAATGTGACCCAACAATATCCTAAATGGTGCATAGAAGATGCACTTCTTCAAGTTCAGCGATATCTGATGTTGTCGACAGCGCTCCAACATGAGTCGCAAATTTTCCAAATGATCATTGATCAATCCATAAACTGTCCAGTCATCCATGTAAACTTGCAGAAACTTCTGAATAAAATCCCTGAAGGCAGTAACAACAACCCGAGAGAATATCGTAGGTGCGTTCTTCAGCCCAAACAACATCACCATGTACTAGAAACAACCCCATTCAGTCACGAATGTTGTCTTGTGGTGGTCCTCTTTCGTAATCCTGATCTGATGATAACCAGAAAATCCATCTGTGAAGGAATACATCTCTTGGCCACCCATGCCCTCTAGTACTTCATCAGTGAACGGTGTCAGAAATGGATCATGCATGCAGACATCATTCAATTTTCGCAGGTCGACACAAATCCGTACCTCACTTGTCTTCTTGTCTTGTACCACCATGGGACTAATCCATTCTGATTCTTCGACTGGTTCAATGATTCCAGCATCCAGCATGCGATCAAGTTCAAATTTGACTCTTTCCTTATGTCACGGATTCAGCCGAGATGATTGCTTCCTAATTGATTTTGCATCTGGTTTTAGCGGAATCTTCATCTCCCCTAAATCCCCCAAGATCCCGTTCATTTCAGAAAACTTCATAGGGAACAAATATTTGAACTCATGCAACAAGTATGTGACCTTCGCCATCATCTCTTCATCCCAATAGTCCCCGACATTCGCAAACTTTGGGTTCTCCTCCATCCCAATGTTGACTTTTCTGAGCTTCAGTGGCTGACTAATCGGATATGTCGGTGCATCCAGAGCTACAATATCGTGATTTCCTTTTGATTCTGGAATATTGACATTTTGCGGATCATCCCCATCCTCTGGTCCTCCAGTGATATCATAACATTCCATCATCGATTGCATCTTACAATGCATATGTGGATCCACAGGATATGCCACTGGAACTTCCGAACAACATCGCGGATGAGCTGTAGGGCATTGTGAACATATGGATTGGTATCCGCGAAGCTGAAGGTATGAGTAAAGCAAACTGACAACTCTAACTAAGTGGTGATCTCCCCTCGCAACTCAGATGAAGCATACCATGATCGCAACATTTCATCCAAAGCATGGATAAAAGCATGGACCCATTCATCCCTTGGTCGCGAGGCCCACAAGGTCTGAAATTCCATTAGATGGCCTCTAGGGTCATTCTTCCCATCATACCTTTCGATGTGGTCGATTTCTATGTCTCCAAAGTGAACCGTCATCAACCTTCGACACTGCGACCAACTAGTAATCCACTTCTTATGGTTCTCCCACCATTTTGCTGGAGTAGCCTTCAGTGCCTCCTCCAATGCTAGCAATCGCTACAGTTGTGACACCTTAGCTTCAAATGCAACTATAAACTCAGACAATATAGGTATTCCTTCGTATACCGGCAACTCAACAATCTTAGTCGCAACACGACGTAGCAGTTTTGTGATAAATCCACACTTTCAGAACAATACCTCGTGCAGACAATTCTGCTAATTCTCTAAAGCATCATCCGAGTCGAAAGACGTAGAGCTGGAACTATGCCGACCAAATTCTCCACCAATAGTCATATGGATGTAATATTCTAAAATTTCATATGCATGATCCCATCCTCTTCCAGCTTCATCCTTGACAGGTTCAACATATCGTTGCCCTTCAGCCGAATCCAACAAAGCGATGACACAGAGATCTCGATTTTCAAAGGTCATCACCCGCTTCTTGAAATTGATGACTACTTCACTATCATTAGCCCATCCAATCCCTAGCAACACGAGATAGGATATTCCACCTTCGAAAACCTCAATGACATCAAAATCTGCGTATGTCTTCATCCCCTCAATATCCACAATAAGGCGCAGAACTCTCCCAATTGTTGTCATCTTGGCCTGATTAGCCAATCGCAGCTGTACAGTAGACCAGCTCAACGTTGGGCTCCCCATCTTCTGCCATGCCTGATTTGTCAATATGTTAACATCGGAGCCTAGATCCAGAATAACTGAATCGGCCTCATAATCCCCGATCTTGACATTCATACGCATTTCTTTGCTCGTCTTCTTCCTTTTCAGGGAATTCACCGCAGACTCCCTCTGTCCCTGAGTCGGTCGACACAACAGACTCTCGATCTCGGCCAAAGCATAAGGATCTCTTGCAAGCATTAAACAACTTTCCAAGAAGTGTTGTAAGGTTCCATACTGACGTGATGGCCCTGCTTTCGACATTGAGTCAAAAGCCACGGGCATGTCATAAACAACTGACTTACCACGATCTTTTTCCATCGCACTACGTGCTTGAAAGAATGTGTTATGCTCACCATCAATGTCAAACTGTGCCTTTTTCTTCCCAACCAGCCGGATCAGAGGATGCGAACCATCTTTGCTTGTCGTCGCACCTCCGTGAGTGATAACAGCAACAGTGACATCCTATGTCCTCAGCTCTGTTGAAATTGTCACAATAGTTGGTCCCTGATTCTAGTTCGGCAGCAGGTTTGCAGGTTGATTCACATTATGGTTGGTGTTTTGATTCAGACGTTGGTTCTAATTCTGCAGTGGATTATGATTTGGAAACTGGTTCTAATTTTGTAACTGCGGTATATTTCCTGCTTTCCATCACCCAATCAACTAAGGACAGTTTTCAACAGTGTGATCAATAACAAAACAAAATGTGTACTGGGTCTGCAACTGTGGGGAATCTCTCTGGTAGTGTCCAAACACTCAACAATTATAACATTGGACAGGTCCATGACCTCGTCCTCCTCCGCGACAAAAGCCTCCACTGTGTCCTCCATGGAATCCCCCTTGCTGTTGATATTTTGGTTGAGGAAATTGCTGCTGCATGGGATTTGGTTGCAGCTGCACACACTATCCTAGATGAATGCATGGTGCTGGCTGAACGTACTATAGCTGATGCAGAGCCATCAGCATTTGAGTATATTGTGGCATAAACTGTTGTGGTTTCGATTGTGGTACAAACTGCATTTGCGGTTGAGGTAGCGGCTGAGCTACCTGTGGTTGCGGTTGCAGTTGTTGTACAGCATGTTGGTCATCCTTCACATAGAATGCATCATATGTTCTTTCTTGAAGTAATCCATACACGCGGCAGTCCTTATCTTCATGTCCCATGGACTTGCAGAATGTATAATACAGATTCATCGGTTTTGTTGTTGATGTATATGTAACTTCGGAATGTATTTCACATATATGTATATTGTATTCCTATAGAGATGGTATTATTTCTCTATAAGGAAGTGTCGTCATTTATATTGTAAGTGTCGTAACTTATACTTGATGGGTTATTAGACCACCTTATTTGGGGTCGGCCCTGTATAAGTCATGTGGGTCAAAGGGTTATTAGACCACCCTATTGGGGGTCGGCCATGTGGGTCAAAGGGTTATTAGACCACCCTATTGGGGGTCGGCCCACTCAGCATTATGTTATGTGGTTAAGTTCGAGCCTACATGAGTTAGGTAAAAAGGCAAGTCAAGTCAAGTATAAATAGAGTGCGGGAGGCACTCTATTTGCTCACTCACTTCTCACACATGCACTCAAGGAGGAGTGGCGCACTTATGGAGGAGGAGGATCTGCTGCTAGGTTATGGCTATCTCTCTTGGTTGGTTGTATCATTGCTCTATCTATCTCTGAGGAAGTTATTGGGGTTTTTCACCTTTATGGTTTTCCCCAAGTAAATCTTTGTGTCTCTTGTGTGCTTGCATTATTGTCTCCATGATTGATATGCTGTAGATATGCTGTACATGTTGTTCTCTCAGATAAGATCCTAGATCATATTGAAGTAAATTCTGAAAATTTAACATTTGTGACCCTCTTCTGCATGTATTGACACTCCTCATGCCAATGCCCATATACTTGACAGATGTGGTACCATGGCATACCTCTGCCACTCAATGGGATCAGCGCTCCGGATACCAAATAGTTGCGAAAATATAGGAAGCTATCTTTAGTATGCCCTTCTGCATGACATCGCGTACACCAAGCCTCTTTACGATGTTCCTTACCCTTCTTAAGGTCTTGCAACTGTATTGTTAGGTTTTCCAACTGTGTCTGAATCTGCGACATGCCAACTGCATTCTCACCAATCAGCAAAGCTTCTAACTGCATTGCAATATCCAAAGACTCACTCGATGTTGTAATGTTCTATTGCATCAGCAGTAGTCGAATGTGAGGTAGAAATTCCGTGATGAACCATTATTTGTGCTGGACATCGCTCATGTCAAAGCTGACTCTTATCATCAGTGTTTTGAACCATTGGTCAAAATCCCACACAGTTTCATTTGGATACTGCTTAATCTCTTTTAAATCTGTAATATACTTTGCTTTAGACTTGGGTTTTCTGAACTCTGCAATCAATCCTTTTCGAACTTCATCCAGTACCTTCTCTAGAGCACCTGTGGGAACCTGAACCAACTTCATAAACCAGTCCAATGCGCAACCCTGAAGAGTTGTCACCAACTGACCTTTCTTGGATTCATCATTAGTAATTTTCTTAACATTCCATACTGTTTCACATAAGAACTAGTATTTCTCGGGATTATCTGTTCCATTGCCATGGAACAGTGGCAACTTTGCATCTTCGCCCGCCATCCTGGGATTCCTTCCTACGGTCACTGAGCTACTAGCAATCAAGTTTTGTTGACACGATGAACACGACGGTGTCAAAGTTGTATTTCTTCCTGGTTGAGAGATAGTGAGCGGAGGTGTGGGTACGTTGCTGCTAGGGGTTGGTCCTGCCTCTATCCTGGGCATAGCCTAGTTGTCCTTGTCGGTATTGTGAGGTCGCTTCATCTCGTGTGGTCTTCCTTCGCGGTTTTTCGTTTCGATCGCAGCAGGACCTTCTCCTATCCTCTGCCTCTTTTCTTGTCGAAACCTTGCTCCTCCTCTCGTAAGACCACTCTCTTCATCGGATTCCTTCACAGTCTCGTCACAACTTGCACCCATCTACCCTGTATCATTCCATTTTCCAGCCCCCTTACTGTCGTGGTATCCACTGCCTCTGCCCACTAGGTTTCTACTGGTCTAGGTGCATCTTCAGTATGCCCTTTTCGCAAATGAGCATCTTAATGGACAACTGTAGCGACAACAGAAACCTACCTCTTGGTCCGTTGAAGAATTCCCTTTCTACTTCACTATAAGAATTTGTCGTATCAACCACAAACTCAGTGATATAGCCTTCCAGTATACTATCGACCCAGACCTCAACAGCCCGCGATGCTTTGTTGTTGACTTCTTGTAGCTCCTGGATCAGCTCTGGGGTCCAAGCTGTCGGCTCACCACCTTGGAAGTTCCTCTATTGATAGGTCAATTTTGTTAACCATTCATATAGGATCATTGGGAACTCACAAAAAAAATATTTGTGTGGACCGTCGTGTATGTACTTTTCCAACCACCAATCCGTCGACAACCCAGGGTTCTTATTTTCTTTCTCAGCGAACTCTCGTAACTTTAGGTCGAACCAATCTTGAATTTTCGGTCTCGTCGGATGCCATGACATGTCCTCCTTTCACTTCGTGCTATGTTCCCGTCAACGGAACCATTTGTTGACACAAACCCAGTTGACAGGGGTTCCTCACACTGTTGACACCCAAACCACCATGATCTCCCTGAGCATCGGCCTAGACAGGTTTTACCCTGTCCAGCAACAACTGCGGAGCAGATGAAGTCTCACCCGAGATGTTCAAGGGAGAGTTGACGGAACCAAGTTTCCGCCGAATGAAGGAGGAATTTGTGCATCAACTGATTAACTTATCGCGGCATTGCATAACAGATCTAAGCATTCAACTTAGGCATTAAACATAATCACAGCATCATTCAACAGATCTCATCATTGACATAACCATAAATGCACAATAGATATAACAGTAAAACATTAATCGCAATATGGAAACATTGAATCATTCACAGATTCATATCACATAATGCATTCATCACAAGGTAACATGAAAGATATAGTAATTCTTCTCAACATCATATCATATTAACCTTTGCAACAACCCATAGATACAACAATAATTCCTCTGTCGCATACCCAAATTAACAGACAAGCAAAATCATTCGTTCTCAATTGTCTCTTCATGTAATGTCCCCATTTTGACCCCCCCTTTGTATTAAATCGTAGATGATGTAAATATTGTAATTTGACCATGGTGAGGAGCTCAAGGCCAAGGCCCCACCCTTGACTTAGCATTTTGTATCGGCAATTAAAAAATAGATGCCTATGGTTCTTGTGCGAGATGGACACAATGTAAATAAGACATCATGTAAATACGAATTTTAATGGAAAAACCCCAACTAGCTATGCAATGCAACAAAAGAGACGGGGCATGATTCTACAAGGAATAGGGAGGGAAATTAGTCAAACCCTTGAGCCAATGGTGTTAATCCATGTGTCAATGGGGAAACCCATAAACCACCAACTACCCATTTTGTCTCATGCACCCAATCATTTAATTCTTCCAAATATTGGTTGGGGCAGTTATTGTCTTGGGATTGGAGAAGTATGGCAGCCAGATTTTCGTGCATGGGCAAGCCATCAACCTGAAAATCATATTTTTGGCTTGTTGGGCAAGAAAACCCCCACGAAATGCTGCCTAAGGCAATTCCTCATGCATTACATCCTTCCTCTCACGCAGACTGAGCTCACTGGAAGTTATCCTCACGTTTTTCACCATAACCCTGCGTTTTTCCATGGCCAGGAACTCGTTTTTGGTATTTTGCAGCAGCTGGGGAAGGAGGGATGCGATTTTGGACTGAGGGAGAGGTCGTTTTTGCCCTTGGGGTGTTTTTCTGGAATGGGTTGCTCTCCTAGTCGATTTTTTCCTAGTTGCCAATTCGTTTTGAGTCTACCCATGTTTTTCTGAAGCTCAGGAAACCCCATCTCATACATCCCACCGTGGAAAAACATTTTTCTCATGCTTAGCAAGTGTAGTTTGCTGTTATGTGCATCCTTGTTTTGATGTGAACCTGTGAGCAAGAAACTGGAGTGGTAGTGGGCAGAATTGGCTTGATAAACCTAGTGTAGGGAGTAACCTCTCAAGAAGATCAAGAGGGCTGGCTACTTTTCTATGCACACCCTGAGAGCACTAGAAAGGAAGGTATGGCTTGAGGGACTGTGTGGCAGTGAAGAGAATACTTCCTTGTGTTGGGTGTGTAGGCATTGTGAGTGCCAAGCTGAATAGATCTGGGAGGGGTACCCATAGCTCTATGGGTGAGCTCACTAGCTTAGCAATTCTTCCCTTCCATGTCCTAGCAGCTTGATAAACCCAATTGTAGATTGGCTTGGCTCATCTTGGTGTATGCTTGGCTATGTGTGAGTCTGTTGTTCCCTAGTTCCTTGTAGAGATCATGCCCAGCTCAGGAGTGGCAGTTGTATCAAGAGGTTGATAAGCACAACTGGCCTATGGATGGGTGGAACGTTGCAGTTGCATAGCCAGTTGCTTGGGACTATTTTGTCAAGATAAGTATTCTCTTGTGCTTTTAAACTTTGCAATTGTTCCTTTGATGAATAGCTGGAATGTATTATGGATGTGCTAATGAATTTAATTCCGATGTGTATTCAAATGATTATGCATTTCCATATGATCTTTTATACTTTTGCAAAGGTCTTTATTTAATGACTGACACAGAATTTTGAATGTATGTTAGATATCAACATGATTTATTTAATCCCCGTTGTGTTTCTATAGCATGCGCATATACATGTCTTTGTATCAATGAGTTTAATTTAATGAATATGGGGCTAGATGCCCAGTTTTAGCCCAATGATCCTCTCTATCATGTTGGTATGGTAGGAGGGGACATTACATTATGGTATCAATTGCGGAAGCATTTCGCCAAGCGCCCCGCAATTGCGGAAGGCTTCATCCAAGCGCCTCGCAATTGCGGAAGGCTACAGCCAACCGCCCCGCAATTTCGGGAGTGTTCAGCGAACCGCCGATGCGGCAGGAGAAGCCACAAGGGGGCAAGCCCCCTTGACCCCCTTTTCTTTTCCCCTCATATGTTGTTGTTGTGATTTGACGAATTGTCAACGTAATGTTTTCCCACGTGCATGAAGTAATTTGTGAATTCTGAGAATGTAATGCAGCTAACAATTGTGTTGATGAACACATTTCAGAGCGTCACAGTTACAGCAGGGTAACACTCTAGAAAATACAATCAGAGAGTTTTGGATCTTGGTTGGGCCAAAAAAATCAACATTATGGATGATGCACAGGATCCCTATGAGCCTGAGACAGATGCCATGGGGGAGACCATACAGGTTGAGAATGCTGAAACAGAATCTAATGGGAGAAGAAATATAGAGACCCCTCCAGATGTTGCAGCTACCATGAGAAGCCTAAGGGTGGAATTGCAGAGCTGTAGGGAAGATAATGAAAGGATGATTAAAGCTCAAGAAGAACAAAATCAGCTGAATGCAGCCATGCTGCAGAGTTTAACGGACATCCAAAGGCAAATAAACTCTGGGCATCAGACATCAAATCTAGAAAGGGGTGGGAGTAGCTCTAGGAGAAATTCCCGTAAGAGGGCCAGTAGCCCAAGAAGAGTTTCTATAGATAGAACATATACTCCAGAAATCTCTTCTAATGAATCATCTGACTCTGAAGAATCCAATGAGGGTTCAAGCTCTTCATCTCACAGGAGCAAGAGGAAGAAGCACTACAAGAACAATTCACATGGGGAATTTAAGAAGGCAAAACCTCCTACATTTGATGGAGAAGTAAAGTCTGGTCAGGAAGCTGAACCTTGGCTTCTTGGGATGAGAAAATATTTCCAAGTCCAAGATTACTCGGTAAATATGAAGGAAAGGGTAGCCATCTTCAACTTGAACGGAAGAGCATCTATATGGTGGGAGCACACCAGGCAAGTGAAGAAGATCAACGAAAGGAAGATCGTGTGGAAGTAGTTCAAGAAATACTTCAATCAGAAGTACCTCTCTGATAGGTACTATGATGATAAGATCAAAGAGTTCCATGAGCTGAGATTGGGACAATTGACCATGGAAGAATATGCAAACAAGTTTTTAGAGCTGCTGAGGTATGTGAAGTACATTCGAGATGATAAGGTGAAAATTCAGCGTTTCCTAAGTGGACTTCCCCAGTCGTATAAAGATAGAATTGAGTTTGATGAACCTTGAACTCTAGAGGAGGCCATAAGAAAGGCCAAGTATTGCTTTGATCAAAACATAAGAAAACCAGAATTCCATAAGGCATGGAAAGATAGGAAAAATGAAAGTTTGATCAAAGGAAGAATGGGTTCAAGCCTCCTCAATTCAGGAATCAGCAAAGGCAGCCATCACAGGTTGTGACTAAGCCAACTAGGATGATGGGAGACAAGCCAAGAGATCCAAAGGAACTGAGAGAACCACTTCAATGTTGGGGTTGTGGAGGAGACCACATGCTTAGGAACTATCCACATCAGAATGGGAATGCAAATCAAGTTCAAAACATCCAAGGAGCTGGAATTGTGGGTCAAGTGGCGAGGAAAATCCCTAGAATCTATGCAGCAGTAGACGACCGCCAAGCATATCATCAATCCACTGTGGTTGAAGTTGAAGGTAAGATTGCTAAGCAATCTGTTTCTATTTTGATTGATCCTGGATCTACTCACAGTTATGTCACTCCTAGAATTGTTGAGATGTGTGCTTTCAAGAAATTAAAGCATAGTAAATCATGGTTAGTTCAACTAGCCACTGGAACCAAGAGAAAGGTTAGTGAAATAGTAGAGAAATGTCCATTAGAGATGGATGGGCTATTCACTTATGCAGATCTGAATATTTTGCCACTGGATTCCTATGATATTCTCATTGGAATGGATTGGTTAGAAGCACACAGGGTTAAACTTGACTGCTACAATAAGACATTTGAATGCATGGATGAAGAGGGAAACCCGAGGGTTGTAAAAGGCATTCCAAAGGTGACTTTTGTTAGACAGGTTTCAGCCATGCAGTTGAAGAAGTTCTGTAGGAAAGGATGTCAATTGTATGCAGCCCACCTTTTAGAGGCAGCAGAGAATGAAACTCTTAAATTGGAGGACTATCATGTATTGCAAGAATTCAGGGATGTTTTTCCTGATGAGATTTCAGGACTCCCTCCAAAGAGAGACATTGACTTTACAATTGAACTTGTGCCAGGAGCGGCACCAGTGTCTAAAACACCCTATAGGATGAGTACACCGGAATTGCTAGAATTGAAGATGCAATTACAAGAGTTGCTGGAAAAGAAATATATTAGGCCAAGTGTGTCCCCGTGGGGAGCACCTGTTCTATTTGTGAAAAAGAAAGATGGAACACTCAGGTTATGTATTGACTACATGCAGTTGAACAAAGTCACTGTGAAGAACAAATACCCATTGCCCCGAATTGATGACCTTTTTGACCAAATGAGGGGAGCAAAGGTATTTTCAAAGATCGACTTGAGGTCTGGTTACCATTAGGTAAGAATCAAAGAAGAAGATATTCATAAGACAGCCTTTAGAATGAGGTATGGACACTATGAGTTTGTAGTGGTACCATTCGGTCTCACAAATGCACCAACTACATTCATGTGTCTCATGAATAATGCTTTTAGCAAGTATTTGGACAAGTTTGTTCTTGTATTCCTAGACGACATTCTCATCTATTCTAAGAATGAGGAAGAGCATGAAGAACATTTGCGAATGACAATGCAGTTACTAAGGGAGCATAAGCTGTATGCAAAGTTGAGCAAATGTGACTTTTATAAAGATAGAATTCATTATTTGGGTCACATCATATCCGACGAAGGAATATCTGTAGACCCTGAGAAGATTGAAACCATTATGAATTGGCCAACTCCAAGGAATGTGACCGATGTGAGATCTTTTATGGGCCTTGCTGGTTACTACAGGAGGTTTATCGAAGGATTCTCCAAGGTTGCAAACCCGATCACGTCTTTGCAAAAGAAGGGGATAAAATTTGAATGGTCACCAAGATGTGAGGAAAGTTTTCAACGGTTGAAGAATCTTCTTACAAGTGCACCAATTTTGAAGATTGCAGACCCGGAAAAAGACTTTGTGGTGTGTACCGATGCATGCAATCAAGGACTTGGAGGAGTTCTTATGCAAGACAACCACGTGATATGCTATGAGTCAAGAAAGTTGAAGGAGCATGAGAAGAACTATGCTACTCATGATATAGAACTTGTAGCCATAGTACATGCTTTAAAGATGTGGAGGCATTACTTAATGGGAAGAAAATTTGAGTTAAGGACAGACCATTGTGGTCTGAAATACTTGTTTGATCAACCAACTTTAAATGCTAGGCAAGCTAGATGGTTGGAATTTTTGTGTGAATTTGATTTTGAGATCAAACACATAAAAGGGAAAGAAAACAAGGTGGCCGATGCACTCAGCAGGAAGGTGCGTGAAATGCATGTGGCAGTGCTTAGTACTTGCCAACCGGATTTGAGGCAGCAGATTGTGAACCATATGGGTGAGGATGAAGAGTACGTGCAGATAAGCGACAAATTGCAGCAGCAAAACCTTGAAAAGAAGTATGAGGGCTATCATTTGGAAGAAGGAGGACTTCTTACTTATAAGAATAGATTCTATATTCCAAATGTGGCAGATTTAAGGAGAATGGTTATGGATGAGATCCATAAAGCTCCATACTCTGGTCACCCAGGATATCAGAAAACAATTGCTACAGCAAGAAAATATTATTTCTGGCCAGAGATGAAGAAGGATGTCGCTGAATACATTTCTAAGTGCATGGAATGTCAGCAGGTGAAGAGTGAACACCAACATCCCACAGGTTTATTGCTTCCAGTTGTCACGTCCCCATTTTGACCCCTTTTTCACTAAATCGTAAATGATGTAATTATTGTAACTTAATCATGGTGAGGAGCTCAAGGCCAAGGCCCTGCCATTGATTTGTTATTTTATGTACCGAAAATTAAGAGATAGATGCCTATGGTTCTTGTGCTAGAAGGGCACGATGTAAATAAGACATCATGTAAATACGAATTTAATGAAAAAGAACCCACAACCGGCTACGCAATGCAACAAAGAGATGGGGGCATGATCTTTACAAGGAAGAGGGAGGGAAATTATCCAAACCCTTGAGCCAATGGTATTAATCCATGTGTCAATGGGGAAACCCATAAACCACCAACTACCCATTTTGTCTCATGCACCCAATCATTTACTTCTTCCAAAGATTGGTTGAGACAATAAATGCCTTGGGATGGGAGAGGTATGGCGGTCAATTTTCATGCATGGGCAAGCCATCAACTTGGAAAATCGTGTTTTTGCTTGTGGGGCAAGAAAACCCCCACGAAATTGGCCCAAAGCCATTCTTCACCATGGCCATTCTTCCTCTCACGGAGTCTGAGCTCCCTGAAGTTTATCCTCACATTTTTTGGCCATAACCCTGCGTTTTTCCATGCCCAGAAACTCGTTTTGGTATTTTGGAGCAGCTGGGGAAGGAGGGATGCGATTTTGGACTGAGGGAGAGGTCGTTTTTGCCCTTGGGGCGTTTTTCTGAAATGGGTTGCTCTCCTAGTCGATTTTCCTAGTTACAAATTCGTTTTGAGTCTACCCACGTTTTTCTGGAACTGGTAGAAACCCACCGTTGGAAACTTCACTATATAGGCGTTTTTCTCATGCCCAACCCTTATGCTTTTGATGATGCATGCACCCATCTCTTAACAGCCTGAGAAACCCAATTGCTGATTGGCTTGGCTGATTTTGATATACCTTTGGCTATGTGAGAGCCTGTTTTCCCCTTTTCCTTGTGGAGATCATGCCCAGCTCGGGGGTGGCAGTGGTGCTGAGAGATTGAGGAGCACACTGGCCTACGGTTGGGTGGAACGTTGCAGAAGTGTAGCTGGTTGTTGGGACTACTTTCACATAAGATAAGTATTCTCTTGTATTAAATTGAAATTACCATTTGATGAATATTATGAATGTATGTGGATGGGTTAAATGAATTTACTTCTGCTATGATTTTCTTAAAATCATACATTTCCACATGTCTCTGTCATATTTTGTGAATGCTTATGGTTGAAAGTTTCATGGGGCTAGACGCCCAATTCAGCATCACGTCTGTTATGCACTTGTATATGTATAATTACATTTTTAATTCGAATGTTGTTTAATATGTATGGGGCTGGATGCCCGATTTAACCTCACGATCCTCTCCATCTAGCTAATGGGAATGGGAGGGGACGTGACACCAGTGCCAATTCCAGAATGGAAATGGGAAGTAATATCCATGGATTTTATTATAGGATTTCCAATGACTAAGAGACAACATGATTCCATCATGGTTGTGGTGGACAAGTTAACAAAGGCAGCACACTTCATACCGGTTAAATCCACACATAAAGCCGATGCCATTGCAAACATTTTCACGAAGGAAATTTTCAGATTACATGGGTTTCCTAAGGCAATAATCTCTGACAGGGACACCAAGTTCACTTCCAATTTTTGGAAAGGTCTCTTTGCAGATTTGGGTACACAGCTAAGCTTTAGTACCGCATACCATTCTCAAACAGATGGGCAAACCGAAAGAGTAAATCGGGTGCTTGAAGACATGCTCCGCATGTATGTAATGGACAAACCATCCAAGTGGGAGGATTATCTACACTTGGTAGAATTTGCATACAACAATGGGCAACAAGCATCATTGGGAATGAGTCCTTATGAGGCTTTGTATGGCAGAAGGTGTAGGACACCAGTGACTTGGGACAATCCAGTGAACAGAATTGTACTTGGGCCAGAATTGCTTAAGGAAATGGAACAAGAGGTTGCAAAGATCCGACAAAATTTAAAAGCAGCCCAAGATAGACAGAAAAGCTATGTAGATAAGCATAGAGTGCATAGGGAATTCAATGTTGGGGATCATGTGTATCTTAGAGTGAGATCAAGGAAGAGTTCCTTGAAGCTTGGGAGCTGTGCCAAGCTATCACCTAGATATTGTGGGCCATTTGAAGTGCTCGAAAGAATAGGACCAGTTGTATATAGACTTGCATTGCCTGCTAGCACTAAAGCTCATAATTATTTTCACGTCTCTTTACTTAAGAAATATGTACATGATCCTAACCATGTGATTAATTGGGACGTGATCCAGGTGGAACCCGAGGGAGAATTCCAAACCGATCCATTGTGCATCCTAGACAAGAAGGTAACATTGCTCCAGAACCGAGCCATCGGACAGGTAAAGGTGCAATGGAAGCACTACGGTCCCGATGAGGCTACATGGGGGTTGGAGGATGCCATGAGGGTGGCATATCCATTTTTGTTCAACTTTGATGAGCACTGAGGACAGTGCTAATGTAAGGGGAGGGGAATGTAATGTCCCCATTTTGACCCCCCCTTTGTATTAAATCGTAGATGATGTAAATATTGTAATTTGATCATGGTGAGGAGCTCAAGGCCAAGGCCCCACCCTTGACTTAGCATTTTGTATCGGCAATTAAAAAATAGATGCCTATGGTTCTTGTGCAAGATGGGCACAATGTAAATAAGACATCATGTAAATACGAATTTTAATGGAAAACCCCAACTAGCTATGCAATGCAACAAAAGAGACGGGGCATGATTCTACAAGGAATAGGGAGGGAAATTATTCAAACCCTTGAGCCAATGGTGTTAATCCATGTGTCAATGGGGAAACCCATAAACCACCAACTACCCATTTTGTCTCATGCACCCAATCATTTAATTCTTCCAAAGATTGGTTGGGGCAGTTATTGTCTTGGGATTGGAGAAGTATGGCAGCCAGATTTTCGTGCATGGGCAAGCCATCAACCTGAAAATCGTATTTTTGGCTTGCTGGGCAAGAAAACCCCCACGAAATGTTGCCTAAGGCAATTCCTCATGCATTACATCCTTCCTCTCACGTAGACTGAGCTCACTGGAAGTTATCCTCACGTTTTTCACCATAACCCTACGTTTTTCCATGCCCAGGAACTTGTTTTTGGTATTTTGCAGCAGCTGGGGAAGGAGGGATGTGATTTTGGACTGAGGGAGAGGTCGTTTTTGCCCTTGGGGCGTTTTTCTGGAATGGGTTGCTCTCCTAGTTGAATTTTTCCTAGTTGCCAATTCGTTTTGAGTCCACCCACGTTTTTCTGAAGCTCAGGAAACCCCATCTCATATATCCCACTGTGGAAAAACATTTTTCTCATGCTTAGCAAGTGTAGTTTGTTGTTATGTGCATCCTTGTTTTGATGTGAACCTGTGAGCAAGGAACTGGAGTGGTAGTGGGCAGAATTGGCTTGATAAACCTAGTGTAGGGAGTAACCTCTCAAGAAGATCAAGAGGGCTGGCTACTTTTCTATGCACACCCTGAGAGCACTAGAAAGGAAGGTGTGGCTTGAGGGACTGTGTGGCAGTGAAGAGAATACTTCCTTGTGTTGGGTGTGTAGGCATTGTGAGTGCCAAGCTGAATAGATCTAGGAGGGGTACCCATAGCTCTATGCATGAGCTCACTAGCTTAGCAATTCTTCCCTTCCATGTCCTAGCAGCCTGATAAACCCAATTGCATATTGGCTTGGCTCATCTTGGTGTATGCTTGGCTATGTGTGAGTCTGCTGTTCCCTGGTTCCTTGTAGAGATCATGCCCAGCTCGGGGGTGGTAGTTGTATCAAGAGGTTGATAAGCACAACTGGCCTATGGATGGGTGGAACGTTACAGTTGCATAGCCAGTTGCTTGGGACTATTTTGTCAAGATAAGTATTCTCTTGTGCTTTTAAACTTTGCAATTGTTCCTTTGATGAATAGCTGGAATGTATTATGGATGTGCTAATGAATTTACTTCCGCCGTGTATTCAAATGATTATGCATTTCCATATGATCTTTTATACTTTTGCAAAGGTCTTTATTTAATGACTGACACAGAATTTTGAATGTATGTTAGATATCAACAGGATTTATTTAATCCCCGTTGTGTTTCTATAGCATGCACATATACATGTCTTTGTATCAATGAGTTTAATTTAATGAATATGGGGCTAGATGCCCAGTTTTAGCCCAATGATCCTCTCTATCATGCTGGTATGGTAGGAGGGGACATTACACTTCAATTCATCAGCTCATGGATTTCCAACTCAGTATCTCAACACTTACAATCCTACGTCTATTTATAGGCTCGCGCCATATCATATTAACCTTTGCAACAACCCATAGATACAACAATAATTCCTCTGTCGCATACCCATATTAACAAACAAGCAAAATCATCTTTGCTCAACTATCTCTTCAATCCATCAGCTCATGGATTTCCAACTCGGTATCTCAACACTTACAATCCTATGTCTATTTATAGGCTCGTGCCTTTGCGTTTATGGTCCACTTAGGCAACCGCCTAACTACTTCTTAACTCTACAAAAAGATGACCCAAAAACCCACATAACATAGTCCAAATGACCCAAAACCCACATAATGCGGTCCAAATGACTCAAAACTACCTAAGCTTATCGGCTTGTGCACTGCTTTCCTCCTTTTGCAGTACCTTCGACCTTGCGCAGCATCCGCGATATTGTGATGCTAACTCATCCAAACCGCCTACAAACAACACAATGACTAAATTCCAGTTCTATAAGCTTTTTGAGCTGCCACAACTCTTGTATTTTGTTGATCTTGATCTTATCACATCCACTAATATGTAGTTTCTCCAAAGAAGTCAAACGTTCCACAACTAACAGTTCTAGTGTCTCATGTCATCCACTAATATTAGGTGAATTAGGCAAATAGAGTAAGTACATAATGTTATAGGTATGCGAAGAAAACAACCTTTGGCAATATGCATATGCAGAGTAGTTGCATGGTTCCTTTCTCTTGCCTCTTTACTAGAACAATAAAGGCATTGAATTTTACGTGCTTTTCATTTTTGTTGTTTTCCTTGGTGAAATAGTCCCTCTTGCTAAGATTTCTTGGACTTGAAATGCATAGGTTTCGAGTAGAAAACTACACCACAAAAAGAAATAGTTATGGTTTAGTGTTGTTTAGCATTGAGAATTTATGCCTTGTATCTATGGTATACTCTATTTAGTATGTAAATTGACAAGGCAATAGTTCTAGTTTATCTCTAGTTGCAATTTGAAATGTATACCTTGTAGTTACAGTCTAGTCTTTGCATTGCATCGATTTGACATATTGTACAATTTTACATTCATTTATTCATAGAATAAAATGTAGTCATCTGACAATAAATTCAGACTGTGCACTTGCTTCATGCAATTAGATTTTGGGATTTCTAGTGTTCTTTCTTTGTCAGTTGTGTTCAGTTTTTTTGTGCTACTTGTCTTTGATTATAGATTTGGTCGATACTTTTCCCCTTTGTCTATTATTTTCTTCTGCACTACCTTCAGTGAATTACATTGACTTTCATTCTAAGTGTAATGATAAGGAATTGGAAATAAATAAACACTACTCCACTGCCATATTTTTGTTCCTTTCTATGGATGTTATTTCGAGCTATATTTCCTGTAACTATTTGGAATGTATTGGTGTGTAAATTTTGTTTTAATACATATTGATGTGTCTTTTTTTTAATTTCCTATTATAAAATCTACAAGGAGAAACAAGGGGAATTTTTTTTTAAGTGCATAATTATTAGCTTTTATAGAACATGCCTGTAAATTTGATATCTTCCAATTTAAATCTTATCTGTAATGACATATTGGTGTGTATTTTTTTTTCTATTATAAAATATGCAAGGAGAAACAAGGAGAGTCTTTTTTTAAAGAGCATATTTATTATCTTTTACAACACAGACTTGTAAATTCTATATCTTCCAATTTAAATATCTTATTATTTACTTCTTGTTTCTTTTATTTTCTCATCTAGTTTGTTTAAAGAATAGTTTTTCTTGATTCCTTATGAGGATTAGAATTGTTGAAATGACTACGCTTATTTCCCTAGAAACTGCAATGAATATTGGGATAGTGTCAAGATAGTTATGTCCTTGACTTTGTTCTGAGAGTTCCTAGTAGTGTGGATTTGCAATATCACCTTGGAACACCATGCTTTTGATATTTTCATATTCTCAAATACATTAAAAAAATTGCAGAATAGCTCTTTTCCTATTGTTGTGGTTCTTTTACAATGAAAATTCTATTTTAGTATTGTCTGAAATGTTGTTGAATTTTTTTTCCTATGGATTGTTTCTTTCTTACTTAAAGAACAATTGAATTGTTCTTTCTTGAAATGTTGTTGAAATTGTTTTCCTATGGATTGTTGCACATAATGCAGGTCGTGGCACTTGTCGTCATTGATGTAGAATTTGGTCTCTTTCAATATTATCCTCATGTCATTGCTGTTCTCTGGCGCATGCCTATACGTGATATAGACCATTATGCTAACTTGGTCTGAATGGTAGTATTGACTTTGAATCTCATTATGTGGCTGCAGGGTGTAGTTTTCAGCAAAGTCCACAACCGACAATATTGTTCCATTGGGAATGGTGTCCCTACAATGTCTATATTGTTCATCCTGCCATCGTGCGACATGGACATTTTGTACATATTGCTCGTTCTTTTGGTAGAATTCCTTCATGAAATCACAAATTTGTACATGGTACCACAAAACCAAGGGCATTAATACAATGTGACATTTGCAATCTGAGTTATATTTATAAATTCTACATGTACAGTATGAAAGTATGCAAACTTAGTGTACCTATGACTTCACCAATGCAATTTGTTTGCTTTCCTTCGCATTATCTACTTTATATGTTATGTACTTGAAGTTCTACATTTCTATTGACATCCTCTCAAATTCGTGCTCCTCGATTCCATGGATGTAACAACTCAATGATGCAAATCCGCTGCACCTGAAACATGTCCCATATAAACATGATCTTTTATAATATTTTTGTCCTTCAGGTCTTGGACACATTATGCTATGTATAAATTCTCTGGATGCATTCGGTGGTTGTAATGATGGGAAGTCTTGCACAATGTAAGTATGCAAATCACAAAATACATGTCTATATGTATCATAATAGTACTCAAATTCTACATGGTATCTACATGAACATGTGTTGCGATCAATGCAAATTCTAACATACCAGGGTTTGCATTTTTTAAAGGACCTTTGGCCCAAGTTCAATTTTGTGTACTCATTATTCAACCTCTCATAGACTTTTGTTTGTGTCGTGTCAAGGAAGTGCTTGACATGGGGTTCACACCCCTTAACACATTTTCTCAACTTTAACACATCTCTTTGATTCGATGATGGTCTACTGTTATCATGCCAAAACTTTTGTACTAGTTCTTTAACAACATCAATAAGCTTCATGTCTGAATGAGGTAATCTACCAAAAAGGCCCAACAATCATTTTGGCATGGGGTCTCAAGTTTTTCTCTAATAGCAGAATACTTTTGAAGAGTCTTTCTATCTACTTTAAAGATTTTACATGTGTGATAACAGGCGACGTTTCCTTGTGGAATTGAATACAATCGATTCTGACAGTACATGACGAGCCGCATTAAAATATTTTGTACGAGAAGTTTTTCCAATCAAATTAAATACATACTGTATATTTCTAACAACATGATTGTTAGTCTCTGAACTTATAACTACCTTTATGCCTAAAATTCTCCTAACATGAGCTAGACAATGTGATTTTAACAAAGCTATAAACAATTGACATTTTGTTGCATCGGTTTTGGATTCAAAAAAATCTTTGATTATCCTGCTACAATGGAAATCAATACTGCGTTTGGGCAACTTACCTCCAAGTCTTGAAAAGGAACTTTCATCCACATGAATACGTTTGGGAGTTCTTCATCGTCCGCTTGATAGTCGAGGAAAGGGAGACAGAAAATAAGTACAAGTCTCGTCTCCAGTTTGTTGTGGCCCTTCATTCACAATTTGGTCCTGCAAGGGAGTGTGTTTGACATGTGTGTGCTCTTCTTGGGGAGGTTTCCAATTAACAACTTTTTCAACATCCATTCCTTCATACTCGGCATCAACCAATATTTGATTGACTTCAACCACTTCATCATTGCTTGTTGATGGATCTAAGGCACTAACATTTTGATGTCTACAGTTTTCCATGTACAACCTGGCCTTTTCTCTTATCTCATGGGCCTTTTCAGGGGGCAACTCCTTCCTTCTAGAATTTATTTTATTATTATGTCTATTTCCCATCTTCAATATGTTTTTTAACAAAACAAAAATATCACCCCTACAAGAATAAATAACAAATAAGATATTATTTTTCAATTATGAAATGAGGAAACTCGATGTGCATGATTATTAAAACTTGATGTAGCAATTGATTATGTACAACAACATCTAGTGAGAATTTTTTCTTATAATATTAAAAGCTATTGAGAATGACAGGTAGATATAACAACAACATCACCTCTAAGAACTCAATTTGATATGTTTTCTTGTCATCTTGAAATAATGTACAATGAGTCTCTTTTTGGTAGCTTGGCACTTGGCACATGGTTTGTTGACAATAGTTTGTGTTAGTAGATGGTATTGGATGGTGGTATGGGATGTTAGTAGGAGCACATTTCCTACAAAAGGAGAAGCTCCTACTCACTTCATTTTCATGTTTTGCATGACTGAAAATAGCCCCAAAAGATTAATAGTTTGATTCTTTAGGTGTTTGTGTCAGTTGTTGTAGCGAGATCATGATGAATTCAACAAATGTTTGTGTATTGGATGGAGTTATGTGATTATGAAAGGTTATTGGTGGTGATGCAAGTAAGTTTTTTTATTATCTTTATGAAAGGTTGAAAGCATTGATTGGTGCATGTTGTAGTTTTTTTGTGGTAAGATGTTTTTATTGTCTATGTTGAATATTAAGAAGACTAAAAAACATTTATCATACAATTCATGAGGAAAAACTAAAATAGATACAATTCAAACAAAGTGAATGAAGACTAAAATACATTTCACAAGAAAAAATTGTCACCATACCTCAAGGATTAGGATTTCTCTTTGCTTGAAATGTAAAATGTTCTTTTGATGTATCCACTATATGTAAGAAGAGTTCAAGTGTGTCCAAGCAGCATGAGAATTCAATCCAAGGATCCAAATAGAGTCCAATGTTATGTATTCAATCCAAGGATCCAAATAGAGTCCAACTGGTGTATATTCAATCCAAATAGCCAAATAGAGTCCAACTGGTGTGTATTAAATCCAAATTGTTAAAGAAACACCAAAATGTGTGTGAATTCAATCCAAAATGCAAGTGATTGTCAAATTGTGCATGAAAAGAGAGAAAAATATGCGATACATGAGAGAAAAAATGCGGGAGAAGAGCGCGGGTTATTTTTTAAATTTTATGTTCAGCAGAGGCGCGCATGCACTAGGAGCATGCACGTGCTAGAAGCCCGTGCGAGCTCCTAGCGCATGCGCGCCTCTGCTGAACGTTGCTTTGTTTGGTGGGTAACGTTTAGTTCATTTATTTCCCAATAAATCTATATATGTTGGTTTATTCCTAGAGCCCCTCCCCCATCTAGGCCTTTAGTCCCTCTTCTAAACCATAATCCCTAAGTGCATAAGTGCTTCTAGGTGTTTAGGGGTTTTGGGGTCAGGGTTATAAGGATTGTAGGTTGAGAGTTAAAGGTTATAGGGATTGTAGGTAAGTTATGGGGTTAAAGGTTATATAAAAATAAAAATCTACCAATATTAAAATGTGAATTATGATTGGTTAAAATTATATGAGCTATGCAAAATTGAATGTACAAATTATCATGGAAATTTAACACATAAAAAAACCAAGATAACTTGAAATACATATTCAAAATTTGATTTTTTATCAACCACACAACCTGACCAATATGAATCTTTATACCCACATATCTTAGGGTCTTTGCTTCTACTGCACAACCCCTATTCATCCAATTACTTGTTAATTCTAATGTACCATGCCTTGGGTGCCTTCTTTAGGCCATATATAACCTTCTTCAGTGTGCAAACAAAATGCTCCTACCTTGGAACTTGAAAAAATTGTGGTTGATATGTGTACACTTGTTCCTCCAAATCTACATTGAGGAAGGCATTTTCCATATCCATTTGATCGACATTCCAACTAAATTGCGCTACCGTGGATATAATTAATCGAATTATGCTCATCTTTTACATAGTAGAAAACGTCTCTTCATAGTCGATGCCCTCTCACTTAGAGAACCCTTTTGCAACCAATTGTTCCTTATGCTTGTCGAGTGTGCCATTTGTTTTTTGCTTGAATTTGTACACCCATTTGAAACCAATGGATCTCTTCCCTAGTGGAAGCTCTATGAGATTTCAAGTTTGATTTTTCATTTGAATCTCATGTTTGGTTTCCATGGCTTTCCATTCAATTTTATCTATTCCCTCCTCAAACACCTATGGCTCATTTAATCCCTGAACATTGGCCATGAAAACAAATTCTACCAAGTTTGTTTTATTTTTTCTCGTACCCCTTAAAGATATTCCCTTAATCATTTTTCCCACCTGAATATCCATAATGACTTGTTGAGCCACCACTATGGCCTCTTCTTGGGTCCCTCCTCATCGAAGTCAGTATAATCACTGTGACTTTTCTTACCTCTACCTATGTCATACGAATGATAATTTGCATTGTCTGCATCAGAAATTATCGTAGAATTCACATCCTCAAAATATTTCCCCATTTTGGGTGGAGCTTCTTGAATCTTAACACTTCTATCCTTCACCACAACTAGTTTCTCCATGGTAATTTTTAAATCTAAATAATCTTTGAAAGGTTGAACTTCTTCATCAACTATGACATATCTATTGAATATAAACTAATTGGTGTTAACATAAACCATCTGATAAGATTTATATATGTCATTGTACCCTATGATCATCAATTTCTCTCTCTTAGGGTCTAACTTGGTTCTTTTCTCATCTAGAATCTAGGCATGGAAAATATAACTAAATACCCTAGGATGAATGACTTTAGGCTTCCTCCTAGACCATGCTTCCTTTGCGGTGTTCTGCTTCACCACCATCATTCGAGATCTATTTAATAGATATAATATTGTAAACAATTCCTCATCCCAAAACCTATTTGGAACATACATGTTCTCCATCTTACACATGGTCATCTATTTAATAGCATTGTTCCACCTCTCAACTACACCATTCTATTATGGAGTGTAGGGTGTAGTGAACTGTATTTTTGTTTGATGCTTATTACAAATGTTATTGAATTAGTTGGAACAAAATTCTTTGTTATCATCAAACACGAGTGCTAAGGCGACATCCTAACTCTTTTTTCTTGAAACTTTTGAAATTCATTAAACACTTTATCTTTCAATTTCATAAAATACACCCACATTTTCCTATTGTAGTCCTCAACAAAATCAAGGAAATATATGCACATTTTCCTACTATAGTCGTTAATAAAAAGAAAGAAATACCGAACACTAGTGTTGGATTTCATGTTCATTGGTCCACAAATGTTTACATGAACCAATTAAATGACTAGATGTTTTCTCCCCAAACTTGTCCTTCCTCAAATGGTTCTCTATGCTGCTATCTCGTCTAACAAGCTCCAAAAACACCCTATTTTGTGCTTGGATATCAAGAAGTCCTTCTACCATAGTAACTCAAGCCATATGAGAAAGGTAGGTTAAGATTAGGTTCCCATATAATCGATGTCAAAGAGTAATTATATTTGATGTACTTGTGCTTAACATTGCATGATCTATGACCTGTCCAATGTTTAATAGTCTAAACAATCCATGATTGTCCACACGAAGAGCTATATTCTTGTTGGTCTCCTTGTCAACTAAGTAGCATTTATGTTTCCTAAAGTTCACATCTAGATGGGGTTAACACCTTATAGTCTGACTTATCAAGTGTGGAATAATCTACATGACTAATACATAATACACATTGAGGAAAATCAAGTTCCCCGTGACCCATCCTTAGTGCTCATAACCTTCTAATAGTGATATATCACCACTCATAGTCCAAATGTCCTACATAGAGGTCATGTGTGGTATTTCAATGGATTATTGGTTTCCCTTGAGCTTCAAAATTTATATTTTAGGCCTAATTTCAATGTCTCATTCCTTTACATTGGTTTATGGCTCAAGACCTATACATAATTCTCAAGCAAATATGATCATTTGAAGGTGAAGTATCTGCTTGCAATGTCATATAAATTTATTGCACCGAGAGTAGCGAGGTGGTTACAACTTAGTATGGGGGATATGTGTAATGTAGTAGTGTAATGATGTCATGTTATGTACCTGTTGATGCCTCGAATATCGCTGCATCAATCAGCAAGGGATTCTCCCCGGTAAGCAATCCCAACTAGATCACTCACCGTTTGGTGTGGGGAATCTGTCCGGTTAACGGTTCCGGCTACCGTGCGTTTTAAAGATTTGTTTGTTTTACCAGTTGCGGCCCGATCCACCGGTTATGTATTTTATATTTAAAATGATATGCAAGTGCCCTATACTAAATGCATGAGGGGAAACAAATCTATGATAATATGATTTAATCTAAATAACCTATCCTTATACGGAGTATATTTAAAGAATGGGCAATAAACTGGAAAATACACCCAAAAATAACACAAGTAGCTGTTAAATCGAAAGGAGCATTTACAGCAGAAAAGGTCATCCAAGATAGCTCAGATTAATATAAGCATCCAATTACCCATTTAACACAGAAATTTTGCAAAGAACATGAAACCTTTCACAGCAAAGATTTAATTCATAAAATCCAAGAAAGATCTCACAGGAAATGTACGAAATTGCAGAAATAATTCAGCAATTAATTGACAAGACTCCAAGCAAAAGTTGTTCCAGCTTCCACCGGCCAAAACGATTTTCCATTGATGCAGCAAAAATAGTTCCTTTACAATACAGAAAAAGAATTTCACTTGCCAAAAGTCCTCTATCTCTCTTTCTAATCATCTATATATAGATTTAAAAAATATGCCCAGAGTTGCCACCTATACCCTAACCGTTTATATTCCCCTAATTTGTCTTGTAGTGCTGGATATTACATAAGAGAAATATCTCAAATATTTTACAACAACAGGAGTTAACATTACAAGTCATTTAATATTCCAAAGGTATATACAAAAATAAACGTTCATGAGGCACGTTGGCGGATGCAAGCTATCCCCGAGCCGGCTCCTTTCGGGCCTGATGCACTTTTGGGATTGCTGGGGTTTCTTCTTGCACTACTACAATGGATGGGCCACTCTCCAATGTGGTAGCTTGGCTGGCTGCCAATGCCTTCTCCACCTTTTCTATATGAATTCCCCAGTGATTTGTGTCCCTTACAATATTCGTTCCAACCAGGGGACTCATGAATCTGAGAGATATTTCTTGCTTGGCCAGTTCTTCTGCTAAGATGGTTATTTCAACTGTAATGACCCAGAGGCTTTCTTCTAGGCTGTGTTGATGAACATCAGCTTGGCTGATAAATTGGCGTAGATATTCTGCTGTCAAGGTGTCCAGCTTCTGCACATATTCACTCTCTGCTTGGAGCTCTATACATAGATTAGCTAAATACTATGCTTTATCCAGGAAATCTTCTATCCTTTGGGGCATGGCTATTCGACAGCTTTCTTGTGTGGTCCAGATTTGAGAGTACACAGTCTTGCACTGCTCATAAGTGGCTGAGGTTACAATGGCCAACTTTACTCCACAATCTTTAGAATACTCTAGGGTGCATATATCTGCCTTGTATTCAACAACAGACTTAAGGGGAAGGGTTGCTGGGAACCCTGACTTTCCTTCTCTCCATTCGATGTGCTTTTTAATCTCCCCACTGATGCGTGAGTGTTTCCTCCTGATCCTGGTAGCTTCAACATTGATTTCCTTAACTTTGGTCATGACTGCTTTTAGTCTGTATATTTCCTCTGCTATGAGTTCTCGGACTCCATAGCTCTCTCTTAGTATTGCACAAGCTTGTTCGTGGAAGGGGCTGATGTCTCCCATTTTGTTTTTTACCAACTCCAATTGTTGCTCCAACGATTCATTTTCTCCTTGTAACTTCTCAATGTGCTCCTTCAGGTCATCTACCTCTTGAAGGTTGTCAAATTTATCCGATTCGAGATTCAAATTCTTACCTTTAATCTCTGCATTTTCTTCTTCTAATATTCTTATTTTTATTTCCAGAGCTCTCCTATCTACCTCCAATTGTTGGAGTGTTTTATTTAATTCTTCCTTTTGAGATGTTAGAGCATTATTCTTCTCGATCATCAGATTTGTGTAATTCTGCTCTTGGACTAAGGCTTCCTGAAGCTGCTGCACCTTCTCCTTTTCTTCATCCAACCTATCTCCCAGTATGTTAACATTGTCTGCGGTTGTTGTAACTGTGGCTACGGAGATGGATTCTAGGAGCCTGGCAGCCTCTTCTGTGTTCCGCATGACCGTGGTCTCATGTGTGGTGATGATGTCTGGCCCAAAAGGTCTTTTCAATTTGGAACCTGTCTCTTTGACAATGGTCTTTCTTTTCTTGTTGTAAGCAAAGTTCTGCCAATTAGAAACTGTGCTGCCTTTATAGGGTGTAAAAGGAACAATGGGTAGATCTCCTATGGGGGAACCAATATCTAAGTTTTGTAGGTCTGGGCTTTTGGGATCAACATACTCTTGGGATTTCTTCTCTTCCTCTTCTTTCCTCCGCGCCGCTTCCTCCTGCTCCTTCCTTCTTTTTTCATCTTCTTCATGCTTCGCATTAGTTTCCAGCCTAATTATTTCTTCCTCTTCTTCTTTCATCTTTGCCTCAGCTTCGGTTGCTTGGATTCTCAAATTTTCTTCTTTTCTTCGTTTATCTTCTTGGATTTTCTTTGCTTGTTCCAAGAGCCTTAGTTCTTCTTCCAAGAAAGCCTTGGAGCCCGAGTTGGCCCCTCCTTTGTCCACCTGACAAATCTGTAGCTCAACCATATTGTTGGTTCCCTTATATGGTTCCTCCTGTGGATCATAAAAGTTGGCATATTCAAAGGGAGTTGAGAGTTCTTTGCAATGCTGTGCAATTTTTCCCTGTCGATCATTCCTGTGAAAAATTCGCTCTCTGAAATGAAAGCTCCTCAATTCTGCAACAAACTCTTTCACAGTTGCAATTCCTGTAAACTTGTAGGACCCAACATAAAAGGGTAAGGGGGGAAAAGTGGCTTTCTTGGCTTTATACAAGGTGTTACCCATCCCATCAATGAATACTTGCCTTACCATTTCCTTGTAGACTATGTAATATGTAGCATGACTTGGGAGGATATATGGGGCTTTGGAACCTCCCTACATTCTTATGTAGGTAACTTCTGGAGAGAAATAGAAATCGCCATACTTTTCCAAGGCTTCCATGGCGTTTTTAGATAAACAATTAGGTTCTTCATTAAATATCAACTGATAAAGGGGCATTATGAACTCCTCACAAATGAGCTTGTAATCTCTCTTGTAATTTTGAGCCCAAAAGATCTTGTAGGCTATAAACACGGAGCCTTCTACTGAGTTCCACATGCATCCCAACTTGGGGAAGGGGCATTTTGCCACGATCAAATCTATGAGGTAGGAAGCCATATAGAATTCTACTTTCCTTTCCACTAGCCCTTCTTTAGCCATTGTTATTGCTGATGACAGGCTGTCTGAAAGAATATCATCCCAATTGAAGATCGTCCCTTTGAAAGCAACATAATGGATGATAGAGACCCACTGTAGCATAAACATCATCCCGTCAGGCCTCCCGAAGATTCTACTTAGCATGAGAGCGATTAGTCTGAAGGGGGGCCTCAGATTCTGGACTTCATATTCTTCACTGTCTTTTCTTCTGAATTGCTTGCCTGAAATTAACAACCTTCTTGCCATGTTCAGATTATCCATATGGATTTATTCCAACCATGCATCATCAAGCCGTTGTTGTGCTTTGGGTAATTTGTAGGCTGTCGAGATGTAAGATGGGTGAAACTATGCAAAGGCCTTTCCCGTGCTATCTGCTATGAATCTAGTTTTGGTGTTGGCATGCTGCAACACCCATCCGATTACCTCTGAGCATGGGAAGAGTTCTGGACGTGTGGCCGCTTTGGATATATAGGAGTTCCGAATATTTTGATATAAGCATTTTTCTTCAAGGAGAGCTTCAGGAAAGTCCTGATCTCTTATCATACGGTAAATATCACCCCAGTTTACTTCCGGAGGCACGTTTGTAGTACATTTGGTGTCTTGGAACGTTGTCTCCATTATGGTGCTTTCATCGACTGCCTTCGTTCTCCTCCTGCCACCTTTGGCCATTATGGGAATCCTTTTCAATAATTAACGTGAATATGCATGCATGACATAATGTTGACAATCCAAACTAATGTCCGTTAGATAATTTCTTCATTTCAACCAAAACTCCTGAACATGTTCCCTTCACATATCAATTTAAAAAAACTTGTGAAAGCATTAATTAAGCTATCCTAGCAGTCGCTATGGTGATTAGGGGTTATGACTACCAATTGATAAAAGTTGGTCCAGTTGCTTAAGTTCGAGGAAACAAAACACTAACGGATGCGTTGGTGCGGAAGATGCCAAATTATAATAGTAGAGATGCCCATGATTAGGGAGAAACAAAAAGGTAGAAAAGGTCAAGCAGGTGACGAATAGATGCATCATTTTAAACTGTGGGAGCCCTGGGGCCCTTTACATCTATGCTTAGGGTCGCTTAACAAACATCTCTTAGGTTGGGGGGTAAAATATCGTCCGGGACCATGAAGAACAAGCTCCATACTAATGACAGAAAGAGAGTTACCATAGTAACGGAATGACCTTGCGTAGAAAAAAAGGCACTAGACACGATCATGATTACAAAGACAAGACTAGGCAGCATGATACTCTGCATCAGGTGCACAAAGGGTTGACAATGGGTGTAATTGTTCCGGGAAAATGTCATGGCTTAGAAAAGGACAAAAATGAAACGATGAAACATCATTTTAAGTGGGCACATACATCCTACAGAGCCTGTGAATGTACTTACTTGGAAACGAATGGCGTGGTGCTGACGATTTTTAAAGGACCTGTGACTTCATGTCTTCAAACAATAATGGATGCTTCGTAGCTCAAATGGGACAGAGAAACACTCCAAGTGATGAAAATACAATGACTCGCCAACGAGGTTTCACCCCCATATATTCTAACGGGTACATGCGAAATCTTAATGCGGTGGTTGCATGCCATTAAACAGGTTTTAAGCCTACGTACGGCCGAGTCACGTCGAAACTTTTTCAATAAATGTGACCGTCAAAAGCGGAAGGGTTATGTTAACGCTTCCGACCCACGTGGGAAGAAAAGCTGAAAATGGTTCACCGTTGCGGGGAAGTTGTGCTAAAGCTTCCGTGAATAAGTCATGTATCACGGCGGACTTTAGGCGAACTTTTCCGCTTTCGCGGGAAAGTTGGCCAAGTTCTTCCAAAAATATGCCAAGGTTTGTGGGGCGGAATAAAAAGACGAGTCTCTCTGAAAAACTTGTTGATGCGTTTTTTGCGCTTGCGGGAGAGTTAGATGAAAGCTTCCGCCGTAGCGGAAGGATTTAACGAGTTTGTTCCGCCGCGGGCTTGTTTGAATAAACATTTCGTTTTTTCGGAAAATTTAAGATAACTTTTCTGCTGTGGCTTGACTTGGCCTTCTCTTTCATTGTTTCAGAAGACTTAGGACAACTCTTCCGCTATTGCGACAAAATTAGCTCAGAGCTTTCGTCGTTGCGGGCCGAAAGACCAAGTTTTACTTGGGTAAAAGACGAAACTGAAAAATTCTAAGGCAAATTAAGATCAAAAGAAACTAAGTCACTGGATGCCAAGATGTTGCAAAACCTTTTAAGGCAAATATACTCAAAAATGAGGAGGGCCCCAATATTTTTCTAAAAATAAAAAAGGGGGGGCTGTTGTACCATCAACAAATAGCGATTCGCTGGTGAACACATATCTCTAAAGAAAAACTCATCTGGAAGTCAAGAAACTTTCAAAGTGTTGATTTAATATGTACCCAAATGTTTCTGCAGTTCAGTTTCGAAGAATGCATTGATCACTCTTATCATGATGGTGATAAAGGGAGAAAAGTAGCATTGATTTGTTTTTCTTGAAAACTCTCTAAGGGCCGTATTGTGGGATTTTATTTTTTATTTTTAAAGAAAATAGTCTTCAGAATTTAAATAGTATAGGACTCCACAGGATCGTGGCAAAATCTCACAGAGACATTCGTTTGTTCCTCATTCCCATGCTTTTACATCCTTTTGGATGTTTCTTTAATTTCCGACTTTTAGCCGCTTTGAGCCTTCCAGAAATAAGTTTCTCCTACTTTGTATGTTTCGATATTAGTTCTTTAATCCAAAATGTCCTTTTGTGTGAACAGAATATTAGATTTCATGATTCACGGAAGGAGAAGAACTTTTGCTGGGATGATTTATTGGATAGCCCCCTTCAGCTTTCTTGAGCTCACTTTACTTTCTCGACCATGCTTTAATTGAGGCGAGAATTTCTGGAAACCAAACTCTTTAAGATATGCATTTTGGCTTTATTTGCGGCATGGGATCATTTAAATACCATGTATCTGTGAGACATGCTTCCTTCCATGGGTCCTGCCACACTTAATTTCCTGAGACAACCATTGATGTTTAAATGAATGGGCCCTAAGATAGTTAAAAGGAAATACAGGATCGTAGCTATTTGATCGGGGTTATTTTGACCAAAAAGAAAGAGGATCGCTGCATTCTAGGAGGTTGATCATTGAGGACAGAGTTACAAATATGCATATCTTTATTGATGGGCTTCTTATGACTATCCTCCCGAGTTCTCTGGAGACTTTTATTCAGCTACACCATAATTGGAATTTGGCTTTATTTCAAGTAACGACCCTGAAACTTAATCAAAAAGGAAATCAAAGCAAAGATAACAGAAAAAAGGTCAAATTGACTAGTAAACCAAGGTAATCAAAGCAAAAGAAAAGAAAATACAAATAAAAATAAAGAAGCAGAGCTTTATTTATATACAAGAACCTTTCAGAAATCATGCAAAGTATTTCTTTAGGGCAAGACAATTGAGACAGAGGTTCAGTTCCTCTCCTTCTAATTTTTTCACCTTATAAGTTGATGGACCAATTTTTTCAGAAATTTGATAAGGGCCAAGCCATAAGTGCTGGAACTTTGTGTGCATTCCCTTACCATCGTGTTGGTGGTCCCACTTGAGGAACAAGTCTCCTACTTCGAAAGTTCTCTTTCCGGATTTTCTTTTATCAAACCATCGTTTGACTATGTCTTGATGATGATGAAACCGTTCCTTAGCCTTTCCCTGTGACTCTTCTAGTTTCAGCAGGGTATCAATCCTGGACTTTAGGGCTTGACTGCTAGTACATCGGGATGATTGGGCCAGCTTCAATGATGGGAGTAGTATATTCGAAGGGAGAATGGCTTCTTTTCCATATACTAGGTTGAAAGGAGAAGCTCCTAAGGCATTTTTTGGCGTTACCCTGTCTACCCATAGGGCATTAGGGAGGGTTGTGTGGCAGCTCCTTTGATTTTTTATCACGGTCTTTTTTAGGATTCGGATGAGATTTTTATTGGTTGACTCAGCTAAACCATTTCCCCGAGGGTAGTAATTGGCCGAATAATGTAATTTGATTCCCCTTTCATATGTGAATTCATTAATCTTTATTGATGAAAAGTAAGGAGCATTATCAAAAACTAAAGAAATTGGAACCCCAAACCTGGTTATGATGTTCTCTTCCAAAAAGTTGATTACCGTATCCTCATTAGATTTCCGTAGGGGGATAGATTCTTCCCATCTTATAAAATAATCTGTAGCAGTCAGAATGTACTAGTGCTGCAGCGAAGAGTTGGGGTTTATCTCTCCAATTATGTCTATGCCCCACTGCTCAAATGGTTCAGTAATGATAACTCGCTGTAAAGGACATGCTGCTTTAGGTAGCTTTACAGTGCTTCTTTGACATACATCACAATTTCTGACATAGGCATGGGAATATCTGAAGAGAGTAGACCAATAATACCCTGCTCTGAGAATTTTATCGGCTGTAGTGTCCCCGGAATCATGTCCTCCAGCAGGTCTGTCATGTAGTTCTTTGACCACATTAATAGCATCTTCCTTTTTTAAACATCTGAGATAAATGCCATCGTAATTCTTTCTGAAGAGTACTCCTTCAATGATCTGATAGGCTATTGATTTAAGACGGAAGGCTCTCCTTTGCTTTGGACTCCAATGCTCTGGTAAGTAACCTGACTGTAAGTAATGTACTAGGTCTCTGTACCAAGAATCTGGGGTTGTGAAAATTGGACATACGTCTATCACATTCAGCTCAGCTTCATTCCTCCAATTGAGCTCTTCGTCAGTTTGGCTTTGAGCGAGTAGCTTGCATAGGCCTTGACCTTTAATAATGCTTGCTGCCTTGAACTCTAAGTCATATTCCTGGAGAGCAGTAACCCAATTCCCTCTTCTTTCTCCCAATTCGTTTTGAACGAAAAGAGTTCTAACAGCAGGATGAGGGACTATGAATTCCGTCCTATTTTTTAGAATATACGGCTTGAACTGTTTTACTGCTTTGAAGACTGCATATGCTTGTTTATCTACCATGAGATAGTTTAGCTCAGGGCCCTGCAGACCAGTGCTCATAAAAGAAATTGGACATTCATCTCCTGATTTTGTCTTTTGAGTAAGCACAGCTGCAAGAGAGTCATCAGAAGCGAATGTATACATTATAAAATCTTTATCAAAATTTGGACTTCTTAAAGATGGTGCCTTAGCTATAGCATCTTTGATCTCTTTGAATGCGACCTTTTCTAAGTCTGTCCATTTAAATTGTACATTCTGTTTAACCATTTGTTGCAAAGGTTTAACGATCTGGGCAAATTCAGGCACGAACCTTCAGACAAAATTTATGGTCCCCATAAATGATTGCATGGACTTCTTGTTGTAGGGCATGGGAATCTTATTGATAACCTAAATCCTTTCCTGATCTATTGAGATTCCTTCCTTGGAGATGATATGCCCAAGAATCTTTCCTTCAAGAACAACAAAAATGCTTTTCTTAGGGTTTAGAGAAATACCGTACTTCCTACAGCAGTCAAAGATTTGTTTTAGGTGAGAAACGTGGTCTTCCCTTTTCTTCGAAAAGACTGTCACATCGTCCAAGTAGACTACTACACATTGACCGCCTAGTCCTCTGAAAGCAATGTCCATGGCTCACTGAAAAGTAGCTCCTGCATTAATTAAGCCAAAAGGCATTCTTCGGTACGCAAAGGATCCCCACTTTGTGTGAAAAGTGGTTTTGAGTCAGTCTTCCTCCACTACTAGCACTTGGTTATAACCAAAAAAACCATATAGTAAGGAAAAGAGTTATGATCCTCATACCATCTGCAATATTTGTTCCATTGGGGGCACCGGATAGTTGTCTTTATCGGAAGCTCTATTCAAGTTCCGGAAATCTATGCACAGCCTGATTTCTCTTGATTTCTTCTGCACAGGGACTAGATTAGCCACCCATTCGGAATGTCGGACTTTGAAAATGATTTTGGATTCCAACAATTTTTTTGGTTCCTTCTGAATTAGAGGCTCAAGCATTGGATGCATTCTCCTTAGCTGTTGCTGAAAAGGTTTGACTCCTTCTTTCATAGGTATTACGTGTTGAATGATACGGGTGTCATATGTCTTCAGATCGTCATAGGTCCAAGCGAACACATATTTATATTGCTGAAAAAGTTTAATGAATCTACTTCTTTCCACTGGCGTACAACATTTTCCCAAATTGACATACTTCGGTTCAGCTTCTGTGCCCAAATTTATCAATTCATATTGCAGGGCCGAGCTGTGGGTTTTGGCATTCACAGGTCTCCTGAATTTGTTTTGCAAATTGAAGAGGGCCTCTAATGTTCTCACTCCTTTGGGCATAAAATTGCTTTTCACTACGTCTTTATTTTGTAGATCTGAGTCATGCTTTTCTTCCTCTATGATGGCTTCTTGAAAAGCATCTTCATTGGTTAAGAAACTAATGATCTGTTCGTCGTCGTCAAATACTCTTAAATTTGTGATGTTATCTGGCACAGAAGGCCTGAAAATTAATTCAATAGAACATTTATTATTAGTGGGTAGTAATCTGGAAGTGGAAGTAGCTAACAGATCAGCTGCAGTGTTTTGTAATCTTGGGACAAAATTAATGTTAAAAGCATCAAAACATGAGATTAAATTCCATATTTCTGCTTGATAGCCTCTTAAATGCGGCGAAAGACAATGAATCGTATTTCTTATTTGCCTAACAACAATTTCAGAATCACCAAAGACTTTCGAAAACTTAACATTAAGACCAAAGGCTTTCTTCAAACCTTGAATGAGAGCTTCCTATTCTATAGTATTTTTAGTACATTCAAACTCTAACCTACATGATAAAAAATATTTATTTCTATCAAGATCAATTAAAATGCAACCAGCTACAGATCCTTCCAACATCTTGGAGCCATCAATGTAAAGTGTCCAAAAGATGTTTTCTTTTCTAACTAAGTTAGTTTGATTTTTATCTAAATTAGTGACTAAGTCTACTATATTACAGTCAATATCATCAGCCTGTGAAAACTGAAGGAGATCAGGCTGTCCATCTGAAATATGGCTAACTTCTTCTGATTTGTAGTTTCCAGGTTCAATTTCCAAAAAGTAATTTCCTAAAACTGAGGACAAAAAGGCCACTGCTTCATTTTTTCCATCTAGCTGAGTAAAATTTTGTTTCATATGTGGCTCCCTTAATATCTTGATCTGATTCTGACGATTTTGATGGGGTAGCCACAGATGAGACCAATCTGTTGCAAAATAGCCATTAAGTTTCGTAGACCAGTCCCTACTTAAGATTAGACCATATTCCTCGGGAATATTGACCACCATTATATCGATGAATTGACACACTTTGGGATCAGATGACAATCTAACGAGTACATCTTTCAATTCACCAATAACCTTAACAACAGTCCTATCTAGTTGGATGATTTGAGATGGGGATGGGACAGGCTGCCCATTAATCCTTTTGCAAATCGACAAAGGCATGACATTTGAACTAGCACCCAAGTCTACCAAACAGTTGTGCACATTGTGATTAAAAATCTCAAAGGTTAAGAGAAAAGGGAGAGTTTGAGACTTCGATTTTTCGCCAATACTTGCTTCATTAATTTCTGGGTTTTATTCAATGTTTTCTACTGGGACAGCTGTTTGTGGATCTAAGGATTCCATCAACTTATTCCTTTGCTGTGGTAAGCTACACATATCGAAAATGGATATATTAGCTTTCATTTTTTTTATATCCTCGATTATATCATAGCTCATGTCGCATCCTTTCATAGTCGTAGATTGATTTTCTGCTTTGTTTAAAGGAGCTTGGGACTGTTTAGTTCTTTCCGAGTCCAGTTCTTTAGTCACCGTAGGGGCAACCACCGAGCTTGTTTTGGGTTGGGGAGGAATAACAAATATATGCCGTCTCGATATCTGGTTAGACCTAGCTTTAGGTGGTTCTACTGCTGGTTCAATTATTGGGCCTTTACTCCTGGTGGTGATGTTAACAGATGTTGTTTGTATTTCGTCTGCAAACTCTTCACAAGACAGTTCCTGGGTAGGGGTCCAATCCCAAAGAATCATTGTAGTATTGGGAGTTGGTTCCCCACTGTCAAGAGTTTGTTCTTGTTGAGGGTTCATTTGCTTAGGCACTTGCGCATCTAACATTTGGTTCATTACTAAGCTCATCGAATTGATCCACTGTGGGAAGCTTTTTCCTGAGTGTTGTTCTTGGTGAAAAGTGCAGAAGTGGTCCATCCGTATTTCATTCAGATTTAGAACAGCAGAATTATTGACTGGTGGGGTTGGATGTCTATTGTCTTCTTTCTTTTTATAGAAGGGTTTAAAAGGAGGTCTCGAAGAGCTGGCTGCTTTGTCCTTTTCTAGATCTACAATCTTGTTGGAGAGTTTATGCATCATTTTTATGACATTTTCTAAATCTGGTGCAGGTTCTTCTTTATCCCTGGTTAACAAAAAAGGTTTCTTAAGAGCTGCTGGCTTACCCTCTATATCTAAGGCATGTTTCGCTATGCTGTCATGTTCTTCTTCCACCTTCTTGGATTCTTCAAAATTTTCTGTCAAGGTAGGTTTTTTTGTTCTCTTGACGAACATTGCAAGCGGGGATTTAAGAGCTGTGGTATAATATTCTACTAAGCATTCCTTAGCGGGCTTTGTTGCGTCACTGAAATTATTTAACAACGTTGTGAATCTCGGGTTAAACTCTTGAACTTTCTCATTCTTTTCCATTCTCATAGACAATAATTCTTTCATGAGAGTAGCTATAGTTTTCTGATTGCCATATTTTTTAAGAAAGCATTTCTCAAAATCTTCCCAACTTGTTATCGAACTAGCTTGCAAACTAAAATACCAGGAAAATACTTTGGGTTCGAAAGTATAACGAAAAAGACGATAGACCACATCCTCGTGCTCCACATTTAAAAGATTTAGAGCTAAATAAAAACTTTTAAGGTGGTCTTCAATAGAAATTCCCTTGCTAAGGTCATACTTAGGCAAAACCTTTTCCGGGTTCTTAGGCAAATCATGGAATGGTCCGACTATGTTTAAGGCCCCTCTAGCTCTCCATGTAGGTACGGCCATGGCTCTCGGGGGAGAGAGTGGTGGTGAGTGCAGTGGTGAGTTAATGGGAGTATCCCTTGGAGCGTGCTGCTCTGGACCTGTGGGGGTCTCTGGTCTAACTTCGTCAAAAGGTTCAGTGATCTCTTCTAGAGATAAATCTAACTATTCTTCTAGACTTTGAACAAGAACCGAATCTCTCGTGCACTGTATATTTTTTCAAGGGGCTCTGGTTCTGGGTAACAAAGGAACTGTGGTTAGTCCTCCAAGGCTTCTCACGTAGGAGCGAGTATGTCTCCTGAATTGATTTACTTCTTCAAAAGGGACAACATACACTACTTCTGACCATTCTGTTTCAGGGTTAGGATCTTCTTGATTTCTTGATTCCAGATCTGGAAATTCTGGAAAGACTGTTGCGGATGGGTTTTCAGTGGAAATTTGGCTAACAAAAGAATCTTTTCCACTAGCCATGCACTGGTGGCCCTCCTTCTAGCGCCAAAAACTGTTGATGCCTCAAATATTACTGCATCAATAAGTAAGGGATTCTCCCCGGTAATCAATCCCAACTAGATCACTCATTGTTTGGTTTGGGGAATCCGTCCGGTTAACGATTCTGGCTACCGTGGGTTTTAAAGATTTGTTTGTTTTACCGGTTGCAGCCCAATCCACCGGTTATGTATTTTATATTTAAAATGATATGCAAGTGCCCTATATTAAATGCATGAGGGGAAACAAATCTATGCTAATCTGATTTAATCTAAATTACCTATCCTTATAAGGAGCATATTTAAAGAATGGGCAATAAACTGAAAAATACACCCAAAAATTCCGCAGGTAGCTGTTAAATCGAAAGGAGCATTTACAGCAGAAATAAAGGTCATCCAAGATAGCTTAGATTAATATAAGCATCCAGTTACCCATTTAACACAAAAATTTTGCAAAGAACATGAAACCTTTCACAACAAAGAATTAATTCATAAAAGCCAGGAAAGATCTCACAGGAAATGTACAAAAATGCAGAAATAATTCAACAATTAATCAACAAGACTCCAAGCAAAAGTTGTGCCAGCTTCCACAAGCCAAAACGATTTTCCATTGATGTAGCAGAAATAGTTCCTTTACAATACAGAAAAAGAATTTCACCTGCCAAAAGTCCTCTATCCCTCTTTCTAATCAGCTATATATAGCTTTACAAAATATGCCCAGAGTTGCCACCTATACCGTAACCGTTTATATTCCCCTAATTTGTATTGTAGTGCTGAATATTACATAAGAGAAATATCTCAAATATTTTGCAACAATGGGAGTTAAAATTACAAGTCATTTAATATTCCAAAGGTATATACAAAAATAAACGTTCATGAGGCACGCTGGCGGACACAACCTATCCCTGAGCCGACTACTTTGGGGCCTGAGGCGCTTCTGGGATCGTTGGGGTTTCTTCTTGCACTACTGCAATGGTTGGGCCACTCTCCAATGTGGTAGCTTGGCTGGCTGCCAATGCCTTCTCCACCTCTGCTATATGAATTCCCTAGTGATTTGTGTCCCTTACAATATTCGTTCCAACCAAGGGACTCATGAATCTGAGAGATATTTCTTGCTTAGCCAGTTCTTCTACTAAGACAGTTATTTCAGCCGTAGTGACCCGGAGGCTTTCTTCGAAGTTGTGTTGATTAACAACAGCTTGGCTGATAAATTGGCGTAGATCTTCTGCTGTCAAGGTATCCAGCTTCTGCACATATTCACTTTTTTCCTGGAGCTCTATACTTAGATTAGCTAAATATTGTGCTTTATCCGGGAAATCTTCTATCATTTGGAGCATGGCTATGCGACAACTTTTCTGTGTGGTCCGGATTTGAGAGTACATAGTATTGCACTGCTCATAAGTGGTTGAGGTTACAGTGGCCAACTTTACTCCACAGTCTTTAGAATACTCTAGGATGCGTATATCTTCCTTATATTCAACAACAAACTTAAGGGGAAGGGTTGCTGGGAACCCTGACTTTCCTTCTCTCCATTCGATGTGCTTTTTAATCTCCCCACTGATGCGTGAGTGTTTCCTCCTGATCCTAGTAGCTTCAACATTGATTTCCTTGACTTTGGTCATGACTGCTTTTAGTTTGTATATTTCCTCTGCTATGAGTTCTCGGACTCGATAGGTCTCTCTTAGTATTCCACAAGCCTGTTCGTGGAAGGGGCTGATGTCTCCCATTTTGTTGTTTGACAACTCCAATTGTTGCTCCAACGATTAATTTTCTCCTTGTAACTTCTCAATGTGCTCCTTCAGGTCATCTACCTCTTGAAGGTTGTCAAATTTATCCGATTCGAGCTTCAAATTCTTACCTTTAAGCTCTGCATTTTCTTCTTCTAATATTCTTATTTGTATTTCCAGAGCTCTCCTATCTACATCCAATTGTTGGAGTGTTTTATTTAATTCTTCCTTTTGAGATGTTAGAGCATTATTCTTCTCAATCATCAGATTTGTGTAATTCTGCTCTTTGACTAAGGCTTCCTGAAGCTGCTGCGCCTTCTCCTTTTCTTCATCCAACCTATCTCCCAGTATGTTAACATTGTATGTGGTTGTTGTAACCGTGGCTATGGAGATGGATGATAGGATCCTGGCAGCCTCTTCTGTGTTCCGCATGACCGTGGTCTCATGTGTGGCGATGATGTCTGGCTGAAAAGGTATTTTCAATTTGGAACCTGTCTCTTTGACAATGGTCTTTCTTTTCTTGTTGTAAGGAAAGTTCTGCCAATTAGAAATTGTGCTGCCTTTATAGGGTGTAAAAGGAACAATGGATAGATCTTCTATGGGGGAACCCATATCTAAGTTTTGTAGGTTTGGGCTTTTGGGATCAACATCCTCTTGGGATTTCTTCTCTTCCTCTTCTTTCCTTTGCGCCTCTTACTCCTTCTCCTTCCTTCTTTTGTCATCTTCTTCCTACTTAGCATTAGTTTCTAGCCTAGTTCTTTCTTCCTCTTATTCTTTCTTCTTTGCCTCAGCTTCGGCTGCTTGGATTCTCAAATTTTCTTCTTCTCTTCGCTT
This sequence comes from Larix kaempferi, assembly GCA_027924585.1. Taxonomy (NCBI): domain Eukaryota; kingdom Viridiplantae; phylum Streptophyta; class Pinopsida; order Pinales; family Pinaceae; genus Larix; species Larix kaempferi. The sequence goes on along the minus strand of BSBM01000771.1, from coordinate 11,550,515 downwards.
ATATTCTTGGATTTTCTTTAATTGTTCCAAGAGCCTTAGTTCTTCTTCCGAGAAATCCTTGGAGCTCGAGCTGGCCCCTCCTTTGTCCACCTGAAAAATCTGTAGCTCAGCCATATTGTTGATTCCCCTATATGGTTCCTCCTGTGGATCATAAAAGTTGGCATATTCACAGGGAGTCGAGAGTTCTTTGCAATGCTGTGCAATTTTACCCTGTCAATCATTCCTATGAAAAATTCTCTCTCTGAAATGAAAGCTCCTCAATTCTGCAACAAACTCTTTCACCGTTGAAATTCCTGAAAACTTGTAGTACCCAACATAAAAGGGTAAGGGGGGAAAAGTGGCTTTCTTGGCTTTATAGAAGGTGTTACCCATCCCATCAATGAATACTTGCCTTACCATTTCCTTGTGGACTATGTAATCTGTAGCATACCTTGGGAGAATATATGGGGCTTTGGAACCTATGTACATTCTTATGTAGGTACCTTCTGGGGAGAAATAGAAATCGCCATACTTTTCCAAGGCTTCCATGGATTTTTCAGATAAACAATTGGGTTCTTAATTAAATATCAACTAATAAAGGGGCATTATGAACTCCTCGCAAATGAGTTTGTAATCTCTCTTATAATTTTGAGCCCAAAAGATCTTGTAGGATATAAACATGGAGCTTTCTACTGAGTTCCACATGCATCCCAACTTGGGGAAGGGGCATTTTGCCACGATCTATGAGGTAGGAAGCCATATAGAATTTTGCTTTCCTTTCCACTAGCCCTTCCTTAGCCATTGTTATTGCTGATGACAGGTTGTCTAAAAGAATATCAGCCCAATTGAAGATTGTCCCTTTGAAAGCAACATAATGGATGATAGGGACCCACTGTAGCATAAAGATCATCCCATCAGGCCTCCCTAAGATTATGCTTAGCATGGGAGTGATCAGTCTGAAGGGGGGCCTCAGATTCTGGACTTCGTATTCTTCACTGTATTTTCTTCTGAATTGCTTGCCTGAAATGAACAACCTTCTTGCCATTTCCAGATTATCCATATGGATTTCTTCCAACCATGCATCGTCAAGCCGTTGCTGTGCTTTGGGTAATTTGTAGGTTGTCGATATGTAAGACGGGTGAAATGATGCAAAGGCCTTTCCCGTGCTATCTGCTATGACTCTAGTTTCGGTGTTGGCATGCTGCAGCACCCATCCAATTACCTTTGAGCATGGGAAGAGTTCTGGACGTGTGGCTGCTTTGGATATACAGGAGTTTCGAATATTTTGATATAAGCATTCTTCTTCAAGGAGAGATTCAGGAAAGTCCTGATCTCTTATCATACGGTAAATATCACCCCAGTTTACTTCCGGAGGCACGTTTGTAGTACATTTGATGTCTTGGAACGCTGTCTCCATTCTGGTGCTTTCATTGACTACCTTCATTCTCCTCCTGCCACCTTTGGCCATTATGGGAATCCTGTTCAACAATTAACGTGAATAAGCATGCATGACATAATGTTGAAAATCCAAACTAATGTCCATTAAATAATTTCTTCATTTCAACCAAAACTCCTGAACTTGTTCCCTTCACATATCAATTTAAAAAAACTTGTGAAAGCATTAATTAAGCTATCCTAGCGATCGATGTGGTGATTAGGGGTTATGGCTGCCAATTGATAAAAGTTGGTCCAGGTGCTTAAGTTCGGGGAAACAGAACACTAACCAGTGTATGAGTGCGGAAGATGCCAAATTATAATAGCAGAGACGCCCATGATTAGGTGCGAAACCAAAAGGTAGAAAATGTCAAGCAGGTGATGAATAGATGCATCATTTTAAACTGTGGGAGCCATGGTCCCTTTACGTATATGCTTAGGGTTGCTTGACAAACATCTCTTAGGTTGGGGGGTAAAACGTCATCCAGGACCATGAAGAACAAGCTCCATACTAATGACAGAAAGAGAGTTACCGTAGTAACGGAATGGCCTTGCATAGAAAAAAAGGCCCTAGACACGATCGTGATTACGAAGACTAGACTAGGCAGCATGATACTCTGCGTCAGGTGCACAAAGGGTCGACAATGGGTGTAATTGTTCTGGGAAAATGTCATGGCTTAGAAAAGGACAAAAATGAAACGATGAAACATCATTTTAAGTAGGCACATACATCCTACAAAGCCTGGGAATGTACTTACTTGGAAACGAATGGCGTGGTGCTGACGATTGTCAAAGGACCTGTGACTTTGTGTCTTCAAATGATAATGGGCGCTTCGTAGCTCAAACAGGACGTAGAAACAGTCCAGGTGATGAAAATACAATGACTTGCCAACGGGGTTTCACCCCCATATATTCAAACTGGTACGTGCAAAACCTTAATGCGGTGGTTGCATGTCATTAAATGGGTTTTAATCTTGCGTAGAGCTGGGTCACGTTGAAACTTTTTCAATAAATGTGTCTGTCAAAAGCGTGAGGGTTATGTTAACGCTTCCGACCCATGCGGGAAGAAAAGCTTAAAATGGTTCATCATTGTAGGGAAGTTGTGCTAAAGCTTCCGCAAATAAGTCATGTATCGCGGCGGAGTTAAGCGAACTTTTCTGCTTTCGCGGGAAAGTTGGCCAAGTTCTTCCGAAAATATGCCAAGGTTTGCGGGGCAGAAGAAAAAGACGAGTCTCTCCGAAAAACTTGTTGATGCGTTTCCGACAATTGCGGGAGAGTTAGATGAAAGCTTCCACCGTAGCGGAAGGATTTAACGAGTTTGTTCCACCGTGAGCTTGTTTGAATAAACGTTTCGTTTTTCGGAAACTTTAAGATAACTTTTCCACTACGGCTTGACTTGGCCTTCTCTTTTGTTGTTTCAGAAGACTTGGGACAACTCTTCCATTCTTGCGGGAAAATTAGCTCATAGCTTCCATCATTGTGGGCCGAAAGACCGATTTTTACTTGGGTAAAAGACGAAACTCAAAAATTCTAAGGCAAATTAAGATCAAAAGAAACTAAGTCACTGGATGTCAAGATGTTGCAAAACTTTTTAAGGGAAACATACTCAAAAAAGAGGAGGGGCCCCAATATTTTTCAAAAAATAAAAAAGGGGGGGTTGTTGTACCAACAACAATACCCAAAAGAAAAAGTAATTAAAAAAAGTTATGTCGGCTCATAAAATAAAAAGTGAAAACAAATTAAAAAATCCATATCCGATCATAAAACAAAATTTTAAAACGAGATAAAAACTCTTTAAAAAAATAAGACCTTGAGAAATTGGATGCCTCTCAGTTCTTGATAGATACACGTTTAGGATGGATCTATGTTGGTTCAAGGAAACAATCATATGCTAATGATACCATGATGGCACAGTCATCATCAATAGGCCAATGATACCCCCAAAATGGTATATGTTCTTGGTGGATGAAACCTTTTTATCCCTAAATGGATGTAACATTCCTTTCAATCCCGAGCTTCAAGTATCCTCCCATGACCATGTCCAAACCCCCAATTCCAAATACTTGGATACATAGTGCCATGGAATCATGGATATCCCTGCAAAGTCATACATGGTGCTTTGAGGCAATTTTCATGGCTTTGGATGCCTCAATGGTTTCTTTAGGGCCAAATGCATGGTCTTTTTCCCTCGAGTGTCATTCCCAAGGCCTTGAGACACATACATATTTCTCCAAACAACCAAATTGCACTAACATCCCTAATCATAATCCATTGGCACACTCAAGAAACCATGTGTGGTTGGTTTATGAAAGCTTCTTAGTCTTTGATAGCTAGAAGACTTCTTCAAGGCCCAAGGTTTTGGTATCCTCCAATAAGCATGTCCAAGGCCCCAAGGTCCCAAGACATAAATATAGAGCACCATGAATACCATTGACAAAGTCATGTGTTGTGCTTTGAAGTATTTTTCATGGATATAGATGCCTCAATGCTTTCTTTAAGGATAGAGTCAAAGTATCCTTCCCTAGAGCATCATCCTAAAGGCCCCGAGACATGTACATACTACTTAAAAATACCGAATGGCACTAATATCCTCAATCATAAAGTAATGATACCCTCAAGATGTCACATGTGGTTGGTGGATGAAATATTCTTATCCTTGGATGGCTAGAAGATTCATTTAGGTCCATAGGATCAACTCTCCTCCCTTGACTATGTCCAAGGTCCTAAGGCCCTAAGACATAGATACATATTTCCACATATATCCCTATGAGGTAATGCATGGTTCCTCGAGGGATTTATCATGGCTTTGGATGCCTCAATGGTTTATTTAGTGCCAAATGCATGGTATTCTTCCCTGGAAAACCATTTCCAAGGCCCTAAGACATGTAGATACTAAGTTCAAAACCATATAATGGCACTTCCATCCTCAATCATAGGACAATGATATCTCAAGAGGCCATGTGTAGTTGGTGGAGGTAACCTTCTTAGCCCTAGATGGATATACGATTCCTTTAAGTTCCAAGTCTCAGGTCTCCTCTCTTGACCATGTCCAATGCATTAAGTCCCCAAGACTTGGATACATAGCACAATGGATACCCCTATAAAGTCTTGTTTGGTGCTTTTAGACATTGTTCATGGCCTTGGATGTCTGAATGGTTTCTTTATGGCCAAAGGCACGATATTATTCCATAAAACACCATTCCAAAAGCCTTGATCAGGCACATACATATTGCTCAAAACCACTTCACGGTATCGACATCCTTAATCATAGGCCAATGATACCATTAAGAGGTCATGTGTGGTTAGTGGAGGAAAACATCATATCTCTTTCTAGATATAATATTCCTTTAGGTCCCAAGGTTCGTGTATCTCTCTCTCTAACTATCTCTCTAAACTGGCTATGGGTTATAGGTTTTAAGGGTTGGGTGTTTGATGATAGAGTTTAGGGTTGATGATAATTATGGGTTATAAGGGTCAGGGGTTAATTTTAATTTGACTAGACACTTTAGAGGTTAGGATTATAGGGGTTAAGGGATATATATCATTATGTGTTAGTATTTAAGAGTTTTAGGGGCCATACTAGTTTAGGATTATAGTGGGCCAAGAGTTATGGTGGTTAGTTGTACTAGGGACTAGGGATTGCAATGGCTAGGGACTAATGGTCAATGGTTTGGGGATTGACATATAGGGGTCATGGATTTATGGTTACAAGGATGAATATTTATATGTACATGAGGATAATGTGAGTTAGTGATTTTGTGTAATAATACATCTCCTAACCCTTGTGGTGAAGGAGATAAGAGAGGGGTGAGGGAGGGAGGATGGATTGGGTAGCGTGGAAGAGAGGGAAGGATTGGGTGGATAGGAAGAGAGGGAGGGGGGGTTTAGGGAGAGTTAGATAAAAATCAAGGTGTGACAAGAACACGTGCGTGCATTTGCGCGCACACTTGTTTGGATTCAAAAAAAATTTGGTGCCCTTGCATGTTTGGTATTAGCTTCAGATTGCCAAACCTTGAGGCTCGGTCTGAGTTATGGCAGAAGACGCCAATTTCTGTAACTTCATGTTTTTTACGCTTAGTTCCGCATATGCTCCACTTGTGCACTATTGATGAAATTGCACACACTTGTCAATCTCTGTGTGCATATTCTAACTATATATTGTTTGAATAGATATGTTATTGTTTTCTATTTTTAATTCATTTTTAACTACACTCATGTCAAATTTGTAAAAAACATAGGTCGTTTATTTGACCTATAACTTTGATTGGCTTACATATTTCGAGAACGGGAAAGAACCCGCACAAGAGTACAAGAATACCTACAAGCTAAAAAATATGTTTATTGATTATGTTCAGACCATGATATGGTGGACCAACACTCGACCATGTCATTTTAAGGATTCACTAACTTTCGTAATTTTAAAAAAATATAAAATTAACTTTTCAAAATTTTGGAAAAATAGCCCTGCACAAGATTCATCTGTTTCCTACTCGTCTACATATTTGTTTCCTCATGAATTGACAATTTACATAACAAACCGATGGAACAACACAAACATATGCATTTTGACCCTTTTGACCCTTGTAATATTTTGGGCTATAATGTAAATATTGTATGCATATTATGTATGATTCCTAGTGTGGAGCTCAAGGCCAAGGCCACGCTAGTGAACGCTCAACCTTGAAGAGGCAAGTATTGGATATTATGCTACCCATGTGCTAGTGAACCACGGGGATTATAAATATGCATTTTAATATAAATTCCCACAACTAGCTATGCAATGCAACAAGAGATGGGGGCATGATATTTACAAGGAATTGGGAGGGAAGCATTCAAACCTTTGAGCCAATCAAGTCAAGCCAAATGTCAATGAGAGAACCCATCAACCCTCAACTACCCATGCTGACTTTTGTACCCAATCATTTACTCTCCCAAGAGTTGGTTGAGGTAGTTAATGCCTTGGGGAATGGAGAGGTATGGCTGTCCAAATTTGGGTATGGGAAAGACACCCTTCATGGAAATTCATGTTTAGCTTCTTGGGCAAGAAAAGAGCCATGAATTTCTCCCCCAAGCCATTATTCACCCATGAGTTTTTCTCTCTCACGAGTTGGGAGCCACCTAGGCATTTTCTTTCATGGTTTTGCTATGTTTTCCTTCATTCTCCTAGCTGGGGAAGGGTGTTTTTGTGTTGTATAACAGTGGGGAAGAAAGGGAAATCGATTTGGGGACCATAGAGGTTGTTTTGGCTCACTGATTGCTTGTATATCTGTGGGAGAAATTGTTTTCTTCCCTATGGTCGATTTTCCCTCTCACAAATCCATTTTTGGTGTGCCTATGTTTTGGGAAAAACCCATGTCCATCTAGCTTCTAAATCCCATTGCTGAAATTGTGTTTCCCAGTCCATATCTAAGTTTTGTGTGTAAGTGAATGTGGATTTGAGCTTGAGAGTCCCATTTTCCTTGTAGATATCATGCCCATCTCGTGGTTTGTCTCTGAGTGCTGAAAGAATATAGGCTGGGCAGAGACCTATGGTTGGGTGGAACGTTGCAATGACATAGCTAGTTGCTTGGGACAACATTACAGTGAGATGAGTATATTCTCTTATGTGTATTTACTTATGCACTATTTTAATTAATTGATGACTATTATTGATATGCTAAATGCATGTGAAATGTGTGTGGATAGTTTTATTGCGATGTGCATGTTTTCTTTGAGTTGTATCTGCACACATATGCATTTTATTGTAATACCAATTGTTCGTTTTTATATCAATGTTGAAATGGGATAGGTCTTATAAAATCCCATATTTTGGTATCGTGTTCCCTTCCTTGCATTCGATCCATGGGAGGGGACGTTAGAATATTAAAATAATGACATTTTGGGGTGGTTATACAACTTTTCCATAAATAAAAGTTATATATTCCGGAAGGTGATTTGTTTTTCTACGTTTCATCTTTTTACACCTAATTTTAAAAAAAATTGTAGGTACCTTTAATAATTCATTTTAATGATAAGATTTTTGTTTTTCCAGCATGTCATTGCAACTAACGTGTCATAAGTGAGTATCATTTCCTTGCACCAACCCACAAGTATTTTCAATACGGTTATTAAGTTAGGTTGGATATATATACCATAGGAGTTCATATTCTATATAATTATATTCTCATGTTATTTTATTCTAATTATGTATATTTATGAATAAATGTCATTAGTAATTGATTTTTATCATAAACTTAATTTGAATTATGGTATTAAGAAAATGATTAATAGAGGATATAAAGATTACAATGGATTTGAAAATATATGTAAATCAATAGATCTATGGTTTTGTGTTATGAAGAAACTCCTCTTTGAGGCTCTTGTCACTCATGTTATTTTATATGGTTGGGAAGGTTGGGGATACAACACCTCTAGGGAATCTCGGAGAAGGATAGAGCAAATCCAAAAGTGATTTATAACATATAATCTCAAAACTAAAGGAAATACACCATATCCTATCTTCCTTATAGAAATAAGTGTCTCATATATTGAGAGCATGGTTATGACTAGGCACCTAATGTACAAGAACAAGATAAACATGGGAGAGAAGATGCTTTCTAAGATTATTTCATACTCTTGTCAAACCACTTGCGACTTAAGCGAGGTTGGCATAAAGATGCAAAGTCTCGGCTAAAACATTAGGGAGTCAAGAAAGAGGTCACTCTAGTGATAATATTAAAAAGTATTATTATATATACATTTAAGGAAAATATGTGGTGCGATAAAGAGTTAGAGGATAAGAGAAAATTAAGATATTATAAGGAGATGATCAATCCTAATCTAAAAGATCAAAATATCTATTTGTTTAAACTAGGGTAGAGAAGAAAATCAACATTGCGAAAATAAGAAAAAACTCTCATGAGCTCCAAAGCGAAAGGGCACTAGACAATTTTTAAAATGTCATGGGGTAAAAGAATTTGTCATCTCTGTGACACAAAGAGGGTTGAAGACAAAATTCACTTTCTCATAAAATGTCATGCATATATCCACATTAAAATGCAATTTCAAACATTTATTACAATACTAATGTTTCCAACCTTTTTGAGTATAGAAATAAAACTTTAAAGAAAACCAAATAACTATTTTCCTTTTGAAAGTCCTATAGACCAAAGTTATATTATGGAATCATCATATAAATGGCCTTCCATAATAATATGTTTAATCAAGATAAAAGCAACCATAAAAACTAAGAATTTAAAGAAACTTTATGATGAACTTAGAATTATAAGAGATAAGGATGAAACTATAAAATTGTCGATTATAATGTTTACGTTTAGTTCCTAACCATGTACACAAATTTATCATAATTTTTTAATTAGTTTTTAAAATTCAATTTAATTTTTTAATTTTAATGGGGAAGGGATGTTGGCCTGTTGGCAACTTTCCACTTGTTAAGTCGTATAGGTTGTTAAGCAAGTCGCAAGTTCGAGTCTATCGCAGACGGGGTCGCGGAGGTTACGCCCCAGCTGTTCGTGCCCAAGGTTTATAGTGGAAGCCGCAGGAATCAACCCCATGTTACGCGAGTACGAGACCCGTGCATTACCGATTCACCTCATTAACAAAATAAAAATAAAACAAAAAAAAATGAAAATAAAACAAAAGAAAATCATTTTAATTTAATTTTATTAATTAATATTTAATCAAAATAATTGGTTACTATATAAACATAAATATACCTTCTGTTGCTTCTTTTTACGAGACACTGGTCATGTTAGAGCTCGTTGTCCCAATATCAATCGACGGTCTAAGGTTCCTTTACAGTCGCCTCCCGAGATCTTGGACAAGCATTCTTCACCTGCTCCGTCGGTCCCTGAAATAGGAGATCTTAATCTTACTTTGTCAGGTGCAAAAGTTTGGGGGTACACTACTTTACTGGATGAGTTAGTTGAGTTATTTAAAGATTTATTTCACCAGATCAATTTGGTGGATATTCTTCCTAGAAAAATGGGTGCTACATGGAGCAACAAACGGGATGGAAAAATATGTATTAGCAAACGTCTGGATCAGTTCCTGGTGGCACACTCAAACATGGGTTGAACACTCAAATATATCTGATCATCAGGCAATCATTCTGCAGATTGAGGATTTGTCTTTTAAGTCTAATAGACCCTTCAGGTTCAATAGTTTTTGGTTAAAAGAACTTGATTTCTATGAGCTGGTTAGAAGCTATTAGTCTCAGGTGGTGATTCCTCCGGGTCTTACTCCTATGGATGTCTTGATCTACAAGTTAAAGGACCTAAAAGAGAAGACACAAATCTGGGAGAAGCACAAAAAAGCACAAAATTCTTCTGATTTGATTACTTTAAAACATCAGATCAGACAACTCCATAATCTCCACCTTGATGGGATTTTTTCAGAAGAGGATAGATTCATTCTGCAATCTTTACAGGCTAAGCTGGATAACATTTTGAAAACTGTGGAAAGCACCTGGAGACTTAAAAGTCGAGCCTTATGGGTGGAGTTGGGTGATGATAATACTCGCTTCTTTCACAATTTTGCTTCGTTCAGTAGAAATCAGAACTCCGTTTGGTATATTGTTGATAATCAGGGTAATGAGTGCAGTGATCAAAAGATGATTGACTATTTCTTTTAATCATTTCCAGTCTCATTTTGAGGATCCAGGGACATCCGACATTGAATCTCAATTAAATGTGCTAAAGCATTACCCATATTTTTTCATGGAAGAGGAAGTAGATTTGGTTGGTTGTCCAGTTTCTATGGATGAGATAGAAAAAGTCTTAAAAGGCTTTAAGCATGACAAGAGCCTAGGGCCCGATGGGTGGTCTATTGACTTGTTTGTTACTTTCACTGATATCATGGGACTTGACCTTCTTCAGATGGTGGAATACTCAAGAATTAATGGTTGGATCGCAGGTGGCTTGAAATCTACTTTTTTTACCCTTATATCTAAGAAGAACAAACCAGAAACTTTTGAAGATTATAGGCCAATTGTGCTATGTAATTTGGCTTATAAATTTATTTCAAAAATCATTGCAAATAGGCTCAAGCCCAAACTGTCTGAATGGATGTCCAAAGAACATTTTGGCTTCCTCCATAATAGGCAAATTCTCGATGCTCTCGGTATTACGCATGAGGTTCTTCATTTTGCTAAGCTCAAAAAATGAATTACTTTGATTCTCAAAATTGATCTAGTTAAGGATTATGACCAAGTGAATTGGGATTTTTTAAGGTTAATGCTTCTCTAGATTGGGTTTCCGCGCATTGTCATCAACTGGATTATGGCATGTGTTCGCTTCACGAATTATTTTGTTCTCATCAATGGCAATCCTACGGAGTTATTCAGAATTTTCAGGGGACTACGACAAGGTTGTCCACTTTCACCGTTATTATTTCTTCTGATTATTGAAGGTTTTAGCAGGTTAATTGGTAATGCCAAACATAATGGTAGTATCAAAGGATTTTCTTTCTCCAAGTAGCTGTCCATCACACATTTACTTTTCGTGGATGATGTCATTATGTTTGGATCTTATTCCATTGAGGAATGGTTGACATATGGAAATATCTTAGAATTACTTTGCAAAGCTACTGGAATGAAGATTAGCCACAAAAAATTGACTTTTGTGGGCAACCTGAGGGATGACCCTGTCATGCAACATATTCAAACTTTTCTCCCTTTTAAGTGCTCTAGTCTGGATGATGGAATTAAATACCTGGTATTTTATATTAAGCCAAATTGTTATGGTCTAAATGATTGGAGTTGTTTGATTACAAAATTTGAAAAAAGAATTAATATTTGGTGCCACAAATTCGTGTCCTTAGGTGGACATTTGATCTTGCTGAAATTGGTCTTGAGCAGTATGTCGGTGTATTGGGCACTGATGCCTCTCATTTCATGTACCATTCTATATAAGTTAAAAATCCTTATGTTTTCTTTTCTTTGGTCTGGGAACCTGGACGGTGGACACTACCATTTAGCAAATTGGGAGGTTTTATCTTTACCAAAGAAATATGGAGGCTGGAACATCAAGAATATTTTTTGGTTCAATACAGCGTTGGTTCTAATATTTTTTTGGAGAGGTCTCTTTGGGAAAAATCTCTGGTCGGACCTATTGCATGTTAAATATATCAAGATAAATATTTTCAACTGGCTTAGATCTCCTACAAAAAATCCATGTACTTCTTCGTATTTTTGGAATGGCTTCTTGAAAATTCTTCTGTGGATCAGTAGTCATTGGCATGGCAGGTTGGAGATGGCAAAGAAGTAAGGATTGGCATTGATCCAATGGTGGTATTTGAAAATGGTTACATCCTGTCTCGAGAGCTTATAAATCATCTTTTAGAGCTTGGTCTTGATTTTCTTAACCAATTCAAAAGGTTAAAGAGATTGGTTCCAGATCCATCCTATTGGCTTACGAATTCCGATCTAGGTCTTGCGGAGAGTTGGGGCATTGAATGGAATTCTTATCTTCAGCATCTAAACTCTACTGGTATCTGACTGTTTCCGGAAGAGGATCATCTTGACTGGATTAAAATCTTGTTCCTGGTCATGTCACTACTAGTTCTACTTACAAGCTCATTGTAGAATGTGGTGCGTTTGGGCACATGAACTGGTGGCATACTTCACTCTTGAAGTGGAAGCTGCCTCTCAAGGTTAAATGTTTTTTATGGTTGGCACTCAATGACAAAATACTTACCTAGGAGAATTTAAGGCGTCGTGGAAGACAGGGACCTGGCCTCTGTATTATATGCAAGAGACATAGCGAGTCTGTTGATCATATTTTCTTTCATTGTTGTTTTTCTAAAAGGGTTTGGTCAATGATTTGTGGGACTCTTCAGATTGAGGATAATTGGCCTTTGCTGGGTTTTGAGGAGGCATATCACCAATGGTTATAGAAACATCAGAACTTTAAAGATTATCCTGGAATTCTTGCATGGTCTTTATGGTTATTTTGTAATTTGGCTATCTTTCAAAATATTATGCCTTCTGAGCAACTGGTTATTAGCAGATTTTGGAATCTGACTCATGTTAATTTTTCGATAATTTCATTCAATATTATCTAGGATCACTAAGAGAATAACAAGCACAGCATAACAATCACAAGGGGCAATGGACACAAAGCATTTCACTAGGGAAAACCAAGAGGGTGAAAAACCCCACAACTTTCTCGGAGATAGAATAAGCCCCAATACAAAGATCAATCCCAAAAAGATAGATGTCTCCAGCAACTACTCCTCCTCCACTTGTGTGCACTCCTCTCTCTCAACTATGCGAGTTGGATGAGAGAGTGAATGAATAAAATGAGAGACACACATCGCTATTTATATAATGAATTGACCTACCTTTAACCCTAACTGGGCCGACTTCCTAAGGAAGCCTAATAACCCATCCAAATGACACATGCAGGGCCGACCCCACACAGGTGGTCTAATAACCCATCAAATATAAGTTACGACACTTACAATGTAACTTGTGACACTTGCAAATACAAATGACGACACTTCCAATAGGAGGAATAATACATCTCTCTTGGGGATACAATAAAGTACAAATGTAATATGCAAGTGAATATCTTCCGAAGTTACAAATACGTCACCAACTAAATTTTACAGAAATGTTTCTTAGGTTGGTAGGATTCTTAATCTGTGTATCAAGCTTCACCTGGGTTCATGCAATAAAGTTTTTGGATTTTTGTTGGGGCATTGGATTCGGGGCTTTGTGGAGATGGATTTCTTTTACATTGTGGAGATGATCTTGTCTACAAATTCAAACTCCACTGTGGTTCTAGTACGAATACCAAAGCTGAATTGCTTGGTCTTTGGGGCATCCTCAAGGTGTCCATCTATTGCGGTTTAGGTTCACTTGATATTTATGGTGACTCTTTGGTTATAGTGAACTGGTCAAATAAATTATTCCATCTAAACAACATCAATCTAGTTCACTGGTGTGATAGGATTACATTTTAATGTCATGGTTTTATGATCTTACCATCGACCATCTCTATAGGAAGAACAATCATGCTGTAGATGCTTTGTCAAAAGAAGCACTTGATGGAGAGGCAGGCTGCATAATTTGGGACGAATGGGTGGAGGGCTCTCTCACTCATCCAGGTTCCATGATTTTTTTTGATGATGTGATCTTGGTCATCCAGATTTGGATCAGAATGTTTTGATTTGACCCATTACTACTTTCGAGTTTGTTTTGTATGACTTGTATCTAGTTTTGCTGATGTGTTCATGAGTCATGAACTGTGTCCGAACTATCGATTGAGATTTTGTACTTTTTGATTTCACTTAAATAACACGAATACAACTTTTTTTTCTTTCTGAAAAATATAATATAATTTTATTAATTAATATGTAATCAAAATAATTGGTTACTATCTAAACATAAATATAATTGGTTACTTTTACTTATAAAGAATAAAAATAATATTCAATTTTATTTTTTATTTTTGTGAACTACATTAAACTTTGAGAAAACTCTATTTTTAACTATATTCAATTTATATTACTTTCTGAACGTAAATAATTGTGCATCTATGTTTTTAACTATATTCAAATTTGATAAAAAGGCATATCATTTGTTAATATTTTTAAAGTTTTAACCATTTGGTTCCAAATGGGAAATATACCAACCTAAATATTTTTTAAGTTTAAGAGATTGTAATAAATGGTAAAAAGGGCCAAAAAGGCAGAAGCACGGATTTCCACAAACAAAACTCCAACTTTAAAGAATGAAATGGAGAAAACATTATTAGTATCAGGGATACACTTTTTAGTCCCTACCAAGGTAGGGACATACTTTTTATTCAAAAGTCAAAAGACTTTGACTTGGTATTAGTTTTTAATTTTTTATGTTGTTTTTATATTGTTTGGTAATGTTTTCAAAAAAATGTGTATTAAACTGATTTTTATGAAAATGAAAAATATATATTCTATTTTTTGAAAAATGAAAATAAATTTTTTTCATTGGTGAAGTACATCTCAAATTAGACATAAATCCATGCATGAAGGATTTTAATTATACAACACTAAAATAAAATAAAAATTAATTTAAAATTTAAAAATTCACAATTTTACACGTCAATCCGTTGATTGATTGATGGAACCCAGGACAAGGACAGTGTCACAAAGTGCTTCCCGAGTCCATTCTCTCCAACATCTTCTCTTTCCAGTAGTAAAATTCAAGTTGTTGCTGGCAAATATGCATTGGAAGAAATCTCTTGGAATTCATTGTCTCTAAACAATAACGATAATAATAACGAGGCGAGGGAGAGGGAAGAGGTCTCCGTGGCCTTTCCATCATGGTCAAATTCAGTTTAATAGAGGGATTTGTGGAGCGACAACCAACAGATTTTGGAGAACCAAGTTTTCTGCGAGTCTCTATTAAACAGCAGAGAGTGCCTCAATTTCCACAAATTCCCGTCAATTTACGATACCTCCTTATACAAGTACCCTTTTGGCATGAGGAGGAGCAAGAGAGTGGAGTGGGAAGAAATGTATATAGATGCAGAATTGTAGAAAAAATGTATATTAATAGTGTAGAAGATGATAAATGAATACAATGGGTTGGGCTTAAGTAAGCTTGTCTTGTACCTTTTCACCAAAGGGCATGACCATTAATATTAATTATATTTAATATTATTTTATTGTTACATTGCCTTCCCCTTAAGGGAAGCTTTGTCCTTAAAGCTTATTCGACGACAATGATTACGTGAACTATTGCATCGTCTCTGATGTGGACACCTGTATGGTTTTCTACTGGTGGGTTTTGTCCCTGGTTCTATTTCGAATATGTGTTCGATTTTTCTGTTTGGTGGGAGCTCCATAGGTAGCTCTTGAAACACCTTGTGATGTTTCTGAATTGGCTTTTGTATCTTTAGTTGTTTGTCCCTATCTCCTTTACTTGTTAGAAGCTTCATTTATTGACATTGAAGTATGTACGTTGGTGCGTCCTTTCGAAGTAGCTTTTCCATCTGATGTGATGTAACTAGTTGTGTCGGAGGTGGTTGGAACCTGTATAATTTGTGTGTTTTCCCAAATGCATGGAATTCAATAAAATGTTCTTGG
Source organism: Larix kaempferi (assembly GCA_027924585.1). Classification (NCBI taxonomy): domain Eukaryota; kingdom Viridiplantae; phylum Streptophyta; class Pinopsida; order Pinales; family Pinaceae; genus Larix; species Larix kaempferi. The sequence goes on along the minus strand of BSBM01000771.1, from coordinate 11,535,032 downwards.
TGATTTGCGGAGTATGTACCCAAGGTTTGTAACCATTGTATTCCTAATACTACGTCGACTCCTCCCAGCGGTACCGCAAAGAATCTGATTCTAAGTTATACTCTTGTATTTGTAACTTGACTTGGTGAAATTTTCCTACGTTGTCAACCTTCTTGCTATCTACTACCATAACCTTCATGTTAGGTACTGGAAAAATAAATAAGTTAAATACCTTAGAAAGGTTGACATTAATGAAGTTATGGATGCTGCCAGAGTTAATGAGAACTGTGACATTATCCTTTTTTTATATGTCCTCTAAGCTTCAATGTTTGCAGTTGGGAGATTCCGGTAATAGCGGCTAATGAGATTTGTGGGGTGTCGTCCTTGATTTCTATGTGGTAGTCTTGTTGACTCTTCACATCGTTCTCAATTGGTTCCTTGACTTCCAACTCTGCTTCACATGCATACAATTTCTTTTGTAAGCATATGTGCTTAGGATCCCATTTGTCTCCACAGAACTTACATTTCCCTTCCTTTATTCTCTCAGCCTCTAAACTGGGATTCACTCCTTCCCTAAGTTGAGGCGGTGTATATCTTGGATTTCCTGTGTATCCTGATTGGAGGGGGTTCTTTTTGGAGTCATCTTGGTCAAAATTGGTATGAACGGATTTGCTTTCAATAATCCTGGCTTTACGTCGTGCTTCCTCCATGGTAGAGATGTTATGTAACTTTAGTTCATCACTGATGTGTTTTTTTAGGTCGTGTATGTAGGTCTGTAGTCATTGGTCATCGGTTAACTCTGGGACTCGAGTTGATAGTGCTTCCCACTCACAAGTGTACTCATCGACACTGTTTTTTTGTTGTAACCTTGTGATTTTGGCAAAGAAGTCTTTTTCTTCAATGCCCTGGAATCTTTTAATGAAGTCGTTCCTAAAGTTAACCCAGTTGTGAGAACATATTCTTGCAGTATTCTTCCACCATAAGTACCAGTTGTAAGTGTTTCCTTCTAGATGCATGGAGGCATATTTAACCTTCTCCTCTTCGTAATGGATATTGTGGATGTCTAAGTATTCCTCAGCTTTGTTAATCCACACTAGGCACTGTCATTCGTCCCCATCGTATTTGGGTAGCTCAACTTTCACCTGTATTTGGCATCCTTGTGTATATGAGAATGATGACGACATGTTGAAAGGATTCGGTTGCTCCGATGTTCTAGGAGAGTTGGGTTGCGGATCTTTTGGTAATGGTAATTTGTCCAAGATAGCGTTTAAAACTGCTTGATTTTTCTTTTGGTCTTCTTGTAGAGTGAGAACGGTGTTCTCTATTTGTGACGTGATTTGTGTCCAAGTCATTGCCAAATTGTCACTGGTTTGTTTGTTTTTTTGTTGGAGTTCCTCATAGTTCTTGTTAATCTTCTCATTGATTAAATCGAATCGGGCGTTTAATTCACTCATTGATCTGGTGATTGGTGGAATCTTCTCGGTGCTGAACGTGGATTTATTTTTATTTGTTGTACGAAGCCAGCCCACCATGGTTTTTTATTTTTATTTTTTTAACTAATTATAATAATTATTATTATAATATAGTTTTTTTTTAATTAATAATAATATTAATAAATATTATTAATATTAAAGTATTAATATTAAAAAAATTAAACAGCGGACCGTGGAATGATGGAGGTGGTGTTGGAGAGGCGGAGCGGCGGAAGGGTAGAAATGAGCGGATGGAAGCGATGATGCAGTGGGTTGTAGGCGATGGTGGGAGTGGTGTGGAGTGATGGGCAGAAGGAGGAAGGCGTTAACAGATGGATGTGGGAGAATGGAGCAGGGATGGAGTGGAGCAGCGATGGGGAGAGCAGGAGGAGGGAGGCGCGAGGATGAGTGGGAGGCGAATGGCGTAGCAGATGGCGAAGGCACAGGGGAGGACAGCGATGGAGCGGGGAAAACGATGGAAGGGGGTGTGTGCAGCGGAGGAGATGGAAGAGAGAATGGCAGGAGCGTGGAGCAGAGGTGCGTGAGGGAGAGAGACGTGACGTGGGGGAGGTAGAGTGATGGAGCAGAGCGCGGTGGAGGCGGACAGGAAGAGGTGGAGGTGGAAGGTGGATGCACAGGCTGGGCGGATGGGCAACTGCGCGGCCTGAAGGCTAAGGTGGAACCGAGAGGGAGAAGGGAATGGAGGGGACACGTGCAGAAGGAAGGCGTGTAGGAAGGATGGAAGGTGGTGGGCCGGTGCCGAGAGCTAAGAGGCTCTGATACCAATGGAGCGGGAAGAAACACGTATATAGATGTAGAAAGGTAAAAAAAATGGATATTAATAATGTAGAAGATGATAAATGAATACAATGGGTTGGGCTTAAATAAGCCTGTTTTGCACCTTTTCACCAAAGGACATGACTATTAATATTAATTATATTTAATATTATATATTATTATTTTATTGTTACAGATAGGTACATCTCTTTGGACTCGTGGAACTTCACAGGGGATTGGTGGAACTTCACAGGGGATTGGATAAATGACTGATGTGGATTATATCCACATTATCAAATCCCAATTAGGATTTAAGCGGCCTATGCAATTTTGTCTTCACTTTTCTCTTTTTTGACGTTTAGCAAGATATCCATCCTACTATATATCTATATCACATCCTCATAATATTATGATGTTTTGTTTAGTTGGATAAAAGATGGCAGTGCAATACCTTCAACAAATTTAACTGCACAATGAAAGCCACATCGCTGCACTAAATTAATCGTAACATATACATTATACTCATTACAACTAAGTAGTAGATGAGTTTTCATTATTTTTTTCAATAAAAATTAAAAAAATTCACTAATTTAAATGTGACTTGTTTTCACAAATAAAATTTACACGATATATACACTTCTTTTTCAAAGCTTTTTAAAGAAATTTTTAAATCAATGTATGCAAAAACGAATGTTACACATCTATGTACACTCTTGTTACAATTTTAAAATTTTAAAATATTATATACTTATTACTTAGGCTTTTGCTAATATTAAATATTTTAAAATATTATATACTTATTATTTTGTAGGCTTTTACGAGTATACCGTGTAATGTTGAGAATCCACATTATACATCTTCATCATATTCAACTTTAAAATGCATTCTACATTGCTAGATCAGATTGGACATAAAAACTCTAAAACTTTCAAATCCATAAAACAATTACACATCATAATAGTGTTCGATTGAACTGCATTGTATTTTATACCAACGCTAATGTCAATATATCAATACTGAGCAAAATTTTGAGATATTTGCGGTCATTGTAAGTCTAACTCCTATTGATATGTATTTACAATAATGTAAATGGAGTCAAACAAGATAATAAACATATACTCTACTAGTGGATTAACTTAAAGTTGCTATTATGAATCATAAAACTATCGACCCAGACCTCATGCTAACAAAGTTTTGATGTGAGAAATGGATAGACCTAATAAGCATCATAATAGTAGAAACCGTTTTAAGATACAAAAAAGATGTATTGATCCATTGTTACACACACTCGCCAAGTCTTATTTTACAATGCGTCCCACTAAACTATTTGAACTAAGAGCTTGGTGCACTACATTGGCATGATATTTGCAAGCCAAGCAATACTCATACAGTTCCTGCTAGCATCCATCATCGAAGTTCAAAGAATAGCTTCAAGCATCATATTTGAATCCCTGAGATAGCTTTGAAGTAGTAATCATTTTTCTCATCTTGGCTTTGAGCTTCCAGAATAGATGCCTCCAACTGATTTTGCCACAACCCATGGCCAACACTTCCTCATTTATATCTCTACATAGGTATCCCTTCTTGGCTCTTATCCAACACTACAACATTGGCACAACTTGATGTTATTATGGGTATTCATAAATGCGGGATCTTTGTCCAATGATGGACATTATTTACAGTGAGGAGAATAACCTCTTGCATTGAGGCAGTATCCCATCCTGAGACTTACAACAAAAGGACCTCTTCCTTCAATGAAATTGTTGTCCAATGCTCACAGGAACCTGACTTGCAGAATTTCATCGCTCTCTTCTGCAAGCATTCGAACAACATCTCGATATTCAAACACAAAAATTGCAATTTAATAATCTTTCTCTCAGGCATAATATACTAAACTATATCAAAGACACTAAAACAATCTCTGAATACATCTGTAATGCCTGGTCTAAACAGATAATACTTTAGAGATACATTCATGAGACTCCCCCCACCTCAATCATACTTGCGGAAGTTGATCTTCGTGAATGCCCAAAAACCCATTACTTGATGAGGAGTACTGAAACGACATGATACAATTCAAATTTTCATATTCTCGGCTCCAGAATTTACTTACTTGCTCTAATTTCGACTGGCCTTGATCGATCATGTCCTCCAAATCCGCAAGTTCTCAATCCGTCGACTAACACAAAATACAATTCACCATGATAGTCTGAGCTGCAAACCGTGATATGATCATTCGTAAGTATCTCTCACTAGCAAGACAATTGACAAAATTGGCACTCAGGCTCAGGCATTGGGGTACTCTTTTCGTTAGTGCTCCGCTCTCTGTGCACCACTCGGGACATATCCTTTAGAAGGGACTTGGTGCAATTCAGCTTTCCTCCTTGTTGGTAACATGGATCCCTAGTTTTTTTTTTTATGTTATGATGATCACCATTTTTATTTGAGCAATGGCACTATATGCGAAGTGACCAATTGACTTGGCGAGCCGAACATACAATCCGACTATTGTAAATTGGGTCTAAAGATATACATCAAATCTAAGAGGGCCAAAACCTGGACGCTTTTTCCATTGACTCAACTTAAGCATTAATGAATTATAATTTCCATGAATTTTAAAGAAATCTTGCAATCAAATCAAAATTAGAAATGGCTTAGCCCTTCCACTACCGTATGCTTTTCAGATAAACATACAAGTTATATTAATTTCTCAAAATGAGGAAAAAAGCAGTACCAAATAATTACTACGCCGGAGGCGTTCTTTAAGGGGACGGTGCCTCTCGAGGCTTCGTCGTCTGTCACCGGCGCCGCCCTAGCCGATTGACCCAATCATCTGAGCTGCTTTGGCAATGTTTAATAAGAGTCTCGTAATATGCCTTTGCCCGATCTCTCACCATATGATGCCCCCAATAACAATCAATACCGGAGGCAGATTTGCTCGGCCCCTTCTAGCCAAGCCATCGTGCGATGACTGTGTACATTGCTCTCCACCAAACGAAGGCTACATCATCACCGCCACTTTGACTCTCAGAGGATTCCAGTCGCTGCTCTTCACAATCACATGATGCACGATGTTTCCGCTCGAACTGTCGCCCACAAGAAACTCTCCGGAGAAGTCAGCTTGGGTCTGAAGCCTCGGATCACCGTCTCTTCCATTGTCTTCATCTGTTCCTTGCTTCATAGTGGAGCCACAATAGGGAAGTGAGGCTATCGTCGTAAGCAGACGGGAGGCGGAGCTTGGGAGCAAGCCTGTAATTGACAGAAATGACAATTGCTCCTGCAGCAATGGCCATTCTAATACAGAACGTGTGGAAACAGTGCCAGGACGGAGAGCCCATGATGAAGGCACCGCCATAGAAACAGAGGCAAACGGTCATGCACACCATCTTTTCGTCATCAGTTTGAGGTGGAGGATAGATCCGCAGCCACAAGTCGAGATTCTGTTCCAAGATTACGTCCAGCTTGACGCCACTCCACATTCCTTAGGTCGACAGCCTTCTGGTTTTTCTTTTCCATCAATTAACACCATACAACTTATCTGGAATAGTGAAGTGTGGAAGATGCAATTCAGGGATGTAGAATATATAGAAGAGCACAGTGCAGATTCGAATACTGCTTTACGGCAGCTTAATTTTGAGCAATAAAAATTACTGATCTGTTAGTTATGTGAGAATGCAAATCCGTAATCCGGTGACTTAGCTTGAGTCTAAACCTAACCTTTAAAAGAAAAATGCCGAAAATAAATTGATTTAAAAGTAGAATGCCCAAAAGAATTTCTCCCTCTAGCTTCTATGTGCATGTATGTCTTTCTAACTTCGTGTGCTCACTTTTTTTTTCCTACTCATTCTGATTGCATACACAAAGGTTTTATGATGCTCATACTTAATATTCACATAACCTCCTCTAAGGAATAAGCCAACAATCTTCTTGAAAATGACCACAATGGTACGACCATGGATAGAAATGACAACGAAAATGCCTATAAGTAAACCATTGTTTACATATAAATTTGTTTACTCAACTACATAGTTGCACTCAATGGAAAAGTGCACTCTATTACCGATGAGTGCCTTCATATCAATTTGTTTACAAATGGAGCTCCAAGTGAAGTCCAAGATTTGTAAATGAATGGGTAGAGATGAGAGTGAGATATTTATTTGACCAAATAAGTTGTAATTGACTATAGTCACATGGACATCGTAGAGTAAAATAAAATATTGTTATTAATAGATTCTATTCCATTTTAGTTAGATGGAGCAAAACCAGTTATTCATGTACAGGTGGATGACAAGCACTAATAATCGTGCAAATGGATAGAGGCAAATGAGATGATGTCTCGAGCATCTTAAAAAGTGAAGCTTAATTGAGAGATGTGATGTGGAGATGATGAAAAATGTCTTCGGTTCCATTGATGGGGAGGATTAATTGAGTGCAAGACTATAGGGAACTATTGAATAGAATGGAGGACAAATAGTAGGGTTGGCACGAGAAAACATGGAGGATTAACTGTTCTTAATTGAATGTACTTAATTATTCTACACATATAATATTAATTGTGCAAATATTTCCCAATGTGTCCCCTATGCACACCATAACCATGTCACTTGATATTGATTGATATGATACAAAAGATAGATATATCTTCTTCCCAAGGTTTCTTTAACATCAATTAACCTAGGGTATATGTTCTTTGTGTTGAAACCCCTAATATATTCCCACAACCATCCTTGGATTGAATTAACCTATATCACTACCAATAGTTGTACAATATCATTATTTAATTGCTCCATTTCTTTCTTTAGTAGAGTAATTTTACTACTGCACTCCTATGGCAAGAGTGGAGAAAGAAACATAAGGATCCCATGACAAGAGTGAAAGAGGCATCATAAGAGAGATCCTTAAACATCTTTTAGTGGCTTTCTTGAACTTGTGGACAAAAGAAGTTAGTATAATGGACAAGAGATGAAGCAATAAAGATTGGTAAAGTATGAGCTTATGCATCATCAACCTTCCTTTCTTTCCTTTTGTTTGTGTTAAAAGGTTGCAAAATTTTATTAGATGATATATGAAGAGGAGGATCATGAGAAAAAATGATAGAAATGTACATAAACATTTATCATATGATATTTTTCATTATTTGTTGTTGGAACACATAAAATATACCTTCATAATGCATTTTAAAGAACTTACATCGAATTTAATTTCAATCTTACAAAGAGCAATTATTTCCAAAAAGACTTCATCAAATTCAACCATTTCAACAAAGAAAAGGAGGACATGCACTATTGTAGTGCAACCGTAAGCCATTCTTACAAAAATTATGTGTATATTAAATTTTGTATTAGTGATTGAAATCTTATCCCTTGATATGTTATTGCAAAATGCGGAGATTCCATAGTCGTTTATCTTAATGATACTGAAAAAACCACCTTAGCACCTTCATAATATGCATCTAGAACCTCCTCACAAGAGAGTATTCAACGGCATGAGTTCCTTTCATTACATGAAAAAACAAGCTTGAAGGACCCATGAAGCATTGTTATGAAAAATTAATTTGCGGGTGATTAACCACGATGTGGAAGAATTATTAATACGAGAAACGAAGAGAGTGGCAAGTGAGTTTTTCGAGCTACCCATGGAAGAAAGGAACAAATTTATTTATGAATACATGATGAAGTCAATGAGATACAAAACCAATTTCAGTCGTTGAGTGCTCTACTGGAGATATTTTCTAAAGCACATGCTTTCCATCTTTAGGTTTAGATTTATGTCCTCTTTCCTTTTTTATAGGCATGTGCTTTAGGACAATAACCATGAAAATGTTGTTTTGTTGGCAAAGTTGACATTGAAAAGTGATTTTCTCATAATCGAAAACCTAAACCCATATAAAATATAGTAAGAGGTAATTACACTATGGAAATATCCTTTTACTGCATTTTTTTTAATTTTGGAAGCCTGAATTCCACTAATTTGGATCTCGACTTCTTGTTATGTCTACTTCTTGTTATCTATTTTTGGATGTTTGATTTGCTTAAGATGGACACATTTACCATTCATTGCTTTACATGTTCATGGAATGCATCCAACATGCAATGATGCTCGTCTAAACATCCATAATCCTAGCATACTTCAAACATGGTGAGCAAATGTGGATTGCCAACGAGTTCTCTCACATTATGTTGTGCTGAAATACATCGCCAAATATGCTTCCAAAGCAGAGGGAAAATAAGAGACCTACCTTCATATGTTGACTAGAATCATAGCTACATCACGTCCACAAGACCAAGCCTCACATGCCTATCATCATTTTCACTCAAAAGAATTTTTTTACTGAGACATGAGTGCTCAAGAAACTTGCCATATGTATTTAAGGGAGCAGTTCCTATGAAGGATTTGGGGGATCTGGATCCACCTGCAATAACTCCATAGCTATGGCCTTTGATTTACAGATCTAGGATTTCGCATACAATGTGGCCCAGAATTACTTTGTAGATCACATCTCATTGTGCTTTTCACGGGGGCAGTTCCACTCCCACCTTACCCTGGCATGATCTAATGAAGTGCGGGAGAGACGAAAAGCATTTATTGCCACATGAAGCTGCAAATAAGGTATGCTTGGACTCACATGGGATCGTGAATCCGCCGCATTAACTGTCATGGTGTGTGGAAACGACAAGGGTCTTTCCAGAGGGCAATTTGGGTGGTTGTGCCTCTTCTCTCAATTATACTTTGAGAGCCCTGCACTAATTTCATGTCTCAAGACTCCCAAAATCCTAAATACTCACATAGAGGTTATTTTCGTTTTGGAAGGAAACAAGACTCATATCAAATACCTGGGAAGATAGTAAATAACAAAGACAATTAATTTCATTTCTTCTGGCTTGCTGGACATCATTTCTGATCAATGTATCAAAGTTCATTTTTAGCCATAACAATATTAGTTTACTAATAAGAGTCACACTATACACAGGTAATTGAATATTAATGATGTTGGATCAAATAAAAAATATTGTATCCATTGGCATAAGAACTCCAGTATCCATAAGATTGGACGATGGTGTTTGCTTTTTGTATGCAGGTGCATTACACGAAGAAATAGAGTGTGGCATTTCTTTGCTAAACTATTTTTCTTAAAAACAACCATTAATATTTTCTAAAAACAAAACATTAACTATTTTGCTTTTAAAAAAATCATTAGTTTTTTTAAATAACAAAATAATATTGCTATTTCACTACTTTAATATTCTAATGCTTTAATAGCACAAAGTGCTCTTATAATTCCATCGGTCATAAAAAGATTAAAGGTCACTCAACATGAAGAGTAGCTGCAATGTAATATGGTTCCCCATAACCATTTATCATATTGAGATGAGAAATGAAATTATACTTGCTATATAATCCTGATACCTCATTGACATGGAATTTCATGCACTTGCAACTTCAGGTTTGTTGTGTGCCATTGCAGACCTGTCTAAACTCAGGTGCACAAGATTGTGAATAGTAGTTTCTGCTGAAGAATGCCCAAATCCATTAGCATCTGCTAAAGAATTCCTGAAGCCATTAGCTTATGCTAAAAAATTATTAGTGGCCTAAATCCATTAGCATCTGCTAAAGAATTCCTCGAGCCATTAGCTTAAGTCAATGATATATTTCTATTTCATTTAACCATCTAAAATACTCAAAAATAAATTGCTTAACGTTAGCAACAAAATCCTCCATTATAAAAAGAAATTGCTTAACGTTAGCAACAAAATCCTCCATTACAAAAAGAGTCTCTGTTTCGAAGCAATGCAGAGACCTGGCTTAACTATTCATAACATTAGTCATTTCCTGTTCGATTTGAAACCTGCATTGAGACCTACTTGATTTGAAGGTTGAAACCTTGCACACTTTAAATCTATCATGATAAGGAGATTCAAAAAGATTTACAAGCAGCCATCTTATTGCAGCAGCACTGTGAGGTGCACCTAGAACAGGAGTAACAAATTTTTCCTTCCCTTTCTTTAATTTGAAGACTTTTGGAATTTGTAGTAGACTTGCTTTCCTTAATTGAGAAACAAGCTCCCATTCTGTTTAAGGATTTTTATAGCTATACTTCACAAATTTTGTAATTATTTTGAATACCAACAAAGCCAATTTCTTCTTATTTCTCTCCAATCAGGTTTGGTGTTTGAACCCATTGAATCAAGCATTTCGTTTCCCCTTATCAACGTCATTATCTGCTACCTTGAGCTTGCGTTAGTGACAGTGGACTATTTCTATGTTGACAATCAACGAATACACATTGAATGCATGAAGTGGTGAATTTTTGTTGATGCATGTAGGACACTTGGTTAACGCCCATATTTTCTAATACACCTAATATAATCTTTAATAGATGCAACCAATTTTGTTATGGTGTCAACCCCGTGTATTAAAAAATCGTTGGCATTGTGATCTTTATCTGTGTTAAATTACATGGTGATTAAATGCTACCCGTCGGTCAAATGTTAATATTATATATGTTTTGGAAAAATCATAAGAGAAAAAGAAAGTAAAGCCAATTTTCAATGCAATATTATATATGTTCTGGAAAAATCGTAAGAGAAAAACAACTTGTAAAACCAATCTTTAATGCAATATACTTTATTTTATTATTATTATATTTTTTTTGTGGTTGTCCTCATTTTGATAAACAAACCAATGTTACACTTCATATAGAATAAAATCAAAATTCCTCATCCTTAGAAAACTCTAACATTCCAAGTTGCTTAATGTTTCAACGGGCGTATCCTCGAAGGGAAAATTGTTGTAATGCCTACTAAATTGTTTATTATGTACAATTTTTTATTAAAAAAATTGACGTCTATTTTCAATGCAACCTATTTTTAAGGTTTTTTATTTGGTTGTGGTTGTTATAAGTCAAGTAAAAGAAGAGAGAATGGATGTAAAAGTGAGATTAAGTACATGAAGGGGAGAGTGAATGTGTAAGTAAAGTTTTTTTTTTTTTTTTGAGAAAGATGATATCTTTAAATTAATTGATAAAATAATGAAGTTGTGAAAGAGAAATTAAATATTACAAATTTCAGGAACACTTATTTTATTTTATAGTTACAATTTAATATTGGGTGTAGGCGTTGAGTTGCCACTGAATATCATTAGCAAGCAAGCAGAAGGCAATCACCACAACAATCTGAATACCAATTATTATCTGAAAGTTCATCTCATGAATATCACATGAAAGCATGTACGACTACATATGTAAAGAAATATTTTAGGACACATTAAAAGGGTATAGATAATCCAATAAACCAATAGATGGTTGTACAATTGTACAACATACCAATGACATAAATATATTAGGTGTAAATATGATCATCTACAACACATGTTTGGTTCAAAGGCCATGAAATTAGTAAAGCACTCATAGGTAGGAGTATGACTTTCGTCTCTTAAAGTTTCAAACATATACATGTGTGGTTATTGCAACAATAATATTTACAACAAACTCTCCATTTATACTAAAGCATGTCAACATTTGTTGCATTCAACTTTTCTTGCAGAATATCCATACAATCACTGTTGTCATTTACCCAGGATTTCTTTTTAAAATATTTTTTGCCATTTCGCACGTCATTTTGTCACTTGGAGAATACCCCAAAGAATATGAGGCTTGAATTAATTCCTTTGTAACAAAATTTTAAACTTTTCTATTATGTTTATGTCTATGTCGTTCATTTATTTCTGAGATTAATTGTTGTAGGTCATGCTCTTAGGCAACAACCACAATTATACCAAATCACATACCATTCCACACATAAATCCCCCTCAATATGGCTTGGGCATTGACTATCCGTAAATCCCAAGGATTGACATGAACAAGGTCAACCATTGACAATGGTAACAATGAAGGTCACTGATTAACCCTCACAACAATTCCACGTACTACAATGTTAGAAGGAATCTAAATTACACCATCGTTCTCCTTCTAACAGTATGCAAATATGAAAGACACTTCATATGTCTCACTTCGAAAAAAAGCAAGAGGCATACCTTCATTCTCTATCCCTTTTACACTTAAAATTACAATCCTCAATCCTTGCACTCCCTCTACCAAATGAAACTACCAATGTTGATTTCCAATATATTTAGAGTCAAACTTAATCACTACCTAGCCCTTTATTGTTTTACTCACATAAGTATACATTTTTGTATGACAAGTTAATGTACAAATCATTTTAATTGCCATCGATTACATTGGCTTCTATTTATTGCTTAGTAGTACTTGCAATAGAGTTTTTATTTCAATTTCATCTACTACTATCCCTACTACAAATTAGCTAGACTTCCTTTCAAACACATAAAATTATATTGTTTACGTACACATAAATTTTTCTCATTTTACAACATATTGAATTTCTTCTGGCGATTTCATTTCCCCAGCTTTGGGGGTATGCTAGTTATTTATCATTTTGTGCATAACCGACCAGAGGTGGTGCTAATCTTCTCACATCTAGTGACTCTGATGTCTTGGTAATTTCACAATAGCTAGGGCCCAGGGGTCCATGGAATGGACGGATGGGCGGGTGGTAGGGATGGTCAGCTGTGGCCGTCCACATCATGGTTCGACACCGTGTCCTATGACCATGCTTTTGTGATTTAATGGATTTGTCATCGCTACTTTATGTCTTATCCTATTTCCGTGAAAGGTCGAAGGTCGAATCCCAGAACTAACAACACAAAATCCTGTAGACCGACGGAATGGCTTCCTGCAATTAAAACCCAAGCTGGCTACCAATAATATGGAATAAATATGTGGGTCTGCTGCCATTAAAAGCCAATTTGGCTACTACTCATGTGGATGAACGACAATTCCACTCACCAATAGCCTAACACATTGCGGGCCCAGCGACGGGGACTTATTTCAAGAGATATGTATTGCACCATTCAAATCCGAATTTCTGTCCTCGCGAGTCGCCATGTGATATGGAATCTGGATAAAAAGACTGGTCGACGCCTCAGCTTTATCAGTAAATTCTGTGGCTACTTTATGTCAGCTTTATCATTGATTTCTGTCTTTTCACCATTGCTGCTTTATGTCAGCGTTATTATTGAATTCAGTCTTTTTATCCTCGCTGTCAATGGACTTTAAGCACTAAGCCACTGTATTTAATGCTTTACAGCTCAATGTTTAGCTTTCACCTTTATCATTCAAGTACAAAGTGATTTTTCAATTCAAACCTTGAAACCAGAATTTCAATAGATTTGCACTTTGAAATCTATGGATAATGGAAATGACCAAATCAACGGAAAGCACGTGTCTTCTGCATTGCTTTATATTGTGTGTAAGGCCAGTCAAACTGCTCTAGGTAAATTTTCAAATGTGCAGGCACATTATTGATTAGTTGGACGAACACAAATTTTCATTTATTACAGCTTTGGGAAACTTCCTCGTTACTTCAATTTTGAGATGGGTGTCTTAGGGAGCCGATACATCATGCACTTGCTCATGATTTAGCTGCTTGGCTGTTTGGGATGCGTGTGCAATATTGCTTTAGCGCAATTCGATTTAGCTGAGAGAGTAACGGGTTCCGTTAGTAATCCCGATATAGCAATAGCCTGCTTTGGAAATTTAGCCGTCTTTGTTACAAACTTGTTAAGAGGTCGACTTGACCTGGAGTTAGGTGCCAGGGATGTTCTGGCTACCATGCGAGTCCCCGGACTGGACAAACTGAACGCGATAAATGATGGGTTTGGTCTGACTACTTGTGAGAAAGACCGACTAGGAGAGGCTTCTGTTGTAATGCTATCATACGACACACCCATTACTTCTACGAAGCAATTCATGTTGTATTTCTCGGAGGCCTATAAGCTGCACTCCATTCTGCTCCAATGTTTTCCTTTAAAGTCTAATTCTGCTGAACTACTTCCCGGGCTCTGTAATTGCAAGACACACTATGGGCAAGAATGCAATTGCATTGTATTCTGGAATGTGGAAGAGATCGTAATGATGCTTGCTCATCGGATGCCTGGAACACTTAAACGACTCTCTGATTCCCTGTGTCTATTGCCATCTCCACGGTGCCTAAAAACTAGCTGCCATGGGTGCAACCAGGGCCAGTTGTATGTGGAAGAGTGTGAGGAATCTGAAAGGAAGATATTGACAGAGGGTGGTGACAAGGAGAAAGGAAATAAGGCAGTGTTTGATATATTTTATTATATTTCCGATGGAGCCATGAAACAACAACATTCTTGCATCTGCATTCCACTTTCTCCGCAAGGCTATGATCGGTGGACACAGCTGCTAATCAGATCTTTGGGAGCCACAGGCAGGGCCTCTGTAAGAGATCCCTCTTTCATAGCTCCAAGGTTAGCAGAAGTGCTACTCAACCTTGTATTAACTGGTTGGTTCGGAGTGGATGGCTTCTCCAGCGCTCTCGTCGCAAGAAGGGCGATAAGAGAGTATGTCGCCCAAGGATGTGGTAGGTGCTTTCCTAAGCACGAACAATGATTGCTGCATGTTGAGTTTTAGAGGTATTCTTTCGGGCATCAGAACCTTCTCGTTTATAATAGGGTTTGCTAACTTTATTTGTTCTATAACTTGGGTTGTGCAAGCTTCTTTTCAAGGACGCGCGGGGGAATGGTATCATACACATTCTGTGTCACCCTCTATTCTTAGAATTTTTATGATAATGGTAGCTATCGGTATGGCTATGGGCATGGACTATTTACATTTATATCTGAGAAGATCCAGTCATTCTGAAGAAGAACATCGTCCCAGAGTTCTGGTTTGGTGTGTGATAGTTTTAGAAGCGATGTTCATTTTATTGGGCAGCATAATAGCAATAATTTTAGGCATACAAGTTGTCGGGAGAAGGTTATACAGTGCTTTGCAAGTATTAGTTTGGATAAAGTGGGCGACCGGGAGTTATCTTTTAGGTGACAATCCACTTGAATACGAAAATGATCCCCGATATAACTATGACAATGGAATTCTAGTCTACTCTTCTGCATTTTGGTTAAATTTTACTTTGGCTGCAGTCCGAAGTAATTGGAAATACTCGCTGTCCATGCTAAATTAAGTCAAAGGGTTTTTTGTGCCTGTCAATTTAACTAAGTGTAAGGGTTAATTTATACTGCCAAATTAAGTTAAGTGTGTTTTGGTTCTAAGTTCGAAGTCTATTTTTATCGTATATCTTATTCATGTTTTATTTTTATTATATTATTTTACTGATATAATTTAGTTATTGATTATTTTTAATGTTTTCATTTGTGTATTTTATGTAATTTTTTTTCAATTTCATTAATTTTATTAAACTTGTTTTAATTTACTTTGAATTTCTTAAACATACACGAAATAAAAGTATGTATGTTTTTTTTTTTTTTTAATTTAGTTGGATTAATATTTTTATGCTTAATCATACTCATGATATTCATGTATTAAAATTTTTGTAGAAATAAAACTCTTAATTGTTATGAATATTTTTAGAAGGCACTTTCAAGATTTGGACAATGATTTAAAGTTGATTAATTGTTTTTGTCCATACTCAAAATTGTAGGACTTTTTGAGAGGCCATAGGTTCTATGGAATATTAAATGATAATAATGTCATCTTGGGAGGGAATTTAAATTTGACAAAGTTGCTATAGAAATTTGGGACCAATCTGCTAGATTGGATCTCTTGGCATTTTTTTTACACGGTTTTTTTGAAAAGCCGGATTAGTAGATGTAGAACTTGTGAATTTCATGCCAACTTGGAAAAGTGGGATACGATGAGGTGGCGAAGCGGTTGGATATGTTTTTCATTTATGAAGCTCTTACTGAATTAGTCCATGGTCTTGGACTGTGAACTCATCTATATCGGATCATATGCCAATGGTCCTTGAAATTATAGATGAATCAGAGAAAGTGCATTATCCTTTTAAGTTCAACCATGTTTGGTTAGAAGATCGAGATTTTATTGCTTTGGTAAAAGATAAGTGATCAAAGCTCACGTGACGTCAATGGATCTCCTTTAGTTTTGAAATCAAAAGCTTTAAATGTGTGGTTTTAAAGTGGGAAGAGAGAAAAAGAAATCAATGAAGGTAGATTTAATTATAATTGAATAGGAGTTGGATAGTTTTTATTAGACGAATGGGAATGGGAATGGAACTCTATCTTAACATTATAGAAAGTGGGTATATGAGACAGAGTCCCTAAAATTGGATATCTTGATGATTGAAGAGGAAACTTTTAGACAAAACAATAGAGTCATATGGTTGGTTAAAGGGAACCAAAATACTAAATTTTTCTATCAATTTGTTGAGTAGCGAAGGATTGTGAATTCTATTTGGGAACTTTATAGTGGTTCTAGTCAAAAGAAGTTGGAGGAAGAAGTTGCGACTCATTTTCAAAATGTATTAATGGATGTAGCAAACCTATCTATTATTAACCAAATGAAGGTCATTCAAAATTACCAAGGATTTTTTAGCAAGAAGAAAGTAGAAATGCTGCAAAATCTGTAAATTTAGTATAGATAAGAAAGGTTTTGGAAGGGTTTGCAAAAGCCAAAAGTCTTGGCTTGGATGGGTGGACTATGGAATTTTATTTAGAGTTTTTGGTATTTTGGGTGATGAATTACTAGAAATGGAGGAGTCAAGAGTAAATGGGTTTGTTTCAACAACTTTCAATGCAACTTTCATTGAACTTATACCAAAATATGAAAAGCCAGATTCTTTCAATGAATTTAGGCCCATCTCACTTTGTAATTTAGTGTATAAGCTCATGTCAAAGATAATTGCAAATAAATTGAAGCCAATGTTATCAAAATTTATATCAAAGCAACAATTTGGATTTTTCTGGATAATAAACAAATACTTGATGTAATAGGTGTTGCTAAGGAAAGCTACATAGCATCAAAATCAAGAAGTCAAAAGCTATGATATTGAAGTTAGATTTGATCAAGGCATGTGATAGAGTCTACTAGGAATTTCTTAGATTAGTATTATTATAGATAGGATTAAGCCTGGAGGCTACAAATTGGATCATGGGCTATGTGAAGTCAACAAACTTTGTAGTTTTAGTCAATGGTGGTCCTTCAAATTTCTTTAGAAGTTCGAGAGGGCTTCGACAAGGTTGTCCCCTGTCACCACTTTTATTTCTTTTAATAGTGGAAGGTTTGAGTAGACTTATAAATTAGCCACATGTGGAAAGTAAGTTGGAAGGTGTAAACATTTCTATCTACGGTTTTGAGAATAAATCATCTCTTATTTGTTGATGACATTGCTATGTTTGGGAGAGGTGCCGTGGGAGAATGGGAAGTCTATGAAGACATTCTATATCTCTTTATTAATGCTACAGGTATGGCTATAAGAGAAAGTAAATATATATTTTTGGAATCTGGAATTGAAGAGGATACATTAAATTAAAATAAATCTTTGTTTCCTTTTAATATCAACGCTATTGAAGAAGGTTTCAAGTATTTGTGATATTTGTTGAAACCCAACAATTATGATGTGGTTATTGAGGAAAGTGGAGAAAATAATAACTGGCATTGATGCAATAGATGCATGTCATTAGGAGGTAGGTTTATTTTGGTAAATTTTGTATATTGGATCTCCTTGGCAGAGATACCAAAATCAATACTAGACAAGATTAGAAGAAGAATTTTCAATTTTCTTTGGTCTCAAAACAAAGAAAGATATGGTGTTCATTTAATGCGATGGGAGATTTTAGCTAGATCAAAGAAATATGGAGGGTGAGGGATAAAAGATATATATCACTTTGGTAAGGCATTGGCTGCAAAAAGTCTTTGGATCTAGGCCTTTTCTCTAAAGGTTTCTGGAATGAGGTCATTAAGGAAAATACCTCATGCAAAGAAATATAGTGGATTGGATAAAAACAAGAAATAAGTCCACCAAAGGAGTTTCAAATAGATGGGGATGTTTATTTAGATCATTTAATATTATGGGGGATTTGCTGGAATTGAAACTTGGGAATGGAAACAACACCAAAGTGGGTGAAGATCCTATAATGGGAGCAACAAATTTATGCAAATTGTCAAATGATTTGGTACATGTGATTCATGATAAAAGGATTCAATGGCTTGTTCAAGTGAGTTTTAACAACCAAATAGGGATGCATGGATAGGTTTGGAAGAGTGCCTCAGATCTTGGTTTACAGGGACATTTAAAGGAGGAATGGCAACATTATTTGTTGGGATTAATCATTATGGCATTTAGCTGGAAGATATAGAGAATTTATTGGTTTGGTCGTGGGATAAAAAAATCTTGAAAGGTAAATGCAAAAGATGCTTATGATGAAAATATTTTTACTTTGTTTGATTCACTTCAAAAATGGTGGTATAATTCATTTTGGAAATGGCATATACCTTTGAAAATAAAGTTGTTTTGTTGGTTAATGATGGAGAATAGGATAATGACATGGGATAACTATATTAGAAGAGGGGGTATAGGGCCTATGATTTGTGTATTATGCAATTCAAATTTTGAAACTATAGAACATTTGATGATTCAGTGTCCATTTACTCAGATGATATGGAAGGCCATCACAAAAGATTTCAATATCTCTCATAGCTGGAATAGCATTTCTTTGGATTTATGTTTCAGGAAATGCAAAAAGGAGGTATATGCTTGGAAAGAACTTCCTTGCTTCGTATGTTGGGAAGTCTGAAAGCATAGGAAATTAGTGTTATTTGAATATATGCAAAAATCTGTGATAAAAATGATTTTCAAAGCATCTAGAAGTTATGGGGAGTTTCATGAGGAATCTTTGGATGGGGGGAATAGGATACTATCCCATCCTTTTATTGGTGATATTCTTGTTGGTTTTTTTTATGGAGCCTCACAGGTTGAAGGAATTAAATGTGGAGTAATTGTAGTGTTGAAAGTAAATGCTTCTCTTGTCTTTAAGCTTAAAATGAATTGTGGTAGAGGGATCAACACCAGAGGTGAATAACTAGCATTGTGAATTACTGGAGAAGGAAAGTGCAAAGGCTATTTTACTAATAATATAATATGTATATATAATTTCTTGGCGAAACTTTCATGAAATTATAGGATTTCACGAAATAATATGTATATATAATTTCTTGTGCTTCTCATAACCATCACAACATGTGTGTTCATTGCAAGATCACATGGATGCATAGTGCTAATAACTCTTCTCTATTGAAGACATAAAGGGGTTTGTCATTAAGCTTTGTTCATATCAAAAATTTCTAACCCCTTGCTCCTCACTTATTCATATGATCCTAGGGTAATTTAAATACCCATCCCTAGCTTCTTCCTTGGAACCCCTTTGGTCCTCACTTATCCATATGATCCCAGGGTTATTTAAATAACCATCCCTAGCTTCTTCCTTGGAACATTATCTATTTGAGATAGGCACTCACAAAATTAAAATTGAACATGGTGACGACATGTGCTTCTCATAACCATCACAACATGTGTGTTCGTTGCAAGATCACATGGATGCATAGTGCTATCAGGGGGATGTGAAGCTTATTGTCATCACTGTGAGGAATATATAGCTTCGACGTTAAGAAAATGAGAGAGCTAGAAGAGGGATTGGGATGTGAATAATGAAAAAAATTGAAGGTGATGAGAAGACAATTAATTTAGATGCAAGCATAGCTACAATGAGAAATTATGACTTGGTAGACCTGATTTATGCAAAAGGACCACATGATACATTACTTGTGTCCTTCCTTGAGTTTGATCTGCATGATGTATCTTCTTCCGTACTTATTCAAACTTGTCATGCATGATGTATCCTTGACACACTTATTCATACTAAATGCACTTCTAGATATAATCCAAAGTTGCATACATATTTGTCACCTTCATCATTTGTGCATGTTCTTCTGGTGTTCATGTTCTTCTTAATCTTGCACATACACTTACTTCAACGTGGATTCCATACACTACTTCTATAAGAATACTGTATCCACTTTGACTTTAGCTGATATCAATGACTCAGACTTAATTAGTTGACATCCTATTTGACATTAGTTGACAGTCAAACACTTGACATCATCTTTAGTTGACATTAATGACAACCAATGCTCAACAATCTCCCCCTTTGGTATTGAGGCCAACACCTTATGAAGCTGTACCTGATTTTCTTTGAGCTGTATGCTTCATATGTACTTGGTTGCAGTGCTCCCCCTATGTATGTTCTCCCCTTGAGTTCTTTTGGCTTCTATCTACTGTGCTCCCTTCTATCAATACTTTTGTTATCTCTGTGCAAACCATGATGCTTCCTTTTACATCTGTGTAGACCAAATGTTCAGTCATCTTCATGCTCTTTCATGTTTGTTGTAGCTTCATTCTCTTTAACATCTGCTAAGGGCTCATGTTGTTTCTACTACTATCTGTAATTCTCCCTCTTTCATGATGTTCTATTGACTTCAAGCGTCACTAGTGATCATATATGTCTCAGTTTCATGCATCTCTCCCTTCATTCTATCCTATTGACTTCATACATATTTTCATGCCTTGGCTTCTTCATGTTAGCTTTTGATGTGCATCATTTCATGCCTTAGCTTCATGCATTTATCCCCCTTTGACATCAATGGCAAAGAGGTGCCATAACTTTGCGCCATATGAGTTCTTGTTTGTTTTGCACTAACATTCATTACAACTGTATCAAGGGATAAGTCCCTCTATCCTCGTTGCTTTTGTACCGATGTACATTCATAATTATCTTTGATTGCCTTTCTGATAAAGATGTTACATTGCTCCTTTACCTTGATCTCTTGTTCTTGTCACACTACTTAATTGTTCCTTACGCAGTGATCCATGCTGTGATCCTTACTTGTCAATTGCACAATGTCGAAGTCAATCCTTTACTGATTTTGCATTACAGTTTATGCATCTGATTGCTTCACATGTTGCATTTACTGTGTTGTCACAAGGCCTTGTCACATTTAATGTTGTCGCATATTTTTCCAAGACAACTAAAGATATGGCACATTTTTCATTCATCGGCCAACTCGTCATAAAAGCAGACAGGACACTCAGTTTGTGTGGAAACAATGACGTGCCACTTTCATACTCGGACCTTTTGAGGCAACATTCTTCATTGTATGGTGCAATGAATTGAATCTCCACCTTTTTGTACCGTTTCCAAAAACTCATTAAGTCCAACATTTAGTTTTGGCGACTCCACCACCTTCTTCGACATTTGCGATATTGAATGCCCTAATCAACTAATTGCATGCGCACGAACATCCTTCAATGGATTCTATGAGATCTTTGCGAGAAATGTCTAGTTCATCACATCTTGCATCCTTGCATTTCCATATTGCATTGTTGTCTGACCCTTTGCTGCTTGATCCTACCTCTGGTTCTTTATTTTCCTTCAAATGGCCTCTTTTTATCATAGAGTAAACAGTTCCCTTGAGAATGTGCGTGTTTCCATTTAGCCTCAGCAGGCTAAGTTTTCACACTTGAGAATTGATATGGATTCCTGGCAGCAGCAAGTGCAGAATAACCAGATTCTTCACCAATATTCTCAGTCCTAGATAATCACAGACATTCTAAGCAATCGATCCTTCTGACTTGTCGGGTTGATAAGCTGGAGCGTCAACAGCAGTATATTCTGGATGAATTGTCTTGTCTTCGACCTCAACACGTTGAACTATCAGCATCTACCACTCTGCATCTTCTTCCTCCGCATCCTACTTCTGAATGCATTGCCCTTGTTATGGTGGATTTGGAGTTGCATCTTGCGAAACAACCAGAATCTAAACTCGACCTCAAACTGTGGCTGTAGAATGCTTTGGAGTTTTCTCAATTTTTCCTCTTCTATCATCCTTCTTGTATATGTCATTCTTGGCCTTGGAATGGAGTCTTAACTCATGCACTTTTTATAATCATGCCCAATTTTGAATATAAGAAATGATCTGTTTTGCATAGTCTCATATCTTTCATCAGTGTTTGAATTTGCATGTAAATTTTTTATGTTTGTATTTGTGCCATTGAACTCAATGTCATACTTCTATATTTTGTAATATATCATATGTAGGGAAAATGTGTAACCACTTAATGTATGCATGCACTATTCCCTTTCTACAAAGTAATCAACTTAGCATACAATTATGCGCGAACACGTTCTAACTTCAGAGATGTTCTAACCGCACATTCAGACTAACATCATGCATTCTTAGCTACACACCTAACTAGCATACCCTTGAATTCCTTAAGATGCATCATGTTGAACTCAAGGGTCTCCCATAGTCTTTATGGGATTAGCTAGAGAGGCAGTGATTGCTTGTTGCGCCTGGATTGTCTGCATATTCAACACACTTCTAAGGATATTGCTCCGGATATTTTCCACTGAAGTCTCTTTGAGTGTAATAGTATTTGCGGAACAAACCTTCATCCAGACAGTTTACTGCTCTTTGACAATACATATCTTGGTGTCCAAAACAGTCGCATGCATAACATCTCACAGTTTGACAGTATTTTTCAATATGGCCAAAACGATTGCATGTTGCGCACTTCACCCTATAACACATCTTTCATTAAATTTGGAATTATACAAGGGATCTAGAATTTAGAACTTCAACAAGATTGAGTTTTCAAAAAATGAAAAACCAAAAAATTACTTAATTCACTCATTTCAATCTATATATTCACCATTTTTTTTACAATATTATCATTATAAGCTATATAAAATCAAATTTATACAAAGTTGAAGCATATCATCCTAATATTAAACTTAGATTCCTTACATTATTTTATTATTATAATTTTTTAATTTGTAATAATATTTGAGTTGATCAAGGTTTACCTCATCTCATGAACAATAGATGTTGCAAGAAATTTCTTACCTATTAAGTTATCTAATGGCATTATTTGTATGTTGAAATTATTAACCATTTTATTTATAATTTGATAAAGCATATATTGTGCATGTGTTGAATTACCATATTAGTAAGAGATTGTCTCCATTTTAGAGTGACCTACAAAGTTATTTAATGATATAGCAGTCAATGTGTTTGTTACTGTAACAAATTTATGTATTGGCATAGTAACTTATTAATTCCCAATCTTGATAATGGGTGGCTAGAACATGGGGATTTTTTCTCAACTTCAAGAAACAACAAGAACTGGAAATGCCTCGGAATTGGCTGAAACCTCTAATACCATGAAAAATTATTAGCTCATATAGTCACTGTAATATTGAACCTGTGGATGAGGACACTACCCCTAATCATATTTAGAATATTGACTAGAAAAATAATTAGTAACATATACACAAGCAACAACATGGAAAACTAGTTCATACTCTATTTTATTTTCTTCCCTTTATATGTATTGTCGAGTACGGATCTAGAATTTAGAACTTCAATAAGATTGAGTTTTCAAAAAATGAAAAACCTAAAAATTACTTAATTCACTCATTTTAATCTATATATTCACCATTTTTTTTACAATATTATCATTATAAGCTATATAAAATCAAATTTATATTAATTTGAAGCATATCTTCCTATGCTTAAACTTAGATTCTTTACATTATTTTATTATTATAATTTGTAATTTGTATTAATATTTCTTACCTATTAATTTATCTAATGGCATTATTTGTATGTTGAAAGTATTAACCATTTTATTTATAATTTGATAAAGAATATATTGTGCATGTGTTGAATTACCATATTAGTAAGAGATTGCCGCCATTTTAAAGTGACCTAGAAAGCTATTTAATGACATAACAGTCACTATAACAAATTTATGTATTGGCATAATAACTTAGTAATTCTCAATCTTGATAATGGGTGGCTAGAACATGGGGGGTTTTGCTCAACTTCAAGAGACAGCGAGAACTGGAAATGTCTAGGAATTAGGTGAAACCTCTAAAGACGTATTAGCTCCTATAGTCATTGTAATATTGTACTTGTGGATGATGACACTACCCCTAATAATCTTTAGAATATTGACTAGAAAAATAATCAATAACATATCTACAAGCAACAACATGGAAAATTAGGTCATACTCTATTTTATTTTCTTCCCTTTATATGTATTGTCTATTGTATGCCTTAGGACATTTTTGTCAAGTATATAGCACAATAGGTACTTAGGCACTTCACTTTTTCCCTTCATTTTATGGGATTATTGTGAGCCCACAAGTTTCTACATGTTTTGGACATTGTTAACTATCAATTATTACTTTGGATTATGTTGATTGGTTAAGCCTAGATTCCTTTTTATAATATAAATATAATCATCTAACATTTAAAGAAATATTCATTATTCAATACTATATATTATGATATGTGGTTGGCACTATTTTAGAGCCAACAAGAGAAAATATTGTATTGGATAAAGTCTAAGTATACCAATTAAGGTAAAAAAAAATTATTAATTAGAATATAAATTTTATAGTACAATTGGTTTTTTTTCAAATACATGAAGAAAGAGGGAAAACCCATTCTAGTTATTGCAAGTGTCCAATATTTATTTTTGAAATGTTTGAGCATATTACATTAAAAAACATTAATTAGCTATTCCCATAATAAAGTTTTTATAGACAGTCTATAATATGTTGCTTGTAAGAGCTTTACTGGACTCCATTAACCAAGTTTGATGGATCGAGAACTGTGGTACATTTGAAATCAATGAATTAGAATAGAAACATTGAAGTACATTTTTGTTTCTTACAAATACAAAAGTGAAAACCCACTAAACTTATTAAAAGTGCATTTAACAATCAATTTTTTTTATAAGTATCTGTGTGTCATTTAACAATCAAAATCAAATTATTATGAATTTTTATTGGTAGTGCATTTAACAATCAAAATATTTTATAAGTATTTGTGTGTCATTTAACAATCAAAATCAAATTATTATGAACTTTTATTGGTGATTTTTATTGGAA
Organism: Larix kaempferi; assembly: GCA_027924585.1. Classification (NCBI taxonomy): domain Eukaryota; kingdom Viridiplantae; phylum Streptophyta; class Pinopsida; order Pinales; family Pinaceae; genus Larix; species Larix kaempferi. Next base: position 11,509,935 of record BSBM01000771.1, on the reverse strand, counting down.
ACATTTTACAGATGTCAAAAGAAAATATTTTATAAGTCTAGGCGTCTTTTTTAATGATCAAAATAAACAATTTTGTTATGAATTGGAATAGAAACAAAGTAGTACAGTTTAATTTATTTTATTATAATATATATTCATGAAGTGTTTGAATGTATTATATTGAAAAGAATACGAATTAGCTAGCCCAACATTATCGTTTTAATAGATCGTATCTAGAAGATGATGCTTTTAAATGTATTATTGAACTTGATTATCCAAGTTTGATGGAGTGAGAAGTTATGTCGATCTAGACAAAGCATTGGAATTTGTAATTTCCATGTTAGATATTGTTTGGTGTTTGAACTTATTACATTGAAAACAATGCTAATTAACTCCAAACATTTATCGTTTTAATAGATCGTATCTAGAAGATGATGCTTTTAAATGTATTATTGAACTTGATTATCCAAGTTTGATGGAGTGAGAAGTTATGTCGATCTAGACAAAGCATTGGAATTTGTAATTTCCATGTTAGATATTGTTTGGTGTTTGAACGTATTACATTGAAAACAATGCTAATTAACTCCAATATAGTTTTAATATGCCAAATTAACTCCAATATAGTTTTAATAGGCGAAAACTAGAAGATATTGATTTTAAGTGCATTATTGGACTTGATTATCCAAGTTATGGGAGAAGTTATGTTAATATAAACAAATCATTGAAAGTTTAATATTTCATGGTGTCATGTAATTTGCATGAAGTATCGTCACATGAATACATTGCAATTTAAACAAAATTTTCATATTTGTACCAAATAATATAAAACTCCTCAAATAAATTTGAAGAGAATATTCAATATACAAGAAAAATTGAAAAATGTTTCTTCATGTATTAATTGGTCCTCCAAAGAACAAAATTACATCCATGAATCATCTCCACCTAATCTCATGTTATTCATTCAAGTAGGTCAAGGACAGCTTGTACACCATGTTTATTTATCTTGGCCTTCTTGCAATGTTCTTTCTTAGCCATCCATGCCCAAACTATGGTATCAATTGGAATAGATCCAAGCTCTATGTCATCAGGATTTGGTACCCAATATTCTTCTAATACTTTTCCATTGTATTTCCCTGAACCGGGCTTCCACCAATCAAATTTAACATGAAGAGTATCACTTTCATCATCTTGAAATATATTTGAGGTGGCTTTTGCCATCCAAATCATCTCCCCTTCTTCCTCATTTCCTGATCTAACTAGCAACATCTTTCCTTTCTCAACATCATTAATAGGGTTGAATGTTGTCTTTGGCTTATTGCACTTGGGTCCAACATACACGGGTTCACCTGTCATAGTATCAAAATCCCCATCCATAATATTTGAGATTGCATGAAGCGCATTACGACCAACATCTGGAGTTTGCCTTGTCTTGGGCCAAAAATCCTCAGAAGATGAATCATGATCATTGTAATCTTCATATAAAGTATCAATAACTCTTTCCCAATACTCTACCTTATTTTTCCATTCTGGTGTAACAATTGGCAAATCCTCACCACCCATTGTGTCTTTCCACATTTTTATGTATGATGTTATTCCTTCTTTTAGTTCTTTTAAATAGATTTCATTCTCTTTGGGATGTAAGAAAGATGGCTTCCCTATGGGCAGTTTAGATCGACCTTCATCGTCTGTATTCCATAACTCAACTGGTTTTGACCACTCAACATCTCTTATGGATTCTTTATACCTTAATACCGGAACATCATTGAGTACAAGAAATTGGAAGTACTGAACATTAAGATGTCCAACTAGTGCATTTTTTCCTTCCTTGATGTATCCATTAAGGAACCTTTTGAAGTCATACACCTTATCAATCAGTTTAGGTGGAAACACTCTTTTTTCTTCAATTTTGCGATATGTATCCATCATCTCAGGTAGAGAATATATATCTTTACTTTTCAAGCTGGAAGACATTCTCCCATAGGTCCCGTCTATGTCTTCATGGGTGTGTCCCACGAGCAAGAACCCAACCTCAATAGTGATGAAGACACCAAGTGCAGTGAGAAGTGATAGAAACATGAAAAGATAACGATTTTTATTATCACTTGCTGCATTATCCAATTGTAACAATAAATGTGGAGGAAGAGGTTTAAAATCGATATCTTGATTTTCTAATCTTCCATGAGATAAAAATTCATCCTTGTACACTCTACATTTTGAGTAAATAGAGGTGTCAAGTAATGCATTTGAAAGTGGGTTTCTTGAACTTCCACTCTCATAAAGAAGATCACCATACATATCAAGATGTGGGTCTTCAAGGTCCCTAAAGCACTTAGCAAGTGATGTAATGGTAAATTGTGATCCCATATGTACAAATGGTAGGGAGAAATGACCAAAACCTCCTGTCTTATGCCCGTGTGTTAGCATACCTGTCAATGACAAACCCAAGTTTATTCCTACAATAGATTTTGATTTGACGCGTAGCCTTGGAATTGAAGTCTTTGTTTTGTCCATTTTATCGTGGATAATACTCAAATACTCCTTTGGAAACCTCTCTGACATGATTCTGTGGGCATAGTAGCAATGTCTTCCGCACATAACGATCTTGTTATGTTTGTTCAATCTAGCGCGTGCCGTTTCTTCCAACTCTTTTGTAGTTGCTGACTTCATTTGTGCTTTAAACACAATACATTCACCACATTTACTGAAGTTGGTTTTCTTTGAGAATGCCACGTCTCGAAAATGAGTGTTCCAAAGCTTGCTCATTGTTGGTTGTGATATTAATGGACATTTGATCTTTTCCAAACCCACATTGATCTCTTTTAACAAATAGCTTTGTGTGTAAGTCGAAGGCAACAATCTTAGAGGAGAAGAAGTTCCATCTACTTCGACTTGACATGTTTGGTTTGGCCAAAAATCTGAATTGTCCATTACAATTTTATGCAGTATTTCTATGGCCGCCACAGTTTGTGCACGTGCTTTACATGTATTGGTGTTACCATGAATGGATTCCATATGTCCTTGTTCAAAATTATGTTGGTAGCTATAGACAATGCTTTGAGGAATCTTATGTATCTTGTACCATGCTTTCTTACAAATAACATTACCATCAAATCTCATGTCCTTTACTTTTCTAATAATAGGAGGTAGGCCATGGCCATGGCTCATTGACATGATAGTGTTTGAAACAAGTGAATTCAATACAAATTCCCTGATACCATTTTTGTCTTTGCATTCCATATCCCTTCTAGCATTTGCAATGGCATTCCTATCCACATGTTGAAGACAATCTTGTTTACAACATTCATCTGCAGCCAAAAGTCGGACTTCTCTCTCTTTATCTATCTTGGTTTGACGTTTTGCAACTTTTTCTCTTGTCATAGCTCATTTAATCTTTTTATATGGCCTCGATGCATTAAGAACAGTGACATCTTGATCTTTTTGATTATAAAGATCCCCATCCCATTGGTATAAAGGACTTGTATCCTCTATAACATCTCATATCAGCATTTCCATGGGTGGCTCTTTGTACTTTGTCTTGACCCTTAACATCTCACCTATGTTGTCCACCAATTTATGTATTGGCCATCTAACCAATCCATGTATAGACTTATCCCCAATCTTGCATCTTTCACAATACCCATGTATCTCTTCCACAAAAACACCAAAGTTATCTTCACCAAGTGTTTCACCCACAACCATGTCATCCTCATGGACATTAACTATCATTCCTTTGGAAATGCACATAATTGTTCCTATGCATCCATGTGTAAGAGAAACCCTTGTACATGTGAATGCAGCCCTATCTTGTGGAATATTTATGGGTTGATCTTCACAATGAGGTTTCAAATCTATTTCTGGCCAAATCTCATAAGATTCTATTGCACCCCCTAGTGTTTCCTCAAATCCAGTTGGATGTGGTAAAGGAGCATAATTTTTTAACACCTTCTCAATTCTAACCACTATGCATCCTTTCTTTACAATCTTTCCATGAAACTTATTCCCAAGCTCTGTATTGAATATGGAGCCCTCACCCACCTTCACTCCATGTTGTAAAAGATCTACTTTGTCTCCAATAGAAAATGTTGAACAAACATTTGCACCTATACACCAAACATAACAAACTTAGTATTTTCTCAAAAAAACTATCAATAAACTATGAATAATTCTTAACACATGCTTTGGTATTTGATTTACCTATGGTGTGCCTCAAATCTGTAGTCCTCCATGGATGTGTGTCCCCTTCATCAACATATTCCACAATCAAATGTGGTTGAGTGACATCAACTATCAAAACCATAACATAACCTGCAACAACCCTTTCTCCACCATAATAAGTTCCAACTTCTGTAGATTCAACCTTTCCTAGCCCAATAACTTGACCATTAACCACGAGGTCAACATAGTCCCCTTTTGTGAAAATTATACTTGCAGCCCTATCTTGTGGAATATTTATGGGTTGATCTTCACAATGAGGCTTCAAATCTATTTCTGGCCAAATCTCATAAGATTCTATTGCACCCCCTAGTGTTTCCTCAAATCCAGTTGGATGTGGTAAGGAGCATCATTTTTTAACACCTTCTCAATTCTAACCACTATGCATCCTTTCTTTACAATCTTTCCATGAACCTTATTCCCAAGCTCTGTATTGAATATGGAGCCCTCACCCACCTTCACTCCATGTTGTAAAAGATCTACTTTGTCTCCAATAGAAGATGTTGAACAAACATTTGCACCTGTACACCAAACATAACAAACTTAGTATTTTCTCAAAAAAACATTCAATAAAATATGAATAATTCTTAACACATGCTTTGGTATTTGATTTACCTATGGTGTGCCTCAAATCTGTAGTCCTCCATGGATGTCTGTCCCCTTCATCAACACATTACACAATCAAATGTGGTTGAGTGACATCAACTATCAAAACCATAACATAACCTGCAACAACCCTTCCTCCACCATAATAAGTTCCAACTTCTGTAGATTCAACCTTTCCTAGCCCAATAAATTGACCATTAACCAGGAGGTCAACATAGTCCCCTTTTGTGAAAATTATACTTGCAGCCCTATCTTGTGGAATATTTATGGGTTGATCTTCACAATGAGGCTTCAAATCTATTTCTGGCCAAATCTCATAAGATTCTATTGCACCCCCTAGTGTTTCCTCAAATCCAGTTGGATGTGGTAAAGGAGCATCATTTTTTAACACCTTCTCAATTCTAACCACTATGCATCCTTTCTTTACAATCTTTCCATGAACCTTATTCCCAAGCTCTGTATTGAATATGGAGCCCTCACCCACCTTCACTCCATGTTGTAAAAGATCTACTTTGTCTCCAATAGAAGATGTTGAACAAACATTTGCACCTGTACACCAAACATAACAAACCTAGTATTTTCTCAAAAAAACATTCAATAAACTATGAATAATTCTTAACACATGCTTTGGTATTTGATTTACCTATGGTGTGCCTCAAATCTATAGTCCTCCATGGATGTGTGTCCACTTCATCAACATATTCCACAATCAAATGTGGTTGAGTGACATCAACTATCAAAACCATAACATAACCTGCAACAACCCTTCCTCCACCATAATAAGTTCCAACTTCTGTAGATTCAACCTTTCCTAGACCAATAAATTGACCATTAACCAGGAGGTCAACATAGTCCCCTTTTGTGAAAATTATACTTGCAGCCCTATCTTGTGGAATATTTATGGGTTGATCTTCACAATGAGGCTTCAAATCTATTTCTGGCCAAATCTCATAAGATTCTATTGCACCCCCTAGTGTTTCCTCAAATCCAGTTGGATGTGGTAAAGGAGCATCATTTTTTAACACCTTCTCAATTCTAACCACTATGCATCCTTTCTTTACAATCTTTCCATGAACCTTATTCCCAAGCTCTGTATTGAATATGGAGCCCTCACCCACCTTCACTCCATGTTGTAAAAGATCTACATTGTCTCCAATAGAAAATGTTGAACAAACATTTGCACCTGTACACCAAGCATAACAAACTTAGTATTTTCTCAAAAAAACATTCAATAAACTATGAATAATTCTTAACACATGATTTGGTATTTGATTTACCTATGGTGTGCCTCAAATCTGTAGTCCTCCATGGATGTGTGTCCCCTTCATCAACATATTCTACAATCAAATGTTGTTGAGTGACATCAATTATCAAAACCATAACATAACCTGCAACAACCCTTCCTCCACCACAATAAGTTCCAACTTCTGTAGATTCAACCTTTCCTAGCCCAATAACTTGACCATTAACTAGGAGGTCAACATAGTCCCCTTTTGTGAAAATTATACTTGTAGCCCTATCTTGTGGAATATTTATGGATTGATCTTCACAATGAGGCTTCAAATCTATTTATGGCCAAATCTCATAAGATTCTATTGCACCCCCTAGTGTTTCCTCAAATCCAGTTGGATGTGGTAAAGGAGCATCATTTTTTAACACCTTCTCAATTCTAACCACTATGCATCATTTCTTTACAATCTTTCCATGAACCTTATTCCCAAGCTCTGTATTGAATATGGAGCCCTCACCAACCTTCACTCCATGTTGTAAAAGATCTACTTTGTCTCCAATAAAAAATGTTGAACAAACATTTGCACCTGTACACCAAACATAACAAAACTTAGCATTTTCTCAAAAAAACATTCAATAAACTATGAATAATTCTTAACACATGCTTTGGTATTTGATTTACCTATGGTGTGCCTCAAATCTGTAGTCCTCCATGGATGTGTGTCCCCTTCATCAACATATTCCACAATCAAATGTGGTTGAGTGACATCAATTATCAAAACCATAGCATAACCTGCAACAACCCTTCCTCCACCATAATAAGTTCCAACTTCTATAGATTCAACCTTTCCTAGCCTAATAACTTGACCATTAACCAGGAGGTCAACATAGTCCCCTTTTGTGAAAATTATACTTGCAGCCCTATCTTGTGGAATATTTATGGGTTGATCTTCACAATGAGGCTTCAAATCTATTTCTGGCCAAATCTCATAATATTCTATTGCACCCCCTAGTGTTTCCTCAAATCCAGTTGGATGTGGTAAAGGAGCATCATTTTTTAACACCTTCTCAATTCTAACCACTATGCATCCTTTCTTTACAATCTTTCCATGAACCTTATTCCCAAGCTCTGTATTGAATATGGAGCCCTCACCCACCTTCACTCCATGTTGTAAAAGATCTACTTTGTCTCCAATAGAAAATGTTGAACAAACATTTGCACCTGTACACCAAACATAACAAACTTAGTATTTTCTCAAAAAAACATTCAATAAACTATGAATAATTCTTAACAATTGCTAGCTTTCTAATAGAAAAACTCTAGCCATGAAGGGAAGCTAGCAGTCGTTAGCTTTCCAATTGATAACACTGTCCATGGTGATTGGTGGTTTCTAGCTTATACCTTCAGCTTGCGCCATGTGCTCTATTTTGAAATAAACACATGGCACAAGATCAAGGAAAGCTAGCGACTGCTAGCTTTCCTCCTAGCATAAGCATTTCCTTCTAGGATAATAACACATAATTATGCTAGAAGGAAAGCTAGCAGTCGCTAGATTTCCAATAGAAAAATCTTGTCCATGGTGATTGGTGGTTGCTAGATTATACTTTGAGCTTGTGTCATGTGCTCTATTTTGAAATAAAAACATGGCAACAGATCAAAGAAAGCTGGCGACTGCTAGCTTTCCTTGTAGCATAAGAATTTCCTTCCATCATAAACACACATGCTTATGCAAGAAGGAAAGCTAACAGTCGCTAGCTTTCCAATACAAAAACCCTGTCCATGGCGATTGGTGGTTGTTAGCTTATAACTTGAGCTTGTGCCATGTACTCTATTTTTAACGAATGCTACCTTTCCTTCTAGCGAATGCATTTCCTTTTAGCATGACACACATGCTTATGTTAGAAGGAAAGCTAGCAGTCGCTAGCTTTCCAATAGAAAAACCCTGGGCATGGTGATTGGTGGTTGCTAGCTTATACTTTGAACTTGTATCATGTACTCTATTTTCAAATAAGCACATAGCACAAGATCAAGGAAATCTAGCGACTGCTAGCTTTCCTTCTAGCATAAGCATTTCCTTCTAGGATAATAACACATACTTATGCTAGAAAGAAAGCTAGCAATCGCTAGCTTTCCAATAGAAAAATCTTGTCCATGGTGATTGGTGGTTGCTAGCTTATACCTTTAGCTTGCGCCATGTGCTCTATTTTGAAATAAACACATGGCACAAGATCAAGGAAAGCTAGCGACTGCTAGCTTTGCTAGCTTATACCTTGAGCTTGTGCCATGTGCTCTATTTTGAAATAAACACATGACAATAGATCAAGGAAAGCTAGCAGTCGCTAGCTTTCCAATAGAAAAATAATAAGAATCTCTTTAAGTTCACATTTCGTAAAGATTCATAATAGCCTATCCCATAGAGACCATCATTTAACTTGCTAGATGAATAACTTTTGGACATGTCAACATGAGAGAATAAGTGTTTATAAATGACAAGCTTTAAAAACTCAGCGTCTTCTTCCACATTCACCTCATAATAAAACTTCCCATTACATAGTGTTAGCACTTAGATTTTATTCCGGTTGTAGAAGAATAACACCTAAGGTAACCTATTTCAAACCAAGCTTTAGGTGGAAAACTCAGCCATTTTTCCACCAGAGAGGGCTCTCTCACAATACATATACAAGGACTGAAAAATATAAAAGTTCTCTCAAATTTTCTCAAAAGGATTTTCTGGTTGAAAAGGAAAACAAGAAACGTTGGGCATGGAGTCAAAGTTTCAAATATACAATATACCAGTAAGAGATTTATACCAAACAGATTTCCACAGAGGCAAGATAGCAATCATAAAACAGTCAATTTGATTTTTTCAGGTGGTACAGAAAGAAATAATGACATTCCATCAACAACAGGCATCTAACTTAGGATGAATCCATTGTCAACTTTGGAGAAAATAGTGAATATTTAAATGATATAAAACGAGGCATAACCAGTATGAATCTCGAATTATTTCAGACATTCATTTAAATATAGAAGAAAAACATAATGGAAGATATAACAAACGAAGTGAACATGCACATATAAAGATTAAGAAAAAACGGACTGTAAAGCTGATCAACACATGAATCTCTGGTCTCAAAAGATGGGTATTTTCACTGTACTACTTTTATTTATCAAAAAATAGATCTCCAAACATACACTGTCTCTCAAAAAATTTCCAACCCCTTCAACAATGACTCTCTTTGTTCTTATACAAAATTTGGAAAAAGCTTGACATTACTGCTTCTTTTAACTAATAACTGAAAATATTTTAACTTAAAAGATAACTGTCTTTGAGCAATAGATCACTGTTTCCAAATAATATTACAAATTTAAAATAAAAGTATCCTTTTTGCCACTTGGAAAATTTTTTGAATATCATCTTTTCGCCACTTGGCAAGAGTTTTGAAAGCCTCTATGAATGGACAGAATATCTTGTCCTTCCATATTTTTCCAAATAAGTCCACTGGTCGGCTGCGGGTAAGTCATAGTTGGTCATTTCCTTCACCAAGACTCGCATTTCAACATGACCTGCATAAGAAACAGGAAGAAGGTTTCCACAGGTTGAGATTAGCATATTTAAAATTTCAAAATCCTCTGATATTTTCTCCATTAAAATTTTCCCTGTAAGCATATGATTCAGCTGGTGGAACTTTCTATGATCCATCCTTATATCAAACAGCAATCTCTTATAATCATTCGGAGGAATCAATTCATTTTTTTCATTCCAAAAAGCAGGGAACCCTTTGTTTACTAATTTTTCAAATTGCTTTTTGAACTTTACTACTTCTTCCCGTATTTCTCCAGCTTTAGCTTCAACATTCTCAACATGCGAGTATTTCCCCAAGATCCTTCTGGCCCATGTGATGACTGAAATTCTGTTCGTTATATTCATGGCTATCAGGTCTGCTTCAGTTAGACTGTTTAAAAATGTTATTGCTTTCTGGGCTACGTCTTTTGGCTTTTTACTTAAGCTTTCCCTGACGGCTCTACAACTTTCGAAGGCATCTTTGACCACCTTTTCTTTGACTCTTATGTAATCCAGATATGATCTTAGTTTCTCAACTTCTTTTATAATTTGGTCCCACACCAGGTGTTTACAACCTTGTATAGCAGCTTGCCCTGTCACATGAGCTGCTAATCCTTTATTATTATTACTTAATTCCTGATTCTTTGTTTGCAAGGTTTTATTTCTTTATTTTTTATTTCATTCTCTTCTGTCAGCTTCTGTATTTCAACCTTCAATTCTTTGATTTCATTTTCCCTTAAGCTTACCTGGGACATAGCCTGTAAAATATCATCTAGTCCCGTTTTATCTTCCTATGTGTCTATTTGTACTTGTTGCTGACCACTTCCTGCTAATCTTTTCCTCGCTTCTGCCAACTGTTCTTCTAAAATGATTTTCTCTTTTTCCCACCGATCTTTTTCATTAGAAAGCTTTAACATTTTAGCAGTAACATCATTGAATTCATTAGATAATTCTTCTTTTTCTTTTTCCAATATTGTCAATTCTGCTCCTTGGATGAGTACAGTGTCTGGAATTTTTAATTTTCGTCTCAATGTCTCGATCGTATCGTCTTTCTCTTTGAGCAGTTTGGTTGCTGCATCTCCTTCTTTATTTATCAAATCTACTTGCAATTTTTTAATCTGTTGCTGTCGAGACTTATTCTCTGCCTTCTCCTGTCTCAATTGATTATTCAATTTATCCACTGAACTTTTCAACTTGTCTTCTCTTAATATGGCTCCCAAATAGTCTGAATATATGACTTATCCAGTTTGTCTATGCAATAAAATTTTATCCGGGGCATTTATTTTAGACAAATCTATATTCATTTCTGAAATCTTATTTTTTGTGACAACTGAAAATTTCAAGGAATTTTCCTTGATATTTCTACTAGTAAATAAGCTTACCTCAAAATTAGATATACTTCTAACCTTCGGAAACAATTGACTGGTTTGTTTCGCGGACTCCTGTTTATTTCGACTGTGCTCATCAAACACATCCATGATATTCTGGGGTCTATTTACATCACCCTCTATAGGGGTTTCTTCAATGTTGTACTCTTTAACTGTAACCTCTGGTATTTCTTTTTTAGCTGTTTTAGCCTCTTCTGAAATTGTTGTTAACTCTTGTGGTTCATTCATTTTCAATCTTTTTCCTCTTTCTGTTTCTTCATCTTCAATGATCATTATGTCCTGTATGGGTCTTTTAGATCCAACCAATGCACTATCTATTTCGCTTTTTGTCCCTGTTGTTGTGTCAATCAATGCCATTTCTTTGTCGGATGCATCCGGAATGATTTCTTCTTTATATTCTAGCCAATTGGCTCTGTCCGACATTCCTTCAACAATCTGATGGTTCAGGGCCTTGATACGATGATCCGTTCTTCGTTTTGATATGATGTTTAACGGGTCATACTCCATAACCATATCTAACTCAAAATTCATATCCTTCAACAACTTCTCTATATACACTACAGCATTCTTATTCTTTATTGTGAACGGACCAAATGTGAATGGGTATTTAATGTCTGTAGCTTGTCTGTGAACCAAAAAATTGTTATCTTCCACAATCAACTTTTGTCTTAAGAATTCCAAGGCAAAAACCCTTAAAGTAAGAAAAGCTGGTAACACATAGGGGTTATGTCTGAACCCATATAATCTGATTACTATACTGTCTTTCGACAAAAACCAATCTCCTGTTGCGTATTCTGTACTCAATTGCATGGATGCCTGGATTTTCGGTAGTACTCTAGGCAGATTTTTTCCAAAAATCATTCTATAAATCTCTGAAAGCATGTAATTGATGTAATTGAACATGTTATTTTCTAGTAAAGTCGTGAAAATGATTTCTGGGAACTGCAACTCGTCTTGACTGGCTGTCATAATCATTTTCATCAAAAAGGCCTGAAACTTGAAATGTCTGAGAGTGGGAAAATTGACCATCTGGTCATGAATCTTTTCTGTTAAAAATGCTTCAAAATTAAGTCTAGGGATTTGATTTTCACCAATCCCTGACTGGACTGTACTCATTTTGTACAATAAACTCAATTGAAACTCGGTTACATACAAATCCGTATCCAAACCTAGAACTACGGCCATTAATGTCAAAACTAACTGGGTATTTTCATTAAAAAGATTGATGTCTATAGGGTATGGGACCTCCGAAATGCTGGTCTCTGGCTTGAGACACGATGACAAAAACATTTCCCTATCATTTTGAGAAACATGATGATAATTTTCAATAATGGAGACTTCAGAGAAAACCTCAGGGTCAAGGGTTTGGGAACAATCTACTTCTAGGGATTTAATTAACTCTGTTGGCTTTATTTCACAAATGACTCGGGTTTTTTGGCTGTTTAGAACGACTTTCTCTTCCCGGGAGTAATTTTTGACACACCATGATACGAATTCTGGGAAAGAAGGGATTTGGTCGGGGCAAAAGGCTATCAAAGACGACTGGTGAACTCTGTGGGGGTCTATCCCTTCCTTTAACAATTCACACAACCTAATTTTTATATCAGATATTGGAAACCTAATTAGGGTATCGTAGATGTCTTCGTCTCTATCCTCTAGGGCTTCTTTTGATTTAAAAATGTCTATATCGTGCACAGTCTCCATTTAAACGTTTCTTTAAACAAAATTCTGTTTAAAAACGTAGGACAGGTAACCCGACCCTACCTGTATGTAGCTGCCTTTCACCTTCTGTCGCAATCACAGACCTCCACCAGTCTTCAGAGCTCTTCGGGATAGTGACACATGCAGAATGTCGTTATGTGGAGCCCCTTTTGTTTTATATAAGACTTTTGAATTAACTTCCCTGCACCTTTATGAATGCGGTTCATATCTGACCATTGATCTCGAGACTTTGTTTTGGACCGTTAGATCTCTCCTCCCTTTATTCCATCTGGTGGTATCCGCGATCAAAAAGCTGTTTTCTTTTTCGGTTTATTCTCTGCGCGGATCAGCCACCTGCTGACACCTGTTCGAGTGGTTTATTCTCCGCGACCGCTCTTCCTCATATCCGATGTGCACCTTCCTAGATGCGGATGAAACAATGGCCGTTGATTTGATTAAGGTTTATGTCGGCCCTCCGATTGCTACAAAGTATACGCCATGTGATACGACCCCACCACGCTTGCTCTATCTGCCACATATCAGGTCCCACCGTGCCACATGTACTGACCCCACCGTGCTTCCATATTTGGTGGTTCCGCCCGGCGCTATGGTGGTTTCCTTTACCGCTATATTACATATGCGGAAGGATGAGGTTTGGACACGTGTCCCGGCGGTATTGAGTCCGCTACCGCCCACATCTATTTTCCACTGATCACTTTGGCGATGTGGAAAGCAATATCGGCCGTTGATCGGGATTTTTGACATCTCCGCCACCGAAACTTGATCGGGGTTTAATCTTTTCACAAATTTGCTTTCGGACTTTGCATAAGTGGGTTTTTTGCTCTTGTTTTTGAATTGTCAACCTTTTCTTCAACCTCCTTTGTGATAATTTCTTCCTTTTTTGGACATTTTAGCAAACTTTTTGGATTTAGTCATTCTCAAACCTTAGTGTCAACACATAGAATGCCAATCTTTTCTCTTGTTACATGAGAATTATGTCCAAACACAATGTATAGTTCAATGCACTTTGTGTCAGTGATTATTTTAGCACCCATCTGCATTTCATAGTTCAATACATCTTCCATCCTCTCAAATTCCTAGTGTATTTTCTCTATATCTAAAAAAATTGGATTTCTCTTTTATGATGGTCTACCTCTATACCAAGCCGGTAGATGTTGCAAGTTTGTTGAATTGTAGCAACAAGGGAATGCAAACTATAATTAATCTATACCTTAGTCTAATTAATTTTTGTCCAATAATTATGCTTTGATCATTACACCTCTCAACTTTTGTACCTATTTTTGGCATTTCAAACTCCAAGCATTACAATCTCCAACTAAGTATGACATGTCAGTTTCCTCGGTATGCACTTGTAACATTGTCGTAAATGTTATCAGGACTTCAAACCTCATTACTTGTTCAAGGTAGTGGGTTGGTGAATTAAAATTGGCATCTTGCCTCTCCCTGTTCATTCTTCCGTTGTGGAAACCCATCCCCTGCATTTGCTTCTCAACCAGACATCTCACCCTTCTGCAGCGAGACCCCTGCATCTGCTGCTCGAGCAGGTTCTATTCTACTCCATGTTCTGTTCTACTTTTGTTTTATAGTTGCATAGCATTTCCAATGCAAGGCAAACAGCTACAAGTTACACACCAAATTGGCGATCAATCCTAAATCTCTCTATAAACTTAATAGGTAGGACTAAACTATTATGACCCGACACTAAACTTTTCCATCTAGGTCGATTGATACATAATGTAACATCCGGAGGGATCTAATGGTCAGTGAACCATAGATTTTAAATGGCTAATGTTCCATATATTTTAAACGGTTAATGTCGCATAGGTTTTATATGGGGTTTCCATGAGAGGAAATAAAAATATTCTACTCTAAATGCCATCTTTTTGCAACTTATAATGTGTTAAACCATATCTTTATGGTTAATGCCTCATAGATTTAAAATCATATCTCAATAGATATCAGTGATTTTACTATCCCCAGTCAAGTTAAGCATCAAATCAATTGGATATATAAAATTATATACATCAAAACCTTCAACTTAAGAAATGTGATTTTCTTTACAATCTTTCATTAAATGGATATTTCCTACCAATTTCATTGAATTTAGGATAGTTTTGGAATGCCCTAAAATAAAGTGGAGAGGGTTTTATGGGGAAAGGAAATTATTAAAAGAAATTTGAAAACCTAAAATGCAAGATAAGCACCAATTCTCATATTTCATAATATTAAGAATCACTTTCAAGTGAGGATAGATGGAAGTGGATGCATTGTGGAAGTTATCTTAATGTAGACAAGTAAGCAATGTGCTAGATCCTCTAATGAATGATCTTATGAAGTGGAAGAACCATATAAACTGAAAAAGGCCATCAATAACACTAATCACTAGACTTTGTAATATTTGTAGGTTCATATTGACCTTCAACAATTAAGACACTAGAAATGGATGGGATGTTTGCAAAACTTTATCTCATAATCATTTATAAAAATGGAAATATAACACATAGGAAGACATCCTATTGATTCTATGTGCATTGAAGATCATATCTTTAGCTAATTTGGTGCACATGGATCCTTTCACTCATGATTCATACAAAGAGGAAAGAACATAAGATTACAATTTCATGAAGATATTTCATGGATACAAGGCCAAAGTCATGAAGAATCAATTAAAGTGATAGCAAGATTTAGTATCATCTCCAAGATGCATTTCTCAACAAGATATATAAGTGTTATACACCTATAAAGGTGAGAGAGAAAAAATAATAATAGAGGCCCATAACTCTGATGTTGGAGGCCATTTTGGTTTTGAGAAAACAAATAATAACTTGTAGATATGTGTCTTGTGCCAAATTCAGGAAGATGTAGATTGGTTCATTAGAGGATGCATACGCCATTGCACTAGTAAGACCAACAATGGGAAGGAAGGTTTATATCAACATATACATATAAGTACTAGACCATGGGAGAACAATGCATTTTGTGGGAGGTTTTTCAAGAAGCATGTTATGGATTTTGTAAATAAAATAGCTTAATAAAATAGTGTATAAACCAGTGTATACCAAATATGAGAGTGAAACATAAATCCTAAAGTTATAATAGAGATGAATTAAATAATAAATCCTTATATTTATTCTCCATTATTTCTGGATTCATTGTGTTAAGGAGGGGTTTATCAATGTTTCATACCTACGATACGCAATCCATATTCTTACCTATCATGAAGATGGACTACATATCATAGGTCCGAAACGTCGATACACCCCTCCTTAACACAATGAATCCGAAAATCATGGAGAATAAACTAGCACACTGTGAAATCCTGAGAGAGAAAAATCATTATATTCATTAAGAGAATCCTTAATTATAATGATTGTAACTACATCTCTCTATATAATATTCCCTATCTCTCCATATAATATCCCCAATTGTACTTGTGGGTCCCCTATTAGGGTTATCCCTATTAAATATTCATGTAACCACATTACCTATATATTCAACCCCATATATACATCCCATGGAGTTATAACATATCACCCCATAAAAAGGATTCGTCATCAAATGTTTGTAGCTAAGGCTTTTATATGTGATGAAACCTGATAATAGTAATGGTTATTTATATTTGTTCTCTCTTGCTACTACTATTGATTATCCATCCATCTATATTTAATTTTTTTTTGTCAATTCTTCATGCCTTCCTTTCCTTTGATTGCATGTGCATTATTATAGCTTCTCCAATTTGTTATAGTTTTTGTTCTTTGATAACATCACATTAAATAATGGTCCCTTTTTGCCTCATTATATGAACCATTGATTATTTCATCTTCATCCTTTGTAATGTTGACACTTATTGTAATTTTTCCGATATTTCATTGTAAAGAGGTATCAATATGGTTCCACCATTAATGGTGCTTCGTAAATTTTGATGCCCTTATCACCCCCTCTCCTTTTTGGTACAATGACATGCTCCAACTATTATAATTATTGACCTTCAATTGCTTCTACTTTTGAGATAATAAGATCATATTTTTCCTTCATATTCTGAAGATGATGTTCAAATTCAACAATTATTTTATGGTGACCTTCTTATACCTTCTCATCCTTCTCCTTTTGTACTAAATGGTTGATGTTATCCATCATTCTATCCTTCTTCGATTATAAATTGAACTTTTAATTTGACATATATTCAAAATTTAGGGTTTCTTCAACCTTCTTGCCAACATAATATTCAAGTGTTTAGGTAGTTTATTCATCTATAATCTTTCAAAATACTAACTAATGACATAGACCATATCCTTAGTCATATTATATGATTCCTAAGAGTGATCTCCCCGCAAAGTGATATTCTTAGCACATACTATAGCAATGTAAGATAATCGAAGAGTTTATGGAAGCATGGGTATAGGCGAAAATAAGGGACTTCCTATATACCCAAAGGTACATGGAAGATTAAATCTCTAAGCATATTTTATGTAATGTGGTACTAATTGCTAGATACCAACATAGGTTCACTAGGGAGCCCAACCAAGTGACTCAAATTTCCTACATGTATGTTTCCTAGTACTGTTTTTTTCCTAGTAAATAGCATATATAAAGATGCTTGAACATGTTTCTAGCTTTAAAAAGATATGTAAAAATTGGACATGTGCTAGCATTGGAAATGTAACAACCCAAAAAAAAGGAATGCAGAAATTTTAAAACTTTTATTTCCTTTTCTTCAACAGGAGTTTGGCATAGGAGACAAGGGTGACAACTAAACCCTTAAAGTACATATGGACTCTAAGATTCAACAAGAAAATGTGAGAGGCAGGCGTCGAGCAGAAAAGAGTTGTCACATAAATGAGCGATCGCTCAAGGGAGTTAACCAAACTGTTTTTCTCCACCAGGGTCAACCTTCAAATATTATGAAGATTCTACCACAAGATCTACGATCGAGAACCGAGGGGGTATTAATTCCCAACTATATCGCACCATCACCATAATAGACTGATTGTTTTCTGCCCAAAACACATCACTCAACTGCTGCATCACAACCCAAAAATAATGGGCGGATCTCACAAGGAAGAACATGAAAACGCCGAGTTGACCAGTAGGGAAACATTCCAAAAAGTTATTGAGTGTTCTTGTCTTTCACTTAACAGTAAGTTCACGAAATTTAACAGTTATTTGCAGACCATGACCATCTGCACATCGCATGCACTCCACAAACATATTACACAGGCCTTAATACCACAATTCACTTGGTACTTAACACACAATCACTTCAAATATATAAAATAATCGACTTAACCCTCCAACCTTTAAATCGAGGTCCCTGACACATTTCACAATCTTTTGATAGATCGGTCTAGGGCTCGCTTCCTGCATTTCACATACTTAGTTTCTTGAATATACAGACAGGGAGGCGAACGAAAGGATTGAACACAGATAACAATTCTTGATTGTAACCATATCCGAGAGCATTAACATGATCATACACAAAGAATTACACTGAATAATAAAATTTGAATGAATTCATATGCTAGCTAGAGTTAATATATAAGGGAAAGCAGGATGGCAAAGTGCGCAGGTATTTCCCATGAGATGTTGCAGTTGTTTCTATGAACATTCCACGCACTAAACCCGACTAGACCAGAAATTGGATAGTATTTGGTTTAGGGACTGAAATTTTGTTAAGAAAATGCCAGAGAATTTGATGAGACAAGAATGCCTTGTAGCACTAGGAGATAGGATGACATGGCAGAGAGATGTACCTGGAACTAATGTGGTGCTGTCAGGATGATTCATGGAGATGGATGAAACACCGAATGAAATGCTACTGGCCACCCACGCTCGTGAAGGTTATTTCGGCCTGCCAACTCCTGTAAAAAATTCATTACACATATCTTGAGAGCTGGAGATACCAACAGAAGCAATTTATGGAAATAACAACAAATAATGCATACACTGAGGCTATTTAGTTTATATACCAGTTGGTGCAAGGAGGAAATGTGCCCTAAGCAGGCATAGACTGGATCTCGTAGTTGAGCATGTGCCTTGTAGGATGTGTGACAACTGTTTGGCAGCGCTAGATTATGAGAATATATAGCAAATATTTCCAAACAATGCTCGCCCCAAAAATCTTATGAACTGTTGCAAAATGCTCGCCGCCTTCATCATAGCCTTAGTATGGAGAGAACAACATCCTTTCACCCATTTCCTTCTAAGAAACTTGCAAGCCCTGAAGGCGCTCCTCCAATGCACAAGATTTGAACTACCGAGTCCCGACGGTGAGTTTTCTGAGGTATCCTTGATGGATCTTCTGCCATGGCGAAGAATGGAGAAAATTGGTGAGGAACCGTCCTTTGGTAACTTTCGTGGAGCGCGGGCATTTGAGATTTGAAATTCAAATTCGCTTTTTTGAACACCGTGTCTGAACATTGAAGGGACATGATATATATATATTATGCATTATATGCATGGACTTGGTATATGACATACATTAGATTCTTAATAAATTTGTGGTCAAAATAGGTTATTTTGATATAAGATTATTTTATTTTTTATATATTTATTTCTTCTTCAAATATAGGATCAAAATAAGATTGAGTTACAAATTTTTTAATTGAACTAGCTCAGACTTTAGAGTACTAACAATATATTAAATGAACTAAATCTGTGAAGTTGGTTATTATTACAGCAAACTAAAGAGTTGATGGGCATAATTCTATGAAATCATATTTATGCAGACTAAGTACAATGCTTCGAAAGATATAAGTTGAAAATAGAAAAGCACTACAAACATAAAAGTTGAAACAATTTTAGAGGGCATACAAAACCAAATTATAATAAGGGAATTTCTCTACTCATTTTCATTACTCAAACATAACAATATATATACACATGTACAACATTTGCCTTACCACTATGTTTGAGGTCCATGGTAGACTCTCTCAATTGCCATGTCTCAAGACCATCTAGCTAACCCCTCTCAAATGACAACCATTTTTTTATTATTCATGTTTACTCATGGTGCAGCTTCCCCTACGCTTCATCCATCTTCAACTACTCTTTAACTTCCATATGACTACTTGAGCACATCTTTGTCGCTTCAACTTCCACATTGATATTTCATCTTCCCTTAGTGCACTTCATATGTCATGCACAGTTACCCCATGCTCATCATGTGCACTCATTGTCATGCACATGTTTGCTCACATGCACTTGACTCATAGTTGGAATAACTAACTTGCATCCTCCTTGGATGCACATTCCACTTGAGCACACCCCTCAAAGTATCGCATGTTTTTTTTTTGTTAATCCATGCATGATCGACATTATGTTATTTTCTCTTGCCATACCACATTATATCTTCTATGTTTTCTTTTGTATCAAACTTGCTTGTGTAACACTAGCATGTACCAAGTACTGGTACATGCTAAGTACTGTACTTCCTTGAAGCCTGTACCAAGTCGCTTAAGTAGTCCTAGTCCCCTTGTTGTTACAACTATGTTTGAAATTCATGCAGGCAAGCATTCTTTGACATTGGTGTTCGTGGAAACAAAAAAGGGATCTGATTCATTGGAATACTGGTTGTGTTCCAATAGGTTTCCACTGTTCCAGCAACCAGTATTCATGGAGACAGAAGCCAAAGGAGCGTGAGAAAATGACTTCAAGCATCGAGCTATTGACTCATCAACCGTGCGAGCTCCATCGACCATTCAACCAATGTTACATAACGATGTGCGGGCTCCATCGACCATTCAACCAATGTTACATAACAATGTGCGGGCTCCATCGACCATTCAACCAAAAGTTGTTTGATAGTGCACAGAGTCACATTGTATCGTTTTGTGCGGGCTCACAGTTATGATTGGAGACTAGTCCTTGGAGGGTGCACAAAATGGTACGTTGTGCAACCCCTCCGCAATGCCAAGAGTCGAGACCATGATCTGTGCACAAAACTAAACTCGTTGTCCCATGTGCAAGCTCGACTCTACATGCGACGATACACATTTGATGGTTGCACCATGGTATTGCGGGCTCATCATATACACATTGGCCAGTGCAAAGGCGATTTGTGCGAGCTCACCATCATAATATGTGACTGGTCTTAAGAGGGTGCACAAACTTTGCTTCGTACTTTGTGCAAGCTCTCGTCACATGATGTTGCAAATAAGATTGGACGCACAAAACGTATGATATAACCCATGTAACATTTCATCGTTTTTCACTGCTTTTCATATGCCATTTCCGATATGTTACATGGGTGTATAAAGCTATTTTTCCAAAATTATTTTTCCAAGGACGCTTCTTCGAAAAAACTAAGTCTTTTCTTATTTTTCTTTTAGGTTCACTCTTTGGATGGTTTAGGGGTGAAACAAACTAAGGGTTTTCATCAAGTGGAATTTAAGCTTATGGAATCAGGGATAGTTTTCTCACTCATATTTTGTCAAACTTTTCAAGGATGAATTGCTTGTACAGAAAGAATAGGCAGTAAGGGTAGGGGGGGTTTACTATATCCAAGTGTATGGCATGATAATAAAAAAACCTGTAAAGGAGAAATATTAGACATGGTATGATAAAACATACCTTATAAGGACTCCGTCCAAATTGTAGTTGTATAGACATCATTAAAGAGTAACAACACTTGGATCAGTGGCCTTTAGCTCAAAATTTCAGGTGGGGCCCCACATCACATAACTTGGGGAGTTGTTGAGGGATCAATAGATTATTACATACACCAAAGGAGAAGCTCGAACTAGGCATAAAATTACTTGTGGAAGGTATTCCAAGACTAGGAAAACGTAGGGTTGGAATGTGTTTGCTAATAGATGGAATTATGAATGAAGAGACATTGGGAACATGTGGCATATGGGTGGAAGAAATGATTTTGATAACTAAATATACATAAGAAGCATTCATGTTTCCTCAAAAGACACTAAGTGTAGTGGAAGTACATCCCATGCTTGTTAGATTAACCATAATTTGGTTCTAGACATATTATGTTGTACATTTTGAACAAATTTAAAGGGATATATGGGAAAAGGTACATCTAGTTGTATCAAGACATGATTGTCGGGTTGGGTCAAGGGAGGATTATAATGGGTCAGTGTCTAAATGTCAATAACTTCAATTTTAGGTGTCCCTAAATATTCGGTTAAGTTTGTATTTGTATCAGGTGGATACACAGTATGATTAGGTGGATCATGTATGATGATATGTATCAGGTAGATACTTGGTATGCATCAGGTAGATGCATTGTATGAATTGTGAAGTATGTTGAACTTGTGATATTCATTGACATTGATTGGTATATTGAATTACGCCTTTTATATTACTTATTTGTCTTTATTATCCATTGTTGACTCCATGCAAGGCACTAATATTATCCATAATGATTGTAGAATGGTATTTCCAGGTGTGTTGGTGCTTAGAGGGGTTATTCCTCCATTAGGGACTCTCCCATGGGTTTAGGACTTAACCAAAGAAGATGAGGAGTTAGGTTATGGTGACATTGGACCTATGTCCTCCCCACTTACTGTAACTAGCCCCTTGGTCCACACATCCTAGGTGTTCTAGGGATGATAGTTTGTATAATAACAGGGAGGAGGAGAGGGGTTAAAGAGAGAGAGGGAGAGAGTGTGGGAGTTAGAAAGGAAGGGGGTTAAAGATAATCGGAGAGAGAGATGGGGTTAGAGAGAGAGTGGGGGGGTGGGGTAGAGAGGTGGTTTGTTATGGAAAAGGGGATAGAAAGGGGGATGAGAGGGAGGGAGGTAGCATGGGAGGTATAGATTAGCAAAGGGATAGATCTAATGAGTATGGTGGGAAGTATGGAGGAGGGGATTTTTGGAGGGATATATTGAGAAATGGTGGGAGGGAGAGAGAGGGGTAGGGTGTGAGAGATAGATAAGGAGAGATGTAGAATGGATATATTAGGAAATAGTGTGAGGGAGAGAGAGGGTTAGGGTTTTAGAGATAGATAGTACTTAAAACCAGAGTTTATTATTATGAGGACCCATCCTCCAACATAGTTAAGAGGGTTTTAGGAATAGTAGATTTCAATTATCCAAGACATGTTCCCCTACATACAAGGAAATCATCCAAATGGGTATATTTACCCAATAGCTCCATTGGCCTAGTCATGATGGAGACATTCATCAAAACATTCTTACCATGCGAGCATTAACGAATTCGAGATAAAATTCTTGCAAAATTACTACCCATTTCGTATAGTTTCCCCTGATTATACGACGGGACGAAATGTGTTGCATGGGGTTCATTTTAGACACTATTTTTGTTTTTCATGGAAATATATAATGCCCAAGTATTTAATTAGCATGAACCACTGCTAAGGCAAACTCCTCTACCTAGGAATACCTAAATTCAAGGACAACAAGGCCCTTACCAAGATATTATATGACATATTCCCGATATGAATCATCTTCTTGTACTAATACCATCCCTAAACTAGATTCGGTAGCTTCCAAATATAGCATAAATATATACTATAGTTCAGAGGACTAAGTATCAGGGTTGACATCAAGATTTTCTTCAATGCATCGAGTGAGTGTTGAGTTTGGTCATCTCATATGAATGGTGCATCCTTTTTGAGAATACACATGAAACATTTATCTATTTTGGCATAATTTGTGATAAATCTTCTAAGTAAGTTTGATTTCCCTTGTAGCATTTGAAGTTGTCGGATTGTTTTCAGGGAGGAGGGGGGGAAACTATAATATTGCATCAACCTTAAGGGAATAAGCCATAATCCTATACTTGGATACAATGAAACCAAGTAATATTTGAATATCCACACCAAAGATGCATTTATTTGGGTTCAACCTAATGTTGTACTTACGACATCAAATGAATACAACATGTAGATGTGCACAGTGTTCGGCCCTTTTCTTAGATTTAGCTACCAAGTCATCAAGATAAACCTCGATGACTTTCCGAATGAGAGAGAGATGACTTTCCGAATGATCTAAATAGAGATCCCCTAATCTCTATTTATACAAACCTATTTTCCCAGTGACCTTATGGGGCCGAATTGTCTAGCTAGGTACATCCACAATATAATATATATTTCAGGGCCGACCCCACACATGGTGGTCTAATAACCCATCGGCAAGTACACACACTTGCAACACTTGTCAATCCACATGACGACACTTCCTTATAGAGAAATAACACATCTCTAATAAGGGTACAATAAATATATATATGAAATACATAGATGAAATACATTCCAAAGTTACATATACATCAACACTCCCTCTTAACTAGGAAGGTATTTCTTGACATAGATCTGCTAGACAAGTCTTCTTCTCGAGATCATCGTCATTGATGCATTTTCATCATCATCGTCACTGCTGCTGCTATCATATACGTGTACTTCAGATATAGGAGCATCATATAAATACCCAACTTAAAGAAATAGGCACAATCAAGCTAATGTGAAGTTTAAACTCAAGCAAATATGTCAATCAAAGGAGGAAACTGTTGTATTGCAAAGAAGCTCTGTGTAGAACCCCTCCTTTAGGGTCCCCTTGAACTGAACCTGAAACTCTAAAAACTTCATACAAACAAATTAGCCATCATAGTTATTGGAAAAATAAAATGAAAAGCGTGAATAACTTAACAAAAATAAGCAAAACTTTAACCTGTCAACTCGATCCGGTTGGTCCATTGTCGCCTTCATCTTCCGTAGGATCCCTCTAGCAAAACTCGTTTAACCATTGGCGAAGCAACCGTTAGCTTCGCCACCCAACCATAGGCTCATGCTTTCAGTCGCATGGCCTCCCCCGAGCTTTGGGTCATAGAGCTCACACAAGTAGTTCAGAAATTCAGCTTGGGCTTCCCTTCCCACCAGGATTTCTAAGCCAAACCCTTAGATAGCAGCTAGTCTTTGAGGCATTCGAAAATTACGACAATCGTCCAAATTATGGGCCCTTTACCCATTCCCCAAGTCTTCCTTATAAAGGAAAATCTCATGCGACACATGTCGCTTCATGCATAATTAAATATTTTTAATTAATTATTTAATTAAAACTTTCACCCATCCAAGTGTCATTTTCTCTAGGAAGTGCACCAACACCCCTAAGTTTGCTCCAGTTTGTCCCCCAGATATTTTAATTAACTCCTAGCTTTTAGTTGACTAGGTGTCTAATCTTAGGATTCTATTTTGCTCCTAAATAATGATTTCTATTATTTTAAATGCTCAACAAAAATAACTATTCATGTGCAAATGCCTAAATTATTTTTATGCATTTGCTAAGTAATGATCTAGAGTTATTCTCATAAGTTTTTATGCAGTTAAATTTAACAATCAAACTCACTAGGATCACGGTGCCGCGCCGTTGGGCTCCTAGTTCCTTAATTTTAATTCCTTGACATGGCACCACTCCGTCGGGTCCATTCATCCATGGTTTCCATTCCTTGGCATGGTACCGCATCATTGGGTCCTTGCATCCATTCTTTCCGTTCTCGACAGGGTACCGCATCGTCAGGCCCTTCTGCCACCATCTTTCCGTTTTGACTTGCGGGAACTCTTGTAGGGATTTTAGGAATCGTTACCATCCATCCTCCGTCTACATGCTATCTAGGGACTAATGGCGCTGAGGAGTGAGTCCGTTCTCACTGCGCGCCCCTCAACTCGTACGTGACCAGCTCCGTCGTGTCCCACCTCGTACGTCCTCACGCATTCCTCTTGAGCAAGCGGATCAATGCTTATCTGCTCATGCGTGGTATTCTTGTCGGAAGTTGACATCGTCGTCGCTTCCCCTGTGTGTGATTTACCCGTACTCTACGACCCTCCATGTTCCTTTGTGTGTCCGTTGGTGAGCCGTCTCACTTGTTTCTACACACACTTCTCGCAACAAATTATTAGTAGCACTGTTCTCAACAATCATCATCTGGTTTCTAACTCTAGCATTGTTAAACATTTATGATTTATTCAAACTGCTCATTCATCTTTATCAAATATACATTTCGTCGCCAAATACATAATCACCATACAGCTAGTCGTTAAGCATTATCCATCAACATAATTTTCCATAGTCATAGCTAATCGTTTAACATATGCAATTATTCATTTACCTCAACAGTTCAGATACACATACCCAAAAAAATAAGGTCAAAAGGTTATTTAATTAATGTTTCAATCAGCCGGGTCACCCAGCAGGTGCCCTCAATGTCTACACAAGTCTAGGGGCACTACATAGAGTGTGGAGCTCTGATACCAAATGTAGAACCCCTCCTTTAGGGTCCCCTTGAACTGAACCTGAAACTCTAAAAACTTCATACAAACAAATTAGCCATCATAGTTATTGGAAAAATAAAATGAAAAGCGTGAATAACTTAACAAAAATAAGCAAAACTTTAACCTGTCAACCCGATCCGGTTGGTCCATTGTCGCCTTCGTCTTCCGTAGGATCCCTCCAGCAAAACTCGTTTAACCATTGGCGAAGAAACCGTTAGCTTCGCCACCCAACCATAGGCTCATGCTTTCAGTCGCATGGCCTCCCCCGAGCTTTGGGTCATAGAGCTCACACAAGTAGTTCAGAAATTCAGCTTGGGCTTCCCTTCCCACCAGGATTTCTAAGCCAAACCCTTAGATAGTAGCAAGTCTTTGAGGCATTCAAAAATTACGACAATCGTCCAAATTATGGGCCCTTTACCCATTCCCCAAGTCTTCCTTATAAAGGAAAATCTCATGCGACACATGTCGCTTCATGCATAATTAAATATTTTTAATTAATTATTTAATTAAAACATTCACCCATCCAAGTGTCATTTTCTCTAGGAAGTGCACCAACACCCCTAAGTTTGCTCCAGTTTGTCCCCCAGATATTTTAATTAACTCCTAGCTTTTAGTTGACTAGGTGTCTAATCTTAGGATTCTATTTTGCTCCTAAATAATGATTTCTATTATTTTAAATGCTCAACAAAAATAACTATTCATGTGCAAATGCCTAAATTATTTTTATGCATTTGCTAAGTAATGATCTAGAGTTATTCTCATAAGTTTTTATGCAGTTAAATTTAACAATCAAACTCACTAGGATCACGGTGCCGCGCCGTTGGGCTCCTAGTTCCTTAATTTTAATTCCTTGACATGGCACCACTCCGTCGGGTCCATTCATCCATGGTTTCCATTCCTTGGCATGGTACCGCATCGTTGGGTCCTTGCATCCATTCTTTCCGTTCTCGACAGGGTACCGCATCGTCGGGCCCTTCTGCCACCATCTTTCCGTTTTGACTTGCGGGAACTCTTGTAGGGATTTTAGGAATCGTTACCATCCATCCTCCGTCTACATGCTATCTAGGGACTAATGGCGCTGAGGAGTGAGTCCGTTCTCACTGCGCGCCCCTCAACTCGTACGTGACCAACTCCGTCGTGGCCCACCTCGTACGTCCTCACGCATTCCTCTTGAGCAAGCGGATCAATGCTTATCTGCTCATGCGTGGTATTCTTGTCGGAAGTTGACATCGTCGTCGCTTCCCCTGTGTGTGATTTACCCGTACTCTACGACCCTCCATGTTCCTTTGTGTGTCCGTTGGTGAGCCGTCTCACTTGTTTCTAGACACACTTCTCGCAACAAATTATTAGTAGCACTGTTCTCAACAATCATCATCTGGTTTCTAACTCTAGCATTGTTAAACATTTATGATTTATTCAAACTGCTCATTCATCTTTATCAAATATACAATTCGTCGCCAAATACATAATCACCATACAGCTAGTCGTTAAGCATTATCCATCAACATAATTTTCCATAGTCATAGCTAATCATTTAACATATGCAATTATTCATTTACCTCAACAGTTCAGATACACATACCCAAAAAAATAAGGTCAAAAGGTTATTTAATTAATGTTTCAATCAGCCGGGTCACCCAGCAGGTCCCCTCAATGTCTACACAAGTCTAGGGGCACTACATACACCCCTACTTAATTAGAACTTCGTCCCGAAGTTCAGAATAAAAAATGGAAAGCTACGACGCATCTCAGTTGCGTCCTCCCAAGTCGCAGAGCTAGGACTATAATTGTCCTACTGCACTTTGACTTGATCAATCAGGGCTAATCATAAATCAAGATGTAATCAATCAATTATCCCTCTCCACACATAGAATTTAATTCCTTAATTCATTTATCAATTATTGTCGTCATTTACATCTTCAGGTTGTCCTCAATCATTTAAGGCATAAGAAGGCTCAAGAGACCACTATATCGAAGTTGTTCAGCCGGGTCACTCGACAGGTGCCCTTAATGTCCACAATCATTCTAGGGGCATTACATACACCTCCTCCTAAATATAACTTCATCTTGAAGTTAATTTTTGTTCTTGTACTTTATCTTAATTTCTATTCTCATCTTCTGTCATTCTATTCTATTTTTCTCCAACAATCATGGCTATAAGCACAAGTGGTAGTCATTATTTCCCATCTCATTTAGTATTGTTCCAATACATCCTTAGGAACTCAATCGTAATTTCTCATAATATCAATCCGATGGTGCATTCACGGGTTGTCAGTCCCATCTAGATTTATTTTAACTTCTATTCATTCATGAAGATCCATGATATTAATTTAACTACAAGCCATATTCCATCCGTAGTTCACACAATAGTTACCCAGTCCTCTTTTTGTATAACGAAATCCAAGCAAGAATTCAAGTTTGTTTGGCTATCCTTTCCTCTAAGGTGTGAAGATAAACATCCTATAGTATTCAGTAAAATACAAATAATCAAATCAAGAGTGATTGTCAAATAATCCGAAACCGAGTCTCGTAAGACTACTCCAATTCCATAAATTTTAATCCATCAACAACCACACAACCGGTACCCAATCAATTTTTAATTATGTAGCGACCCTATCACTAAGAGAACAATTTTTTTTTTTTTTTAAACAAGGATATAAACACCTTCGTAGGCTTGTTACATTCTCTAGACCATTTAGTCATTTAAGATGTCAACTATACTCCTGAAACTTTTTATGACTTTAACACATATAACGCCTATGTAACTTCAACTCTTACAGTCTTTATGTCATTACGGTGTACAAGTAAATACTAAACTAACAAGTAGTACCTCCTGTAAATAAGTAACCAATCATAAACCAATAGTATTTTTCTATATGAGTTGTTCCATATTATATATATATATATATTCTCTAAACTAAGCATTTTTAATAATCTTTCCCTTTTGAGAATGGAAATGAATTTGAACAAATTATCATCCCAAATACCTTTCCCACTGATTTTACTAACTAGAACAAAAATAAAAGTTAATATATGGTCTATATGTTCCTTAACTTCTCACATAAAGACTTGCATGCTTATATATGCCTACTTTTAATAATTTATAGAAGTACCAAACATCTAACCAATCCAAGTACATAAATGTCATTAGATAAATATTTAATATATAAGAACATCTAAACATCCTAAATTTTCCATTTCCATTAAAACATTGAATATTATAAAATAAATAAACAAAAGCTTCCTTCATTTTTCATGATATATAACACTCTTCTCAAAGGTTCTTATCCTATAATATATTGAATACAACCAAGATCATACATTCACACTTTTCTTCCTTAGTCATTCAATGACATGGACATGTTAGTATATCAAAATCATAATTCTAATAATTTTGTAACCACAATTTCTTTATATACATATTACTTATATGCATTTTCCTTCTTTCAAATATTTATCTACCATTAGAAATGACACCCATTATTCCTCCTTTATCCTAATAAGGTATATCTATATTACACCTAATTGCGTATGGGAAACTAACCCCTAATCTTTTTATACAAATAAAAGAACTATAATTATGTTCTATATTAATGAGAATCACTCTCACTCATTCACATTGATATAAATAATAAGACTATGTAAAATTTATTAAATCAGGATATATATATAAATCAATTCTTTTGCATAAAAATACATATGTATATATTTTTCTTGACATTCAATATGTTCAAATAATTCCAAAAGGAAAGCACATAATATCAACAATTATGTATCCTTTCAACCACAATGAACTATTACATTCCAATATCAAATATGACATAAATATTGTATTTTCACATCGCTCTAATTCCAAATTTAATTAGTTAATTTCAACGAAGGTCATATATCCACAATATTTATATAAATACTAATTTCTATTGGATGTTGCAATAATTATCCAGCGCATACACTTCCCTTATACCAACATCCTTTACAATATGACCATTATCATTGACTAATGGTCTAAATATACATTCATATAATAATTAAAAACGGAGTGTATGGAGAAAGAACGTTTTAAATTACAAAAGTATGCATAGGATGAAATACGACATGGAATAGGATGAAAGTGCAACCGCAATTACCACTATCAAAAACTTATCAACTAAAGATACATTTATATATCAATCAAAAACTGAGTGTATGCACAAAGAACGTTTTAATTACAAAAGTATACACAGGATGGAATACGATAATGAATAGATTCACACTACTATAAAACCAAATCTGAAACTTAGACTGAAATAATGGAACAATAAAAATGTAACCGTAAATACCACTATCAAAGACTCCGACTACTTCGGGAATGGGTCGGTGATTCCGATGGTGAAATAGATATGCCAGAGACCATTAGATTTCATTATGAGTTTACAGCAGATACTTCATAGCTATCACTTCAACCTTAAATAAAATACGTCGATCTGCAGAGAACTCCATGTATCAGCTATCACATGACTTGGGATTAGCACCGAGAGTTGGTCGAACACAAAGAAAGGCAGTAAAAATCTATGTTACCGGAGAACAAATGGAGCCTAGGGCTATTTATATTTGTAAACCATTAATAAATAATTTCTTCAATGTATATCGAATAAAAGAACATTCCAATACTAAGGTGTATATATTAAACTATTAGTTTATATAATAGCCAATGCATATCGTTTAGCATGCGAATATCGCGTCGAGGAGTGGCAGTAACACCGACTGCTCAAACTTTAACTCAGTGAGGTAAGGTATAAGGAGGAAATCTTACCCTTAAGCGCTGTCTGCGCGGTGATCTAACAAAGGAGATATGAAGTATGAATTTACCCACGACAATTGTTAAGACAGCTGCGCGCTTCTTCAACTCCCTATCTTTGTTCCTTAGTCCAGGTTGACATAGTGCCACGTATATCGAGTTTACCTCCCAGCTAACTAACACATACGTTACTCAACTGGCACCCAAAAAGGTGGAATATACACAAGTTATCCCACTGTCATCTAACAGAACCTTTTTCCAAGTTTCCGCCAAGCTTAAAACACGAGTTAGCAGAGTCCTAAGTCGATCCAAGCATTGACGCCCGGACACAAGGAAACGTGGCACGCACTTGTCACTACAGGTAGACTAACTAACTGGAGTTGTTCTGTTTATGGCATTTGACAGAAAGCATCCCGGTCACCACATGAGTATGCCGAAAGTTACAAACTTCGATATACAGGGTTCTAGTAGTTTTTTTTTTTTTTTTTTTAACTTGCATACATACCCTTGCTTTAATAAATAGTATTCCTTTTTATTGATAGCATAATATATCAATCAACAAGATTTGGTTTAGTTCCAGTCAAAGATCATATGAGTGCGACTATCCCTTTACGGCTAAAGTTAAGGTTGTGGTATGGGACTGGAGGTGCAGGGCTTCTGCCTGTTAACGCCCAGTAGGTGTCGACTGCTGCGCACTCATTCGGTGGGAATATTTAGATAATTGGCGGTTCGACAGGTGGGATGGATAACCGCCACGTTCCATGGTGGAGTAAACACTTCCTACGCAGAGTTGAATGAGGAAATCGTGAGAGCTATCAAGTATGGAAACATTGGTATCTGATCAATAAATGCTCCACTTCAACTATAAAAAAAAAGAGCCACTCACTGATGTGTTGAACACCAATTTAATTGGATTCGACTTCCTTTCCAATCTCCTCCACCGATTGAGCAGTGAATTCAACAATTCATTAATGGAGCATGAATTCCACTCGTAGTACAGTGATTTCACTCCTATTTTTCTACTGTTAAGAGATTCCTCCAATGCAAACTTCAAGTCGAGTATAAGAAGACATGAGATGGAGGGTAGATACGATTTTAAATAAGCCGTAATAATAGGCCCATAAAATGCATCAACGTTCACCATGCTTACTACATCGACAACATTGAGAGAGTTGTCCGATGTTAACTAAGTTCGAAGACTTAACTCATTGAACAGTCCGAAATTAACTTGCTGGCTAAATCAAGGGATAGCATCCATCAACGGGTTGACCTGGGCACATGTAAGTTTTGGGCGGTCTACATGAGATATTAAGCATTTTCCAGAGAGTGGTATCCTAAAAAAAAACACAGAGAATTCAGGCCTACACAACCCATGCAGAGTTTAACTACCCATGCAGAGTTTAACTAGCCAATTAACAGGTAGCAGCTATGTTAGATCCCATCAGAGCTGTCATGTATGGAAACATTTAGAACTCTGTAGTAACTCCAGGAGAATTAGCGGTAGTACCGTTGTCTTAAATATTGTGTTTGAACAAGTGTCTAAACTCTTTAGTACAATTTTTTTTTCAAGAGCAAGGAATCACTCTGTCCCGTTCCAAAATTGACTCAACCATTTCTTTACTCAAACAGTAATCAAAACCAAGACGTGCGTGATCCTTAGATTAAAAGGCGTAAAATGAAATGTTATGGAAAACCAAGACATACTCCTGTTAAAACTCAATTATATAAAACGAAATTGCTTCCCCAATCAACAATTAATTGCACAGTTTTCTTTTGGATCTTCACAATTCCTGGTCTGTTAGAGGAGAGACGTGGATTCCAAAATTATAAGAAAATTACACAGAGTTAGTCCTTAAGTTCAGTCTCAATTTATTTTTACGCATACTTCTATCCTTCCCAGATCGTGAAGAGAAAAATAACCAGATCCCGACTTGTAAATACCTACTTATGTTTCAATCTCAGTTCAACCCTATACACGGGTTTACTGTGAAGATCACAGGGTTCAAGTTTTTCCTCTTCAATAGATTTCATATGCAGAGCTTACTACAGGGTTTTTTTTTTTTAGTTTCATCTTAATAGATCTCAAACGTAGAGTTACTGTGATTTGCACAGTTTTTTTTTTAAGTTTCCAAAATAGAGGGTATAACCCAGCTCTGTAAATACACTAAGATCTGTGGTCGGTTGCAAGTTCCTAACTTAATGAAATTATACAAAAATTTCATTTGCAATTTCCACAGAAATTATCACAAAGTAAAGCCAAAAGCATAATTTAAACACTCGAATGCAATATTGAGATAACGTTGAACCTGATCCATGGCCAATGTATTAAACCACTGAAGTAGGTGAATCCGCTACCATTCCAATCTGATCTGCCATCTCCAACAGCTCACAGTCCGGTGCCCTCAAGTTTCGACCGGCTCTGATACCAAATGTAGAACCCCTCCTTTAGGGTCCCCTTGAACTGAACCTGAAACTCTAAAAACTTCATACAAACAAATTAGCCATCATAGTTATTGGAAAAATAAAATGAAAAGCGTGAATAACTTAACAAAAATAAGCAAAACTTTAACCTGTCAACCCGATCCGGTTGGTCCATTGTCGCCTTCGTCTTCCGTAGGATCCCTCCAGCAAAACTCGTTTAACCATTGGCGAAGCAACCGTTAGCTTCGCCACCCAACCATAGGCTCATGCTTTCAGTCGCATGGCCTCCCCCGAGCTTTGGGTCATAGAGCTCACACAAGTAGTTCAGAAATTCAGCTTGGGCTTCCCTTCCCACCAGGATTTCTAAGCCAAACCCTTAGATAGCAGCAAGTCTTTGAGGCATTCGAAGATTACGACAATCGTCCAAATTATGGGCCCTTTACCCATTCCCCAAGTCTTCCTTATAAAGGAAAATCTCATGCGACACATGTCGCTTCATGCATAATTAAATATTTTTAATTAATTATTTAATTAAAACATTCACCCATCCAAGTGTCATTTTCTCTAGGAAGTGCACCAACACCCCTAAGTTTGCTCCAGTTTGTCCCCCAGATATTTTAATTAACTCCTAGCTTTTAGTTGACTAGGTGTCTAATCTTAGGATTCTATTTTGCTCCTAAATAATGATTTCTATTATTTTAAATGCTCAACAAAAATAACTATTCATGTGCAAATGCCTAAATTATTTTTATGCATTTGCTAAGTAATGATCTAGAGTTATTCTCATAAGTTTTTATGCAGTTAAATTTAACAATCAAACTCACTAGGATCACGGTGCCGCGCCGTTGGGCTCCTAGTTCCTTAATTTTAATTCCTTAACATGGCACCACTCCGTCGGGTCCATTCATCCATGGTTTCCATTCCTTGGCATGGTACCGCATCGTTGGGTCCTTGCATCCATTCTTTCCGTTCTCGACAGGGTACCGCATCGTCGGGCCCTTCTGCCACCATCTTTCCGTTTTGACTTGCGGGAACTCTTGTAGGGATTTTAGGAATCGTTACCATCCATCCTCCGTCTACATGCTATCTAGGGACTAATGGCGCTGAGGAGTGAGTCCGTTCTCACTGCGCGCCCCTCAACTCGTACGTGACCAGCTCCATCGTGGCCCACCTCGTACGTCCTCACGCATTAATCTTGAGCAAGCGGATCAATGCTTATCTGCTCATGCGTGGTATTCTTGTCGGAAGTTGACATCGTCGTCGCTTCCCCTGTGTGTGATTTACCCGTACTCTACGACCCTCCATGTTCCTTTGTGTGTCCGTCGGTGAGCCGTCTCACTTGTTTCTACACACACTTCTCGCAACAAATTATTAGTAGCACTGTTCTCAACAATCATCATCTGGTTTCTAACTCTAGCATTGTTAAACATTTATGATTTATTCAAACTGCTCATTCATCTTTATCAAATATACATTTCGTCGCCAAATACATAATCACCATACAGCTAGTCGTTAAGCATTATCCATCAACATAATTTTCCATAGTCATAGCTAATTGTTTAACATATGCAATTATTCATTTACCTCAACAGTTCAGATACACATACCCAAAAAAATAAGGTGAAAAGGTTATTTAATTAATGTTTCAATCAGCCGGGTCACCCAGCAGGTGCCCTCAATGTCTACACAAGTCTAGGGGCACTACATAGAGTGTGGAGCTCTGATACCAAATGTAGAACCCCTCCTTTAGGGTCCCCTTGAACTGAACCTGAAACTCTAAAAACTTCATACAAACAAATTAGCCATCATAGTTATTGGAAAAATAAAATGAAAAGCGTGAATAACTTAACAAAAATAAGCAAAACTTTAACCTGTCAACCCGATCCGGTTGGTCCATTGTCGCCTTCGTCTTCCGTAGGATCCCTCCAGGAAAACTCGTTTAACCATTGGCGAAGCAACCGTTAGCTTCGCCACCCAACCATAGGCTCATGCTTTCAATCGCATGGCCTCCCCCGAGCTTTGGGTCATAGAGCTCACACAAGTAGTTCAGAAATTCAGCTTGGGCTTCCCTTCCCACCAGGATTTCTAAGCCAAACCCTTAGATAGCAGCAAGTCTTTGAGGCATTCGAAAATTACGACAATCGTCCAAATTATGGGCCCTTTACCCATTCCCCAAATCTTCCTTATAAAGGAAAATCTCATGCGACACATGTCGCTTCATGCATAATTAAATATTTTTAATTAATTATTTAATTAAAACATTCACCCATCCAAGTGTCATTTTCTCTAGGAAGTGCACCAACACCCCTAAGTTTGCTCCAGTTTGTCCCCCAGATATTTTAATTAACTCCTAGCTTTTAGTTGACTAGGTGTCTAATCTTAGGATTCTATTTTGCTCCTAAATAATGATTTCTATTATTTTAAATGCTCAACAAAAATAACTATTCATGTGCAAATGCCTAAATTATTTTTATGCATTTGCTAAGTAATGATCTAGAGTTATTCTCATAAGTTTTTATGCAGTTAAATTTAACAATCAAACTCACTAGGATCACGGTGCCGCGCCGTTGGGCTCCTAGTTTCTTAATTTTAATTCCTTGACATGGCACCACTCCGTCGGGTCCATTCATCCATGGTTTCCATTCCTTGGCATGTACCGCATCGTTGGGTCCTTGCATCCATTCTTTCCGTTCTCGACAGGGTACCGCATCGTCGGGCCCTTCTGCCACCATCTTTCCATTTTGACTTGCGGGAACTCTTGTAGGGATTTTAGGAATCGTTACCATCCATCCTCCGTCTACATGCTATCTAGGGACTAATGGCGCTGAGGAGTGAGTCCATTCTCACTGCGCGCCCCTCAACTCGTACGTGACCAGCTCCGTCGTGGCCCACCTCGTACGTCCTCACGCATTCCTCTTGAGCAAGCGGATCAATGCTTATCTGCTCATGCGTGGTATTCTTGTCGGAAGTTGACATCGTCGTCGCTTCCCCTGTGTGTGATTTACCCGTACTCTACGACCCTCCATGTTCCTTTGTGTGTCCGTTGGTGAGCCGTCTCACTTGTTTCTACACACACTTCTCGCAACAAATTATTAGTAGCACTGTTCTCAACAATCATCATCTGGTTTCTAACTCTAGCATTGTTAAACATTTATGATTTATTCAAACTGCTCATTCATCTTTATCAAATATACATTTCGTCGCCAAATACATAATCACCATACAGCTAGTCGTTAAGCATTATCCATCAACATAATTTTCCATAGTCATAGCTAATCGTTTAACATATGCAATTATTCATTTACCTCAACAGTTCAGATACACATACCCAAAAAAATAAGGTCAAAAGGTTATTTAATTAATGTTTCAATCAGCCGGGTCACCCAGCAGGTGCCCTCAATGTCTACACAAGTCTAGGGGCACTACACTCTGAATCACTAAAAAAGGAAAATGTGGCCTTCCAACGCAGTAGGTCGACGATGTGATAATTTTCCATAACATTCTCCAATGATTGTTTATGTTTAGATATATGCAAATGCCTAAAGTACTCAAATGCATTTCTAAGTAATGCTCTAGGTGGAAACTTATATGTTTTTATGCAGTTAAGTTTACCCGTACTCTACGACCCTTCATATTCCTTTGTGTGTCCGTCGGTGAACCGTTTCACCTGTCGCTACACACATTTCTCACAAACGTAAATTAGTAGCAATGTCCTCAATAATCACAATTTGATTTATAAATCTATTGCTTCATTAAGCATCTATAGTTTACTCAATCGTTACTCATTCGTCTAATCACATAATCAATTGCACAACTAGTCGTTAAGCACCATTCATATGTACAGTTTTCATATCAAAGTTAATTGTTAAACAACATGAAATCGTCCATTCACAATAACTACCCAAATGCACATATATCAATCAATCGTAATCATAAATATACTCAAAATAAAATCATAGGGTTATTTTATTAATGTTTCAAACAGTCAGGTCACTCAGCAGGTACCCTCAATGTCTACAGTAGTCTAGGGGCACTACATACACCCCTACTTATTTAGAACTTCGTCCCGAAGTTCAGAATAAATGCGGAAATCTATGATGCATCTCAGCTGCGTCCTCCCAAGTCGCACAGCTAGGACTATAAATGTCCCACTACACTTGACTTGATCAATCCGTGCTAATCATTAAGCAAGATGTAATCAATCAATTATCCCACCCCACACAATATAATTTAATTCCTTAATTCATTTATCAATTATTATCGTCATTCACATCTTCAGGTTTTCCTCAATCATTTAAGACATAACAAGGCTCAAGAGACCACTATATCGAAGTTGTTCATCTGGGTCACTTGACAGGTGCCCTTAAGGTCCACAGTCATTCTAGGGGCATTACATACACCCCCTCTTAAATAGAACTTCATCCTGAAGTTAATTTTTGTTCTTGTACTTTCGACACTAAGCTTTATCTTAATTTCCTATTATCATCTTCTTTCCATTCCCTTCTATTTTTCTCCAACAATCATGGCCATATTAAGCACAAGTGGTTCTAATAATTATTATTATTATTATTTTTTCCAACATGGTTCCAATACATTCTCAGGAACTCAATCATAATTGTGTATAATATCAATTCGATAGTACATTCAATAACTGTCGGTCCCAACTAGATTTTCGATATCACTTATTCTTGTCATTAGTATCATCATGTTCAGCTCCATGAGCTTATCATGTATTTCCCTTATCTCTTCGTTTATGTTGTCATAGGACCACTTCGACAGATTCATCAAGTCACACAAAGTGTCTTCTTAACCCCATCAAGTTCCATCTCGAGGGCTAGTTGTCATTTTATCATGTTAGATTATGACCTAAGGTTAGCTTCATTGCGTTCTATTTATTATGCTAATCGTCTCCATACTTCTTTTTACGAAACATTGCCTTCATTTGACCATTTCGATACCATGGTTAAATTTCAAGTTCGTAGTCATGAGTTTTCATAAATGGTTTTGTCGTAATGCAAAATGCATGTCATTGAGTTCAGCTCATCATACCAATCACATTGATATCTCGTTTTCAAATTTTAAGTTGGTTTCTCTTTCTCGACAATCCGTCAAAGTCTCGTCAATCTGAGCATCTTGGTGTCTTATCATTTAAAATTGATCAATTTTTCGTCATTCTACAAATCCACCGATTATATCCGTCCACTTGTTTTCTCATCATGGCTATGTAGAAAAAGGTTTAAAATATCATTGGTCTTTGTTCCAAGTTTCTCCGAGTAGATTTTTCCTAAAATACAATTTTACGTTATTGATACCATCTCTATTCGACAATTTAATGCTCATAGTTAGTGAATGATTTTTTTTTTTCTTCTTCTTCTTTTTTTTTTTTTATACTATAAGTGTCTACTCCTAAGTTATAGTTCTTTGGCTTTCCAAAGCATTTGTTTTGGAACAATTATTCCATATGTGAATTGGAAAGGATCTCTATCATAGTTGAAATATATCTTAAATAAGTAACACTTGCAAACGGATCAAACCCTAAGGGTACAATTTGACAAAAAGGAAGGCTATGTCTTTAATCTTACAACCTACAATCCCCTAAGTGAACTATGAAATATAGGCATGTGTTAACTTTTCATCTAGTTCATTTTATAACATCAAGAAATATCATAACAGTATCTTATCTTTCAACCAGTTCATATTATCATATAAACGTAGTATAAATATAATAATACATTAGCCTTTCATAGTATCCCATAAAATAATTATGAACTATAAACAAGGCATTAACCTTTCCTTTACATCTTGCTATCCCATTAACGAAATATGAAATATGGTGATGCATTATCCTAAATCTACCTAATTCATTTCATCACATAAACGTAATATAAAATATAATATAATAATACATTTAACTTTTCAAATTACTTAAGAAAGTACAAAATATAGACAAAATATTAATCTTTCTTCTACTTCCAGTTATCCCCAAAAAAAATGTAATATCACACTACTTTATACTATCATGCATAAATAAAAAATATTACAATATATTTCAACTAAATCTTATAATTATAATAAGGTATTATAAAATATAATAATACATTAACTTTTCATCCATGCCATAAAGAAATATGAAATAAGAACATGCAATAAAGGAATATGAAATAAGAACATACCATACATTATCATCCATTTCATGTCATTGCATAAATGAGAAATATTGCAATATCATTCAACTAGTTTTTATAATTATAATAATGTATTATAATTATTGACGTAGACTTACCACACGAAGTGCCATACAGTCCCATCGAAAATGTGCAGCTTGATCATGAGCCAGCTGCAGCCATATCCTGGAGATCTCATCGTACACAGTCTCGCTCCCGCCATATCCTCAAGGTTCAACGCCCACCTACCTGCATTCAACGCCCATCTACCTGCATTCAAGGCAGTGCAGTCCATTGCAAAATGCCAAGAGACCTGGTCCTCATTCTCGTCCCGCAAATTCCTATAGCTGGAGCTGCTGAAACATTGTTCTTGTCCTCTGCAAATTAGAACCTGGATCCTATTGCGAGCAGCTGGAGCAGCTGAATCGTCCTCCTGTAAATTAGAACTTTAGGTACTCCTCGTCCTACAAATTCCTATCATTCTCGTCCATTTAGTTTAGTATCTGGATTTTGTACAAGGCCCATGGGGTATGGGTATTTTTGTGCCTTCTTCAAGTTATAAGAGGTTGCATATTTCAGTTACTGGAGATATCTGCGAGTCTGTTGTATGCTTGAAAATCTTCATCTGAACATTCCCATATAAATTTCGTAGCAACGTTTAAATTTGTAGTTTGTATGTTCTTATCATCTTTTATAGGTTTGTACTGGTTCTTATACTTTGTAGTGCAACTTATACCGTAGCATGGATTTATATTTAGTGTACCTGACTATTGCTCAAGGGACGCTCCCTCTAGTCACTCATCCTAGTACTTTTGTTTAAATCACTTCCCAGCACAGTCTTTGCAAGGTCGGAAAGCCCCCCTGGAACAGATGGAAAAACCTTTTGAAGGTCTAATTTAGGTGCTTCACAGTAGCGAAAACACTCCAGCTCTCCATAGGAATCAGAAAGACGCTTCAGGTCAGAGTGCAAAGAATACCCTAACTTCAAAATGCTAGTTGAATGAAATACAGCTTTAAGGCACAAGTCCAGTGCACCTGGTTCTTTGTTAAATAAATTCACCATCTCAAATATAAAAACCTTTTTTGCAGTAGCAATCTCTGATATCGAAACCTACAGAATTAAAGGTAATTCAAGGTTCCAAAAAAACAAAAGACAAATCATCCTTGGTTAATCGAGACGATGGAAGGGATGATTTTCCATAACTTGATTGCAATTATCTTTTTGAGGATCTTGTATTAAACATTGTAGAGGGAGATGGGCCTAAATCTATCTACAGATGTCTATATTAACGTCGTTTTCCATGAAACCGTTTTCCTGTATCGCCCATTTGAATTTTGAATTTTGAAATTTTTTGTTCCGCCTTACTACCTGATACAAGTGACATTGCCGCTTCCCGCCCTCGTTTGAGTTCGAACATATTCATAGATAGGAGCACACGATATTTTTTTGTCACTGGCCTGGAGTTTAATTCACAGCCATGGCTGACCTAAATCCTATAAAAGCCTATTTGTATGGATGAGCTGCTTACTATCTCATGAAAATCTACCTCCTGAAATGATGATGAGAAGCCCAAATTGAGAGTAAGAGGTTATATAATTCTCTTTGTGGAGACTTTTGTGGGGAACGTGACTATGCAAATTTAGGTAGTTACCATCCGACTCAATTTTCCAGCATGATGAATCTTTACCGCCAACCTTTACAGGTTTTGTAAATGTGAGTAAAATGGTACTAGTGTAGTGTTCTTCCGTAAAAATATATTAAGGGTTCACTCAGGTGTAGAACTATAGACTTATTTGATTATTCTGCCAACTCGATGCAAGTTTTGGTTACAACTCTTAGTTTTGACATTAACATGGTTGGAAAACATTAACATGGTTGGAAACTTTTAATGTCAAAAATAAAAATGTATTTTATTTTTAGATAATTTATTTTTTATTTATCAAATTTAAAAAATGTAGATGTTATAAATTGTGAAAACTTCAATTTTATAATACCATGAATCTGGGTTTTTGACAAATGGTACTGACATGATAACATGATAGTAATTTCACAATTGCATTTAATATAGGCCGTTATTAGGTTTTCTTAATATAATGGATCTATATTAAGCATAACCTCTTCTCAATTGAAATATATACTTATTGTTGTGCTCCAAACTAACTTTATATGAGTCGATTGAATTGTAAAAGTTTGTAACTTCATATGAGTAGGCTGATTTGTAAAAGAAATATATACTTATTCTTGTGTTCCAAACTAACGGCATATGACTGGGTTGAATTGTAAAAGTTTGTAACTCCATATGAGTAGGCTGAATTGTAAAAGTTTGTAACTCCATATGAAAGTGTCTATTGTTTGGATTTTTTTAGTATTTTTTAAATTATAAATGATATTTTAATGAAATTTAATATTTATGTTAATTACTTTTAAACCATTCACATTATCACATTATCATTGATGTTTATCTTAATTAAAAAAAAATTATCTAAATTATCAAAACATTTTATGATTTTGGTTTGGATTGTTTATTTTATGAGATTGTTTAAAAAATAAATATTTGTCATTAGAATTATCAAAATATTTTATGATTATGTTTTTGAAAAAACATTTAATGATTTTGTTGACTTGAATTACATTACATCATTTAATGATTTTGTTTTTACACTACCCTTGATCAATGCATTGATTGCAGTATATCATCTCAATTATTGGCATATGACTTGTACCACATCTCCTTCATCTTCTTGCCACATATTTTCTACTCATCCCAAGGATTTTTTTGACTTTCTACTTTCCATAACACTTACTTAAAAATGAAGGGCTAACATAGAACATGTTATTATGAGTGTATAAATATTATTACGTCTAAATTTATGATAGAAATAGGAAGTGTTCCCCTTGTCATCCATAAGCAAATGGAATAGTTGAGTGATTTAATAAAAAATTTGTAAAAGGATTTAATAACAATCCACCAGTATTTGGTCTTGGAACCCTCTCTTATTCTTGAGGTTTTGGAATCCTTAATTTTCTTTAAAATATAGATAAATTTCTAGGAAATAGTTTACATTGTTCAAATAGAGCCATTAGGTGTTTTTCTATTTTCGAAATATTGATTTTAAAAGTATACCATTAGTTAAAATTGATTTAAAATTTTCAATTGGATATATTTAAAAAATAATAATAAATCCATAAGTAATGAATTTTTTTTCAATAAAATTGAGTTTACATTTATTAAGCTTAATAGAGTAGTAAACCTTTTTCTAATTTACTTACATTCAAAACATGAAATGAAGCATCCAATAGTTCATATTACCCCATCTTTGAAAAACCCAAAATTCCATGATGATGAACTTCTTTTCATCTTCAATATAATTTGCTATTTGTTATTTCATCTTGGTATTGTTTAACACAAGCCATTCAACTTTCAATTCACCTAATTAACTTTCAATTAAATATGGGCATCTAGGCCATAACATGGTTAATAAGAGAGGTAAAGAATTATTAAAATTGCAATTTCAACTTTAGAATTATTATGTAGGAAAATGCAATTTCGGCATTTTGATAATTACAAGTTTTAGAATTTCAACAAGTATAGTTGAGAATAACTCACATTCTGTAAAATGAAAATGCAATTTCAACGATCATGAAATGCAATGAACCAAGAATTGAAAAATTAAAGATATTGTAATTTTTTTATGAGAAATTGTAATGTGACCATCCAAAAATTGCAATTGTAATTTTTTTTTTATCATTATATAAGTACATCTACATATTTTTTGAATTTAATTTTATGTAGGATGTTAAATATAATAAATACTAAGACAATTTGATTAAATACATGGATTTATAAAACCCTAGATCTTCACCAAACCACTTAAACCACTCTTTATTATTTATTTATATATATATTTATTTATTTATTTCTTTTCCAAAATTTTAAATATTTATATATATTAAATTTAAATATTTTAAATTTCTCCCTTAAATATAAATTATAATATAAATTTTATCTATGCTAATTTAAATATAACTTCACCAACCACTTCAACCTTACTATAATTGACCTTAAAACTTTAAATCTATGAAGAACTTTTAAATTGAAAGTTCGTGAGTAGCTTTATATTTTTAAATATTAACTTTTAATTTTTTAAGAAACCTAGGTTATAACATTATATGGAATCTAATTAAATTTAAATAAAATAATGCTAGCGCTATATAATTATACACGAAATTTAAATAAAAATATATACAAAATTTAATGAAATATAAATAAAATAACACTAGCATTATATAATTATATAAGAAATTTTGCCGAAACCCCTTTTATTTTGACATGGTTTTTTTTTTTTTAATTCTTATCAACAACTAAATTAAATTAAACTAAATAATAATTAATAAAATTAAATTAAAAAAATTAAATTAAATTGAATTAATTAAAAAAAAAAATTGAAGTAATTAAATTAAATTAATTAATTAAATGACATTAAATTAAATTAATTAAATCAAATTAAATTAAAAGTCATTAAATTAAATTAAATGAATGTTAAGAGACACTACATTAAATTAATAAAATTAAATTAATATTTAAAAAACATTAATTTAAAATAATAATAATAAAAAAATTAAAACAATATA
This sequence comes from Larix kaempferi, assembly GCA_027924585.1. Lineage (NCBI taxonomy): Eukaryota > Viridiplantae > Streptophyta > Pinopsida > Pinales > Pinaceae > Larix > Larix kaempferi. The sequence continues at coordinate 11,465,997 of BSBM01000771.1, read as the reverse complement.
AAACGCAAAAAAAAACATTTTCTTTTACATGGTATTTTTTTTTTAAAATTCTTATCAACAACTAAATTAAATTAAATTAAATAATAATTAATAAATCTAAATTAAAAAAATTAAATTAAATTGAATTAATTAAAAAAAATTTAAATTGAATTAATTAATTAAATGACATTAAATTAAATTAATTAAATCAAATTAAATTAAAAGTCATTAAATTAAATTAATTAAATTAAATTAAACGAATTAAATTAAACGAATGTTAAGAGACACTACATTAAATTAATAAAATTAAATTAATATTTAAAAAACATTAAGTTAAAATAATAATAAAAAAAATTAAAACAATATAAAACGCAAAAAAAAAACTTTTCTTTTACATGGTATTTTTTATTTTTATTTTAATTCTTATCAACAACTAAATTAAATTAAATTAAATAGTAATTAATAAAATAAAAAAATTAAATTAAATTAAATTGAATTAATTAAAAAAAAAATTAAAATTAATAAATTAAATAATAATAATAATAAAAATTAAATTAAATAAACATTTAAAAAACATTAATTTAAAATAATAATAAAAAAAATTAAAACAATATAAAACGCAAAAAAAAAACCTTTTCTTTTTCGCATGGGGATTGATGCCAAGGCAGGATCGACGGCTCTCCTTATTCCGCGTCGGCAACATGCACGCATGGTAAGGGTGGTTGGTGGTCGCGGAAAGGAAACCACCATCCCACGTGTTCATTCCTTACTCGTCCACATTCCAATAAAGCGGTATAGTAAACCGCTCATGGGCAACGCGGAAACCGTCTCACGTGCCGTCAAAAGTATGCCTATTTAAGGAGGAAATAAGGTTTTATTTGGCATTGTAGGGCTGCTTCGACTTGGCATTGTAGGGTTTCATATAACGTTTAATAAATATTTTTACCCTTCTATTATTCCTAATATTGTATATACATTTTTTAAAAAGCAACGTATGAAGCAAATTATAGCATATTTACAGCAGCAACATCAAAAACGTTTTCAGTGGTGGTGTCTCTACTTATTCTTGCAAAGTTTCGATTTAATATTTGGAGCTTCACCAATATTTATTGTGGCAGATTCAAGACCCGAGGGCTGGGGCTTGTAATTTCACTGCAATTTTCAACTTTGGACACTCGAATTATGACATAGGCGGCCTTGTGGCAGGCGTGAGGCTGCATTCTCTCCTTCCTAGCCAGGAAAAACACACTTGGAGATACTACGAATCTGGGGAGAGCTTGGTTATCGATTTTTTTTTTATGTACGTGGACATTTTATATCTTGTTGGGTAATTTATTGATGTAAATATTTGAAAGTCTAGACTGACTGTTTGTTAATGAATGAATTACAGACGAGGCAATGAATCCAACATTACTGAGCTAGTATTTGAAATTGGTGGGATCTAACTTTAAACATGGATCAAACTTTGCATGCGTTGGTTCTACCATTAATCCAACCGGCACCACTTTCCCTTTGTTTGTTGAAGTAAATAATTTTAATAGATTCAGAGCTGAGGCTATGGATATATTTTCCCAAGGTAAATTTTTCATTTCTATTGTCATTTTTCATCAGCATAGGTTTATCTATTTGACTGGTTTTTTAGTCTCTCATTTAACACAGTTAGTGTAGTTAGTATGGGGAATTAATCAAGCCCTCAAATTAAACTAGTTTTTTGGAAATCTATATCTAAAAAATGGATAAATTTTGTAAAAAGAAAATTGCATCTAAACTGCAAAATTGTCTTAATTGGGCATGAATATATTTCTATTTCCTTTAAATTATTAAATTCGGAATCTTACTTTCAATATATTTTAATTTTTTATGAAAATTACAATTTTATTTAGATTCTAAACTATAAATGTTGGTTAATAGGTTACCTTATTTTTGATAGGCCCAGCCATCGACTATTGTCAACCTCCCACAGCCGAATGTATTTGACAAGGACCTTTACTCCATGGACATGAGCTAGAACGATATCTCACACTCCTTCAGTTCCAATATCAGAGAGAACCAAATAAATACCCTGGCCATTCCCCATATTATTAACAAATTAACATCTTAACTTAAGGTTACTACGGTTTTCTTCACCAATGGAATCTTATAATTATAGCTTTAGCTAATGGACATATGTAATGTTACTATTTTGCAAAATTGGTACCAGCAAGGGGGTTGAAGTTTCATGGTTCACAATACGGTACCTACCTCTGAGAAGGATGTTTGCCCCAAGAGCCCGAACCCTTGCATTCGCAGCGATTTATTGGAACTTGATGCGGATACCTATGGGCTGTAGCGAGAGTCTCCCTTAAGCATAAAGTGCGATCAGTCGGAGTACCTGATCCGAAACCCTTGATGGTCAAATTTGGTTCCAGAAGATCTGGTCCCCTGGGGCATGTTTGTTTCAGTGCAAATGATGTTGGCTCTGACATGCTGCATGCCAAACCATAAGGATAATAATATGACTGCCATAGCTTATTGGATAGCTCAATACCCTGGAGATAAAGTCTGCCAAAATTTTAATCTGCAACTGGAAAATGTGTGCCCAATGCCATGAATCACGATGGAAGAAGCCGGGAAATGGCATTGGCAATTACACATTAATTATGGTGTTCATTCAAAATTTATTATCTGTATGATGGAAAGATATGATGTGAGAACCAAAGATTGCACAGCAGTGTATTAGGTGAAATTAATTAATTATAGCTTTAAAAAGGGGCATGGTTGAGAGACACTACATTAAATTAATAAAATTAAATTAATATTTAAAAAACATTAATTTAAAATAATAATAAAAAAATTAAAACAATATAAAACGCAAAAAAAAACCTTTTCTTTTTCGCATGGGGATTGACGCCAAGGATCGACGACTCTCCTTATTCCGCGTCGGCAACATGCACGCATGGTAAGGGTGGTTGGTGGTCGCGGAAAGGAAACCACCATCCCATGTTTTCATTCCTTACTCGTCCGCATTCCAATAAAGCGGTATAGTAAACCGCTCATGGGCAACGCGGAAACCGTCTCATGTGCCGTCAAAAGTATGCCTATTTAAGGAGGAAATAAGGTTTTATTTGGCATTGTAGGGCTGCTTCGACTTGGCTCTTGGTTTCATGTAAGAGCCTCGGTACTGGGCAGATATGTGGGTAATCTCATGGACGGTGGGAGATATGATATCCATGGGACCCTCCTGGCTTGGCATTCGGTTCCCTGATGAGTCCTCGACGTTGAGCACAACGCATCTTTTATATATTCCCGTCCTCTTATGTGAACTCAGTGCATGGGATTCGATGGTGGGCATTGATGTGTTAAGTGCGTGGGCCAATTGGCTCTAGTTGTTGAGTTCGGGTTGGGCACAAAGGAAAGAAGAAAAACGCTTGGGGGACAATTGATGTGGCGTTGGGTTCCGGGAACTTGGTACACCTGGCTTGAGCGCTAGGGTTTCAAAGGAAGCAACATTTTGTATGAAATTCGTTTCGTACAAAACAAGCAGCAACAATGGAGAGCAGTATGGAAATCGTTTCATGCATTTGCCATGCTTGTAAATCTTCTTAGTTATTGGTCAAAATGGATCATATCAAGCTCAAATGAAATGATTTCTGTGTCGAAATTGCTGCGATGCTTGTATTATAAACAATATTGCAGGCAACAATATTATTTGAATATTTGTTTTATGCCACATTTATTGAAATGAATGTTTAAAACAAAATGTTATAGGCAAGAAGGCAGATCTGCATTAAAATAATAGGAAATGCAAACTGATCACTTTGGCTGCAGGTCTGAAATTTGGAGAACCCTCTGTAAATCCTGTGCGAGACTCATTATTTCGTATTTATTATGAATACAATTTCTTTATATAAATGCAATGAAGTGTTTTTTTTTGTTAGTATTAAATTTTAGATCTAAATATTATAACGGTAATATATATAGTGTTGTAACTTGGTTTATATGTATTTATTTATTTGTTTAAAAACATTGTTTATCCCAAATGCTTTAGCATTGGATTAATATTAGGGTTTGAATATTAAAAGAGTGTATATAGAAATGTTGTTGTTTTTCTGGAAAGGTTTGTTTAATGGGGTCTAGACTGAGCCCTAAATAAGCAGTTATATATATATATATCATTCAAATTTTGTTTCTGTTACGCCTTACGAATAAATGGGAAAAGGCTCTTCAAATTATCTTTTTGCAGCCATCATACTGGTTTGTTATTTTCTAGTAAATTTCACTAAAGTTCCAGGTGTAGTTAGGCCCTAAGGTCTCAGTGTTTGAGCCTTGCGCTCTGATACCAACTGTAGTGCCCTATCTAGGCACTGGGTCTCTTCGAGGTTATCAGGTTATACCTAGTTTTTCCCTTAATTATTGTTAGAAGAAAACAAGAGATTCAACCATCTATATTTCTGTTTCTGTAAATGTTTAACTGTCTGTTTTCTATATGTTTACTTGTCTCTGCAGTTAAATAAACATAATCCTAAAACTTTCCATTTAATTCTGTTCGTTTGACATGCATAGCTTGGAAATAAAAGAAAATACATTCTAATTAAGCTGGTTCAGAAAAATACCTGAAACCGTCGATTGCAGTAAGATAAGAAGATTTCTGGAATGGATTCTGTAAGTTACCTTAACAACCCCAAAATGATGTGTCCAGCCTGCCGATCAGCTATTATCGTGCTGACCCTAGGGAATCAACGGATTTCCTAGCCCCCGAGCCCACAGACCAATAATCCCGACAGCCACTTTCCATGGTAATCATTAATGCATCCCCTTTTGAGGTAATAAGGTGGATTATATATTATTTTATATCATCCCAATTTCTCTCTAGTAATGGAATTATTCAATAATTTATTCAAACATATCCTTTTAATTTACTTCGGATGATTCCGTCCGTTAATTAAATTAATAATTTATTTAATAAATTCATTATTATTCAACCCACTATACTTTATAAAAGGGATTATTATCATTATTATTATTAATTAAATAATATTAATAATATAATAATAATAACAATAACAATTAATAATAATAGTAATTAATTTAAATTGTGAATAGTAATTTAAAATATTTATTTGGTTAATGGATAAGTGTCAACATAGTACCTCTGTGTATAAACAATGAAATATAATTAATGATTTAATTAATCATGATCAACAATTGTATAGCACACTCCTCTATTATTAATGTTTAACTTTTATACTTCACCTTGAAGACACCTTTACTTGAGGATACTTACAATTAATGACATTTATTTTACACATGAAAACTTGATAATCTTTTACTAATTAAGTCATCCACTAAACACTTAATTGACTTATCCATGATAACTTATATCATTGTTAAATCTTGATAAGTAGGAAGAAGTTCAACGTGTTTGAAACCAATAAATTTAAACAGTATTTATAGATAATTTGCTGGGGTTAATTTTTTTTAAAGACGTTACATGTCAGGTCATATATCAGATCCTTTTTTAATCCAAAGAATTGGGTGGGTTTAATTTAGGTTTACAAGGATACAAGTTACCTCATATATGTTGGTTAGCTATCTTGTTGGTGTCTGAGACTCCCTTGTTTACCCTTAAATACGATTGCTACTATCATTAAATATTCATCTTTAATTATAGGACTAATAAGAAGAAATCCTCAACTCAAAGATGTAGTTCTTGAGCGTATGAAAATGAGAATCTAGAGTATGATTGATTCCTTTGAATTCTTCCAATTGTTTCATACTTGATGGAGAAACAATAGTTGAGAAAACATGTTTGCAAATAAGGTTGCATGGTTACCAAAGGAGAAACTAGTGGAAAATGGGGACACCCCCAAAGTAGTTTTGTTACCATAGATATCATGAATTGAGTTGTACGCCAAGGAAAGAATCCAACACTGTCAATGCATGTTAATCGTTCCTCAAGCGTAAACATATGTACTAATACAAGACATTTCATAGACGTGCATTTAAATTCCTTGTCTGCAGGATCTTCTCCTCAATACTGTCCACCATGATGGTGGACTCAACTTAATCCCAAAATTGAATTCGACACAAATCACATTTGGGATAATTGGTTTATAGGTTATCTTTTTTGTTGGTATGGAACAGGGGACTGCGGATAACACAAGAAGCAGGTATTGAGCTTGACCCCGAAACAGAATACAATTGATGCAGTGAACATATATCGGGTAAGCTTTAAATTTTTGGAATCATTCTGTCCATTATTGTAAGGAGGAGTCTGGGTTATGATTTTATGTCTGGTCTTGTGTTGGAATTTTTCTTTAAACTTTATTTGTAGTCTTCATTTAAGAAACCTCATGAATTTATAATATACTTGCTCTGCTACTAGATGCATGTATCACATAGAGCCTTTGATTTGTATTTTTGACATTCCCCATCTCACTAAAATGGCCAATGATAGTGTCAATGAAATTAAGAAGATCCTCAGACAAATGACCTGCTAGCTTGTGGGCATGAAACATGCATAGAATACTTAAGTATTCACATCGAAAAACATGAATCCAAGAAGGAAAACATGAAATCTAAATTCCAAGAACTAAATATTGATTATGATAAAATTGCGTCAAACTCATAGATGCATTACAATATCATATTGGGTTTTGCAAGAGGTTCTCGACCAGATACATGATTTCCTAGTGTTTCAATTGCTTCAACGAAGGGGCATATTATTTATGAAGACATTCCAACAAACAACTTTAGCACTCAATGAGAACAACATGAATCAAAAAGATCAAGGGAAAATTAAAGCAGGACAACAAATGGAAGAAGGCCTCAATGGAAATTATCTTGGCTCTTAAACTTCTCATATATGCATTGTACTTGTCTTCTTTATTAGTAATTATGTAAAGCAGTATAGCACTAAATTTGAAATTCATAAGGTAGGTATTGTAAGAAAGAAAAAGCATCATGACCAATTAACATATTTGTTGAAAATATTTATACAAGAATACTATAATGTTTTTTGAAATTTTTGTACTTTTTATGTTATTTGGATTGTCAACAACCTTTTTATAAATATCTAACTACCTCTTTTTTGTGATATATATATATATATATATATATATATATATATATATATATATATCCTATGGGATAGAGGAGGGCATCTTTTAACACATTGGTGACCCATTCTAAGTTTTCCGGTTTTCCCCAAGTACTGAACCGGTAATATTGGTGACCTAAATAACTATTTTAAATAACTGCCAATCATTTATTTGAATGTTGTATTTCTAAATTTCATTTTGTAAACCTCCATGGTATAATCAACTCTATGAATGTATGTAGGATGTAATATATGGCATTACTTGTACATAAAAATAGCTATCAACTCTATGAATGTATATAAGTATATGGCATTACTTGTACATAAAAATAGTTATCAACTCTATGAATGTATATAAGATGTAATATATAGCATTACTTGTATATAAAAATAGATAAATAGCTAGTGTTTTTTATATTTAATTATTTGATATAAGTTTGTAACTTACAGATAGTTTCAATATATTGTACAGTTTCCATTCAAGTATTCTTGGCTTCATAGCTTCTAGATTATTGTCTATCAAAGAAGCAAGACCAACTAAGATGAAGATGAAGTTATGGGAAAAAATGGCATTGGCATTGGCATTAGCTTTAGTCTTAGCCAAACAAAAAGTAAAGAAGAAGACTGGATTAAAAAGAGGTTGAAAATCTTGGTAAGTTTATAGATTTTTTTTTACTTTTACAATTTTGTTTATAGATTTTTTTTAAAATTTTTACAATTTATTTTATTTAGTTTTTTTTACATGGTTTGCATGGTTTATTTAGTTGTTTTTCTATTAGGTTGAGTTGCATTATTTTCATTTTAAAAGAAAATCCTTTTCATTTATATGCAATATCTCATGTGCGCTCAAAACCGTCACTTTCTTTGATGCACACACACACACACAAGAAACTCTCAAAAAGTAAAGAAGAAGACTGGATTAAAAAGAGGTTGAAAATCTTGGTAAGTTTATAGATTTTTTTTTACTTTTACAATTTTGTTTATAGATTTTTGTTTAGTTTTACAATTTATTTTATTTAGTTTTTTTTACATGGTTTACATGGTTTATTTAGTTGTTTTTCTATTAGGTTGAGTTGCATGATTTTCATTTTAAAAGAAAAGTCTTTTCATTTATATGCAATATCTCATGTGCGCTCAAAACCGTCACTTTCTTTGATGCACACACACACACAAGAAACTCTCTCGTCACTCACTAAGTTCAAAAATAGCTTAAATCTACTCACTTAATACCTCCATAGGAGGGCACAAAAGAATATTGTAGTTTAGGTAGGATTTTGGTGCTAGGCATCCAAAAACATAGTTGTTGTCCTTAGGGTGCTTTATAAATCCTTCTAAATCAAGTGGTCGTGTATAGCCACACGGGGCAAGTGAAAGAGCGGCGCCGCGCCATAGGAGGTCAAACCCAAGGTTGCGGGTGTATGTTCTCTCAAGTGGGCTCACCACCACTTGTTGAAAAGGAGACGACCCAATACCGTTCGAGGGATAACTGCTCTTTCTCCACTTGACGAAGGTACTTAGTGACCAACTTAGGATGTCATTCCTTATAGGTGACTGTCGTGGAAGCCGATAGTACCTGAGATAGATTTTGTCACAAGATCAAGGAAAGCACACGTCACAAGATCAAGGAAAGCTAGCGACTGCTAGATTTCCTTCTAGCATAAGCATTTCCTTCTAGGATAAGAACACATACTTATGCTAGAAGAAAAGCTAACAGTCAGTAGCTTTCCAATAGAAAAATCATGTCCATGGTGATTGGTGGTTGCTAGCTTATACCTTGAGCTTGTTCCATATGATGTATTTTGAAATAAGCACATGGAAAAAGATCAAGGAAAGCTAGCGACTGCTAGCTTTCCTTCTAGCATAAGCATTTCCTTCTAGTATAAACACACATGCTTATGCTAGAAGGAAAGCTAACAGTTGCTAGCTTTCCAATAAAAAACCATGTCCATGGTGATTGGTGGTTGCTAGCTTATACCTTGAGCTTGTGCCATGTGCTCTATTTTGAACGAATGCTAGCTTTCCTTCTAGCATAACACACATGCTTATGTTAGAAGGAAAGATAGCAGTCGCTAGCTTTCCAATAGAAAAACCTTGGGCATGGTGATTGGTGGTTGCTAGCTTATACCTTGAGCTTGTGCCATGCACTCTATTTTCAAATAAGCACATGGCACAAGATCAAAGAAAGCTGGCGACTGCTAGCTTTCCTTCTAGCTTAAGCATTTTCTTCTAGGATAAGAACACATATTTATGCTAGAAGGAAAGCTAGCAGTCGCTAGCTTTCCAATAGAAAAATCATGTCCATAGTGATTGGTGGTTGCTAGCTTATACCTTGAGCTTGTGCCAATTGCTCTATTTTGAAATAAGCACATGGCAAAAGATCAAGGAAATCTAGCGACTGCTAGCTTTCCTTCTAGCATAAGCATTTCCTTCTAAAATAAACACAGATGCTTATACTAGAAGGAAAGATAACAGTCGCTAGCTTTCAATTAGAAAAACCCTGTCCATGGTGATTGATGGTTGCTATCTTATACCTTCAGCTTGTGCCATGTGCTCTATTTTAAACGAATGCTAGCTCTCCTTCTAGCATAATCATTTCCTTCTAGCATAACACACATGCTTATGCTAGAAGAAAAGCTAGCAGTCGCTAGCTTTCCAATAGAAAAATCATGTCCATGGTGATTGGTGGTTGCTAGCTTATACCTTGAGTTTGTTCCATGTGATGTATTTTGAAATAAGCACATGGCAAAAGATCAAGGAAAGCTAGCAGTCGCTAGCTTTCCTTCTAGCATAAGCATTTCCTTCTAGTATAAACACACATGCTTATGCTAGAAGGAAAGCTAACATTCACTAGCTTTCCAATAAAAAACCCTGTCCATGGTGATTGGTGGTTGCCAGCTTATACTTTGATCTTGTGCCATGTGCTCTATTTTGAACGAATACTAGCTTTCCTTCTAGCATAACACACATGCTTATGTTAGAAGGAAAGCTAGCAGTCGCTAGCTTTTCAATAGAAAAACCTTGGGCATGGTGATTGGTGGCTGTTAGCTTATACCTTGAGCTTGTGCCATGCACTCTATTTTCAAATAAGCACATGGCACAAGATCAAGGAAAGCTGGCAACTGCTAGCTTTCCTTCTAACATAAGCATTTCCTTCTAGGATAATAACACATACTTATGCTAGAAGGAAAGCTAGCAGTTGCTAGCTTTCCAATAGAAAAATCATGTCCATAGTGATTGGTGGTTGCTAGCTTAAACCTTGAGCTTGTGCCATTTGCTCTATTTTGAAATAAGCACATGGCAAAAGATCAAGGAAAGCTAGCGACTGCTAGCTTTCCTTCTAGTATAAGCATTTCCTTCTAAAATAAACACACATGCTTATACTAGAAAGAAAGCTAACAGTGGCTAGCTTTCAATTAGAAAAAACCCTGTCCATGGTGATTGATGGTTGCTAGCTTATACCTTCAGCTTGTGCCATGTGCTCTATTTTGAACGAATGTTAGCTCTCCTTTTAGCGTAAGCATTTCCTTCTAGCATAACACATGACCCTTATTATACATCATCTGTGCAGATCCAGCCGACCTTGCATATAATCAGACATGGTCTGGATGGATAGATGTCTTCTTGGATACCTTCTGTCCAAGAACAGATTGGGAGAATCGGCGTGCAAATTTCATTCTGCACCTTAAAGCCGATCTTGAAGTGGCTCATCAGAACTTCCAGTGGTTTAAGTTTAAACTGATCCACGAAGGTGGAACCTATCAACCACTTGAGCACAGAATTTATGCCCAGCAAAAATTTATCTGAAGATCTATTGCTGGAGAACACATAGAGTCCAGAGTTACAACCAGAGAGATTCCACTGGACTATAAAGTAGAATCACATTTCAGAGGTGAATTCCTGTGAGAGCCAAATCCTTTGTTTAAAGGCTCCGATATTGAAAGATGCTTCTCTCAGTTCCTATATCCGCCTCCTTCTCCTGTGCCATATGAACACGTGGACGAAGATGTATTGTTTGGTCATCATGCATATGACTCAGACGATTTTGAAGAAGAATGACTGCAAGGACGTGATCCATACGACTGAGCGAAAGCAGCGGTGGGCCCCAAGCTAGCAGTCGCTGGCTTTCCAATAGAAAAACCCTAGGCATGGTGATTGGTCGTTGCTAGCTTATACTTTGAACTTGTGCCATGTACTCTATTTTAAAATAAGCACATGGCACAAGATCAAGAAAAGCTAGCGGCTGTTAGCATTCCTTCTAGCATAAGCATTTACTTATAGGATAATAACACATACTATGCTAGAAAGAAAGCCAGCAGTCGCTAGCTTTCCAATAGAAAAATCATGTCCATGGTGATTGGTGGTTGCTAGCTTATACCTTGAGCTTGTGCCATGTGCTCTATTTTGAAATAAGCACATGGCAAAAGATCAAGGAAAGCTAGCGACTGCTAGCTTTCTTTCTAGCATAAGCATTTCCTTCTAGCATTTTTTAGAAGGAAAACTTTTCTTTTTAATGAGTCTCTACTTGTGCTAGATGCAATGGATTTTTATTTATCTTTAAGTATTTAATATGTTTCCAGGACACATGACCCTTATGTTGTTTAATGAGTTAACAAAATGTAATGATAAAAGAACTACTTGGTTAATGACATAAAAATATGATGATTTAAAGGTCTTTTCTGACGGACAAGGGGGTTCGGTGCTCCATCAGGAACTGTTAGTGCTCAGTTGCATCCTTAATTGCTCAGCGCATGAGGGTTCGTGTAGTAATTTAACTGTTGATTCTTTGCTCAGGCAGTTTGACTCTCTTGTTATTTCCTTTGATTTTGGCAGAATGGCTCAGCCAGGGGACAATACCAGCATCCAGGACATCAAGAAAAGTTTGGGGCGGCTGTATGAGATAGTCTCCATAGGAATTATGGATAACAGGGAGATAGCCTGCGTTATAAAAAAGATGGAGGACACTGTGAGCTACACTTCCCTTCAAATCAGCAACCATGACTCCAGGATCGATGATAATGAAAGCTCCTTGCGCGAGATGATGGCGAAGGTGGATATGATCCAAGAGGACCTTGCGCGACTCGTTTCCATGAACCAGGGAAACAGCAACAATGAAGTAACTATTGAAGGGGAGCGTCAGATGGAGGAAGAATCAGTGGTGCAGCCAGTCCACTTCAAGGGCCACCTGTAATCTGGTTTTTATGGACATATGTTTTTTTGTCTTTTATTATGTAAGCAATATATAAGGGTATATACTGCCCGTTCTGTTAGTCATCATGGAAGAACTCTCTTGGACCCTTTGCAGGCTTAGTCTACAATGCTCTATCTCTGCTCTGCAGGACTATCCTTCCTCTCTTTTTGCTATGTACTGAATGGCTGTGTACAGCCCCTTTATAATATACTCCTTTTTAGTTTCTGTTCAAAAAAAATATATGATGATTTATAGACTATCATTTATATGGGTTCAATTTATTATTTTTTTGTTCACAGGTCTTTAAGTAAACCAATAAACTTAATTTGGTATAAAAGCTATAATGAAGGAGGTCTTCTTTATGTATATTTTACTATGTTTATGTCTATTTTCGCATTAGAGGTAATCTATGTGTAACATTTAATTGTTATTAGCAATAGAAAACTAGAGGTAGTGTCTTTGTATAATTTACTTGTTATTAGCAATAGAAATTATCTCAAAAATTATATTCTTGGTGTAGCCTCCAAGCTTCACATGAGGTCACAAAACATCACATGAGGTCACAAAACATAAATTAGTTAGGTAAGGAAAGCCTTGAACTTGTGCCATGTACTCTATTTTCAAATAAGCACATGGCATAAGATCAAGGAAAGTTAGCGACTGCTAGCTTTCCTTTTAGCATAAGCATTTACTTATAGGATAATAACACATACCTATGCTAGAAAGAAAGCTAGCAGTCGGTAGCTTTCCAATAGAAAAATCCTGTCCATGGTGATTGGTGGTTGCTAGCTTATACCTTGAGCTTGTGCCATGTGCTCTATTTTGAAATAAGCACATGGCAAAAGATCAATGAAAGCTAGCGACTGCTAGCTTTCTTTCTAGCATAAGCATTTCCTTCTAGCATTTTTTAGAAGGAAACCTTTTCTTTTTAATGAGTCCCTACTTGTGCTAGATGCAATGGATTTTTATTTATCTCTAAGTATTTAATATGTTTCCATAACACATGACCCTTATTATTCTTGTGCGTGTTAATAAAAGACATGTAATAGAATATTGTTTGATAATGCTCATTATTTCATGTATTTTTAAAACAATTTAAACTTATAGTCGACTATATATTATTGTTTTTAGAAGCTATGGACTCTGGTGCAATGACAATTCCAACGAATAATTTGAAGAAAAAACGAATTGCAAGTGACACACAAACAACGTCTCCCCCATGTGGTATGGTGGTTTTAAATATTATTCTCTCATTTCTAAATGGTTAGACTAGAAGACTATATGGCAATATTTGTGATTTTGATTTCATTTTATTTATAGTAATAATTGCTTATTATTGTTTTTAGAAGCTGTCATCTCCAAAGCAAGTAAAATGCCACAATCAGCATTCAAAAAACAAAAGCGTCATTCAACTCAGATTATAAATTCAACAATGGGTTCTAATTTTGAGATGATTAAAAAGTTCAAAACATATGCTGCATATGAGTATGTCGAATATTGGTATGTTGAGATTGAAAGTCCCATGAATATGTTTCCAGATATGTATCTATTTGGATCCATGGATGGAAATGATATACAAAGGCTAGGGATAATTGTTAGTTGTTATGCTCTCAATCATAGTCAGATCGATTTTCAAATGGAGGTAATTGAAGAAAATGAAGTGAAATTATTTTCTTGCCAAGTTGATTACACAAAATTTAGACCAGATTTGATTGATACTAATACAGAATTTCTAGAGTCAATAAAAAAGTCACAGTTTAAGTTGGACAGTTTTGAGAGCTTCAATGAATCTGGTCTAAAGAGTTGTGATGATCTTGTACAATGTATTACCAACGTTATGAAATATCGCTATGTGAGATGTAAGAAAACATCATCCGTGTTTCTTTATTTGCAACAAAGAGGTAAACTACTTGATAAAATACCAGATGATAAACTCGATGCTCAAATGCTTGCTTTGAGAAGGGTATATTTAGCTGAGCTAGAACAGAGCATTAAAGAAAGTGAGTTCATGCCTACTACAGAGTTTGTAAAATCCCAAAAAGAAGACTCTCAGATAGAGAAGCTTGCTGACCAATGCGATGAAATCCATGAAAATTTTAAGGGCAGTTATTTATTTTCAAGCTCTTTTACTGTGAAGGTGGATGTTCGAAGATGTGTAGAAGCACCCAAGTTATATAAATTGAGATCACGGGATGATTTAAATGTTTGATTATTAGTAAAATCATTCCTACATAAATTTCAAGCATCATTGCCTGATGCTCTTATGATTCCATTTGACACAAAAGAGTCTGATCCGATTGGAAACCCTATGAAAATCATGAATGAAATGGATATAAATGCCAAGAACATCAATTTTTGGATAGTTGATGGGAAACACACCATTCAAGCAGCAAAAGAAATATTAACAAATCCTAAATTCAGTCTATCTCGGGAGGCAAAACAGAAGTACAAAGAACGTAATGCTCGATTCTTAGATCCATTAGTTGCTCCCAGTGTGGTGATTCGTATTTGCTGCCAGTTAAATTCTGCAAACACAGTGTTCTTCAAAACTCCATTCATTGATTCTGTGCGATCTGCAAGACAATTCCTAATTGCCACAAATAAATTAAAGAAACAAAAATGTGGGAATTCTAAGACGGCTGAAGACAAGGTATGCAATTTTTTTTTTTTGCACTTAGTTTATATTGTTATAACTAAATTCATGGCTATTTTATTTTTGATATCACATTCTTACTAATTTATATTTGTTATTTTTTAACAGGTTGATGATGAAATGTTGTGCTCTTTCTTCGATTGTCCAGTAACAAACTTTGCTGGAAAAAAAGTCTTGTTATATCTTGATGATACTACTTGGGATAAATGGGAAGTTGTTTTTAATTGTTACAAACTAGGGACATTAATGTGTTCTCCAAACCAACCTAAGGATCCAAACTATAAGAAAAATAGTCTGAACAGTTTGGTATCAAGTTCTTTCCGTCCCCTTCAGGGACTAACCGCTGAAGAAATGTGTTCTGTAGCAGATAAACTATTGGATGGAACTGTCTGGTTTTCTATTCCAGTGAACCATCCAACCAATGCCATAAAAATGAAAGATTATTGTTCACAATTGAAAACCAAAAGAACAATTTTGGAGGCAATAGTAACATATTGCAAAAGTCATGATAAGAATCCGAATGATAAGATTCTTACAATATCCAATAGTCTTGAGCATTATGGAATTACTGATATCATATTTGCCAACTTCTGTAAGACAATGGAAGGGTGTAAATATGTAAAAGGATCACGAAATACAAAAATAAAGTCCCTTTCTCCACAAGCCTGTGTGGTCCTTGATAGAATAATTGATGCATCGACAGATATACAGGAAATTGAGAATAGTTTTGAATTCGGTTGTCATTATGGGGGTCCTAGCCACTTGTCAACACTTTTGCACTGTTTTCCTTGTCAGTTTCAACCAATGTTATACACTGACTTTGTTGTGTTGGATACATTGGCTTTGAAAGATGAATCATTCCTTAAGGATCACTATATTGAATTGTTTCGATTTTTAATCGAAAAAAATGGGTTGAAAGATTTTACTATGATTATCTTAGTAGAAATTTGGTCTTGTAAGGATGTACGCCAAGCTCTGGAGATTGTTGTCAAGGACTCAAATGTCAACTATAAAATGGCTACCGGCCTTTATGAATATAAAGAACAAAATAACTATAGTTATGATATAGTTTTAACTATACATTTCTATAGTGAAGAGTCAAAAATTTTAGAGGCCTCAATATACTCTCACAGTTTTATAGACATATTTGATGAAAATGAGAGAGATTTTGAATTCTGGGAAGAATTATTGCAAATGCATCAACAACATAGTGATCTAAATTTGATTATTTCTCTTTATGCGGGGAAACATTTACAGCAGGCTTACTGTACATATGGAAGAAGAATGCCATGTGTCGTAGAAAATGAGTTACAAAGGACTACCATGCTGACTAATCAAGAATCCTTCCAATTGCAAAAACCAATGTCTAATATATTGCTGTTGGAATATCCAGGTATTGTACTTGTTTTGTTCTTTCTCTAGTGATTCTTTGGATTCTATGCTATTTATAAATCTTGATTAACAAGATGTTTACAATAACTACTAATGGCAGAAATTGTAAAGAAAACAACGACGACACTTTGCAACAAAGCAATGATCAACATAGTGTGCACAATGTCGAAGAAGTTTTCGAGATGCAAATACAAAACGAAGAAAATACCATACCAGGTACATAATTTATTTTGTTTCTTTTGTTGTATTGTACTTGTTTTGTTCTTTCTTTAGTGATTCTTTTGATTCTATGCCTATTTATTTAATGAATTTCATTCGTTGATACATTTTATAACATTTCATATGTTTATTGCAGTGGCAAATGAGGAGAAAAATGACAGTGATCAAGGGAATGTGACAGAAAGCCATAGTCAAGAACATGATATCATATCAGGTACTTCACATGTCTCTTATTTTCAATTAAACATAAAATATGTCTTATAAAAAAAAATTGATTTAAAGAAGTATTATTGGTATTTGATTGAAGGTTTTTTATTTTGGCTCTAGGTTCTATGAAGACAATACAAGAGAAGTGTAACTTATCAATAACTAGTACAAAAAATACCCAAAGTGAGTGTATTTCTTCAACAATTTTTTTTAATAATAATTTATGTAGCATGAATAAAATGAATTTACTATGATATCCATTGTTGTTTTGCAGCTATTATAAGTCAAAAGAAATTAGTTATTTTTGAATTGAATAACATTTTCTATCAGAGCGTTGATGGTGATGCATCACAAAAAGAATTTATCGAGAAAATGGGAAGGGCCGCAGATTATACGATAGAGAAAAAATCATTTTGGTTTCGTCCACATGCAAAAACATTTCTTGAAATGTGTTCCAGAAAAGAATCTCTTGACATTGCAATTTGGACGACATCTTTGAAACAAAACACAACAAGAGTTATGAAAAAGCTGGTTTCAGAAACATTACAAGCTAAATTTTTGTTTACATGGACTGCTTCAGATTGTAAACAACAAAAAGGAAAAAATGACATTGATAATTCAACACAAGTTATATACAAAAAACATCTGAAAAAAGTGTGGAGAATGTATTCTCAATATGATGCTACTAACACTATTCTAGTGGATTGTTCAATGGAGACAAAGAAAGAAAATCCCAAAGAAAATGTGATTATTGTCCCTTCGTTTGATGGAAAGAATGAGGATAAATGGTTGATCACTGATCTGTGGAGCTTATTGAATAAATTCTACAAGGCACCCGATGTTCGAGATATTTTGAAGAATCTTCAATGACTTTTAATAGTACATTAAGATGACTGTTATTCATTTCCTCTATAAACAAAATCTTGAAGTTTATAATATAAATTCTTGGCTCTTGGTCATTGTACATTTGATGACTTAATTCTACATGTGATGTGTTATTATTGTGTTTTATTATATTATCAATTTAATGTCAATATTATTTCATAATACTCATATAAGGATTGTTGTTGTGTCATTATTATAAATTAACATATTATTATTTTGTTTATTTATATTGAGATATTGAGTTATAAAAAGTTAGTGATTTGAATAATAGTCTTATGTGTTTGCGTAAAAATGTAGTATTCCATATTAATTAAATAATTGTATTAGGTTGTATGTATAAATTAACGTACAATTACTATGTTTGAGCAATTGCAGTATATTTATCAATTGCGTCTTAATTGATCATTATAACTCTTACAAATCAGTGATTTGAATGTTAGTTCAATGTTATCATATGAAATTTTCTTATTTCTTAGAAATTAAAAAAATGGAAAATCATATCAGGTTGTATGCAAAAATTACCTATAATTAGCTTGTTTAATTGAAATTTAAAAAATTGTAAATCTAGGTGGTGTGTATAAATTAACATATAATCGGTTTGAATTGGACCATTGTAACTATATTTTTAAATTGTAATTTGAATTTCATTGCAATGTGCTTATATGAATTTTTCTTATAATTTCTTGAAAATTAAAATATCGTATGAGGTTGTATGTAAAAATGAACATATAAATAGTTTGCTTGATTTAAACTTAAAAACTGTAAATTTAGGTAGTATGTAGATATTAACATATAATTAGTTCAAATGAATTCGACTATTGTAATTATATTTTTAAATTGTAGTTTATCTCATTACAATTCTTAAAAATTAGTGATTTGAGTAGTAGTTGAATGTGTTTGTATAAAAAAACTATTCCACGGAAATTACTTTTATTTTTTTCATTAAGTTGTTTATTTGGGAGTGGAAATAAATTGGATATGTTTTGATGCCATTAAGCAATGAAGTTTTGAAGTGAAAATATGTTAATGTTATATATGTGGCAGCAATGCAGATGGGAGTTAATATCAGTCGGAAGATCTTGTTGATCTTTGAAATGGAAGGAGTATTCTTCTCGTCGTATTCCAAAGATGATACGAGTCGTCAAATTCAAAGAAAACCAGATTGGGAGCTTGGTGATAGATCCTACTTTTGTAGGCCTTTTCAATTAGAAGTATTAAAATACTGCCTAAAACATTATGATGTTGCGATATGGACATCAAATGTTACTAACAAGTACATTCGACAAGTACTTGAAAAATCAAATATTGATACAAGTGACTTTGAATTCATATGGGATAGGTCCCATTGTCACTTGCAAACAAAATTCAAATCATGTAGTATGATACAGTTTTATGAGAAAAGGCTAAGCGACGTGTGGTCCCAATATGGAAATAAGTACACAGAATCAAATGTATTGCTAATAGATACATCAAAGCCTACTTCTCAATTCCTCGGATATCGGTCAAACTGTATCTTAATAAAGGCTTATATAGGACATGAACATGATACTTGGCTTGTGCAAGTTCTATTCCCCTTTTTAAAGACACTTCATCGCATCAAACAGAAACGCAACTACATTCGAATGTTCAATAGAACATTGAGTTCTTTGTATTAAGTGAAGATATTATTTTATGGAAATTTGTTGACGATTACATTGCAATATTTCAATACAAGTTGGACACATTTTTTGGTGAATTAATTTGTATGATTTTATAACTTTTATAGATAGATGATAATTGACAATGATATATAAATACAATTATTAGTATTATTTATGATTGCTTTTAGATTGACAAGTTTTTGCATCATACAACACTTGATTTCCCCATTGAAAATATTTTCTAAATTTGTGCTCTTAAATCAACTATTTGTAATTTAAATCATCTCATAAAAGCCAACAAGGCATGCAAGAAACTCTCTTTAGTTTTATTTATCTATATGTATTAATACAAGTGCATTACAACACTTGATTTCTCTATTCAAAATATTTTTTAAATTACTTTCTCTTAAATCAATTATTTGTAATTTAAATCATCTCACAAAAGCCAACAAGGAATGAAGTTCTCTTTAGTTTTATTGATCTATATGCATTAATACAAGTGACACACAAATTTTGAATTAAACCTCCATCTATATAAAAGCACATTTCTTACAAAAAATATTACTTCAATGATAATGAGTGCTAAGTGTACTAGAATTTAGATTAAAGCATGATGAGTCATAGATGAATGATTTCGAAAGGTATAGGCATTTGATTTCCTAATCTATAACTTATTGTAAATGTGTATTCTTAAGTTAATAGTTTATAATTGCAATAATCTCATATAAGCCAACAAGACATGAAATAAATTATTGACTGTTATTAGCCTATAGTCATTAATATGAGGAGTTTATCAATGCAATATGTAATTTTTGAAATAAAACCCCATATAATTGAAGTTGCAATTGTTTTAAAACACAAATGAGTTCTTTGTATTAAGTGAAGATATTATTTTATGGAAAGCTGTTGACGATTACATTGCAATATTTCAATACAAGTTGGACACATTTTTTGGTGAATTAATTTGTATGATTTTATAACTTTTATAGAATGATAATTGACAATGATATATAAATACAATTATTAGTATTATTTATGATTGCTTTTATATTGACAAGTTTTTGCATCATACAACACTTGATTTCCCCATTGAAAATATTTTCTAAATTTGTGCTCTTAAATCAACTATTTGTAATTTAAATCATCTCATAAAAGCCAACAAGGCACGCACAAAGTTTTGTAAATGTGTATTCTTAAGTTAATAGTTTATAATTGCAATAATCTCATATAAGCCAACAAGGCATGAAATAAATTATTGACTTTTATTTGCGTATATTCATTAATAAGAGGAGTTTATCAATGCAGTATGTAATTTTTATTGCTAATGAGTGCTAAGTTGTATTAAGGGTAGTACGAGATTGGTCATAAGTGAGTGACATTGAACTATAAGAAATTTGATTTCTCAATTCATTTTTTTGTAAGTTTGTATTATTAACTCAATTACGATTAATTGAAATAATCTCGTAATAGCCAACAAAGCATGAGATACGCTCTATCTTTTATCTTCTTGTATGCATTAAATGAATGTATAAATGTGATATGTATTTTTTGGAATAAAATACAATGTAAAAACATTCCACAAGTAGTTGAAAAATCAAATACTGATACAAGTGACTTTGAATTCATATGGGACAGGTCTCATTGTCACTTGGAAACAAAATTCAAATAATGTAGTGTGATACAATTTTATGAGAAAATGTTAAGTGATGTGTGGTCCAAATATGGAAATATGTATGAAAAATCAAATATATTGCTAATAAATACATCAAAGCTTACTTCTCAATTCCCCGGATACCGGTCAAATTGTATCTTAACAAAGGCTTATATAGGACATGAACCTGATACTTGGCTTGTCCAAATTCTATTCCCCCTTTTTAAGACACTTCATCGTATCAAAGAGAAACGCAACTACATTCGAATGTTCAATAGAACATTGAATTCTTTATAGTAGGTGAAGATATTAATTTTTAGAAATTTGTTAACGCGTACATTGCAATATTTCAATACAAGTTGGACACATTTTTTGATGAATTAATTTGTATGTTTTTAAAACTTTTATAGATAGATAAGAATTAACAATAATATTTAAACACAATTATTAATATTATTTACGATTGCCTTTAGTTTGACCTTTTTTTGCATCATACACCACTTGATTTCCCCATTCAAAATATTTTTTTAATTTGCGTTCTTAAATCAAATATTTGTAATTAAAATAATCTCATAAAAGCCAACAAGGCACGCACAAAGTTTTGTAAATGTGTATTCTTAAGTTAATAGTTTATAATTGCAATAATCTCATATAAGCCAACAAGGCATGAAATAAATTATTGACTTTTATTTGCGTATATTCATTAATAAGAGGAGTTTATCAATGCAGTATGTAATTTTTATTGCTAATGAGTGCTAAGTGGTATTAAGGGTAGTACGTGATTGGTCATAAGTGAGTGACATTGAACTATAAGAAATTTGATTTCTCAATTTATTTTTTTGTAAGTTTGTATTACTAACTCAATTATGATTAACTGAAATAATCTCTTACAGGCCAGCAAAGCACGAGATATGTTCTATCTTTTATCTTCTTATATGCATTAAATGAATGTATAAATGTGGTATGTAATTTTTGGAATAAAATACAATGTAAAACCATATAATTAATTGATAATGAGTACTAAGTGGACTATTTAGACTCATTTGATATGTGCCATAAATAAATTCAAAAGAGCATGGGGTCATATATAAAGTTCAACTAAAAGATTTGAAAAATATGTTTCAACATCTATTTCTTCGACATTTAAAAATCTTATCATTTTCTTTGCCTTTTGGTGAAAGTAATTCTCGGCCATGATTTCTTAATTCGATTTCTTCACACTTTCATTGTGTATGTATAATGTTGTACCTAACAACTATCCCAATTTTGACGAATTTATAGTTATTATTTGGTTCGACATCAATACATTTCTTATAATTTATTTTATTTTAATTTAATATTGTGATTTCCTTCCAATCATGCTATATTATAATATGTTATTTAACAATAAAAATATTTAATATGATACTTTGTTCACTTCAAATATAGATAGAGATCTTCTTGTAATAAAACATGCAATTATGTGTGCAACTTAACTTCATTAATCCTATATTTTATATCTTCATGAATATTTTTTCTCACGATTCAACAAATTACAGATTTTCATATACTCCTCTTAATTTATGGCATACCGAACTAGTTATAAATGATACAACATTTCATTTTTTATGATTGTATATTAAAAACACTTGGAGTAAATAAAATTTGTGATCAATAAAAACATTCTTTCTAGGATTAGTTTTTCCAATTTTAATGGAATATTTTTTTAATGCATAATTTTTACAAATTAAATGAAATAAATAAAATGTTTACAAAAAAATTCAATGTCATAAAAGTCCTTGTAATAGAATTTTTCTAGATTTAATGAAATAGGTGTTCTATTGATCCTTCTTTGATTAGGACATCGGAAATAATTATAGTTGAAGGAAGCATCTTTCCTAAAAATCTTATCCTGACTTGAGCAACATTCTCTGTCACGGATTTTCTAAGGTGTCTTTACATAACCTAGACCAGTTTTGTCCTTTGGTGGTCTCTAATCTTTCAGAATCATGTTCAGTATTGTTATGTTGTCTTTTAACTTGTTCTGCACTTCTTCTTCATATTTTGTCTTGTCACTTCTTGATTATGCACATATGGGATCAATACGAACTTGTCTCTTTCCCTTTATTTCAACCAGCTTGTCTTCTAGATGAGATACATGGCCTGTCCTGTTCTTCATACTTTGACAGTTGTTCCTGCAATAAATTATTCTTCTTCTTAAACTTCTTTAACTCGTCCAAGGCAGTTATTAGTTCACCTTCCTAGTCAATGTCTGCAGCATATTCATCATTGGATTAACTGTCAGTCTTGACCTCTTCAATAGATTTTGGAGGTGTGACTGGATTTGGAGGTGTTTTGAACAATCCACTGAAGAAATACTTGTCTACTGATCATGGCTTGCTTTGCGCAACCGGAGTGTTCTTTGAAATGTTCTTATTTCTTTCATCTTTGCTTCTTCTACTACATGGGCCATGAAGAGCACTTCCTTAGGTTCTTCATTGCAGTCACTTCCTTCAAACGCATTTCTTTCTTCTTCTGTGTACAAACTCTTCTTATGTTTTGGAATCCTCCTTTTGTTCTCAGGTATGTGTTGTGAGCACACAATCTTTCAATTGTATGAGCTAGATTCCTCGTCACTATTGTTGTTTCCACTCTTTTTGAAAGGACACTTTGAGGCATAATGACCTATTCCTCCACATCTGAAACATTTAAAGGGCGACTTGTTCTTGTAGTTACCTCGTCCTCTTTTCAACTTCTTGACCAAGTTTGATTCTTCATCATCAAATTCATCACAACAGTCTTTGTCATGATCATGCTTTCCCTTTCCTGTGGCTTTAAAGGAAACTTCTTTTCTGATGGGATTCTCTTTCTCAATTCTCATCTCATATGCAGTGAGAAACTCATGAAGCTCATCCTTTGTTAGGTCTTCAAGATTAGCTCGATCCTCTAACATAGATACCTTCAAATCGAATCTTTGAGGCAGAGTTCTCAATATATTTTGTACAACTGATTCTTTGTCTAGAGTGACTCCAAGACTTTTGATAGCATTAACTATCTCATCCACTTTTAAGAAGTGAGATGTAATATTCTCTTCATTTTTCATTCTCAGAGATTCAAATTGCCTAGAGTACTTTTGTATCTTTGCTTTCTTTACCTTGTGGTTTCCTTCATATATACCTCTTTGTTTGTCCCAAACTTCCTTAGCTGATGCGCAGTGCATAACCTTGATGAATTCATCACCTATCAAACCACATAACATGGCATTTGTGGCTCTAGCATTACTTTCATAGAGTCTCCTTTGCACAGGATTGACTAGTACTTCTATTGGGATATTGTAACCATTGACGATAGATTACCAAATATTTGCTCCCAATGATTGCAAATAAACTTCCATATGTGCCTTCCAGAAATTGTAATTGGTGCCTTTGAACCTTGGTGCTCTGTTTGTAGAAAGGCCTTCTTGCTTATCCATTTCTACGCAATGATCTATCTTCCAAATGCTAGTCTATTACTAAAGACACCCGCTCTAAATTATACCAGTTGTTGGATTTGATTTAATACTAAGAGGGGTGGGTGAATCAGTATTAATGCAATTACTAGTAGTTTTTACCTTCTTTAACAGATTATCCTTTATGTAATATTTATGTTATGTTATGCATTAGTAAATAAACATCCACACATATATGCATCACATACACAATAGATAACACACAATATTTTTACGTGGAAACCCAAATGGGAGAAAACCACGAAATGCTTTTTTATAGTGAGAAATAATACATTCAAGGAAACACCAACTTCCTGTGTTTACCAACACCAACTGGAAGGAGGCACCAACCCCCTGGTTTTACAGGCACCGACCTGAAGGAAGCTTCCACTCCCTTTTTTTCCTCCAGCACCAACTGGAATGAGGCACCAAACCCTTGGTTTTACAAGCACTGGCCTGAAAGAAACTGCAACTCCCGGTCTCCTTGCCATGTCCGACTTCACTGATGCCCAATATATGTTGCTGACTTAATGAACTTCAACTCTGTGCACTTCTTCAGATATTCTGATGACAATTATGTTGTGCGTTACCTTCGTATGCAGACCATACTCAGTCACTGCGCTGCATACATCAGTTGACTTCTCATTCCTCTCAAATCACACTTCTATTGATGACTTACTTCATGTACTTTGTGCTTTGTTGATTCTTCAGTCTGCGTTTCTGGTTCAACGTTCTGTTTTGCATGACTGCAATGATAAATTGATATTATGCTTTCAATTGATAGTTTGTTGATTTGAACTGAAGCACTAGTAACAGATGGAATTGCACACTTTTTGATTGAAGTGCCCCTAGACTACTATAGACATTGAGGGCACCTGTTGAGTGACTCGACTGATTGAAACATTATGTAATGCCCCTAGAATGACTGTGGACCTTAAGGGCACCTGTCGAGTGACCCGGCTGAACAACTTCGATATAATGGTCTCTTGAGCCTTGTTATGTCTTAAATGATTGAGGAAAACCTGAAGATGGGAATGACGAAAATAATTGATAAATGAATTAATGAATTGAATTATATGTGTGGACTGAGATAATTGATTGATCAGTTCTTGCTTAAATGCTTAGCCTTGATTGGTCAAGTCAAAGTATAGTAGGACAGCTACAACCTTAGCTTTGTGACTTGGGAGGACACAACTGAGATGCGTCATAGCTTTCCGCATTTATTCTGAACTTCGGGACGAAGTTCTAAATAAGTAGGGGTGTATGTAGTGCCCCTAGACTACTGTAGACATTGAGGGCACTTGCTTAGTGACCCGACTGTTTGAAACATTAATAAAATAATCCTTTGATTTTATTTTGAGTATATTTATGATTACGATTGATTGTAAATCAATAAAATAATGATTTATGTTTGTGAGAAATATGTGTAGCGACAGGTGAAACGGTTCACCGAAGGACACACAAAGGAATATGAAGGGTCGTAGAGTACGGGTAAATCACACACAGGGGGAGCGACGACGATGTCGACTTCCGACAAGAATACCACGCATGAGCAGATAAGCACTGATCCGCTTGCTCAAGAGGAATGCGTGAGGGCGTACGAGGTAGGCCACGACGGAGCTGGTCACGTACGAGTTGAGGGGCGCGCAGTGAGAACGGACTCACTCCTCAACGCCATTAGTCCCTAGATAGCATGTAGACGGAGGATGGATGGTAACGATTCCTAAAATCCCTACAAGAGTTCCCGCAAGTCAAAACGGAAAGATGGTGGCAGAAGGGCCCGACGATGCGGTACCCTGTCGAGAAATGAAAGAATGGACGCAAGGACCCAACGATGCGGTACCATGCCAAGGAATGGAAACCATGGATGACTGGACCCGACGGAGTGGTGCCATGTCAGAGAATTAAAGTTAAGGAACCAGGAGCCCAACGGCGCGGCACCATGATCCTAGTGAGTTTGATTGTTAAATTAAACTGCATAAAAACTTAGGAGAATAACTCTAGATTATTACTTAGCAAATGCATTAAAAAAAATAGTTTAGACATTTGCACATGAATAGTTGTTTTTGTTGAGCATTTAAAATAATAGAAATCATTATTTAGGAGCAAAATAGAATCCTAAGATTAGACACCTAGTCAACTAAAAGATAGGAGTTGATTAAAATATCTGGGGGACAAACTAGAGCAAACTTAGGGATGTAGGTGCACTTCCCAGAGAAACTGACACTTGGATGGGTGAGTGTTTTAATTAAATAATTAATTAAAAATATTTAATTATGCATGAAGCGACATGTGTCGTAGGAGATTTTCCTTTATAAGGAAGGCTTAGGGAATGGGTAAAGGGCCCAGAATTTGGACGATTGTCGTAATTTTTGAATGCCTCAAAGACTTGCTGCTATCTAAGGGTTTGGCTAAGAAATCCTGGTGGGAAGGGAAACCCAAGCTGGATTTCTGAAAAACGTGTGTGAGCTCTACGACCCAAAGCTCGGGGGAGGCCATGCGACTGAAAGCATGAGCCTATGGTTGGGTGGCGGAGCTAACGGTTGCTTCGCCTATGGTTAAACGAGCTTTGTTGGTTATGGTTATGATTTGTTTTAATTTGCTAGTTTATTCATTTATTTAGTTTATTTATCCAGTCGTTATGCTTTCTAATCTCTTTTGTATCAAGTGGTTGAGTTTTAGGTTAAACAGGAAAGACCCTAGAGGAGGGGCCTTACATTTGGTATCAGAGCCGGTCGAGCCTTGGATTGGACTCGAACAATAGCTACCCCGACATCTTATTTAGTCTTGGATTGACAGCCGAATCAGGTTCTATGTTATTTTAGTATTATATCGAGTGTTAATGTTATTTCCTTTGGCTTAAATTTGTGAAATGATATACTTCTGTAAGTCGAAAGTTGTAGTTCTATTGGTTGGTGAATGATTTCGACATGAATTGCAATCTGGAAATGGAATTTTGTTTGAGCTATGAAATAAGTTATTATACATACTATGTAGAGTGAAATTTTATAGATCTGCTATTCAATTAATTTCTGTGTGCGTTTGAGTTTTTCCTGGATATTTTATTACTGTTTTCATTCCATAGAAAAACCAGAATTTTAAATGAAGTACTAGATCTCTGTAATTTATATTTTCTGAGAATTTTAGTTTGTTGCTTTAGAGAAAAAGGAAATATCAAATTATTGCATTTTATTTTACATTCGTATTATGAATCGAATTTAGATCCCTCTGTATACATTTATACGCTGCGATCATTTGAATCCCAAATTCTGTTCTGAACATTGTACTCTGTAATTATTTAGTTAAAAAAAACAGAAAACTGTTTCTTTTGCTTTGTTGCATAGAGGAATTTAGATCTAATCCCAGCGTTCAATTTTGGGCTTTCGACTCTGTTTATCTTTCATTTACGCTGTGATATTTTTTTAATTCAAACTCCATGGTCTGCATTATCCAAGTAGAATCCGATCCACACCTTCATGCCATTTCCATCATGATTCTGCCCCATGCTTCCGGATTCATTTCGATGGCTGGGTATCATGATGAAGTCTGTTGATACTTCCGAATCTACCCTCGGTATTTCGATCTCTGTTGGAACACTCATTTAATTTTCTGCTTGAATTTGTTAGCCTAATTATGGAACATCAACTGTGATCTCTGTGTGATAAAAATATCAATCTCTGTATTGTCAATCAACTCTTCCTGCGTGAATAAACCGGTTCCTATTGTAAATATTTAAAAAGCTCCACTGTAAAAAAAAAAAAAAATTCACACAGTGCCTTTCGGATTACATTGAGACTTCTATAACAACATACAATGCCTTTATGTTCCAACCCTGGGTCTGGTGAAACCGATCCTTAGATCTGCGTTTAACCCACTCTTTACAAAGAAATTGAACTAGAATTATTATTGATGCAAATGAAGTCACAATCGCTGTATTCAGTATCATGAAATTGCAGTCTTGTTCCACGAATTCTTAGGGATAAAATTGATCACGGAACTAATCCCTATTTTGCTGTATCTTTTGGGTACCGTTGAAATTAATGACGAATCCCATTTCATGATGGCGAAATTGGTGGAACTGAACAACAACTAATTCTCGATTTGATTGTGTAAAGATCGGTTGACCAAATTTCTTTGTGGATTCATGATGGCGAAATTGGTGGAACTGAACGACAGCTAATTCTCGATTTGATTGTGTAAAGATCGGTTGACCAAATTTCTTTGTATTTAAGTATTCCACGTAGAATGTTAGATCTCTTCCAAATAGGGATTCTTTTCTAGCCGATCCGATAAACTATCATTGTCAATAGTCGCTAGCTGAGAGTGGATTGAATTAATAATACTTGCACCCCGGCGGTAGGGAAGCCAGAGCAGGTAGGCTCCAACAGATTCACATTCACGTTCAGCTTTCGAGGATCAAGCTCCGTGTTTCATGTTTTGAGAAGCGCTGGTTCCACTTCTAGTGAAGCAGGGAAGGATCTTCAGTCTATGGAAGGCAAGACGGGAAGATTCACGATTTACATTGTCGCTTCATCCCGTTGGCGTTTCCAGATCTTCTTATCAGAATCCGATTGAGTATAGATTATTCAAACACTGTTGTATTACGCTTAGCGTTCCAGAATTGCTTTAGATTGGAGTTTAATTGTATTTTAAATTTCATCCCCAATCTATTTTGGCGTTTCCGAATCCATGATTGTTATTTTAAAGACTCTGTTTTGATTTCCTATATTTCAAATTCCTCATGCCAAAGTGCCCAGATCTAAATAAGATGATCACTTGTGCGATTCAAATCAAGATCACAGATGTAAGTTTTTAATTCCAAAGATGCCAAACGCCCAGGTCTAATGAGAGATGCCTGTGCATAACTCGGTATAAGAACTATTTCAATTTTCTATAATCCTATGCCTTTTCTGTCTGTGTTTATTCATCGAAACAACTCTGTATTTGAGGTTGAATTATTTAACTCTCAAATCTTCCCAACGTCTAGTTTAAAGGGAGGACACCATATGCGAATCCATTAATTGAAACCCTGATCTTTCAATTTATTCTCTGCATCAGGTCGAAGATTTAATTGTCTTATGGAATTATAATGTGAAATGGGAATAGATCCTTGAGTCTCGAACATATCGGCGTTTCCAGAAAATTCGGTTCCATTAATTGAACTCTGAACTTTCAAATTATTCTTTGCATCATGTCGAAAATTTAACTGTCTTATGGCGTTTTCCCTCTGTTCATTTCTCCATAAAAATATGAATTGTAGGTTATGCTTCGATCTATTTGAGAGGCAGTTTCCCCTATGTTGTCGCATCCTGAAAGTCCTGAGCTTATCTCATTCTTGCCGATCTGCTAAGATCGATGCTTGAGATGCGGCTACTCCTGTGTTTTCTTTTATATAGTTATATAAAGAAATATTTCACTGCGTGTAAGGATTGGAAAGGATGGCTCCAGGAGCTGATTCCCAATTTGGTGTATGTAGTACCTTTGGGGCATAACAGTAGTTGCTTGAAAGCTTATATATATCTTCTCTATCATGGATAATACGAGCAGTAAGTCAGCTAAGGGCGCAACCATGGTTTGGTTCGGATTATATTTTAAACTTGGAATTACTGAATATCCTTTACAACATTGTAATTCTTTTATTTTTATGTCGGTTGAGAAAGAATGGATTTCCACGCCAACAAGCGGCTCTATCCTCGTTACTGTGACTGCAAATGAACTTCTAGATTGTTTAATTGATATTTAGCGTATAGCTGGAAATAATGGAAATTGGATTGGCGTTATTTTAAATAAGTTTTAAATTCAAAATGCGAAATATATATATATGTCTTCACACCAGCAGCTGGCTTGATTATTTATTGATAAAATTTACATTTCAAATTTTCAGATCTCCCTATCCTTGGAATTAGTGCATAGTAGAAAGAGAACGAAATCTGATGCTTAGTTTATTATAACAAATGTTAAATTGAATGTTGTGTAATTCATTAATGTAAATACATTCAAAATTCTAGATCTCTTTATAATAGATCTTGCTGGACAATAGATGAAAATGGGGGCATTACCCTTGGTGGGTTTTAATCAAACAAAATGATATATAAGTATTGACCATATGTTTTATTTATAATTTTGAATAATAAATATATACATATAGTCAATATGTAGAATTTCCTGACTATGAATTTTAAATTTTATTATTGGAAAATTCACACAAATATTATATTCAATCAGCAAAGAAAAGGAAGGTGTGTTTGGGCATTCATAAGTTGAAAGACCTTTTTATAAATGCACTATTCAATATATATATTCATTTCTTCATTAGAAAGAAGGGAGTTTTTATAACTTTATTAGTGGGATATTCATACATAAATATTACCTTCAATAAGCATAAGGAAGGAATGTATGTTGAATATTTTTATAAATGTACTATCGAATTATCTATGCTTGACTCCAATAGGAAAAAGTGGGTGTCCTTCAGAAATATGTTAGGGAAATAACATTGTTGTATCATGAACAAGATGAATATACATTTGCGAATTGAGAATGCTTTTGTTGTAAATGAAACTATATTGGAAATAGAGTAGAATTAGACACCTCGGGGTGGGTTTATATATCTTGTTTACTTAATGTAGAATCAAATGTTTTATGTCTTTAAGATTTTAGATATTGGAAAATTTACATATCCTAGTAAATTTATATGATTGTCCCCTTGAGGTAGTACAAGTTGAACAGGGTATCTACAAAGTAAATTATAGGGAGCGGAGTCATAAATGATCTTACACTAATAAAAGTATGCACTCACAATAGAATGGAAGGATGGTTGGATTAAGAGCATGACAATAATTTCATGCATCAATCGGTCTTGTTATAACAAATTGGTCAATATTATGTAAAATCCCTTGATGATGGAGTTACAGGTTAGTCAAATGGAAATGTGACAAGTAAATGATATGCTTTGTATAGGAGTGGAATTACACTTATTATATAATGAATTGACTAGGTTGAGGCGTTATGTGGTGGTATTGAATTGGTTAAGATGGCATACTTTAAAGGTAAGGATTATGAATGGATGGACTAGATCCATGTGATGGTTACAAGGAATATTATGTCAAATGGAGGAAAGCATTGAGCCTTTTTGCATGGGATGCCTACGGGGATATTTAAAATTTTGTACATAGCCATGATGATAGGACTAGCGAATGAATAAATCACATGAATTAAGGGTGAATCCAAATTAACAACTTTTAGCCAACTTAATGAAAATTGTTTGTACTTGTCGAGATTTCGACACAATGTCGAGAAGGTGAAACATATTCAAAATTGGAAAACAAAGATTTTGATATGAACATCACAATGAGATGAAGACAATGACATTAACTTTTACATCATGACGATACTTTTATGAAAATGAAAAACTACAAACTTGATATTACCATGATGGGGTAAATTGGGAAATTATAACTCGGAAGACCCGTCGAAGGGGTCAAATAATGAATGTTTTTTTTTTTTTTTGTAAAACAAAATATGGAGAAAATAAACTTGATGAGTTGAATGCAATGATGCTAACAATGTGACAGGGTGAATCCTCATCATCAAGACAAATAGTGCTTGAGATGGAACTTGATGAGGTTAAGAAAACACATCTGGTGAAACTTGAGGAGACTCTTGAAGAAATTCTATGACAACATAAACGATAAAATGATGTAAGAACATGATGAGATCCACAATTTGGACATGAAGGTACTGATGAAAAGACTAGGAAATAAAATTTATTATGTTCGACTAAGTATCTATATTACGACACTTTCCTATCGAATGGAGAATCAATTTTATTAGCAATCATGGAATTGGAAGTAGTCTTTTTCCACATTTGGGGATTGGATTTTGGAACATTTGGTAGTCACTCCTGATTTGTTAAAACCATGATTATATCTTACCTATCTATATTTGACTGTATGTCGTATGATGTTTACCTTCTCGTCTTGAAGGGAGGATAACCAATTAGATGGGAATCCTTACTTGGATTTGTATGCTGAATGATGATTTGATGAACTTTTGGGTGGCTATTGAAACAATGCAACTTGTTGAAAATTTGGACATCGTAGACCTTCATGAATGAATAAGAGATATAGGAACCGTGTTGGGATTGACAATTATGAAACGTATTATCGAATTGATATGAGACGAAGTTGCGAGTAAGTTCCTGAGGGTGTATTGTAACCATACTAGATGATATAGGAACTAATGACTTGAAACACTTGTGCTTATAACCTTGTTTGTTGGAGAAAAATAGAAGAGAATGGAAAAAAGATGAGAATATGAAATTAAAATTTAAGCCTAATGTCGAAAGTACGAGACCAAAGTTTAACTTCGGGACGAAGTTCTAAATAAGTAGGGGTGTATGAAGTGCCCCTAGACTACTATAGACATTGAGGGCACCTGTTGAGTGACTCGACTGATTGAAACATTATGTAATGCCCCTAGAATGACTGTGGACCTTAAGGGCACCTGTCGAGTGACCCGGCTGAACAACTTCGATATAATGGTCTCTTGAGCCTTGTTATGTCTTAAATGATTGAGGAAAACCTGAAGATGGGAATGACGAAAATAATTGATAAATGAATTAATGAATTGAATTATATGTGTGGACTGAGATAATTGATTGATCAGTTCTTGCTTAAATGCTTAGCCTTGATTGGTCAAGTCAAAGTATAGTAGGACAGCTACAACCTTAGCTTTGTGACTTGGGAGGACACAACTGAGATGCGTCATAGCTTTCCGCATTTATTCTGAACTTCGGGACGAAGTTCTAAATAAGTAGGGGTGTATGTAGTGCCCCTAGACTACTGTAGACATTGAGGGCACTTGCTTAGTGACCCGACTGTTTGAAACATTAATAAAATAATCCTTTGATTTTATTTTGAGTATATTTATGATTACGATTGATTGTAAATCAATAAAATAATGATTTATGTTTGTGAGAAATATGTGTAGCGACAGGTGAAACGGTTCACCGAAGGACACACAAAGGAATATGAAGGGTCGTAGAGTACGGGTAAATCACACACAGGGGGAGCGACGACGATGTCGACTTCCGACAAGAATACCACGCATGAGCAGATAAGCACTGATCCGCTTGCTCAAGAGGAATGCGTGAGGGCGTACGAGGTAGGCCACGACGGAGCTGGTCACGTACGAGTTGAGGGGCGCGCAGTGAGAACGGACTCACTCCTCAACGCCATTAGTCCCTAGATAGCATGTAGACGGAGGATGGATGGTAACGATTCCTAAAATCCCTACAAGAGTTCCCGCAAGTCAAAACGGAAAGATGGTGGCAGAAGGGCCCGACGATGCGGTACCCTGTCGAGAAATGAAAGAATGGACGCAAGGACCCAACGATGCGGTACCATGCCAAGGAATGGAAACCATGGATGACTGGACCCGACGGAGTGGTGCCATGTCAGAGAATTAAAGTTAAGGAACCAGGAGCCCAACGGCGCGGCACCATGATCCTAGTGAGTTTGATTGTTAAATTAAACTGCATAAAAACTTAGGAGAATAACTCTAGATTATTACTTAGCAAATGCATTAAAAAAAATAGTTTAGACATTTGCACATGAATAGTTGTTTTTGTCGAGCATTTAAAATAATAGAAATCATTATTTAGGAGCAAAATAGAATCCTAAGATTAGACACCTAGTCAACTAAAAGATAGGAGTTGATTAAAATATCTGGGGGACAAACTAGAGCAAACTTAGGGATGTAGGTGCACTTCCCAGAGAAACTGACACTTGGATGGGTGAGTGTTTTAATTAAATAATTAATTAAAAATATTTAATTATGCATGAAGCGACATGTGTCGTAGGAGATTTTCCTTTATAAGGAAGGCTTAGGGAATGGGTAAAGGGCCCAGAATTTGGACGATTGTCGTAATTTTTGAATGCCTCAAAGACTTGCTGCTATCTAAGGGTTTGGCTAAGAAATCCTGGTGGGAAGGGAAACCCAAGCTGGATTTCTTAGCCAAACCCTTAGATAGCAGCAAGTCTTTGAGGCATTCAAAAATTACGACAATCGTCCAAATTCTGGGCCCTTTACCCATTCCCTAAGCCTTCCTTATAAAGGAAAATCTCCTACGACACATGTCGCTTCATGCATAATTAAATATTTTTAATTAATTATTTAATTAAAACACTCACCCATCCAAGTGTCAGTTTCTCTGGGAAGTGCACCTACATCCCTAAGTTTGCTCTAGTTTGTCCCCCAGATATTTTAATCAACTCCTATCTTTTAGTTGACTAGGTGTCTAATCTTAGGATTCTATTTTGCTCCTAAATAATGATTTCTATTATTTTAAATGCTCAACAAAAACAACTATTCATGTGCAAATGTCTAAACTATTTTTTTTAATGCATTTGCTAAGTAATAATCTAGAGTTATTCTCCTAAGTTTTTATGCAGTTTAATTTAACAATCAAACTCACTAGGATCATGGTGCCGCGCCGTTGGGCTCCTGGTTCCTTAACTTTAATTCTCTGACATGGCACCACTCCGTCGGGTCCAGTCATCCATGGTTTCCATTCCTTGGCATGGTACCGCATCGTTGGGTCCTTGCGTCCATTCTTTCATTTCTCGACAGGGTACCGCATCGTCGGGCCCTTCTGCCACCATCTTTCCGTTTTGACTTGCGGGAACTCTTGTAGGGATTTTAGGAATCGTTACCATCCATCCTCCGTCTACATGCTATCTAGGGACTAATGGCGTTGAGGAGTGAGTCCGTTCTCACTGCGCGCCCCTCAACTCGTACGTGACTAGCTCCGTCGTGGCCTACCTCGTACGCCCTCACGCATTCCTCTTGAGCAAGCGGATCAGTGCTTATCTGCTCATGCGTGGTATTCTTGTCGGAAGTCGACATCGTCGTCGCTCCCCCTGTGTGTGATTTACCCGTACTCTACGACCCTTCATATTCCTTTGTGTGTCCTTCGGTGAACCGTTTCACCTGTCGCTACACATATTTCTCACAAACATAAATCATTATTTTATTGATTTACAATCAATCGTAATCATAAATATACTCAAAATAAAATCAAAGGATTATTTTATTAATGTTTCAAACAGTCGGGTCACTAAGCAAGTGCCCTCAATGTCTACAGTAGTCTAGGGGCACTACATTGATGTGTTTGTTCTATTTAAATGCTATAGTTTCTCAGATAATATGTGACATCTTGTGTATCAAATGATTGGTCTGTTCTGTTTAATGCATCTGTCTCAGATCATCTGCATCTTGATGTGCCTATCAGATTTCGTTGTTGTTATATCGTTGCGCATCAGATGGAGTTCTCAACCTCGCACACTTTCACTTCTGCTCATATGCATCAATGAGACATATGTGCAATATCTTATAAACTTCGGTTTTATCTCTATGCTTCTATTTCTACAACAGGTGTGACTATTGTCTTGCTGATTGTAATACTATCCTTCAAAACATCAAGCACTTGCACATACTTCAGTATTTCTTTCTTTTAGTATTTTCGCATCCATCACAGATCTACAACATCACTCTACGTACCATCGAAACTTCATTATGCTACATGTGCACATTTGACTCTTTTCTATATCATCTGTTATGTCCATGAGCCCTTTGATGCCCCGAAAATCAAAATGAAGTTTACACTTGAAGCTCTTATGCTCTTACCATCAAGCTTACTTCAAATCTCCAACTTGCATCTCTATTTATACATGTCCTACACGGATTGCATCTTCACAAGTTGGTCGTGGCATCCCTTCTTCCATACTTCATGGATTATGCATATTCCACATGTCATCATCTGCGCTGTTGATGTATCAAGTGCCCTCAAGGTCCACAACTTAGTGGGACATTACACCTTGGTGGTGTACCATGATGTATAATTGCCTTAAGGTTTGTGCGCAATCTTACGATTCATCTTGATGTGTCTATGACTAGAGCTTTACCAACCCTTATGGGTAATGCACCCTTATGATATTAATACTTTGCATGGTCTATGCATACTCAAACTTCTTCTAAGTGGGTCTTTGACCTTTTCCTTTTCATCCTTTGTGGGACTTGCGCACCTACTGTATCGTCGGTTGTGGAATTTGCACATAGATGGTCTTCAGCCACTGTACCCTTCTAGGAATTTGTGCGCATTCCACTTACTGAAAGCATCTTCTGATTGGCTATGCTTGTGCACTTTCAGGATTGTCCAACCATTAACCAAGCAATGCTTAGGCTTGCTTGCGCACTTGTACCATTTGTCCAACCAACTCCTTGGCTGTTTAAGCACATGTACCATTGTCCAACCAACTCCTTGGCTGCTACCATGAGAAATTATGACTTGGTGGACTTGATTTTTGTGCAAAGACCACATGATACATTTCTTGTGTTCTTCCTTGAGATGGATCTGCATGATGTATCTTCTTACGTACTTCTTCAAACTTGTCATGCATGATGTATCCCTAACACACATATTCAAACTGAATACACTTCTAGATATACTCCAAAGTTGCATACATATTTGTCACCTTCATCATTTGCGCATATACTTCTGGTGTTCATGTTCTTCATCATCTTGCGTAGATACTTACTTCAAAGTGGCTTCCATATACTACTTTTGCAGGAATATTGTATCCACTTTGACTTTAGTTTATATCAATGACTCAGACTGAATTAGTTGACATCCTCTTTGACATTAGTTTACAGTCAAACACTTCACATAATCTTTAGTTAACATCAATGACAACCAATGCTCAACATTGGAGAATGTAATTGTAAGTCAACTAATACACGAACAACCAAAGAGATGAAAACTTTAATTTATAAACTAGGTCACAACCAACAAAGACACATTAATGTTGTTTTGTGGCGAGCTATAATGGATTGGATTGAAGCCGGGAGGATGAGAAAATTATGAGCGTGCAAATTGTATGGAGTGGAAGTTTCATGGAATCTGAAAAATACGACTATTTATTTTCTCACCATCAAACTCATCAAATAGCTGCTTCTTTATGAGCTACTTATTCTTCACACATGGTTATTATTTACGAAGGACTACTAGATATACGTGATGATGGAGGATTTGATTTTTCAATTTGTCATGATATGATTTCGACTGGGTTTTCAAGAAAGCAACTACTTTGGAAACATCTCTTTCATGGAAGATGTTTCATAAAATGGTTTTGTTATCAACTTAAATGCCCATTATGTTGGAGTGAATTCCAGTAACTCACCTCAGCATATCCGAACCTATTGATCGATAGAGATGTGATCCCATTTATTTTGAATGCAAGAAGAGGTAGATTATAGATATAATTGGAAATGAACACGGAGATGAATTATCACTAGAGGTGTAATTGGATCAATGGCTGCTACTGAAATTGGCTATTGATTTGCTATGATCTCTTTAACTCAATTTCAATCGAATCTATCCAATATTACCAGAGTATCCAACAATAAAGCCTAGTCCTACCCTGTATTAACTCCGGATAGCCGCAATTAAAAATAAAAATAGTGGGAGCTGTGGTGGGAGAATAGCTGCACCATTTCTACCACTGCCCCAAGGCATCTTCGATGGATGCGACAAATGTTGCTTCCTTTACCCGGCCCAACATTCATCATTCATTTCGAGGGCCATCGCGGATTAGACTTGAATCAGACACCAGTACTGTTATTACTAAAATATTTAAGTATGATGAAAGTTTAATAATTTCATATTTTGTTTTACATAATATGTAATTTTATTATTAAGTGTTATAGAAGCATTTTTAAACCAATAATAAACTTGTAGGCATTTCTTTTTCCAAAAGAATACCAATTTTCATATGTGGTCTAGGCAGAGATTGACGCTATATATTATCCACATTAATCTTCATTGGCATTAATAACCTTCTATGTGGAAGGTTTGAGTTCTCCTCTGCATGAGGAACACAGAAGCTTCACCATAAATTTGATGTGAACCAATTTACGTGGCTCCCTATACTGTACTAGTCACTGTGGATCAAATTTTCTCTCATTTTTCGAATGCATGTTATTAGGATGAAACATTTTGTTTGGGAAAACTGCATGGAATAGTGGAGGATGAAATGTGTTTGGTGGGTAAGGATCACCCAAAACAATTGGAACAAAATGTAAGTTGTGTTTTTGTGTTTGTGTATTGTTTTCTGTTTTTTTCCCTATTGCCTATGTAGCCATGTAAATATGTTACTAATACTTATAATTCTCACAAGATGGATGTACAAAATAATACCACAAACCCTAAAACCAGTGGCTACTATTAGATCCCTGGTGGCCTACCTCGCTAGTAACAGTTGAACTTCTTAGAATGGACACCCATTAGTCGGATTTTGGCTCCAAATCACTCCCATATCTACTTAAAAAAATGATATGGGAATCTATGCAAAAATCAAATGCCCTATAGAAACATAAACCAAAAATAAACTAATATACGTGATATGGAACAATTAAAACAAGATGAACATACCTAATATGGAACAAATAAAACTATTTGTAATAAAAAAAATGATGGAAACTATCAACAAATGCATCTAAACCACATGTGAATGATGGCCGTTCCAAGATTTAAAAACAAAAAAGAAAACCCATCAAGAAATTTCACCAAAATTACATGAATAAGATTACCTTGGGATTATGAGCTTGGATCTATTGAATATGTTATGGTGTATGCAATTGAAAATCCCATGAAAATGCACGAATTTCAAAATGATCAAACTAGTGTCCACAACAGTGAATTGAAGAAAAATTTGCCACTACAAAAAATGACTAAACAATACCAAAAAAAATCATATATCTAATACTTGACATTGATGACTAAAAAATTGAAAATTGTTGTTCACAATGTGAATACAAATCTTGATTTATACAAACGATAAAGGGACGAGTAACTCCTAGCTAGAAATTGGGGATGAATGGAGTTCTATAAACTACCATGGCTAGAAATTAGGGCCAATGTGGGATCTAAAAACCAACACTATTGGAAACCTGGGGTGAATGTTGATTTAGAAACAACCATTGCTATAAACTCGGGGCAAGTAGCACTTTGAAGATAAAATTAAGTGGGCTAAAACTATTTTTCCCTACTATTGCTTGACAAGTACTGTTGGGCTAAACATTTTTGGAATATTTGTTTTTTAATAAATATTGGGTTAATTCATAATAATTATAATAAACTCATTACGATTTTTTCCGAGGAAAAAAAAATTATAATAAACTCATTCTATATAAAACAATTCGCCCATTGAAAATTTCAAACCCCTTAATTTTTCCCATGGGCGAAATTTCACCCCTAAAATTTTCTATTCAAAACATGTTTTCAAGGAATATACTTCTACGACAGATGAACTTTCCAAACAAGCATTGAACTTGGAGGAAGGAAAAAAATTTGTTGCTAATGTGTAAGATGGCTCCTTGGTGGTGGAGAATAATCCCTAGTTCTGTTTTGGGGGAGTCATCTCGTGAATGCTTTATCTTCATCAGGGTATCAACCATGCTGTCCAGGTTGATTTTCCTCTTAGTCCCTGATGTAGAGGCGATCTTGTCCTTTGATCCAGGAGGTAGGGGTATGCCGAATGTGGGTGTACCCTTCATTCTTTGAAAATCCTTAGCCGATACCAACACGAATTCTTCCCAAGAAAGTTCTGGGATCTGCACTTTTAATTCCTCGCAAATAATCAATTTGATCAGCCCATGGTGGGCTAACGCATCCTCTTTTCCTTGAATCACTTTCCTGCTCATTTCTCTCAGAGACATGAGAAGATATTATGGAATGTTGATGTTTTTGTTCGGTGGAAGATGGCTCGTGTGCCTCAGCAGCTCCATAATTTGAAAATGAAAAATAGGGACATAACTTAGCCTACTAGTGCATGTAATGTATTTATAGACGATTGCCGCCATTTCATCTCATGGTGCCAGCATGGAGAGTCTTTTGACTCCATTTTTATCTTCATCGTAGACCTCTCCTCGTTCAAAAAATGTTGCCTTTGCTTCATGGTTTTCCTCCCAGTCGTCTATGCTCCAATGTAGACCCATTGGTAGACCAGTGAATTTGGCAATCGCTTCATCATCCAACCTTATATGTAATCCCTTCACTCGGGTGACAAACTATTCATCCTTGATGTGCTTTAAATTTCTTGCAAATTCCATAGCCACCTCTGTATTGTATCCTTTCAATCCTAAGATGAAAGGCATCTAGCCCGCATTGCGGATGACTGGCAAGATTCGCGGGCTTTGATAAATAGCATTGTGTTCCTCTGGTTCGCTCTTTTTGAACCCTTTTGTCATCTTAAAATATCCTCTATAATCAAACAAAACCAAAAACTTTGAATGTGGATTTTACCTCAACTGGTCGGGATTGATTACAGGCTCGAGCACTGGATTGCTGGTTGAGTGAACACACTAACTTCCAGTTTCTTGCTTCTGGAGAGCTTCTAAGAGGTTTGTATTTGCAAAAACTGGCTCTTTTGGAAGATTATGCTGCCTTTCCGCACTTATCCTCATCGTTCCTTGTACTTACTGCTTTATCCATTTCTTTCCATAATCGAGCCCTGTATTTCGTTTCATCATTGTACATTGTGCTTCTACTCCGATTATTGGGAAATATGGTGGCTAGATGCGGGTTTATCATTTGCTAATATGACAAGGGTGGGTAATTATGATCTTGTGAGGTAGTCTGAACCTTGCCGCCAACTTAATATAAAAGGTGTCCTCAGCTTCAGAAATAAACGTCTTGCGGGATAATGATTTGACCTTAAAAATAAAAGAAATATGTTTACAGATTACCTCATTATGTTTTAGCGTACCTGAGTTCATGATTTGGCCCAATTTTTATGTGCGCTGGATTCTGTAGTAGATTTGGCATTATCCGTAGTTACGTGCGCTTGTTGCTTTTTCCTTTGGTTCATTTGAATTTGGTGTATCATCTACTTTTGAACTTCGTGCCATTTTCTGATTTGACTTTGTGATGATGCTTTTGCATTGAGTTTCTGATTCTTTCCTGTATTGTTGTAATCTATGTTGACTCACTTGAATAGATGGCAGGCTAGCGTGAAGAGATTGCAGATGTGATTGAATAGTTTGTTTGCTGTGAATGAATTTTGTAGTAGTTGATACTTTTGCTTTCTTCCTTGAATACATGGCTTGTTTGTTGATAAGATTCACACTCTCTTGAT
This sequence comes from Larix kaempferi, assembly GCA_027924585.1. NCBI lineage: Eukaryota > Viridiplantae > Streptophyta > Pinopsida > Pinales > Pinaceae > Larix > Larix kaempferi. The sequence continues at coordinate 11,424,447 of BSBM01000771.1, read as the reverse complement.
TTGATTGCTGGCTCGCTTGTATTATGATGACTCGCTCGCTTGATTTTATTTATTTGCAATGTGCATGCTGCTTCTTCATGGGGATGTATGATGCCCTGCAATTTTACCTGTGATATCTTAAATGCATCATGTTGGATCTTTATTTCAGTTATGTCTCTTTCTTCTTTTCTTTTTTCTCTTTTTTTTTCATTCATTTTTCTTTTTCTCCTTTTTCATATCTTTTTTTTTCATTTTTCATTTTTCTTTCTTTTTTTTTAATTGGAATTCAAAGATATTCCATATTCTCTATTAGCATCAATTGTTGCTGTTAGAGTACTTGTGTGAATTCTTCCCTTGACTGAGGCTTTTTGTAAAGTTTTAGCCTATGTCCATTCACTATCATGGGAAACTCTTCTGCATCAATTGTAATAATCTTGATAGCTCCATTTTCATAGATTTTCTCAGTGATGTAAGGTACAACCTATCTAGTTGTTAGTTTTCCCTTGAAAGTATGGAACCTGGAGTCATAGAGTAGTGCCCAGTCACCTTCCTTGAACTTTTTATATTTTATGTGTTTGTCATGCCACTTCTTTCTTTATTGCTGGATGATTTCAGTATGGGAAAGTGCTTGCTGGCATTGCTCATCTAGTTGATTTAATTGTAGCATGTGTTCTTGTTGTATCTCTGATAGTTCCATATTTAACCGTGCTGCAATTCTTAATGTCTTTATTTCAAATTCAATTGGCAGCATGACTTTCTTTCCATATACTAGCTCATAAGGTGTGAAGCCTGTTGTTGTCTTCCATGTGGTATTGTAAGCCCAAACTGCCTCACTTAGCCTATCTTCCCAATCTCTTTTGTGGAGTTGGACAGTCTTTCTTAAAATCCTTTCTAATTCTCTGTTGGTTACCTCAGCTTGACCATTTGCTTGAGGGTGATAGGAGGAGGACTGTCTGTGCTTTACATTGTTTCTTCTTAGCAAGTCTTCTATTAGATATGATGTAAACTGTGGACCTTGATTATAAACTAGCTCTCTTGGTACTCCAAACCTGTGAAAGATCTGCTCAGTGAAAAATTTTGCCACATTGGTTTCGTTTGCCACAGCAAGGCTGCTACCTCAGTCCACTTTGTGAGGTAGTCTGTGCATACTAGGATGTAGCTTTTCTGGTTTGATTGTGGGTTGATTGGACCAACGAAATCAAACCCCCATTTCTCGAATGCATCTAAGGAAATTTGTGGATTGAGAGGCATCTCTTCTTTTTGTGTAGGCTTACCCATTCTTTGGCAGTCATCACAGTGTGAAACATATTCATAGGCATCCCTGTGTAGTGTTGGCCAATAATACCCTGTTTGCAAAATTTTATAGGTTGTCCTTTTTGCAGCATGGTGTCCTCCACATGTCTCATTGTGAGTGGCATGCATTATGTCATGCACTTCATCTTCTCTAATGCATCTTCTAATTATTTGATCTGGTCCTTGTTTGAAGAGCATTCCCTCTACCCATGTGTATGTGGCACTTTGCCTTATTACTTTATTTTTCTCTTTGTAACTGTAATGTTCTGGAAATTTTCCAGACACTAAATAGTTTTCTATGTCACCAAACCATGGACTTCTTGTTGATATGGAAAAAAGGTGCTCATCAGGAAAACTGTCATTCACAACTTCATTATCTTGTCCATGGGTGAGCCTAGATAGAAAGTCAACTACTACATTGTGTTTACCTGGCTTGTCTAAAATTGTGATGTCAAATTCTTGCAGGAGGAGTAGCCACCTAATGATTCGAGCACTTGTATTAGGTTTGTTCGTGAGATTCCTTATTGTTGAATGGTCTGTATGGAAAAAAACTTGGTAACCTGTAATGTAGTGCCTGAACTTGTTAATGGCATGGATGACAGCAAAAAATTCCTTCTCTGTAACAGTATAATTTAATTCTTCCCCTGCCAAATTTTTACTGATATAATATATAGCATAGGGATTTTTGTCTCTTTCTTGTCCAAGGACAGATCCAATGGCCTTATCTGATGCATTTGAGTGGATGTGGAATGGAAGTTCCCAATCTAGTCCTTGGAGTACTAGAGCTGTAATTGTTTTCTCCTTAAGGTTATCAAATGCTGTCATGCAATGGTTTGTCCATATGAACTCGATATCTTTTGTGATAAGGGAAAACATTGGTGCATCAATCCTACTATAATTTTCAATAAATCTCCTGCAGTATCCTGTTTTCCCAAGGAAACTTCTCACATCCCTTTGTTTGACAGGTGGTGGCAGCGTTCTGATTACTGAAACTTTTTCTTGATCAACCTCTATCCCCCTTTGTGATATATGGTGCCCAAGAATGATGCCTTCTTCCATTAACATTCTGCATTTGTCATTGCTCAGACATAAGCTCATCTCAATACATGTTTTCAATACTAATTCAAGATGGTTCAATGCCTAATCATAGTTTTGTCCATAGGGTGTGAAGTCATCCATGAAGACTTCCATTTGATCATTTATGAAATCAGAGAATATACTTAATATGGCCCTCTGAAATGTTGCAGGAGCGTTACATAACCCAAAGGATAGTACTCTGTATGCATAAGTTCTTCACGGGCATGTAAACGTTGTCTTATCTTGATCAACTGGATGTATTAGAACTTGGTTGTACCCACTGAAGCCATCCAAAAATGAGAAAAATCTGTTACCTGCCAAAGTATCTAGTACTTGGTCTATAAATGGCAGAAGGAAATGATCTTTTTTAGTGGCCTTATTAAGCTCTTTGTAGTCCACACATATTCTCCATTTGTCGCCTTTTCTAGGGACTATAACTAGTGGTGATACCCATTCACTATTAGAGATGGGAGGTGGTCCCACTACTGAATGATAATCTAGTAGTGGGCATCGAAGTGCCCATGGTATGCATATAAACACTATTAAAACCATGGGTTAGAATATGTGCATTGGTAGATGGCATCCTATAAGTATGAACCCAGTACATTTGAGATCCATCGTAGAAGGAGTAGCTCCAAGAACTAGTGGAATAAAAGGGCCATTGGTTCCCTCTAAAAACACACTATGAACCCTGCATCTAATAACTTTTGTAGTTCTACTTTGACTATGTCCTTTAATGCTGGGTTCAACCTCCTTTGTGGTTGTCTGATAGGAATAGAACCTTCTTTGATGTAAATGTAATGCTTACAAATATCAGGATGGATTCCCTTCATGTCAGCATATGTCCATGCAAAAGCTTTGTTTTGTTTTGAGAGTACCTTCATTAACTGTTTTTCTTGCTCTAGTTTCAGATTGGAATTAATGTTGACTGTCTTTCCAGGCATAATTTCCACTGTCTTTGCTTTTTTTTATTGTTTTTCCAGAGATAGCACTTCTGCCCAAATTTGATTTAAGTTCTGGTGTGAACTTTTTCCTTCTTGTTGCTGGTCTGTGTCAAAAAATTCTTCAAGAATATCATTGTTAGAAGATGCATTTTGTATAAACCTATCTATATGACCATCTTCGTCTATGGCTTTTAGTGATAGTGCAACATCAATTATAAGGTCAGGTCGTAGGTTTTGATTTGATGTGTCATTATAATTATCGGTCCAATTTTGATATTCTAAGTCTGAAGATTTCCTTGCTGGTGGGTAAATCGTGATTTTCTTCCTGGCATGTCCATTGGTGATAGTCATGTTTCATGATCTGCAACCTATATAAGCATCTGCAGTTTCCAACCAAGGTCTGAATAGTACGGTTGGATAACCACTAAGTTTACTTTTTACTTCTATGATTATGAAATCAGCTGGGTATTCCTAGGATTCAATATTGATAATTATGTCTTCGAGCATTCCTTCGGGTTTCACAGTGGATGTGTCAAAAAAATTTGTTTCTAATGTGCAAGATGGCTCCTTGGTGGTGGAGAATTTTATTAGTATTTTCTGATTTTTCTTTAATAGTTTCCAGTCTTTGGGTTGTGAAATAAAAAATAATTTGGCTAATTTCTTGAATAACTTTAATTAATTTTTCCCATAATGTGAATCAAGATATCCTCAACATCCATCATAAGATGTCTCAAGCTAGATTTGAACCTAAATGGGGAGTATCACAACTAATGCTCCCAACCACTCAATATAAGCTCTATTGACAAACTATACATAAGTTATTTTGGTATACATTATCAATTATTTATTTTGATTGAGAAATTTTTATAAATACTTCTAGAAATTAAATATATCTATATAATGGTTCTTAAAAAACTTATAAAAAAACATGAAAAAGGATTAGTTAAAACAATTAATAATCACTTACTAAATTAAATTAAAAGAAATAGTTAAAATTATGAATAATTAGTTATTAAATTAAAATGAATCACCCTTGTATTGTGTTCATAGGTACATCGTAAAGCCTTCCTGAATATGATTTGTTGTTGAGCCAATATTGTCATAGTATAGTCACCTTAGAATTTAATTGATTACTTACTCAAAATTTGGGATCATATCTCATATATGGAGCCAATTTAGTGAACCTTGACTTATGAAGCTAGTATAAATTTGAAATCAATCACTAATATTGTTATTGGCACAAAATTTTAAAAAAAATGTATTTAAGAAGTCGACAAGGATGCAAAGATTATGAGTATTTATACATTCTCAAATATATGTTAAATTTGCTCAAAATCTTATTAAATATGATGAAATATTATTTTAAAATTGTGTATAAAAATTATTTGTACTATATGAGAAAAAAAAAATCCTTTTCCATTTCCATTTCCATGTTATTTTCTTTTTACAAAATTCATAAATAAAAATAAAATAAACATATAATATACTAATGTTAAAGTATTTGATATTTCTTGGAAGATACACAAAAATAGAACACATTAACAAATCTAAGCTCAATAAATAAATTGATGTAAACTTCATAAATATACGAACACTAATATGTCTCTATAAAAACCCTCAAGTTGAAACTTGTTTATATAAAACTTTTAACCCTCGAGTTGAAATTTGTTTATATAAAACTTTTTTAAAACTTTGTAAATGTTGATATTCCCTCTCCTTTCCTTCATGGCAACATTAAGTTCAAGAGAATAATAAGAAACAAATGAAAGCCTCCCATGTATGCATGATATCATAATGATTATACTACACATTATAATACATTAATTATATTCTCTATAAAAGTAACAACAAATCAAAATGAATTAATTACCTCGTTCAATTTGTTATAAATAAAATTTTTTTATTGATTTCTACATCAAGCCACTTACTTTACCATTTAGAGGATTTCATCACACTTACGTGCATTCCATCAATGGTAACAGTGTTCTAGGTAAACCATGAAGGAACTATAAGGTATTATGTGTCAACCTCAAAAAAATTAAATTTTATTTTATTTTTATTTTCGGTTGTTTCAAAATATGAATAACTTTTATTTTTCCCTGCCCTCGCTTACAATAACTTTTAAAATATATTTTGGTATATTTGTATTTACATGTTTTAATTTGTTTTGATGTACCCTTTGTAATTAAACTTTTAATTTGTTTTGATGTGTTTAATACATTGTAAAGTTCAATTATTTTAGTTAAAAACGGTTAAAGAAAAATTATCTTGAAAATAATGACAAAGATCGGTTGCATACACTTAGTAAAAAATAATTAAAAAAAAGTCATAATTTTATTTTTCCTTTGTCCTTAATTTAGCATGCATGCCTTTGAGTGTATATATGACAAATATACATAACAACCCAAAAAAGAAGTGCATGTTAACAACTTAACAATACAAATCCCAATTAGTTTTAAACAAGGAGATGATATTGGTACTAATCAAGCGAATCTCTTGTACATTGACTGCCACTACCACATTTTTACATCAATGCTCCTCTTTTATCAACTTGATTACATTATAAGAATCCCCCAACACTTGTAATTTGTATTTCCTGTTCTCTAAAGCCAACGCCAACAATAATAATAATTTTAAAGCTATAGTGCCCAGTTTGGACATTTGATTTTGACGTTGTTGCGACATTATTATTTGAGGGCATTGGATTTCATTATTTGTGATTCATACCAAGATTTTATGTCTTGTTATTATTTGAAGGTATTCATTTAAAAGTAATTGATTCATATTCATATTTTTATTTAATTAAAGTTTTGAGTATAGGAATAAAATTTTAAAGAAAATCAAATAAGTTATTTCTTTCACTCTTTTCACTTTTTTTTTTTATATATTTGATTTTAGAAAACTTTAATCATCATCATCAATTTAGCATAATATATATAAAAATGTATAACTCACTATGTTACATTTTTATTTAATTATATATTATTTATTTAACATAATGTAATGATTCTATTAAAATGTGTCCTATTTAATTAATTTTAAATTTAAATAACACATTAAAAAATCAAATTGTGGAATCAATTTTAGTTACAAATATATATATCTTTGTTGAATATATAGATTATGAAAAGTAAAATTCATTTCCTTAATCTTCTCATGGGTTCTTCCTTCACGTAATTTTGCAAATAAAATAAAGACGACATTAATATATCATGTACAAATTTATGTTATCGTGCAAGAGTTCTTTGTTTAGATATCAGATATAACAGTTTATGATAAAATCTTTTGAAAATATTTGATATAAAATATCTATATTATCTCTATAAAACACATTTTATTTTAAAGAATTGTATTTGATAAAATATTTCGAAAATATTCGATATAAAATAAACATTTATATAAAATATTTATATTATTTCTCTAAAAAAAGTTTATAATAAAGAATTGTACATGATAAAATCTTTTGAAAATATTTGATATAAAATATCTACATTATTTTTCTAAAAAACAATTTATGATAAGAAATTATACTTATAAAATCTTTTGAAAATATTCCATATAAAATAAAATATTTGATATAAAATATCTACATTATCTTTCTTTGTTCAACTTAATTTTCGTTATCATTTTAGCTTTACTTTTAAATTTAGAATCATTATAGTTAATGTGTTAACACATTTCTCTCTTCCTTTAAAATAGAGATAATTTAACACATTATAATTTACCTCAATTCAAAATAAGTTTAAGTTTAAAAGTTAAACTACATTATCCATATATTGATGCCTCAATTTCTAGTTCACTTTGTGCATTATATTTTTCATAACAAAAGAAAAAACTGGAAAAAATGGATAGGTGAAAATATATTCTTAACCTACATGACATGAAGTTTTTTCGGATAAATAACTTATTAAACTAATACTAAATCTGAAGCTTCCACTTTATTGAACTAATACTAAATCTGAAGTTTCCATCGTTCATTATTCTTCTAGTACAAAACTTTAGCAAAACATATAGCGTATAAATACTTAAAAATCTCACAAGGAAAATCCTTTGAAAAAATTTGGGAAGATAGTGAACAACACAAAGCAAGAACAATGTACAGAGTGGCACAGTTCAAATTCAGAGTCGTTAACTCAATGATTTCGATAAACAATATGAAGATTAGTCCTTTTTCTTGTGATTGGGAAATATCCCATCTAATAACAATAGGGGAGGGTGATGGTATCCAAGATGGACAAGCCGTCATGAACCCCTTTCATCCTTGGCTTTCAATCTTCATTCCCTGACATGAATTTTTAGATTGGGATAAGTTTTCCATCTGCCGTGATTTAGAAATTCCATCAAAGTTACAAACTCCATGATGCAATGACATATCAGTGTCGTGAATAGAAACCAAACGCCATTGAGCCATTCACATGCGTTTTACTTTCAGTCATCGGAAACTACTCAACAAAACTAGCAACTATAAAGAGGTTGCAGCTATTTGCGTGCAAAATCATTTACCCTAATAAATACTCTTTGTATGCAGAATGGTTTACACATTTAACTCAGCTAGTCTTATCCAATTTGGTCTCTTCTCTGGTTCTGAATTATTTCACTAAGTATGCACTAACGTGCATGCATTTTTCCTGATATAATATTTTTCTCACTAGTCGAATACTCCAAATCTAGACCTATCGCATTTATCTGGGCTTCCTCGCTCTCCTGTGTAAATCTCACAATTCTTCCTCGTTCCATAATAGAAAAGATCGAATCCAAACTTGTAGGATTGCTCTCGACTTCCATTGATTCACTTGTGGCTCAAGCGGGTTGTTGTTTGAAATGGCTCCTTCCTTCTGTACTGAGCAACTATCACTTTCGATATACCACTTGCTTGTTGTACCGGTCACCCATAAGTGTTTTTCCATGTAAAAAAAAATATTTTCCCAAATTTTGTAAAAACACATGATCTCTCAATTCAATTTCAAATAAAACCCGCCTCTTTATCCAGTTCAAATTTCAAGCTTACCTCTTTATCGAATTCAAATTTCAAGTCTTGTGGCTTAATGCAATCCATGGGCGCATCGCATGGCATATGGATGGTTAACTATGGCATGCTTTCCTCCAAGGGCCATCGACAGCTAAGAAGCATTGGCTTGTAGATGATCGGGAGAAGGACAACTTTTGAAGTGATGTTTATGGATTCTTCCAGGTGGGATTTCAGGTGATTTAGTTAGCCCATGTCCCACTCCGGTTTTTATATCTAGAATCTACTTATAGCAAACTGCAGACCCCTACCTAGAATACACGTTTAAGTGATTTGAGTTTCGATTTCAAATAATTCCCATCACGCCTGGAATTTCAAATTCTCAGTGCCTGTCAATTGAAAATTTGATGACGGTTTCAAGTTTTTCCCGCCTATCAATTTGTGTTCTAGGCAATTTCATTGAGTGTCAAGTTATTTTGTAGGTTTAATGTAAGTGTGACTAAAATATTTCCATAAAAGGGCCATGAGTAACCATGACATGCAGCCTATTTGGGCTATGTTGTTTAGGTAGTGGATAACAGAAAGTGGTAAAAATACGAAGTGTGTCGCTCGACACAGGCCCCACCCAATAAGTAAAATAGGTTCATGACCAACTCTGGAGGGCATTTCACCTTCTTAGATCCGGGAGAGCTCCTCTTGTCATGTGTGATGGGGATATCCATGATTCCTCGCTTGCGTAAAAAGGATAAAAGGTATGAGAGAGAAACAAGCACAGCCAAAAACACAAACATGAATGGAAATTGGGAAATCTCCTTAGAATTGAAATGCGGCCAAAACAGAAAAGAAAACCAATATCCTCATCAATGTTTTCATCCTAACCAAAAGGAAAGAAGTTAAAGGCCGGATTCCACCAAAAACTTGTACCAGTTACCCCACTTCAAAATCACTAAGGACTGTGAGTTTAATTTATAGATCTAATTTAATATTTTTTTTAATATAGACTTAACGATTCGATCAATTTGTACTTAAAAATAATATAAAACAATTTGCATTGACTAGCTAGCCTTCCTTAGAAAAGGAGGCAAGTAAAAATTTAAAAAAAAGAGGACTCTGAGCACGTTAAAAATGACGACAATGTGATACCCCAAAACATTATTATTTATTTTTTTATTTAATATTTGTGACAATTATTTTTATGTAATAGTTATTTAAAACTCAAAAAATCAAAGTGACACTTTGCACAACAAACTATTTTTATTATTAAAAAAAAGGCACTTGGAACTTGTTCAGCTAAATGATGGGACACCACCATGGCACAGAGAATATGTGTAAGCACGCAAGAAATATTTTTACCAATCAAATCCAATCTAAAATCTCAACTAGGGGAGGGACGCCAATAGTGGCGCGGGGACCACTGCGCCACCTCAGAGGACAGCTGGTGGGGCCCTTTTTTGGTATGACACGGGTTGACAGGATAGTGCTGCGTGTCAGGAACCTGGACAAATTTAATGTTAGGTTTTTTGTGGGGTTTTGGATGGTGAAAACGCCAATTTGTCAGGGTTTGTCATTCTCCCTATGCATTCTTGTTTGGGCCCGGTGTGTGGCCATTTCGCCACCCCAGTAGTGGTTTTCCCATGTTCCATTGCTCACTCCTTCCTGCGCGCCTGGTGGTAGGCCACATACCCATTAACGGAGCACCGAGAAAGCTCATATTGTGCGTAGAGGTCGTTGTTCTGGGCAACATTCCTGGCATGATAACTTGTTTTGGTCCGACCTTTGCTCGGCTCTGCATTTCTTCAGTTCATTGCGCTCCCTATTGGCATTCGTTGGTGGCTCGGTTTCGTGCATTTCTCTCCCTGTTGGCATTCGTTGGTGGCTCGGTTCGATGCGTTGATATCCCGGTTGGTAGTCATCGGTGGATCGGTCCTCAGCTTGTTGGTCCCTGCGTGTTCCTGTGCCGGCTATGCGGTCTTGGTGGTTGTTGGTGGCTCGGTCCTTGGCTCTGCATCCTCAATGGGCCTCACCTATTCATCCTACAACCGGTAGGGTTTCCTACCAGCATATGCACAGTGTTTTTTAACACTCCACTCCTCCTCGTGGATGATTTCATAAGCCTTCGCTCAGTTTCTCTTTGGTTGCTTGTGTTTATCTTGATGCATTGTAAATGTATTTGTTATGTGCATTGCTCTCCTTGGTGGCTCGGTCATTGGTGGCCTCGGCTCTGCATCCTGTAATGGAATGGGTTTCCTACCAGCATCTCCATAGTGTTTTTTAACACTTCACATATCCTCATGGATGATTTTGTTAACTTTTTGGCTCGGTTAGGGTTGTCTCGGTTTCTTTGTGGTTGCTTGTGTTTGTCTGGTTGTTTGCAACTGCGATTATGGGTGGGTTTTGATTAGTTTTTTCAGACCCTGTCTAGTTATTGGTTTTCTACGGTTGGTGTAGCAATTGTATAATGTGGCTTCGGTTACTTCTGAACAATCGACTTGTTAACACATGTTGGGTGTCTCTGGTTCTAAGGCCAGTGTTTATGCTTGACATTGTCACGGTTCTGGCTCTGCGTGCGTGATTGTAACTTGGGACAGGGTCTGAAAAACCTGAATAAAAAAACGTTTCCTAAATTGGCTTCCATCAGTTTGTTTTTGGGTTGGCTCCCACCAGTTTGTCTGAATTATACAGTTGTTAACATATTTTTTGTTTAGGGTTGGCGGTGGAGGGTTTCATATGAGATTCTATGTTTTTCTGCAGCTTATATTTGGCTTTTTTTAGGCATGTGCGGTCATTAGTTTGTAAATGTGGTGGTTGATGGGTTTTGGATTTTGGCATGGTATCCGATATTGGGTAGATGAATGAATGTTGGTTTATTTAAGTGTATATGAAATTGATTTTGGTAATTTCGGTCATTTGCAGCAGTAGGTTTCTTAATGATGTGGATATGAAATTTGCAAATGAAAATGGATATGAAATTTATTGTGGATGTTTGTTGGTTGAATACTGGTTGAATTCTGGATATGCTCACTGTAGATTATTGGTAATTGGGAGCAATATTGGTAAACCTAGCCTAGATTATTGCATCATGGGTAATTGGGAGCAATATTGTAATAAGATTTTGGTAATTTTGTAGCAGCAGGTTTTAGAACTTGATATTCATCTTTATATTAGTGTTCGAAGCTGCAAAAGAAGAAAATGATGTGTATATGAAATTTGGCATGGCCCCTGATGGATATGAAAATGTTGTGGATATGAAATTTAGTGTGAATGTTTGTCAGTTGAATGATGGTTGAATTCTGGATATGCTTACTGTAGATTATTCTGGTTATGCAATATTGTAATAAGATTTTGGTAATTTTGTAGCAGTAGGTGTTAGAACTTGATAGTCATCTTTATATTAGGTGTTTGAAGCTGCAAAAGAAGAAAAGGATGTGGGTATGAACTTATGTAGTGAACTGATGCAGAAACTTTGACACAGTTTAAGCATTTGTTGGTATACAGTTTAAGCATTTGATACAATTAATGGAGTGAATTTTTCTCAATATTAATTATGGAATTGAGTTTAAGTGGAAATTTGAGATGTGTACTTATGGCTAGTTTGTGCATGTTCATTTGTTTATGGATTTGAGTTTAAGTGGAAATTAGAGATGCTACTTAAGATTGTTGTTTAGCTAGCTTGTGCATGTTAATTTGTTTATGGATTTGAGTTTAAGTGGAAATTAATTGTGACTTAAAACTGTAAACTTAATCCATCAAAACTAACACTATGAAACAAACAAAAAATCCATTTGAGAGAGATACCATGCATACCAATTTATGTTTTTTTTAGAGTGACTGTTATGGTTACCTTTCTTAGATGGTTGTGCTACCCTCTCCCTAAAAAGAGGGCAGAAAGGAAATTGTGACTTAAAACAATAATCTTAGGTGATCAAAACTAACACAATGCAACAAACTAAAAATGCAAGTGATTAGGTACAATAATCAACTTAATTGCAACTTTGACAAAGGTTCAAATTTTAGGGTTTTCCTTTTTCCTTATAAGCCACCTTGAATGAGCTTGTGAAAGGAGTGTTGCTATGCGTGTGGAAAAAAAATTAGATGGATTTTGAAGCTATTGTGTTTTGTAGGTAGGAAGGAATGGTCAACATTCATAGAATGGAAACAAACATAAATAAGTAAAACTTGTTCATTTATAATAAAACAAAGTTGCACTTTATATTAGTAGTACTAGAATACAAATACAATAACTCTATCTGAAGTAGATGTCAAAACAATGCCTCTATTTGAAGTAGATGTCAAAACAATGCCCTTGTTTGTAGTAGATGTCAATGCCTAGGATTTAGGTTATATCAAGCCCTCATCATGCTTAATTGGGGCTGCACAAAAAGAAAATGCCTTGAAAACAAAATAGCATTTGGTTGGCCTATACACTAGATATCCTATTCTTCAAGAGGTTCATCACCTCCCCCATCATTTCTTGTAGGGTTTCCAGTTTGAAACAAGTAGGGTGACCTTACTGAGCATGTTTGATTAGGATGGGTGGGGTTGGTAGAAACAGATTGAGGCCAATTTACTCCTTGCAACCAAGGAGGAATTGAAAAGCCAAAGGCCTAAATTGTGCTTGGGACCCCTGGAATAATTGTTGGTGTTGGATAAGATAACATAGAATGGGCCCCTGCACTAGTAGGAATAGAGGGCGGGTGTACACCTTCCTGATTATAGCGGGGTATCTGAATGTTAATGATATCCTGGTAGAATCATGCAATGTTTTCTAATGCTTCTAATGATCCTTCCATCATGTTCCTTTCATCGGTTGTTCTTGTAGTATCAGCCATCACATTCATTTCCTCTATTTCTCTTGCATAATTTTGGTTCATCTATTGCAACTAACTTGCATCCTTTGCTTGCCTTGCCAACTGCTTCTGGTGCTCTTTTTCTTGTCAATTAGCCTCTCTAGCAATCCTTTCTTTTACCCATTGTCCAGCTGCAATCATCCTTGCTTCCTTCTTTTCCTTTGCAATATCTTTCTTCATTTGCTTTAATTCCTGCAAAGCATGTTTCTTTTGTTCAGATTCAACTAAGAGGCTTATGTACTCTTCTGAAGTGAGTACTTGTGAACTCCGGCCCAATCGAAGAATGTTTGCCTGTCCTTTCCTTCCTTGGGTTGACACTCTCTCCATTGGAAACTTTAGGAACTGGCTAAGCCTTGGTGTGTTCCCTGGAAGTGGTTCTTTTGCTATGAGAGGTTCTTCTGCTGCAGTATATTCTTCAGCTGCATCATGGTTGTCTATGTTAGGTTCTTCTAGCAGCCCACCATCAACATAAAAATGGACAATCTCATCTGGCTGCAAAGGCATGTTCATGTTTTGTTCAAGTTCATCATGGCATCTACCATCCATGATGGTTGGGATACTTGAGTTGGCACTATCAATGTGTCATTGTTGCTTCCTAGATTGTGACAACCATCGACCACATTTATATGTGCCACAAAATCCACCTGTGTGCCGGTTGGACCACCTAGCCCCATGTTATCTTCTGCTGCTTCGTCATTGAATTGTGTAGCCCAGACTTGTTCATCATCATCAAAAGCACCAACTCCTTGGCAGTTTCCTTGAGAAAGGGACATGATGTTGTCCACAGCATCCGCCTCTTGCTGCCCATCCAATTACTCTTCGACATCCTCACCATCTTCTCCAGCCACAGCTTCTTGGCCATCCACTTGAAATGCTTGGCTACACCCGGTGTCATGCATAAGAGAATCATAATTCAATGGCCAGATATTTGTTCGCCTAAAGCCAGCCTTGATATTGGAGGATGTGAGAGCCCTTTTGAAATCCTTGCTTGCAAGCTCAGCTAACTCAAACCTCTTTACCTCAACACCTGGGTTCTTCACCATTCATGTAGCACGTTCCGACCTGAAATAAGCCTTGAAAGGCCCAAACACACTCACATCCAAGGGCTGCAACCTGTGAGTGGTGTGAGCAGGAAGTGTTAGAAGTCAATGCCCAACCTATTTTCCTCCTCGATGGTTTGCATAGAAATGTGGCTGCCATGGCCATCTAAAACCAATAGGTGTCTATTTTCAATGGAGACATCGCCTAGTACGGATGCTACAAAGTGGCAAAGCCAATTCAAGAAAAGTTCTTTGGTCATCCATGCATGGGGATGTGCATCCATGCATGCCCCAGGTTCACAGTTCTGGATATAGTTTTGCAGCCGAGTTTTTCCCTTGAACAAATAAAACCCCAGGATTACCATACCAATTGCATTCATACATGATAGAATGGTAATCCACTCCCTGCTCTTGGGAAGAATATTTGGCACATTCCTGCTCCCTCTCTTTGCAATGACCTGCATGCCACAATTCTTTCCTTCCTATAAGCCTGTCTCATCGTGGTTCCAAATATCGTCTAGAACATAAGAGTGTTTCTCATATGCAGAAGAAAGAGTGTCATAGAACTTGGACACAACTGTGGGGCGTAGATTTAATGCCCTGTCTCTATCCAGGCCCTCTGCAGTTCGTAGCACTAGCTCTGGATGCCTTTTTTTGAAACCATCCCGCCATGACTTACCTGGAAACCCATCTTTGAATGGGTTTGGCATCCCATGACAGATTTGAGCAACAGTTGATTTCAGTTGTATCAACTCTAGCCCATGTCCCAATTCGGCCATCTCCTTACACCACACCACCACCTCGTCCTCCTCCTGTTTAGTCATGACTGTAAGAGGACCTCTCCTCTTGGTATGGGTCAGGCCATTTATCCAGTAATGGATTGACGTGGGTGCAATCCCATATTTTTTGGCCGCTACTCTAACTGAAAACCCCTTGAATTCGACATCGTCAATTGCAGCTAGCATGTCTTCTTTTGTCCATCTTTTAATTGCACTGATTTTCTTTGTTGAAATGGCAATTTGCACCATGGAAGATGGTGGCAATATGGGGGATGCTAGCATTGTGGGTGGTGATGGCACTGTCATTGATGGTGGAACCACACCATCTACCTCTTCCACAGGAACATTCTTAGAATTTGTTGTAGCAATGTTATCAGTTGAAACATCGGCCCTTTCCTCATCCGATGATGTGCATTGTAGCTGGGTACCTCGCCTCCTTGACTTCCTTGTATGAGGTGCAATATTGACTCTTGGCATGGATACGAGAATCTGCACAATCCATGCATGTAACATTTAATAGGGTATTATATCCATTCAAGTTACTTGTGAATGTTATATATCCTTCTGCAATGGTCAACCTGTGAGTGGTATAAGCTAAACTAGTTAATAGAATGGATATGTGATTGGAATGGACTGTCAATACTTGAAACACTGCATAAACTGATGGGTTGTTGATGAATGGTTGAGTCCTGGTTGATCAGGAATAGTTTTTTGATACAATTTATCAATGTGTGCACAATGTTACAGCCCATTAGTGGATTAGAGACAATGGATCACGTTCAGGAATAGTTTTTTTAGATTCTAAAAGAGGGGATTTAGATCTCTAAAAATAGTTACTACAACCTAGAATAAATGGTCACTAAAATCCAATAATAACTTATCATAATTTCAATAACAAATGGCATTACATTACGAGACTATGAATACTTGAAACACTATTGTAGGACCCCGGTCCTAGATTCTCTGAGTTTATCAATAAACTACTCATTAATCTTTGTTTACATACTGAGTCAAATTTCAGTTTCTATTTTGTGGTTTATGTTTAAGTTTCATGTCTTAAAAACAAAACATTAACTATAGGTGCTATTTTATGGTTTCTAACAGTTACTATCTTGCAGGTGTAATAGCATATAATATATGACAGAACTACTTCACATAAAATTCATTTTTCATAACTTCGAAATAATGATTTACAAGGTTAGAAATTAATTGTATACCTTAATGAGAAATACCTCTTAATAATTGGTAGATCCCCCTTTGTTGCTGCTGCCTTTTGTTTCCATGCTTGTTGTTTCCCTGCTTCCTGCCCTGCAACTAAAATCTTCCCAAACCCTTGAGACTCAACCAGCCCAAAAAAATTATGCCACCCTACCAACTGGCGAGGTCTCGCCGACCACCCAGCTCCAAAGGTACCCGTTTGGACCCTCGAGCCCAAACCGAGTACAAGTCAACCAGTATTTCCCTTCTGCAAACTCTCCAACAAGAACCCCCTTCTTTTATGCTCTCTCCTCCTATCTTTGCTCCCTTTCCTATGTAAAATATCCAAGGTGAAGAAGACCCTTCTCCTCCCCCTCCTCTCGACCTTATTCCCCCTCCTTGTCCTTCCATCGACTCCTCCTATCGTAACTACCCCTATCCTCCTCATTAATTTTATCCAACCCCCCAATTCCTCCTCGAGCCCCCCAACTTTTGACTCATAAACCAAGACTATATTATTTTATTATTTAATTTAAGTTTGGGTTGGTTCATCTTCCAACTTTAAGTGCTTCACACTCAACCGACAACCTATCGACAATATTTTAGCATTCTTTCCTTCTTCCAAAATTTTAATTAATAATTAATAAAATGTTATATTATAAAATTAAAATTTTTACATCAACCATAAGTGTTTCAGACTTACACGTTTTACCCCATTAATTGCTAGTCATCTCTCGGTGACCTCATAATTAAATGTTTCACAATCAATTTATAATTAATTCATAATAATTTATAATTAAATCATAATTAATTTATAATTAATTTATCATTTTCATGAATAATTCCAAAGTGTGTACCCGACACTTGTTTATAAATTTCATATCACATCAATTCATAAATTATCCTATGTTCTAATTATCTTAGACATGATCATAATTAAATTAATAGTTATAAATTAATTCTTATCCATATGTTTTAATTAATTAACTAAGCTTGTAATTAATACTAACCTATGAGATTAATATTACTTTAATTAATATTACAATAACCATTTAACATTTTAACCCTTACCCTTGACTAATTAAATTCATTAATAATCAATCAAGCATTACTAATCAATTACATTAGTTACTACTTAGGTTAACCATAGTTCGTTTATTAATCAACACTATTAATCATTAACTGATAATAATTAACATTAATCAACATTACTAACATTAATCGACAATATTTAACATTATTATTCAGTATTATTAACATTAATCAACGATAATTACATTAATCAATATTCTTAACATTAATCGACAATATTTAACATTAATAAACATTATTAATCATTAATCAACAATGACTAACATTAATTAATGTTATTAACATTAATTGACAATAATTAACACTATTACTAAATCGTCTTTCATTACCACCTAATTTACTTTATTATCTTATTCAATTATTAAACCAAAATTTACTAACTCGGTGTATTAACTTAATCTCCTAGTTAGATAAGCAGTAACAATGTAATTAATGCCTAAACATTATAGTTCAGTTTTATTTCACGCAATTTATAAATATTTAGGCGAGTTATGTAAGTGTGGCTACTGCTTACATACCTCACGTAAGTACACTAACAGTAATAAATCGCACACATCAATCAAAATCACAAAACTTATTGTTTACTGACACAGGTTTAAACATAGTTTGCGAGGTACATTCTTTTACCGAAAGACATCTTATTAAGTTATGACAATTCATACATTATCGAGTTACGACACATAATCAATCAAAGGTTTTCCAACAAACACAGTTAGATCGCATTTTCTTTTCAGCTTCAAGTTACACCTATCTACCTACATCATTTACCTAATCACAACTAACTTGGACCACACCCTATCCTTTCCTCTGCTGGACTACCCTGAAGTGTCAAGCCATGACCGAATCCAGCTAGAACCCATAAGCGGAAGTGTCGACTACATCGACCAAGCTTCCCCAGTAGGAAACCACCAGTCATCATCACACACCTTGGGGAGCGCGCTGTAGCACAGCCATCCCACAACTCTGGTTTTCGGGGATAAACGGTGGGTAAATCCTCCACCCCCCTAATGGAACAAGGGACTATGTCTACCTGACATAATAACTGCATTGCACCTGTACTCGGTTTGTCATCGTATAACCAATCTGGGCGGTTGAGTTTCCTGAAACCCTACCCCACCCATACATCATAATAACAGCATAATAATCATGCGAAAGTAAATAATGCATCACCTGCATACCGTTTATCTTTCGGAGTCCATGTCCCCGAGGCTCTCCCACCTTGTAGGATACAGCTACCACTTAGCCATTTTAACCTGTAAGTCAGTCCTCGACATACAATCTCGAATATTGTGCACAAATCCTCAACATGTACACATACATTTCGTCATAACATAACCACAATAATCAATTCATTATTTTCACCATGCACCTGGTATAACATTCTTTCGTTCAACAATAACTTTAACGGTATCCACGTACCCATCATTCCTTAACTTGAATATATGAGACATAACTAACACATGATACATATCTAACATGACTATGTATCCTAATACTAACATCACACACACACACACACATATATCGGCCAAACAATAGAACCACATGTCCACAGTGTCGTCAAACCGATGAAGTCTCATAATTAAGCAAATACAACATATAATAATAGTTTAGGTAGTAATGTCAAAATGGGGCATTACAACTATGCAAATGACATTAAAAATTTAAATTTGGATTGTAAAGAAAATCTAATCTACTGTGTAAGGAGACTGTGAATACCTGAAACATTGTGCACACATTGTTTGGAATGTTATGAATGGTTGAGTCTTGGATGACTTGTGATAAATGCACCGCTTGAATGATAGATGAATCCAAGGTATGAATACCTGAAACACTGTGCAAATGATATTAAAAATTTACATCTGATTGTAAAGGAAATCTGATCTGGGTGCAAGGAGACTGTGAATACCTGAAACACTGTGCAAATAGTGTTGGGCTATTGATGGATGGTTGAGTCCTGGATGACTTGTGATAAACGCACTGCTTGAATGATAGATGAATCCAAGGTGTGCAAATGGATTCAATTGTGTGCAAACAGGTTGGTTTATAGTTTTTTTTATGTTGAAAATGATTGTTTAGGGGAATTGACATGGATTGCAAGGTTAATTCTGGGAATGGGAGGCTGGGATTGATTTGGAACTGATCGAATGGCTAGAGATTTCTGTTTGCATGATCCATGTGATCTTAGTGAGTTTAATGGATGATTTGATTTTGGGCAGCTGGGAATTCGATTAATGCCTGTTTTTGTTGATCCATGTGCTTTGGTTGATTTTAATGCTTGATTTGATTTTGGGCAATGAATTCTGTTTTGATAATTTAAGAGTTTAATGGATGATTTGATTTTGGGCCTTCGTAGAGTTTTGCAGCTCCTTTTGATTTTATGAATTTTAATGAATGATTTGATTTTTTCAGTGGGTGGGTGTCATTTATTGAGGTTGCATGTGTGAGTTGTTGATTAATTCTGGACCAGATGCTGACCCTAATTCCTCTTGCACTGTGCAGGTGGTAATGTGTGATGGAACGCTGGTTGTCGCTGTTTGATTGTTGCTTCTCCAGTTGTGGTTCATGAGGGCTGATGTGATGCCTAGGATGTACTTAGTAGATTAAGTATGATAGGCTTTTTTGATGTTAGATTTGTCATTTATGGAAAGCCAGAGTTTGTTCTCTATTGGACATGATGGTTTGTAATGTTGGCATTAAATGGACTGTATACTGTTAGCTGGGGTTAGATAATCAGTTATTAAATGTTTTTTGGACTTAATATAATATCTATTTATGCATAAATATGTTGGTTTATGAATTTTAATTAAGGTGGGAATGTTCAAGATTAGGGTGGTTGATATGATGGGAACCATGACCACTAGTGGTTCCCGCACAACAATAGGAGTCTCTCTCCTACCAGAAAAAATCCTAAATCATAGGGATTGAAGGATTGATTGAAGATCTGACTGGGATGGCACAAGACCTAGGCAAAACTATATATATGAATGCACTGAGATAGCATAGGATGCCGTGTTGTGCATGGAGAAAATATGCTCAGTGTTTTCTCTATTTTCATAAGTCCATCATTGCTTGTTACAGACTGAGAGAGAGTGTGCCATGTGACAACCCCATTTAACCAAATAATGTTAATGGTCGAAAGACGAGCTAAAAATTGTTCTTCGTCCTAAAAATCCATTTGTTTTCATATTCATAATCTCATAAACATTGCATACTTAATAAGAAACCATTTAAATAAACATAATTTCATTAGCTCACCTCACAATTTTACCTTGCATATTTCCATGGAGATCTTACCCATCAATGATAACGAACATGGACTTATGTATTAATACTAAAACCCGTTCTCATATGTAAATTACATGATGTTAAAAGATCTTCACAACTTAGTATTTAGGACCATGGCCCACTAACCTGACAACAACCAATTGACGATTAGATATCCATCATATATATATATATTCACACATGCATAAGGTAGATTGGAGATAGATACATCAAATCATCATGATCACACATATGAGATAAGTTGCATTATTTTCATCTTCAAGATTTAAAGAGTTCTTAAAGACCTTATGTTGTTTTGGTTATACCTTAGTACTTAGAATATAAGGGAAGTTTAACCCCACTATCTTAATAGATGATGAACTTTCTATTCAATATTCTATAAGTGTCATTTACAATATTTAAGCAATAACATCCACTCATATTTACTTATTTTCTTAAGCTCATAGTCCCTAACTCAACTTATTTCCATATCAAAGTATCTATAGGATATTGCATCATTTAACAACTTCTTATGACCTTTAAATATAATTGGAATATTATCATCTATAGTAGGTTTCTTGAAGCAACCAATAAACATAAAAATCAATGCTCTATCTAACGTACTCAGCTTAATACACATTGAGTACTACTAACTTGAATGAATTTACTTCACATTTTTAAATCACCTCTAACAATGAAAATAAATCACATGAGACCCATAAGAAAGAGACGAAAGAAGAATAAATCACACCAGGCACAATGAGAAGGGAACAACGCGATATACACGTGGTTCACCCCCAATTTGAGGGCTACGTCCACCAAGATTGCTCATCATATATTATCCATCAAGAGGAGGTTACATCGGCAACATTTTTGTTGCATCCAACAATTTCCACTTTACCCAAGTCTCTTAAGAAACTGCAAGACGATTCAATAGTCACTCAAACTATGAACAAGGTTATTTAACCCTTCGATAGTTTCCTTCAATGCTTAATCTGGATAAATATAAATCGCTGAATTAGCATTTTCGTTTTTAAACATTTCCCAAGATTCTATAACAACTTAATGGCGGATTTATACCCACCGAGAGTTTTCCAGAGCTTACGGCTGCACAACTATGTAGCAAGGTAGGGAAACAAAACAGGAAAATAAACCCAACAGGCATGGCTAACATATATTTGATTGACAGAGTTCCATATAAATTATATGAGGTATACGCAGAAGCAAAACACATTTCGATCTGATGTATGTAAAACAGACCTCCTCTGTTTTTTCTAAAAGAAACCGCATATACTAAAACAGAGTATCAACCCGCCCCGGATATAATTAATACATAGTAATATATAAAAAATGCTTAAGGCAGAGGTTCAAATGAAGTTAACCAAAACTCCCAGGAGTAAACAACAATCAATACTAAACAAACAAAAGATGAAGTTTCTGTATCTTGCGGGGAAAACAATAAGCATGCAATACTCAGTTATATAAGTACCCACGGCTCGATCTCACTCGGGGACTCCTAGAAATAAAACACAACAGAAATTATGTGCAGCACTAAACCTTATCTACCACGAGGACGTGGAGGTCAGCGATCTTCAATATGAATCAGGTGGAGGTTTGAATGTAAACCATTCGCTTAGTTCCTGTATTAGTGAAAGTATATAAATATATATATATATATATATATATATATCAACTGAAACTCACTTCCACGCTGGGATGTTATAGACCCATTAAAACTGGCATATAACAGAAACTCAATCTAACCATTTGGCGTATAACATATATATCTCAAACATAATTGATTACTTCAACTGACAGAACCTTACCTACTTAGATCGAAAACGCGATATAGTTCGAACCCTTGTAACTTGACATCAACAGGAGTATACTAGGTATAACTATGACGATCACGTTGAGATCGAATGCCAAGTGTAGGTAAAAAAAATAGGGATAGCAATTTACTCTGAGATAGACTTATCAAAACGTTTAAAAATGTGCATCGATCATTTCGAGATCGAATATCAAAAACCAGAATACCCAATTTGCAGAGTATAAACGAATGTTCAGTGATTAAGCTGAGATTCCGTGCTAAGGAATAAACGTGGTCTTTTACAGGGGAGAACCTATCTTTCAAAAGGACCACAACCAACATTCGAACAGGTCATGATTTCGTTCTCCATTTAGTTTACAAGGAATAAATTCTTATTCCAGCCGAGGTGGACGCAGATTTGCTAGCGCAGACTCGCTTAGATCGGTATAGTAAGTGTATCAAACTTTAGACAGCGATAACGCCATATCTATGACTTATACAATGAAACTTTTAGCTAGAAACAAGAGATTAAAACTGTTAAAAGTATACCAAGCCTAAAACAAATACCTGGCAGCGCTCGATTCCCAAACAGCGGATGCAGTGAGAAGAAAATATGTCATTCTAAGACAAAGATCGGTAGAGTACCTTTGTACTCCGATATCGGATGGAGGTCGATAATTAAAAGGGAAGGCTCAGATCTCAAGCATAGCCAGAATGTGCACGGAGCAGAGATCAAGGTCATGGATGCGCTTATCTCAACCAAAAACATTCATACCTACAGCAGTCGATTCTTAACCCGAAAACACTATTACCAGGTATACTCAATCAAGCAGTGCATAGGTATACTTACAGGAGTCCGTCTATATGCAAACCGATGCAGAGATTAGTATAAAGAAATCGAACCAAAAAGACTAGCACAGGCTCCAGCGAATGCTAAGGCAGGACTCCCGCTGGCTGTAATCCGATGCAGTTTTTCCCACTCGATTATTCTCCTTCGAAGGCAGAGATCACCGTCTTTTCCCCAAAAGATTTTTCTTTTTCCCCCCCTTCTCAACAAAGCAGGTCTTCTTAAGAAGATCCGCTCGGCTCTCTTCTCCGGCAGGTGGCATCTCTCCAGCGTTCCAACTCTCCACTTGAGGAGACAGATGTAATGATACGGCTCCACGATGTGTTTAGTGAAAACCGAAGGTAGTGACTCATAGTTCCTTATGACGTGTCAGAAGCATTCTTTTAATACTCCACTAAAGGGAGTGCCGGTTGTAGAGGAAGGTCTTCCTCTAAATGTATTTTACACTCTTTTATTATAATATACAATATTGTCATATAGTTCTAACGTATGAAACGTTTTGACTTAACTAATAGTTCTTTAATAATCTCACAACATCATTTGTAACAAAGCATTATAATGTCCCATAAAATAGGAATTACAGTTAGTATTATAACTCTTAAAACTTTATCAAAGTGATGTCACATATATATGTATATAATCATCTTCATAAAGTACTAAATTTATAACTTCATTCCCCTTCTCCATCACACCTTTATATATATATATATATATATATGCGAATCTTTGTTCCATAATAGTATCTGGGTATGGTAAGTAGTATCTCTAGTTGTCCCTAATACCTTTAGGTGAAGGGACTTTATTAATACTTTATTACTATTGTTACTTTGTTATTTTGAAACATTTTTCTTCTTGGGAAAAATCCTCCATCATTTGGATTTAAGTATTATTTGATCAGTTTTAGATAATAATTATGATACTTAACCCTAATAGTTAACTAGTAAACTAAGCCCTTATATCTTACTTAGATACTTGCGGCAGATTGTACTTTCTGGCTGGAATAGATCCCTCTTTTAGGATCTAAGATGTTACTCCTGACGAGTATTACAATTACATTTGCAAAAATAACAGATCATAAGGTGACGTTCTAGTGCATGGTGGTGATCTAGTTCGGGGGTGGAGCTGGGAAAACAGTCTATTTGCTCTCTCCTATGATTGGGAGGAGCTTATTCTCCACGTAAACAATTTCATTATTATCAAGTAAGTGTATTGTTATGTGAATTTATTAAGTTATGAATGTCAATAATACTCTTCGGATCAGTTATGGTTGCTTTTATTTATATGGGAAGTTTTGACGGCATTGATGGATTATATAAAATTGTTATGAGATAAAGGATTTAATATGTATTCATATGGGTTTCTTTCTTTTAAAGTCATCTTTTAAATTTGATTGAAATGTTGTTTATGATTATATACAGAAATCTCAGTTAAACTCTATAATTTTTATATACATCGGTTAAAAATATGGCGAATACTTTTTCCCTGTAAAAGCATCCAATGTTGTCATTTTTCTTCTTCTTTATTTTGGTATTAATTTTATAGTAAGTCGCAGTTTTTGAAACTGTTGAATAGTAGAGGAAGGCTTTCAAATTTCTATCTATATTTACTGATATAAAATCTTTGGGTTGGGTCGTATAATTACATTACAAATCCGTCAAATAGATTATGTCAATCTATTCGTCAATTCCCATAAGGATGCTCTGGTAACCCTCTCACTGAACCTTAAAAATGCAAGTTGAATCACCTTTAGAACCTTCTTCAATGTTCAAACATCGAATAGTCTAAGATATAGGACGCTGCCAATGAAAAAGAATGACTCCTCTTGTGAAGTTTGTCAAATCTTGAAATGCCTGCAGATTTTTCTCTTGGCTCCCATTATTCCAACAGTCAAACCGCCGCAACACAAGCATATAGGCCGAAATAATGTCTCTGTGGATCTCCGTCAATTCACTTAAAGGAAAAAGCATAAACACCACCGCCACCAACACCTTTGGCGCATGATACAACGAGATTTTCAAGGGAAAATCTGTCCAGACTTCTCAAAAGATCCAAAACTATTTTCCCTGTCGACCTTGCAAACCCTCTTCTGTAAATATATTAAAGCGAGCTATCTAGAACTTGAGTTTTGCCATCGAATCCTTAGTCTAGAGCGTCTAAATGGCTGCCACCATGGAGTCAATTGCAAAAGAGCAAAGAATGTGAAGTTTTTTTCTTGAACTATGCAGTCAAAGCTTTACCGTTTCTGTTCAGAAAACAACCAGAAATTCAGTCTGTCACCCTCTATTGAAAAAGGAAATGCAACACTACATCACAACCAGGGAATGATAAAAAAAGCATGAATCTAGTGAAATTTCTTACCGCTGCATAATCTATCAAAATTTATTTATTTATTGTTTGGTTTCTTCCCCTGTCCAAAATCCAGCCTATCGATCAAGTAATCTCCGAGGGTCTCCTATTGGGGGATTAGTATTCCCCGTTGATTGACAAGACGGGAATGCATTGAAAGGCATTTGCATTATACTGTTTCAACGTAGGCGGTAAGAGGTTGTGGCTTGGAAATTAAATATTTTGAACGATCAGGGAATAGCAGTGCAGCAGCGGGCCCAGCACAATGGCCAAGGGTAATTACGATCAACGCAGAGTGGTTACTAAGATGTAGAGACTAGGGTATAGGATGGAAATCCATATGCACCCCGCAGCAGACTAATTAAGTCTGCTGTAGGGTTCTCTGACATACCCTCAACTTCCGTGCGCATCCTCAATTTCTGACATACCCTTTTTCTCAGCAAAATTTTCCGGCATACTAATTGAATGGTCTATTCACATTGCATCATGCATGTCCTCACGAATCTAATACCCATTACCCATTGCTTATGGATGGAATCATGGGTTGAGAACCATGCATACAGCATGTCCGATATCATGTATAACAAATACCTAGATACCTGGAGCCCGTCCATGCATGCAACATGACATATATAGCGCGGCACATCAGCTTTTGAATTTTGAATTTCAAGTGCCCGCGCTCCAGGAACACCCGTGTCTTCCTCCTTCCAATGCGATGGATGGATGGCAAAGGGTTCTGCTAAGCCACGCATTCCAATGCGATGGATGGACCGCAAAGGGTTCTGCTAGATCCATTCAGCACCAGCCTCACTTGGTTTCTTCGGAATCCGGATATATTTTTGAGATTTTACCGTGTACATCAAGTGTCGATACCCACTGAAACAAGAGTTGGCAAGAATTCAAATAAACATTATGTGTTTTCGATCTAGTCTTGCTTTCCCAGTTACGACCGTCGGGCATTATTGAAAGCACTTTCCTTGGTTTTTTTCACTCCTCTTTCTTCAGCTACCAAGCTTCAGCTATCGATCGACGCTAATCGCTTCTCATTATCATTTTGTTCCTTGGAGTCTATTCGCTTCGTTTGACAAAGAAATTATTATAGTGATGAGAAACGCTAGGGATAATATCAATGGTATCGAATAAATCTTGTTCAATTTTCAAGAAATTTCAATCGTATTAGTTATGGCATTAATAAATTCTCACGGGTCCTCTGCAACCAATCTAACTATTCGTGGAGGGCTGGTCACGGCATGCACAAGTGCCAGAATATACAAGGAAGGCGTAAGATGTGGCGCATGGTATCAAGTATGGTATTATGAGAGGTTTGCTTTACTTTGGGATTTTCATGGATCAAAATTGAATTATAGTATACATTCCATTAATTCTTATCTATTGATCTTTGATTTGATTAAGATCATGTACATATCTGGTCCACCTATTCAGGAGTGAAAGTTTGGTTCCAAGTTTCTAGAGCCTGGCAAGCGGCACAAGTTAAAAGGTGAACATATAGTGATATGTTAAAGGCACTTACCATATATGTTGATATATAACATATATAAATTTTCGTTGATGGTAAGCCTAATCATTTGGATTAAAAATTTAAAAAATCTTTTGTGAAAACTTAAGAACTTTTGTGAAGAGAAGTCAACTTTCTATTCAACGTTAATCCCAAGTGACATTAGACATTTATGTATAGAGATTCAACATTTAGTTGCCACGTAGGAATTCATTAATCAACTTTGTAATTTAACTATTATTTCAACTAAAATTTTTACTTAAAAATTCAAATTGAAACCTAAAATAATAAAAAAACCTAAAGTGAATTTAGACATAAATCAATGCATACCCAAATGTTGAAATCTTTCTTACCTTTACAATTGAGTGGCATGTTCCAATAGTATGAAGACCTAATTTGCAAAGCACTTTTTGATACCTTTAATGTGAAATCATTCTTATTATTTATTGAATAATTTTTTTTATAATATTTATATAATTAATATAAATAATAATAATTAAATAGGTTTAAAAATATTTATTAATAAAACAATTTTATAATATTTATATAATTAACATAAACAATCATTAATTATTTAGAAAATTTTATTAATAAAAATAAAAATGGTTGAGTCTAACTTCTTTTTAAGTCTTTTTAAAGTAAAAACTTAAAGAGATAAATCTTTTAATGATATTTTGCACAATGATTCAAACCTACTTACAAGCATTGAAACCCAATTTGTTGTTAGGCCTATCTAATAATGGTCCACCTTTATTAATAAATGCTTCTCTCCTATTAATTAATGTATGTTTATGCTAGATATAATGAAGAAAACATTATAATATGTTTTTTCTATTTAGTTAATAATAAGAGTAATTTCAAGTTAAAAGTACATCAACAAGTGACTTGCAAATTAGGCCATTTAAATCAAGATCGATTTATGCTTTTTCGGATTTGAAATATGAAAAAGGTACAAAAAGTTTGCTAACTAACACTTATGGGACATCATCTAGAACATCTTCCTTGACTATAACAAGCCATGTGTTTCTTCTTCACATTATGCATACTCTTAATATAGTCCACCATTCTCCTGACCTTAATAAACATTATTTTGATCACATCTTTAAACAACCTATTCTTCTTATATAAAACCTTCTTGTATCATATAGACCTTTGTTTCCATTGTACCAAACTTTCAAGACCAAACTCTTATTTATGGCAAGGCACATTGCCTAGAATCCTGTTCCTTGCATGTCATGAAATCATCTACCAAATTAGGCATCCTTCCTTGAAGTTTGAGTTACTCTACAATCATCAATTTTTCCCATCTAGGGAGATGATATAACCCATGACAAGTTTGAATATTCTATAATATCACTAGGCTATTCCATACTTGACAATACCTTCTCGTGATTTTCTATTGTACATTGGTTTCTAATCTAATATGATCAACTCCTATAGATCTCATGCACCCTAATCCATCTACAATTCATGTATTCATCTCTGAAATACCCCTAGGATAACCTATAATTTTCCCCTTAAATTGAGTGCCAGCACACCCTATTTTGTATGTCCTTCACATCATTTCAATTCTTAGTATCCATTTATCAATAACCTTGTTCCAAATCTTATCCCTAATATGCAACCTATATAACAGTTACTTTGATAATTGAAACCATTAAGCAAGTTCATTCTTGTAACTCTAAACCTAATATAATAGCCACAGATTTAAATTTTCATGCTCAATCTATCACATCAAAATTTAATATTGAAAAATTGTGTGATGGACCAAATATTATGGTGGAGAACTAAAATTCTAAGATGCATTACAAATTAAAGAACTTGAAAGTTAACATGATGTCTAACAAAATTTTTAAAATTACAACATTAAGTTAAACTTGAGAGTCTATTGTATGAGGGATAAGAAAACCAACATGATAGATTTACAGAAATTTTGGTTTCATTTATGCAATATGTGATATAAGTGATCTAATAGATAACATCAGTGACCTATCATACAATACATTTGATCTAATATGTGACACCAAAAATATGTGACTCATCTACAACCTAAAAATCTGATGCATCAAATGCAACCTAAATGTTCTAATATATTGAACTTTAATTTACCCAAATTTGAAGGGAACAACCAAAGAATCTAGGTATCATATGGTTAAACAAAGTTAAAAGGTATTTCAAAATGAATCCAAATCAAAGGCTTGCGTCCACACTAGAGATTGTTTAAATCAACATTTGTCAATATATGCTTTGATGATGAAAACAAAATCGTCATTAAAATCAACCACCTTTGAAAAACAAGATTAGTGGAAGATTATACTAAAGAATGAGAAATTTTGGTTACTTGAATCTTAGAAAGGTCCAAAGGTAAGATGTTAACAAAATATTTTGCTTAAAAATAGGAAAAAATGAAACACAATTGTGGAGCATATCTTCTATTGAATATTCGAAAACCAAGGCTAAGCTTCTAGAAAAGAGCTCCTCAATCATTGAAGAGTGTCCTTCAATTTGGAAAGGAGAAAGAATAGATGTGCACCATAACACAAATGTGATATTATATCTCCAAAACATGAAGGCAACACAATATATTGACAAGATGTGCTACAAATATATCTATGATTGTGTCTCAAACAGGGTAATTTTTAAGGATTATAAAAGTATACTCAAGTATAGTATTCTAGGCAATTATTATGGATTTAAAAAAACATATATATAGATTGGTAGGCAAATATTAAATATGAAACATACAATTTACTACTGAAACTTGTAAATTTAGGCGAATATTATGATAAAAAATGTATTTTATGTAATTATAGGCGATATTAGAGCCTAAAAATGACCAAATAACGAATTTATTTTTTGAAAGAAAACCCAAAAAATAGCCAATTGGCGAAATTTCGCCCCTAAAAATTTCCCTGCTCTCAAATCAAAACTTCAATATAAAGTATTGTGACAATATGCTAATCTCTATCTCTAACTTAGATGAGGAAGGAGAACAAGAACACGCCTAAGATACTAGATAAAAATCATATGACAAGAAGACCATGCCAAAAATATCACGATAAGCTATGATAGTCACAACACATGAAATTTAAATACAAAGAGGTATGATGTAAATGGACTTTCCTAAGATCTTAAGTACTAGTAGCTATGACATGAATCCCACAACCCAAAACCTTAAATCTCATGTCTTTTACCCATCCTTCTCGGTTCGCTTTTAAAGAGATGCGATACCATTTAAAAATAAAACTTATCATGACCCTGCTGGTTTCTTAATCCATTACCTTTCAAATATGACCTAGTTAAGTCAGCTGAGAACTACATGTACCTCCTCTTTGAACTTTATCTATCCAATTCAAAAGTATTAAATTTGAACATTAAAACCAACACACACACACACACACACATTAGGAAATAGGACCTATTTCAAATATTATCCCATCCAATCCCCTTTTGAAATATGCCTCTAGCTCGATCAAGATCATCTAAAATATATTCCCAAAATCCATTCAAATGATGGAATATGACCTCATTTGACCTTTGAAGTATTATCAAGACTCCTACAAATCTAGAAATGAGCCTCTTCAAAAGAAATCATTGGGCCTCTTTTGAAGATTGTCTAGTACCTTTCGAAAGATTGGCCCAATTAATCCCCTTCGAAAGACCAACCCATCACACCTATTTTTATTTTACCCATTGGGACCTTCAAAATATTTATCTAATTAGGGGTGTGTGCAAGCTAATAAGGGTCTCTTTTGACATGTTAGATGCAATAGAAAACTTAAAAAACAAACATCCATCAACTTACATGGATATTTTGAGACACATACATCTCTCTCTTACTAACCCCTAACCTCTAACCCCTCTCTCTAAATATTACTAACCCCTAACCTCTAACCCATCGCTCTAAATCCTACTAAGCCCATATGTCTCTACCTCTAACACTTTAACATCCCCCCTCTCGTTCTCCCTTTAACTGTTGTCCCCTGAATAGGTATCCCTATTGGATGAAATAATCCAAGTATGGATTTTTGTCGACCCTCCACGGTTCACGACAAGCCTCCCATGCTTTCACAAAATCCCTGTCGGTCTCATACTCTATCTCATACTCTATCTTCATGGACTCTATTCTTGTTGCTTGAACTGTCGTTGTGTTCAACAATGCAACTCTTCGACTCAGCGCGTCGGTAACCTTGTTCGACTTGCCCGACCTATGTCGCAACATGAAAGTGTATCCTTGCAGGAACTCGACCCATTTCATGTGTCGTTGATTCAACTTCGACTGAGTATTCAAATACCTCAGTGCTTGGTGATCTGTGCATAATAGAAATTCCTTGGGAAGCAAATAATGCCTCCACTTCTTCAATGCCTAGACAATAGCATAGAACTCCTGGTCATAGACCGAATATTTTCGCTTCGCATCATCCAAATTCTCACTGAAGAATGCAATTGATCGGAGTGGGTTTAGTCAGCCTCCTAGAGCTTGTTACATGCCCTAGGGGCTTGGATACCTAGCCCACAATAGGCTTAATCAGTGATTGGGGAACTACAACATGCAATGTAAATGTTGTACTATGTGCATTGGCTCTAGTGACATACAAGAAGTGATCTCCTATCTCTTCATTAGACCATTAGATGTTGCAAATCACAATGATATGTGGTTGAGTAATTGCATTATGAGTGAAGTAATGGGCATCCACGATATACATCGAAAGAAGCAAGGTGCATTGTAGAATGCATGTGGGGTCATAAGAGGGGTATCATATCAATATACTAGGTAGAAATATAAAGGGGTATAAAAAATGTTAATGAAAAAAATGATACATACAATATCTAGTGAAAATAGGGTTTTTTTAAAATTGGGAAGGCATATTGGGAGGGGGTTAAATAAAATGATTTTGGAAGGTATTTTCCAATATTTAGTGAAATTAGGGGTATTGTTTCATATGCCACAATCAAACATGCTATGATAGTTGTTTGTTGAGTGAATCCCCTGTGCTATCCTCATCCTCATGCCTATTGTCACCATTGTCTCCCTCATGATCATTACCATTGTCATCATCCCCATGCTCATCATCGCCATCATTGTCATCCCCATACTTATTGTTTTTATATTGGTTCAACTTTTCGTATTCATAAACAACTTGATAAATTGCACAAGCTTTGTTATGGATTTGTTGTCATATTCAGAAACAACTTGATTGCACAAGCTTCATAAAAACTACTAGTATATTGGCATATAACACTAGTGTATATACCGATATATACACTAGTGTATATTGGTATATCATCTAGTATATACACCAGTGTATATATTGGTATATACACTGGTGTATATACTGGTCTATACACCAGTGTATATACTGGTGTGTATACACCAGTATATACACTGGTGTATATACCAGTATATACACCAGTGTATATACTGGTATAATACAGTGGTATATACACAAGTGTATATAGTGGTATATACACCGGTATATACATTGGTGTATATACTAGTATATACACCAGTGTATATACTGGTATAATACAATGGTATACACATCAGTGTAGCATTCACTCCCTTTCTGCCCACTTATTGCTCCACCACTCCTACGCAGCTCCATCCATGCCGTAGCACCCACACATTCAGCCCATAACTGCTACCTTCTCTGTTCCACCTAGGCTCAGCACTCCCTAGCATTCCTAGCATTCACTCCATGCAACCCTTTTTTGACTGCATTCACTTACTGGCCCAGCTGTCACGCTGCCCCCAATCGCTCACGCCTTCCTTACCTTCCCTTTTCACGCAGTATTATCTCTGCCTTCCCCATCTACCCACGTTTCTGCCTTCCAATTAACTTTAGATGAATTTAGTTAATAATATAATTAATTAATAATTTTCATCTCAAATTATTTACAAAGCTTAGAATATGTTTTGACCATAATTTTGAATTGAATGGTTGATAAATTTACACTGGTATATGCACTGGTGTATATACTGGTATATACACTAATGTATATACTAGTGTATATGCACTAGTATACATACTGGTGCATATACTAGTATATACACTAGCATATATACATGTATATTAGTGTATATACACTGGTGTATATACTTGTATATATACCAGTATATACACTGGTGTATATACCAGTATATACACTGGTGTATATACCAGTATATACACTGGTGTATATACTTGTATATACACAACTATTGGTATATACACTAGTGTATATACATACACTGTATATACACTGATATACTATATACACATATATATACATTGGCATATTAGATATATTAGATATATATGAATGTAAAGAATGTGTTACAATGAACTGCAAACGAGCATCATATAGGATTCGAATTAGCCAAGTAGGACATTCGAATCTGAGCTCAAAGTCTAGCTTGGAGAATAATGGAGACATCATCCAGTAAGCAGTATCAGTCATAAATGGTAAGAGCTAGTCAAGTGTGTCCAACTAAGTCTAACATAACCATCTAGGCATAAATCAGAGAATGGAGACTCCAAGGGGAGTGCATGAGGCTTTCTAACTCAAAGTCTAGCTTAGATAACAATGAACACATCATCCAGTCAATAGTATCCATCATAAATGGTAATAGTCAGTCAAGTGTGTCTAACTGAGTCTAACAGAACCATCTAGGCATAAATCAGGGAATGGAGACTCCAAGGGGGGTGCATGAGGCTGTCAGATAGTCAAGTGGAACTCCAAAACTGGCTAACTAGAATCTACAAGTAGTCAGCATGAGCAATCAGTGGAAAAACTACTCAATCAATGTACTAACTGAATGATAACTCCCGGTAGGTGAGATAAGGCACCCTAACTAAGTGATAACTGAAGGTAGGTGAGTAAAGGCGATCTAACTAACAATTGTAGGTGAGAAAGGCACACTTTCCATGCAGAGCAATCAAGAAGAGCGCATCAGGTAGGTAGGAGGCCAAATGGGGGCTAATGACATGCTCTGGGGAGCTGAAAGTGAGCTCTAGGTGCTGGGATAACCACCCATATGATGACTGGATGCATGCAATTGCATGCAAATGCATACCTACATGCCTGCATGAATGCATGACTACATGATGGTGTGAATATTCCAACACCTCCCCACAAGCTATACTATGAGATAATAACTGAAATTTGAAAAATAGGGCCCTGGTAACTGAGACCAAAGGTCACCTTGTACAATCAATCTAAATAAACTAAGTGAGGAAAGAGGGAAAAACCAGTGGGAAGAAATCCCTCCCTCAAAATAGTTTGAAGGATGCTAATGTAGCATATCGTCACTCACCCCTGAAGGAGGTAAGTGTCCTTCTTTTCTGAAGAAGACTCAATCGATCTGAACTGGATCAGCAATGTGAGAAGGATGAAACCTTCCATTCTGAAAAATCTGATCTGCTTCTTCTATTATCATGTGGATCACCAACCAAATCACCGCCAGATCCAAGTGTAGTGGCTTCCCATCGAGGAAGAGGAGGAATATCAGGTGAGAGATCTTCAGGTTCTTGTGGATCTGGATCTCCCATTCGCTCATCTTCATCATCAGTTGTTAGACCTTCAGGTTCTTGTGGATATGGATCTAGCATTCCATCATCATCATCTCCATCTTCAGATTCTGAATCCGAAATGCCATGTGAAGATGCATCTACAACTAGCTCATCATAATATCCAAACTCTGAATCTGAAATCTCGTGTGAACAAGCAAGTACAACTAGCTCATTATCACATCCAAACTTTGAATCTGAAATCTCATATGATGATGCTTCGCTCTCTTGATCATCAATCAAAAGAGGAGATATCTTCCTTTTGGGAAGAAGTGGATCATGCTACAAAAACATAATATGAAGATCATCATGAAGCATGCAATTCGAACCAACTAAGGTAGAATCAAAACCATGAATGTGTAGATAGTTCCTTGATATCTCCTTTGAACCAACATAGGTGAGATCATGACCAAGGAAACTATGACATGTTGACGGTGAATCTTCAACAAGATCACTGGTGGATGCAACAATGATGGTGGCCCATGAACCAATAGGTGCTAGATCTTTAGGTTCTTGTGGATATGGATCTAGCATTCTCTCAAAAAGAGTTATATTCCTCTTGGGAAGAAATGAATCATGCTCCAAAAACATGTGCTTGAGTTCTCCAACAATGGATGCAAGCAAATCAGATCCAAGACTTGGAAGATGGTTTCTCATGATCTCCCTTAAACCAACAGGGGTGAAATCAAAACCAAAATCATAGAAAGGTGCATGAGTCATGAACCCAAGCGAATGATAGAGTCTCCCATCGTTAGTGAAACTATGAAAACATGTGCCAATGACTAAATAGAAATCCAATGACTAAAAAATTAAAAGAATAAGTATTTAATCTATATGTGTGAAAATGACACTTGCAATCATAAAAGATAGACTTTTATATCATATAATTAAATTTCAAAAAATAACTTAATTAAGAATATAATTGTGAAATCTACAAGAAATGAAACTAACACTTACTTACTTCGGTGTAAAGCAAAATTTTCAAAAATATAGTTTTATGTGTTGTGAAACAAAATTTTCAAAAATAGAGTCTTATGTGTTGTGAAGTAAAATTTTCAAAAATGAAGTTTCCTCTATTGTTGTGGAAGATAGGGTTTTCTTGATGAAAGATTAAATTTCCTCTGATATGGAGCAAAATTTTCAAAAATTATCTAAATTGATTTAGAATATAATGATTTTATCAAAATACATTTTATATTAAATTTCTTAATCTTATTATTTAAATATAATAAAACCCTGGATGAAAATTGATATATGCTTTGTCTAATTTGATAACAAATTGCTATCAACAAAAAAACAAGCTAACATTCCATAGGATTCAACCAATTTTTAAAAATTAAATAAAAAATTCACATCATTGTAACCATCGTATATTGAAAAACCATATCCATCAAAGTGAATTGAGTAGGATGGGAATTTCCAATTACAATAATATAAAATTGATTGAGTAAGATAAGAATTTCCAATTACAATAATATATATATGCATTTATTTGTACAAGTTTTATAACAATTATTATGACCTACCCCTATCATGGATATTATCTTTTTGAAAATTCCATAATATAATTCTCTTCATTTTTTAAAAATGATTATCTTTGTGAAGACTAAGTGTTCATATTTATTTATTTTTATGCTCTCTTTGTCATATACTGAAAAATCAGCATACCTTAAACTAATTTATGAAAATTAATTTGAATTAAAAACCTATTAATTTCCATGAGATTATGAAAATTTCTCCAATAATAAAACAAATTAATTCACATCATTGTAACCATCGTATATTGAAAAACCATATCCATCAAAGTGATTGAGTAGGATGGGAATTTCCAATTACAATAATATAAACGTGATTGAGTAAAATAAGAATTTCCAATTACAATAATATATATATGCATTTATTTGTATAAGTTTTATAACAATTACTATGACCTACCCCTATCATGGATATTATCTTTTTGAAAAGTCCATAATATAATTCTCTTCATTTTTTTTAAATGATTATCTTTGTGAATACTAAGTGTTCATATATATTTTTCTTTATGCTCTCCTTGTCATATATTCAAAAATTAACATACCTTAAATTAATTTATGAAAATTAATTTGAATTAAAAACATATTAATTTCCATGAGATTATAAAAATTTCTCCAATAATAAAACAAATTAATTCACATCATTGCAACCATCGTATATTGAAAAACCATATCCATCAAAGTGATTGAGTAGGATGGGAATTTCCAATTACAATAATATAAAAGTGATTGAGTAAGATAAGAATTTCCATTTACAATAATATATATATGCATTTATTTGTATAAGTTTTATAACAATTATTATGACCTACCAGTGTCATGGATATTATCTTTTTGAAAAGTCCATAATATAATTCTCTTCATTTTCTTAAAATGATTATCTTTGTGAAGACTAAGTGTTCATATATATTTTTGTTTATGCTCTCTTTGACGTATACTCAAAAATCAACATACCTTAAATTAATTTATGTAAATTAATTTGAAATAAAAACCTATTAATTTCCATGAGATTATGAAAATTTCTCCAATAATAAAACAAATTAATTCACATCATTGTAACCATCGTATATTGAAAACCATATCCATCAAAGTGATTGAGTAGGATGGGAATTTCCAATTACAATAATATAAAAGTGATTGAATAAGATAAGAATTTCCAATTACAATAATATATATATATGCATTTATTTGTATAAGTTTTATAACAATTATTATGACCTACCCCTATCATGGATATTATCTTTTAGAAAAGTCCATAATATAATTTTCTTCATTTTTTTAAAATGATTATCCTTGTGAAGACTAAGTGTTCATATATATTTTTGTTTATGCTCTCTTTGTCATCTAATAAAAAATCGACATACATTAAATTAATTTATGAAAATTAATTTGAATTAAAAACCTATTAATTTCCATAAGATTATGAAAATTTCTCCAATAATAAAACAAATTAATTCACATCATTGTAACCATCGTATATTGAAAAACCATATCCATCAAAGTGATTGAGTAGGATGGGAATTTCCAATTACAATAATATATATATATATATATATATGCATTTATTTGTATAAGTTTTATAACAATTATTATGACCTATCCCTATCATGGATATTATCTTTTTGAAAAGTCCATAATATAATTCTCTTCATTTTTTTTAAATGATTATCTTTGTGAAGAATAAGTGTTCATATATATTTTTGTTTATGCTCTCTTTGTCATATACTCAAAAATCAACATACCTTAAATTAATTTATGAAAATTAATTTGAATTAAAAACCTATTAATTTCCATGAGATTATGAAAATTTCTCCAATAATAAAACAAATTAATTCACATCATTGTAACCATCGTATATTGAAAAGCCATATCCATCAAAGTGATTGAGTAGGATGGGAATTTCCAATTACAATAATATAAAAGTGATTGAGTAAGATAAGAATTTCCAATTACAATAAAATATATATGCATTTATTTGTATAAGTTTTATAACAATTATTATGACCTACCCCTATCATGGATATTATCTTTTTGAAAAGTCCATAATATAATTCTCTTAATTTTTTTAAAATGATTATCTTTGTGAAGACTAAGTGTTCATATATATTTTTGTTTATGCTCTCTTTGTCATATACTCAAAAATCAACATACCTTAAATTAATTTATGAAAATTAATTTGAATTAAAAACCTATTAATTTCCATGAGATTATGAAAATTTCTCCAATAATAAAACAAATTAATTCACATCATTGTAACCATCGTGTATTGAAAAACCATATCCATCAAAGTCATTGAGTAGGATGGGAATTTCCAATTGCAATAATATAAATGTGATTGAGTAAGATAAGAATTTCCAATTACAATAATATATATATATATATATATATATATATATATATATATATATATGCATTGATTTGTATAAGTTTTATAACAATTATTATGACCTACCCCTATCATGGATATTATCTTTTTGAAAAGTCCATAATATAATTTTCTTCATTTTTTTAAAATGATTATCTTTGTGAAGACTAAGTGTTCATATATATTTTTGTTTATGCTCTCTTTGTCATATACTCAAAAATCAACATACCTTAAATTAATTTATGAAAATTAATTTGAATTAAAAACCTATTAATTTCCATGAGATTATGAAAATTTCTCCAATAATAAAACAAATTAATTCACATCATTGTAACCATCGTATATTGAAAAACCATATCCATCAAAGTGATTGAGTAGGATGGGAATTTCCAGTTACAATAATATAAAAGTGATTGAGTAAGATAAGAATTTCCAATTACAATAATATATATATGCATTTATTTGTATAAGTTTTATAACAATTATTATGACCTACCCCTATCATGGATATTATCTTTTTGAAAAGTTCATAATATAATTCTCTTCATTTTTTTAAAATGATTATCTTCGTGAAGACTAAGTGAACATTCATATATATTTTTGTTTATGCTCTCTTTGTCATATACTCAAAAATCAACATACCTTAAATTAATTTATGAAAATTAATTTGAATTAAAAACCTAGTAATTTCCATGAGATTATGAAAATTTCTCCAATAATAAAACAAATTAATTCACATCATTGTAACCATCGTGTATTGAAAAACCATATCCATCAAAGTGATTGAGTAGGATGGGAATTTCCAATTACAATAATATAAAAGTGATTGAGTAAGACAAGAATTTCAAATTACAATAATATATATATGCATTTATTTGTATAAGTTTTATAACAATTATTATGACCTACCCCTATCATGGATATTATCTTTTTGAAAAGTCCATAATATAATTCTCTTCATTTTTTAAAATGATTATCTTTGTGAAGACTAAGTGTTCATATATATTTTTGTTTATTCTCTCTTTGTCATATACTCAAAAATCAACATACCTTAAATTAATTTATGAAAATTAATTTGAATTAAAAACCTATTAATTTCCATGAGATTATGAAAATTTCTCCAATAATAAAACAAATTAATTCACATCATTGTAACCATCTTATATTGAGAAACCATATCCATCAAAGTGATTGAGTAGAATGGGAATTTCCAATTACAATAATATAAAAGTGATTGAGTAAAATAAGAATTTCCAATTACAATAATATATATATGGATTGATTTGTATAATTTTTATAACAATTATTATGACCTACCCCTATCATGGATATTATCTCTTTGAAAAGTCCATAATATAATTCTCTTCATTTTTTTAAAATGATTATCTTTGTGAAGACTAAGTGTTCATATATATTTTTGTTTATGCTCTCTTTGACATATACTCGAAAATCCACATACCTTATATTAATTTATGAAAATTAATTTGAATTAAAAACCTATTAATTTCCATGAAATTATGAAAATTTCTCCAATAATAAAACAAATTAATTCACATCATTGTAACCATCGTATATTGAAAAACCATATCCATCAAAGTGATTGAGGAGGATGGGAATTTCCAATTACAATAATATAAAAGTGATTGAGTAAGATAAGAATTTCCAATTACAATAATATATATATGTATTTATTTGTATAAGTTTTATAACAATTATTATGACCTACCCCTATCATGGATATTATCTTTTTGAAAAGTCCATAATATAATTCTCTTCATTTTTTTTAAATGATTATCTTTGTGAAGACTAAGTGTTCATATATATTTTTGTTTGTGCTCTCTTTGTCATATACTCAAAAATCGACATACCTTAAATTAATTTATGAAAATCAATTTGAATTAAAAACCTATTAATTTCCATGAGATTAGGAAAATTTCTCCAATAATAAAACAAATTAATTCACATCATTGTAACCATCGTATATTGAAAAACCATATCCATCAAAGTGATTGAGTAGGATGGGAATTTCCAATTACAATAATATAAAAGTGATTGAGTAAGATAAGAATTTCCAATTACAATAATATATATATGCATTTATTTGTATAAGTTTTATAACAATTATTATGACCCACCCCTATCATGGATATTATCTTTTTGAAAAGTCCATAATATAATTCTCTTCATTTTTTCAAAATGATTATCTTTGTGAAGACTAAGTGTTCATATATATTTTTGTTTATGCTCTCTTTGTCATATACTCAAAAATAAACATACCTTAAATTAATTTATGTAAATTAATTTGAATTAGAAACCTATTAATTTCCATGAGATTATGAAAATTTCTCCAATAATAAAACAAATTAATTCACATCATTGTAACCATCGTATATTGAAAAACCATATCCATCAAAGTGATTGAGTAGGATGGGAATTTCCAATTACAATAATATAAAAGTGATTGAGTAAGATAAGAATTTCCATTTACAATAATATATATATATGCATTTATTTGTATAAGTTTTATAGCAATTATTATGACCTACCCCTATCATGGATATTATCTTTTTGAAAAGTCCAT
Source organism: Larix kaempferi (assembly GCA_027924585.1). Taxonomy (NCBI): domain Eukaryota; kingdom Viridiplantae; phylum Streptophyta; class Pinopsida; order Pinales; family Pinaceae; genus Larix; species Larix kaempferi. The sequence continues at coordinate 11,383,419 of BSBM01000771.1, read as the reverse complement.
AATATTATTCTCTTCATTTTTTTAAAATGATTATCTTTGTGAAGACTAAGTGTTCTTATATATTTTTGTTTATGCTCTTTTGTCATATACTCAAAAATCAACATACCTTAAATTAATTTATGAAAATTAATTTGAATTAAAAACCTATTAATTTCCATGAGATTATGAAAATTTTTCCAATAGTAAAACAAATTAATTCACATCATTGTAACCATCGTATATTGAAAAACCATATCCATCAAAGTGATTGAGTAGGATGGGAATTTCCAGTTACAATAATATAAAAGTGATTGAGTAAGATAAGAATTTCCAATTACAATAATATATATATGCATTTATTTGTATAAGTTTTATAACAATTATTATGACCTACCCCTATCATGGATATTATCTTTTTGAAAAGTTCATAATATAATTCTCTTCATTTTTTTAAAATGATTATCTTCGGGAAGACTAAGTGTTCATATATATTTTTGTTTATGCTCTCTTTGTCATATACTCAAAAATCAACATACCTTAAATTAATTTATGAAAATTAATTTGAATTAAAAACCTCGTAATTTCCATGAGATTATGAAAATTTCCCCAATAATAAAACAAATTAATTCACATCATTTGTGCCATCGTATATTGGAAAACCATATCCATCAAAGTGATTGAGTAGGATGGGAATTTCCAATTACAATAATATAAAAGTGATTGAGTAAGACAAGAATTTCAAATTACAATAATATATATATGCATTTATTTGTATAAGTTTTATAACAATTATTATGACCTACCCCTATCATGGATATTATCTTTTTGAAAAGTCCATAATATAATTCTCTTCATTTTTTAAAATGATTATCTTTCTGAAGACTAAGTGTTCATATATATTTTTGTTTATGCTCTTTTTTTCATTTACTCAAAAATCAACATACCTTAAATTAATTTATGAAAAATAATTTGAATTAAAAACCTATTAATTTCAATGAGATTATGAAAATTTCTCCAATAATAAAACAAATTAATTCACATCATTGTAACCATCTTATATTGAGAAACCATATCCATCAAAGTGATTGAGTAGAATGGGAATTTCCAATTACAATAATATAAAAGTGATTGAGTAAAATAAGAATTTCCAATTACAATAATATATATATGCATTTATTTGTATAATTTTTATAACAATTATTATGACCTACCCCTATCATGGATATTAGCTTTTTGAAAATTCCATAATATAATTCTCTTCTTTTTTTCAAAATGATTATCTTTGTGAAGACTAAGTGTTCATATATATATATATATTTTTTATGCTCTCTTTGTCATATTCTCAAAAATCAACATACCTTAAATTAATTTATGAAAATTAAATTGAATTAAAAATCTATTAATTTCCATGAGATTATAAAAATTTCTCCAATAATAAAACAAATTAATTCACATCATTGTAACCATCGTATTGAAAACCATATCCATCAAAGTGATTGAGTAGGATGGGAATTTCCAATTACAATAATATAAAAGTGATTGAGTAAGATAAGAATTTCCAATTACAGTAATATATATATGCATTTATTTGTATAAGTTTTATAACAATTATTATCACCTACCCCTATCATGGATATTATCTTTTTGAAAAGTCCATAATATAATTCTCTTCATTTTTTCAAAATGATTATCTTTGTGAAGTCTAAGTGTTCATATATATTTTTGTTGATGCTCTCTTTGTCATACTCTCAAAAATCAACATTCCGTAAAATTAATTTATGAAAATTAATTTGAATTAAAAATATATTAATTTCCATAAGATTATAAAAATTTCTCCAATAATAAAACAAATTAATTCACATCATTGTAACCATCATATTGAAAACCATATCCATCAAAGTGATTGAGTATGATGGGAATTTCCAATTACAATAATATAAAAGTGATTGAGTAAGATAAGAATTTCCAATTCCAATAATATATATATATGCATTTATTTGTATAAGTTTTATAACAATTATTATGTCCTACCCCTATCATGGATATTATCTCTTTGAAAAGTCCATAATATAATTCTCTTCATTTTTTTAAAATGATTATCTTTGTGAAGACTAAGTGTTCATATATATTTTTGTTTATGCTCTCTTTGTCATATACTCGAAAATCCACATACCTTAAATTAATTTATGAAAATTAATTTGAATTAAAAACCTATTAATTTCCATGAAATTATGAGAATTTCTCCAATAATAAAACAAATTAATTCACATCATTGTAACCATCGTATATTGAAAAACCATATCCATCAAAGTGATTGAGTAGGATGGGAATTTCCAATTACAATAATATAAAAGTGATTGAGTAAGATAAGAATTTCCAATTACAATAATATATATATGCATTTATTTGTATAAGTTTTATAACAATTATTATGACCTACCCCTATCATGGATATTATCTTTTTGAAAAGTCCATAATATAATTCTCTTCATTTTTTTTAAATGATTATCTTTGTGAAGACTAAGTGTTCATATATATTTTTGTTTGTGCTCTCTTTGTCATATACTCAAAAATCGACATACCTTAAATTAATTTATGAAAATTAATTTGAATTAAAAACCTATTAATTTCCATGAGATTATGAAAATTTCTCCAATAATAAAACAAATTAATTCACATCATTGTAACCATCTTATATTGAAAAACCATATCCATCAAAGTGATTGAGTAGGATGGGAATTTCCAATTACAATAATATAAAAGTGATTGAGTAAGATAAGAATTTCCAATTACAATAATATATATATGCATTTATTTGTATAAGTTTTATAACAATTATTATGACCCACCCCTATCATGGATATTATCTTTTTGAAAAGTCCATAATATAATTCTCTTCATTTTTTAAAAATGATTATCTTTGTGAAGACTAAGTGTTCATATATATTTTTGTTTATTCTCTCTTTGTAATATACTAAAAAATCAACATACCTTAAATTAATTTATGTAAATTAATTTGAATTAAAAACCTATTAATTTCCATGAGATTATGAAAATTTCTCCAATAATAAAACAAATTAATTCTTATCATTGTAACCATCGTATATTGAAAAACCATATCCATCAAAGTGATTGAGTAGGATGGGAATTTCCAATTACAATAATATAAAAGTGATTGAGTAAGATAAGAATTTCCAATTACAATAATATATATATGCATTTATTTGTATAATTTTTATAGCAATTATTATGACCTACCCCTATCATGGATATTATCTTTTTCAAAAGTCCATAATATAATTCTCTTCATTTTTTTAAAATGATTATCTTTGTGAAGACTAAGTGTTCATATATATTTTTGTTTATGCTCTCTTTGTCATATACTCAAAAATCAACATACCTTAAATTAATTTATGAAAATTAATTTGAATTAAAAACCTATTAATTTCCATGAGATTATTAAAATTTCTCCAATAATAAAACAAATTAATTCACATCATTGTAACCATCGTATATTGAAAAACCATATCCATCAAAGTGATTGAGTAGGATGGGAATTTCCAATTACAATAATATAAAATTGATTGAGTAAGATAAGAATTTCCAATTACAATAATATATATATGCATTTATTTGTATAAGTTTTATACCAATTATTATGACCTACCCCTATCTTGGATATTATCTTTTTGAAAAGTCCATAATATAATTCTGTTCATTTTTTTAAAATGTTTATCTTTGTGAAGACCAAGTGTTCATTTATATTTTTGTTTATGCTCTCTTTGTCATATACTCAAAAATAAACATACCTTAAATTAATTTATGAAAATTAATTTGAATTAAAAACCTATTAATTTCCATGAGATTATGAAAATTTCTCCAATAATAAAACAAATTAATTCACATCATTGTAACCATTGTATATTGAAAAACGATATCCATCCAAGTGATTGAGTAGGATGGGAATTTCCAATTACAATAATATAAAAGTGAGTGAGTAAGATAAGAATTTCCAATTACAATAATATATATATGCATTTATTTGTATAAGTTTTATAACAATTATTATGACCCACCCCTATCATGGATATTATCTTTTTGAAAAGTCCATAATATAATTCTCTTCATTTTTTTAAAATAATTATCTTTGTGAAGACTAAGTGTTCATATATATTTTTGTTTGTGCTCTCTTTGTCATATACTCAAAAATCGACATACCTTAAATTAATTTATGAAAATTAATTTGAATTAAAAACCTATTAATTTCCATGAGATTATGAAAATTTCTCCAATAATAAAACAAATTAATTCACATCATTGTAACCATCGTATATTGAAAAACCATATCCATCAAAGTGATTGAGTAGGATGGGAATTTCCAATTACAATAATATAAAAGTGATTGAGTAAGATAAGAATTTCCAATTACAATAATATATATATTCGTTTATTTGTATAAGTTTTATAACAATTATTATGACCCACCCCTATCATGGATATTATCTTTTTGAAAAGTCCATAATATAATTCTCTTCATTTTTTAAAAATGATTATCTTTGTGAAGACTAAGTGTTCATATATATTTTTGTTTATGCTCTCTTTGTCAGATACTCAAAAATCAACATACCTTAAATTAATTTATGTAAATTAATTTGAATTAAAAACCTATTAATTTCCATGAGATTATGAAAATTTCTCCAATAATAAAACAAATTAATTCACATCATTGTAACCATCGTATATTGAAAAACCATATCCATCAAAGTGATTGAGTAGGATGGGAATTTCCAATTACAATAATATAAAAGTGATTGAGTAAGATAAGAATTTCCAATTACAATAATATATATATGCATTTATTTGTATAAGTTTTATAGCAATTATTATGACCTACCCCTATCATGGATATTATCTTTTCGAAAAGTCCATAATATAATTCTCTTCATTTTTTTAAAATGATTATCTTTGGGAAGACTAAGTGTTCATATATATTTTTGTTTATGCTCTCTTTGTCATATACTCAAAAATCAACATACCTTAAATTAATTTATGAAAATTAATTTGACTTAAAAACCTATTAATTTCCATGAGATTATGAACATTTCTCCAATAATAAAACAAATTAATTCACATCATTGTAACCATCGTATATTGAAAAACCATATCCATCAAAGTGATTGAGTAGGATGGGAATTTCCAATTACAATAATATAAAATTGATTGAGTAAGATAAGAATTTCCAATTACAATAATATATATATGCATTTATTCAAGTATAAGTTTTATACCAATTATTATGACCTACCCTTATCTTGGATATTATCTTTTTGAAAAGTCCATAATATAATTCTCTTCATTTTTTTAAAATGATTATCTTTGTGAAGACCAAGTGTTCATTTATATTTTTGTTTATGCTCTCTTTGTCATATACTCAAAAATCAACATACCTTAAATTAATTTATGAAAATTAATTTGAATTAAAAACCTATTAATTTCCATGAGATTATGAAAATTTCTCCAATAATAAAACAAATTAATTCACATCATTGTAACCATTGTATTTTGAAAAACCATATCCATCAAAGTGATTGAGTAGGATGGGAATTTCCAATTACAATAATATAAAAGTGATTGAATAAGATAAGAATTTCCAATTACAATAATATATATATGCATTTATTTGTATAAGTTTTATAACAATTACTATGACCTACCCCTATCATTGATATTATCTTTTTGAAAAGTCCATAATATAATTCTCTTCATTTTTTTGAAATGATTATCTTTGTGAAGACTAAGTGTTCATATATATTTTTGTTTATGCTCTCTTTGTCATATACTCAAAAATAAACATACCTTAAATTAATTTATGAAAATTAATTTGAATTAAAAGCCTATTAATTTCCATGAGATTATGAAAATTTCTCCAAGAATAAAGCAAATTAATTCACATCATTGTAACCATCGTATATTGAAAAACCATATCCATCAAAGCGATTGAGTAGGATGGGAATTTCCAATTACAAAAATATAAAAGTGATTGAGTAAGATAAGAATTTCCAATTACAATAATATATATATATATATATATGCATTTATTTGTATAAGTTTTATAACAATTATTATGACCTACCCCTATCATGGATATTATCTTTTTGAAAAGTCCATAATATAATTCTCTTAATTTTTTTAAAATGATTATCTTTGTGAAGACTAAGTGTTCATATATATTTTTGTTTATGCTCTCTTTGTCATATACTCAAAAATCAACATACCTTAAATTAATTTATGAAAATTAATTTGAATTAAAAACCTATTAATTTTCATGAGATTATGAACATTTCTCCAATAATAAAACAAATTAATTCACATCATTGTAACCATCATATATTGAAAAACCATATCCAGCAAAGTGATTGAGTAGGATGGGAATTTCCAATTACAATAATATAAAAGTGATTGAGTAAGATAAGAATTTCCAATTACAATAATATATATATGCATTTATTTGTGTAAGTTTTATAATAATTATTATGACCTACCCCTATCATGGATATTATCTTTTTGAAAAGTCCATAATATAATTCTCTTCATTTTTTTAAAATGATTATCTTTGTAAAGACTAATTGTTCATATATATTTTTGTTGATGCTTTCTTTGTCATATACTCAAAAATCAACATACCTTAAATTAATTTATGAAAATTAATTTGAATTAAAAACCTATTAATTTCCATGAGATTATGTAAATTTCTCCAATAATAAACAAATTACTTTTCATAAGATACAAAATAATCACTTGATCAAAAATCATAACCTAATATAAAAATATTATACCATGATAAAAAAAACAATAGAATCATATAACTAATATAAACTACATCATCATATAATTAAAACAATATATCATATTAATTATATAAACAATGTCATCATCTAATTTAAACAATATAATGCTGTAAGAAATGATTATAAAACATTCTCATCTCTCTAACATTCTCATCTTTATATGAAAAGGATAAACGAAAACAATACAATTCAATAGCATATAACAATCTTATATTCTACATATTATACACTATAGATTCGAACTTATATTTAAATGAAATCATTCACACATCAAATCATATAACCAATAAAGAAAAAAAATATGTTAGACCATTAATTTAAACCATAAAAGTGAATCAACCACTTATACAAACAATATGTATAATCCATATGTGCAAACAATGCATTCAATTAATAGGGCTAACGATAGTCTTCAAATAATAGATTTTATATATTAATCAATATACATTCAACCCATGTATTCGAGCAATTTATCAAACAATGTAACTTAACCATACATGCTAATGAGGATATATTAAAATAGTCTATATACGAACCTTATATTCGACAACGAATTTTAACAATATGATTCACAATTAAACCATAACTAAGCCATATTTTTAAATAATGAATATATATCATAACCTTAAACCATACGTTTAGACAACCACTTAAAAAAAAACGAATCATAACTTAACAATTATAAACTAATCCTAAAACCTATACTCAGAGTACAAACTATCTCGAAGTTTACTGACAGCAAGGATTCTGAAATCTGACTGTTTTTGAGGAACGGTTTTGGCGAGAAGGAAGGTAGCTCGCGCGAGACAGAAGATCAAACTCGGCGTAGGAAGGTCAAGCTCGGCGAGAGGGATATAACCCTGCATCGAGTCCCGTAGAGGAGAGGGGGAAAGCGATAGCTTAGTACAGCTTGAACCCTGTTACAATTGCGGTGTTCACAAAAGAGAATTTCAAACACTATTATGTATAAACATATGTGGCAAGGAATTGATTATATATGTCAATTGGAAAGAACGCAGGCTCTATCGATTGAAAATACGGCCCAAACTTCCATTATATCGAGCAAACCCACCTTTTTCTCCTCTTCAATCCTAATATAATCCACCTTCTCCTCTTCAATCTTACTCTCATCTGAAAATGCTTCCCAGGGAGCTTCTCTTTTATTTTATCGAGCAGAACCGCCTTCTTCTCCTCTTCACCCACACAGTGATCTGAAGCATGCTGTCTTTTGCGCCTTTCTTTTTTCAGCCCCCTTCCTTCTTCTTACCGCCTTCCTCCTCTTCATCGCTCGACTGAAATTGTATATATAATCATCTCAGTGCACAGGATGGATGGAAGCAGATCACTTATAAAGCAACAGAGCAGTGATTAATGAACAAATAATAAATAGTAAGAGAGTGAGAGACTTACAGAGCTGGAGTTGGAGCTGTGTGTGCGGTGAAGCTTCGTGTGTTTCTGTTGCTCAACTTCCTCGGGGGTACGTTGGCCCTCGTGACCGTGACCGTGGAAATGCTCTACTTCATGCTGAGGAGCAGCCTCAGTCTGAGCCTCATTGTGGGTGTGGCTGGAAAGGGGGTGCATAAACTGATCATCATGCATTCCCTTCTGCTCTTTTTCTTGCCGAACAAACCGCCGAAGAGACCGCGGTCCTCGCTGGTTTACAAATTCAAATTGGGAGGGTTTACAAATTCAAAATCCAAATTTGAGTGTCATCCCGCCTTCAATAAATTCAAAATTCAAATTATCATGGCGTTAATGTGGACCGTATTTAGTCTTCCATGCGCATGCCGTTTCATATGGGCAAGTTTCGATGGGTGGATGATGGTTATCGGTGCATAGATCCATGGCTTTGCAGTATGGTGGGCATGCATCGCCGAGTTTACGGAAAAGGGCCTGAAGTTTTTGCGGTAAAATAGAATGCACGGAGAGTGAGGGAATGTCAGAGGCCCCTGCAGCAGACTTAATTAGTCTGCTGCGGGGTGCATATTACTTGCCGTATAGGATTGCAGGTATTAAAATTTCTGACGAGACTTCTGATTTCATAGACGTCATAAAGACGTTTCAAATATTTTCTTAACCGTCATTCTTAATGTATTTGCTCAAATACGTATTTGAATGAAAAAACGTTCTGTGGGCCATCAAATTCCAGGCTTCCAATGCTGAACAAAAGCGGTCACATACATGCGGAGCCTGCGTCACTTTTGAATACGAAATCTGCTTACGGCATGCAAATGACGAAGGAAATAATTGAAGGCAGTCCCATCTATGCTCGCTTTTATATCCGGACTCTGCATATAGACAGCTATTGCCCCTCACGTCTATTGAGGATACACACTAAAGTAACTTTATTGCCAGCTGTTGGCCCTCACGTCTATTGAGGATACACACTAAAGTAACTTTATTATGGGCAAATAATTCCATCACGGAATGAATACGGTCCCGACCCCATCCCCCATCCATGCTCGCTGTTTTAATATTTTATATATACGAAATTGGTTTATAGTAAGCTGTTGGACACTCCATAGGATCCGCATCAAAGTTTATCGAGGGTATATAATCCTAAAATATTTGTACCCATACATTTTGTGGATACTCATATAATCGATTACGTATTAATTTATATAAAAAACAAAATTTCAATTAACTTATTATATATAAAATTATATTTTATTAATAATGAAATATATTTCAAACTCAACTTCCCATCCATAAAAAATTATACAAACAAAACACCGTCAAGCTCGGCGCCTATTTAGACACTTACGAAAAGGAAAAAGGTGTCAGCGTTCGAGCAGTTGAAGCATCCGGACCACTATCGTATACTGAGGGAAGACTTCTGGATATATGTCGATTTACAATCCCAAAAGAGATTGAAAAGAAGTTAGAATTTTAAAAAGAGATTGAAAAGAAGTTAGAATTTTAAAAAGTATTGAAATTTCTAATGATTTAATTTGTCATCATGGAGAGTATTTCAGGATCATATTAACAATAATTGAATCAATTATCATGTAGGTGAATTAAATTAGTATAGATTTATTTTAATTTTAGTTACAAAAATATTGAATATTTAATTTATTGAAGTGTAAATTTTTTATTTTATTTTTTTACATTTTAAGAAATTTGATCTTTTATTTGGTAGACTTATGTTAAAGATGAATTTATGTTGGTTTAAAAAAAAAATTATGAGTAAACATAGATTTTTTAATTAATTCTTATTTGGTTTTAATTTTTATTTTATGAATTTGTATGGATTTTTTTAATTAATTTTCATTTGGTTTTAATTATTTATTTTGTGAGTTTACATGAATTTTTTTAATTACTTCACTTTTGGTAATGTAACATTACCTTAAGTCACAACATCTCCTATACTAGGTTGTAGAACATCTCACTACTAAAGAGTGCAACAATATTACATAGCTAACACAATACCATACCTATCGAAATTAGATATAGATAAAAGATAAATGATTTAGCCACAATTTTGACATTAAGGAGTAGAATGATACAGTAATTGTGATATACCTTTAACCAGCGATAGCTTGATACAACTTCCATTTTTCACTTTGAGAGGCCACTTATGTCATGGAGCTATGGATGCATGTTCCAGGAATCTGTTGGCGTTGAAACTTTGAATATCCTCATTATATTTGTTTTGGTGACTCCATGATCGATAGCGTTTATATATTTTTTTTATATCTATAGTTAGTACAAAAAAGTTCATCATTATAGCTCATTAAAAACTCTTAATTATATGTTTTATAATTATATATATAATTAAAAAAAAACTAGAGTGATTTCGTGTTCACCCCCTTATTAAAGAATAGAAAGGCGAAGTGAACATGCTATTTTGTCACAACATAATACTAGTTTGAGAAGGAAAAGCCCTACAATTCCCACAATTTGAAGACGCTTCCAAATTCCTTCCAGAATTTAGTCAAGCTTAAACATCTTGACTTGCATGGTTGCTCTAGTTTAACCATATCAAGCCAAACACTTGGAAATATATGCAGCCTTGAATATTTGAATCTTTCACTTTGTGTGGAAATTGAAATATTGCCTCCCCAATCGTACATCAACGATCACTCTCGAAATTATATTTTTGTGGAAACATGAAACGGATTTAGAATTTCTGGAACTAGGAAGCCCTTTCCTGGAAACACTACTAAGTTCAACTGATTACCTCGGGAGTTTGAAATATTTGAATATCGATGACTGCTTGGCACTAGAATGTTTGTTGGATTAAATGGGATTGTTGATTAAGTTGCAATAGTTGCTTATCCGTTACACAAACTCCCATTTGAAGGAAAAAGAGAAACAATCACAACGCAAAGCGTGTTGGACTCTTTGATTGACGAAGAACTGGAAGAGTTTTACTCTTGCACAAAAAAAATATTTTAAAAAATTCTATAAATCCTTCTCATCAATTTGTCCTAAATCTGCATTGCTCCTATTAATCTCTACTGACACTCTTGTACATTCATCACTCTATTTCTAACGGAACAAAGCTTATCATATATGCAGTCTGTAGTCAAAGCCAATTAGAGTTTTGTTTTCCAATATCTGCAACAACAAATAATTGTGCAGCTTAGAATTTTTAGTGTGAAAAATAATCAATCGTCTCTGTCAGTGTGAAAAGAAATGACCGTCTAGCTCCCTTACAAAGCTAAAAGCGTGTTGTACAATAACACAAGTCAACTCTTCTATTTGTATGTCTCGGTATTGGACAATTGTTTTCTTTTAACTTGTGTACACACAATAATAGAACTTGATTGGTTAACTGGTAAGATTATCATTGATGATTTTCCATAATGCAGGTACGATTAAGTATGATAAAATATTTTTAACAACTGTAAATTCCTTATTTACCTTCTTTTTACTATTAATTGTGAATATGGATTTACAGTGACTTTATTTTAATGGCATTCCATCATACTCTATGAATTTAGAGTAGACCGCTATAATACAGGGAAAAGAAGATAATAGATTTAGAGTAGACCGCTATAATACAGGAGGAAAAGAAGATAATGGCTTGGGTGGTATATAATAAACAGAGGAATTCGTATAATAAACACGTCTAATAATAAATGAACTCCACCTCGTCTCCTTTAGGTTAGTAATAAACACGTGAATGTGTATAATTGGTATAATATAACATTTTCAAGTTAATACTTAAAATGGTTTATTGCGTTCAGAGGTGTTCTACAAGTTACTACGAGGGAGATATTGTAACGTGTGTGGAGTAACGTTACATCTAATAAAACATAAAAAGTGATAATATGAGGGAGATCTTGTAACCTTACATCTAATAAAATGGAAAAAGTGATAATACAAGGGAGAGCTTGGAACGTTTGTGGAGTAACGTTACATGGGAGATCTTGTCGGTTCATAAAATAAAAAATTATGGAAAGTATTTAAAAATTCATGTCAGCTCATAAAATAAAAAATTATGGAAAGTATTTAAAAAAAATACCATGTTGATTTATAAAATAAAATATTATGAAAAGTAATTAAAAAATAGATATTCGTTTATAAAATAAAAACTTAAAACTTAAACCCAGATCTATCAATCAAGAGAGATTAAATTTCTTGAGTTTAAATTTAAAAAAAGAAATAAACCTCAAGAAATTGGATCCCTCTCGATGCTTGATAGATACTGGTTTAAGATGGATCTATGGTGGTATAAAGAATGATAAATAGTCCGATGTCATTGCAGGGAGCTGCCCGATTCGGTTTATAAAGGGAAGAAATCATGTTTTCTTTTTATATATTTTATAAGAAAGGGTGCATGTTATTAATTACTTGTGGACAGGTGGATCGGGTGAGCATGTTCCTTACCCTACTCTCGACGCCCATTCAACTTCGCAGGGAGGAACAGGAAAGTGCGGTTCATAGGATTCAGAGAGCCGAGAAAAGGAGATTAAAGAAGCAACGACACAAATTGGCAGTGAACCTCCTGGTCAACCTTATTATCTTGAGGTTCTCACGGATGGATCCGTTATTGATAATCTCAACGTTTTTGGAAAAGAGGCATATATATGTATGGACGCAGTCACCAATGTGTTTTTATTTAGGAGCATCCAAATATTTCTGGTTATCATGCAGTTTTGTAGTACGAGAAAAATGGTGATGTATTCATTTGTGATCTAGGAAGTACTCATGGCACTGTTAACAAGATTCAGGTTACATTAAATATTTACAAACAACTGCACTTGGGAGATATCTTTAGCTTGGCGCTTTGTATCCTTTCTAACTAAAACCAAAATTTAATAATAAAAATACAAAAATCTTACTTGACTAATAAGATTTTTCTTTAGTTATGAGTGTCTTAAGAAATTATACGTATGCAATTTTGCTTAAGTCATAAGTATTTTCTTTTTATTATTATTGATGTCTTTTTTTTTTAAGTTACGAGTGTTGTGCATGGTCACCTGGTGGAAACTTTATGAATTATGAAAGCGAAGTTCTAACAAGCTAAGAATCATCCCACTATTTCTGTTCACACAGGGAGCAAAGAGGGGATGGGTAAAATATCGATCTTTGTGTGCTAGATTGCTAATGCAATCTCCTTTCTGCAACCATTACAGGCTTCCCAGGCCTGAATCTCACATACTTCGAGGTCATGACCGTTGGTTTTGGCCAAGCTGTCATGATTTTCCACCATCGATTACATTAATCAATTTAATGTGGGGCGCACAGCTTAAAAGCCCGAACATCATTATAAGAGCAGCCATACTAAATACAGACCTTGGAAATATCAATTCTAGGATGCGTGCATTGGAAGAGTATTTAGGCTTTCCAATATTGATTGATATTATGAACTGAATGTTTTGTGGAGGTTGTTGAAACTTAGCAATGGAAAAAAAAAGACAATCCAATTTCCAAGCAATAGGTGACTCAAAAATAACAAGTGTTGCATGGCAGCACAGCCCTGCCAACTTAGGCTTGAAGTTGTTTAATTGATGGATGGTTGGACTGTGACATATCTACTTGAAGGTGCTTTAATGATGGTCCTTTAATGATGGTTGGTAGTTGCAAGAAGACACTGTTACATGAACAAGTATAGTAAATTGGTAATTGTATTAAAAAAAATTCTGAACGATAATTTTTATATAATATTTGACACCTGAATTCAATTTGCTTTTACACTTATATTCCAATATTATATAACTGTTAAAAGGTTTTGAAATTTTAATTGGTAAATGGACTCAATTTTAATTTGCTTTTAAGTAGAGCCTCGAGCTTGGCACTTAGTAGAGATGGATTTGTGATAGAAAAGCATAAGCTGAAAAGAAAGCCTCAAGGCTCCATTGTTACATATATGACAATGTGAGCATAGCTTTGGAGTATCTTCATTTTTATCATGACTAACCTTCATGAATATATAATTGGTTCCTATCAATGGATGAGAACTGTCACCAAGATATCTAATTTTGATTTTGCTTATGTTGCACTTAGTAGTTAATATACATGTCCTCGTGGCCCCAAGGTATATGGACCTTGAATACTTTGTCACTCAGGAGTTAACATAAAAGGTTAATGCATATAGTTACTGTTGGAATAAAGTAGAAATGATAGGCAGATTGACAGGGATTGAGTTGATGTGTACTTATGGTTTGGTTTGAGATCCACCTTTCTTGGATCTATGATCTGGTTTGTTATGATGTTTGTCATCTATATATTGTAACTACTTCTCTATCAATAATCGAATTGGTTTGGCCATTCCTTTGTATATGAGATCGAGCCTTTGTGCTCTGCTCTACATTGCCTCTCTGTATGTGTTAATTTTGGTATCAGAGCCCATAGTGGCCTGTTGGAGTGAAGAGCCCATCGTGGCCCACTGTGGGAGCCAGCTATTGCTGTGATTTTTTTTTTCTTCTGGGCTGTGTAGAGCCATGAGAAAGGAAGCCGCGAGTGCTATTGTTTGAAGAATCCACCGTGAAGATAACGTGAAGAGGTCCGCGGAGAAGTTGCCGGCCAAAGAACAACGAGAGCTGAAGAGGCACGTTCAAGTGAAGAAGCTGCCTGCTGAGGAGAAGCTACCCAGAGAACACCGAGATCACCATTGGAGTGGAAATCACCATTGAACGAGAAGCGTTGAAAGAGCCATTTTTTTTTTTGCAGAGCCGTGAGTGCTGGGCGCAAATTTTTTTTAGAGTGGAAATCCAGATTTAATTGAAGCCGTATGTATTTGAAGCCTTATCTCTACCGTGTGAAGTAGCTATTGCTGCATGTGCATAGTCGCCAACGGAAAGAGGAGTTAGCGCTGCCAATGTGGATGCCTGTGAGTGTGGATCCCGTGAACGCTACTACCATTGTGAAATAGCTCAGCCATTGGTAGGAGGAGAAGAGAACGTTTGAAAGCTCAATTAGTTTTACCATTCACGTGGAGAACCATCGAACAAGCCAACACCGTGAACTGTTCGCCTGTGGAAGACCGGTGCAATCAGCGGTGAAGGAGATTCGAGTTCTATCTGTGTGGTAGCCCGTGAATGTGAGCCTGATTGGTAGCTCGTGGTAGCCCTGTGAACTCAGACTATCGCATGCATCTCCACTGATAGGAAGCGGTACTTCAGAACTACCGCGGATTCATCCACTGATAGGGCGCGGTACTTCCAGGACTTACGTGGTATTTTTCTCAGCTTCTACCGCGCGGGTGCTGTCTTCCCGAGAGCGGTATTGCATTCTCTCGCTGCAAATTAGCTGTGTAAAGGTATCTATTGCATTTTTTTTAGTGATCTGTATTCTCCCTCTGAGCTTAAATGCAATGGCCGCCGCCTCCCAACAGCCGTTGGCTGATACATACATTAATGAGGCCTCCAAATTGAATGGAGAAAATTATGTCAACTGGAAATTCAAGCTACAAACTGTTCTTGAATTATTCGGTGGCTGGACGATTGTGAATGGCACTGAGTTGAAGCCTGCAGATCCCGCACTTGTTCCAGAATGGAACAAAAGGGAAGCCAAAGCCAAGGTGACTCTGTGAATGTCTGTGCAAGACAAGATTATCCCTCACATCAGAAATTGTGACACGTCTAAAAAGACATGGGATACGCTTAAAACACTATATGAAACAATTGATGCAAATCGCATATTGTTTCTGAAGACCAAACTGTTGTCAATCAAGATGGAAGCAAATGAAGGGGTAAGTAAATTTATTTCTCGTATCAAAGATCTGAGTGATAGCTTGGCAGCTATAGGTGAAGCAGTAGATAGTACTGATAAAGTAACTATCGCACTGAAAGGTTTGCATCCCGATTACAAAGTGTTTATTTCAGCGCTTGCACCAAGAGAAAAACCCCCAAATTTTGAAGAACTCACAGGTATTCTACTTCAAGAAGAAGAGAGGATGAAAACTTATGATCTCGAGGCTCGAGGTTCTGATCTTGCACTGATGGCAAGAGGTTGATATATGCACAGAGGCAAATCATGGGGCAGGCCATGGAATGGAGACAGAGGCAGTTCATGGAACCGAGATAGAGGCAAACAATGGCATGGAGACAGAGGCAGATCATGGAATGAAGACAGAGGCAAATTTCACTCAAAACATAAAGGTATGGTTCAGACTGATCATTCTAGAAATAATGTAGATGGTCATTATTGGCACAAACCAGGACACCTCAATAGAAATCATTATCAGAAGAAATATTATAGAGGTAGAAGCTACAATGGAAATCACAATCATAATGGGAATTTTGCAGACACAGACACTCTTGAAGATGAATTTAGAAATCTGAGATTATTTATTTCTGAGGATGCTCTGTCTGTTGAGACAGATGATAAGAATGCATGGTTCATAGATTCAGGTGCATCTGCACATATCTCTTGTAGGAGAGAATGGTTCAAAGAATATAATGAGAATCTCAATGACACTCACATCTATTTAGGTGATAATAGGTCACTCAAAGTTCAAGGTTATGGAAAAGTAAAGGTAAAATTATCTAATGGTGAATTGAAACAGATACATAATGTTATGTATGTTCCTGGTATTAAAAGAATCTTATTTCTGTTTCAACCATAACCGAACATGACCTAAAGGTAGAGTTTGGAAAATACCAGTGTCATATTAAAGAAATTCGAGACCACTACAAGACTGTTGCTATAGGTTCAAGATGTGGAGGACTATATAAGCTGGATGTGTGCAAAGACAGTCATCAAGCACTGGCATCCACCATCATCACCACAGAGGAACTCTGGCATCAAAGGTATGGCCACATTAATCACCATGATCTTATGCTGCTTCAGAACAAATTAATGGTTGAAGGTCTGCCTGTTATAAAGAATGTGCATTTAGAATGTAGTGCTTGTGCACTTGGAAACAGCACCGAGATGCATTCCTAATACATCAAGAGAAGAAACAAACTGATCTGCTTGAATTAATCCATACAGATGTATGCGGACCTATGCAGACTAGATCATTAGGAGGTGCATCATATTTTCTAACATTTATTGATGATAGATCTAGATACACATGGGTCTATTTTATAAGAAGAAAAGGAGATGTCTTCGAATATTTCAAGGGGTTCAGAATGATGGTCGAAAAGCAAACAGGAAAATGCATTAAATTTCTCAGATCTGACAATGGAGGGGAGTACGTGTTTGGAGCTTTCAAGAAATACTGTAAGGAGAATGGAATCCAGCAACAATTTACAGTATCCCACACTCCTCAGCAAAATGGTGTAGCTGAGCGAAAGAACAGGACACTAGTTGAATGTGCTCGCAGTATGCTCCAAGGTAAGAACATGTCAAATGGTTTTTGGGCTGAAGCTGTTAATACTGCTGTATATTTGAAAAATAGAAGTCCAACAAAGAAATTATATCTGCAAACACCATTTGAGGTCCTTTATGGATATAAACCTAAAGTTAAGCATCTATGAATTTTTGGTTGTAAAGCTTTTGCACATATACCAAAAGATGATAGAAGGAAACTAGATGCTAAATCATTTGAATGTATCTTTGTTGGATATCACAATGATCATAAAGCTTATAAGCTATTTCACCCTAGCTCTCATAAGTTAATAGCAAGCAGAGATGTAGTGTTCCATGAACATGCAGATACAAGTGACAAATATGGCCAAGGACATCCTTCTACTAATGAATATGTGAAATTAAATTCCATCATTCAGCAGCAGGAAGTGGATCAGCCACAAGAGAAGGAGCAGGAACAGAATAGCAGAAGCAATGGAAGCAGCAGCAGTCACAATGAAAATAGCAGAAACAGCATGAGCACTTCTATCAATTCAGATGAAGATACAGCATAAAGCAGAAGGATAATGGATGGTACCGCTACAGGCAATGTAGGACTAAGAAGGTCTTCAAGACAGACTCGTCCTCCTTCAAGGTATGATGACTATGCTTTAATGTCCAATGCAATGAATGAACCAATGAATTATAAACAAGCCAAAGATAAAGAAGAATGGGTTGAAGCTATGAATGAAGAATATAACTCTATTATGAAGAATCAGACTTGGGAATTAACAGAATTACCAGAGAACAAAACACCCATAGGATGTAAATGGCTGTTTAAACATAAGCTTAAATCAAATAGAAGTATTGACAGATTTAAAGCAAGACTAGTTGCCAAAGGTTATGCTCAACAGGAGGGAATTGATTTTGAGGAAACTTTTGCACCAGTAGCAAAACTAAATACAATTAGAATTATGGTTGCATTAGCTGAAGCTCATAATTGGAAGACCCATCAATTAGATGTAAAATCTGCTTTCTTAAATGGTGAACTAAAAGAAGAAGTGTACTTAGTCCAACCTGAAGGCTTTGTACAGAAAGGACAGGAGCATCTTGTATGTAAATTAAAGAAAGCCATCTATGGATTGAAACAGGCCCCTAGGTCATGGTACATAAAGATTGATACCTTCTTTAATCAGAAAGACTTTGCGAAAAGCAAAAGTGATCCTAATCTTTATGTGAAGAAAGATAAGGAAGGAAATGTTTGCTTAATATCGTTATATGTTGATGATCTCATTATCACAGGAAATGCATGTAAGTTGATTGCAGAAATAAAAAATCAGTTATCACAGGAATTTGAAATGAAAGACCTTGGTGAACTTCACTATTGCTTGGGACTTGAAGTATGGAAAGAATCTTGTAAAACTATGATCACTCAAAGTAAGTATGTGAAGGAAATATTGAGCAGATTCCATATGAGTGATTGCAAAGAATCAGTAATTCCTTTAGAACAGAATGTGAAGCTATGTAGTCAAGATGGAACAAAAGATGCAGATGGTTCTTTGTATAGACAGATGGTGGGAAGTCTGAATTATCTCACTACTACAAGGCCAGATATCTCATATGCAGTTAGCATTCTTAGTCAATTCATGGCTAAGCCAAATGAAAGCCATTGGAAGGCTGCAAAGAAGGTCCTTAGATATCTGAAAGGGACAATGAACTTTGGTCTTTTATATACTGATAAGTTTGATGTTCAATTGGTAGTATTTTCTGACTCTGACTGGGCAGGGAACGTTGATGACAGAAGGTCTACTGCAAGATATGCATTCAACATTGGATCAGGGGTCGTAGCATGGAGCAGCAAGAAACAGCCAACTGTTTCTCTATCATCCAAAGAAGCTGAATATAAAGCCATGTCTAGTGCTACATGTGAATCTGTCTGGTTGAGAAGGATTCTTGAAGATGTTGGAGAAAAGCAAGCAGAACCCACAAATATACATTGTGACAATCAAAGTGCAGTCAAGCTAGCACACAACCCAATTTATCATGCAAGAACAAAACACATTGAGTTGCAACATCACTTTGTTAGAGAAAAGATTGATTCTAAGGAAATTAAACTTATGTATTGTAATACAAGTGATAATGTCGCTAATATATTTACAAAACCCATTGGCAGAATTCATTTTGAAATCCTTAGGCATAAATTAGGTGTTGTAGAAAATCCATTTCTACATTAAGGGGGTATGTTGGAATAATGTAGAAATGATAGGCAGATTGACAGGGATTGAGTTGATGTGTACTTTCTATACTCAGCATGGTTTGGTTTGAGATCCACCTTTCTTGGATCTATGATCTGGTTTGCTATGATGTTTGTCATCTATATATTGTAACTACTTCTCTATCAATAATCGAATTGGTTTGGCCATTCCTTTGTGTATGAGAGCGAGCCTTTGTGCTCTGCTCTACATTGCCTCTATGTATGTGTTAATTGTTACAGTGTCTTGCTTGTTGAGATTATCATTACTCGATAGGAAATTTAAATAACAAAAAAATTTGGTAATACATTGTGGAGGATTGCAACTTGTCTTAGATTGCCAATGTTAATTTGAAAAACATATGATTCCAAATTTTTTATAAATTGCATTTTTGTAATCTCGCTAACGTAATACATATGAATCCATTCTGAAAATGTTATCACATGTCCATTGCATTATTGAATTGCAAATGTTTCTGAAAACGCTTGAACGTTGAGAGACAATTGAAACATTATGGCTACCCCTCATCGTAACTTTAAATATGAAGTAGTGTGAGTCCATTCCCTCAATCTGGTAAGCTAGTGATAACAAATGCCTTCCAACTATTATAAAATATGGTATGGACTTGGGCGGAGAGCTCTCTAGGATGCCAACCATAACCAATCGACTTTATAATACTATGAAAACTTGATATCTCCCATGTGAAGAATAGCTCCAAATATTATGTTGCTTCCCACCTCCCTCTCTTCCTCAACTTGGATTACGCATTAAATACTAATTTAAATAAACGACAACACAAACACATTAAATACTAATTCAAGGGCCCATGCATACATGCCTTGTGCAATTTGGCACCTTGGGCATGCATGTTGACGAGCATCGAGTAGACACTTGTGGATTTGAATGGGAAGGTGTTGCGGCAACAACAATAGCAATGCAGGTGGCCAGATTCTTTGGGAGCTGAACACCTTTCTGGGTACCAGAGAATCATCCAGCGTCCATCCTTGTTCCAAAATCAGCTTATCCGGCAGAGGCAAAGGTAGCTTCAAACCAGCAACAATAGTTTAAATTTCATTACCATAATTAACTCATTCAAGCGATATTGCCCCTATCCATCTTGTTCATATCGGTCAACTTATTTGCAATAAATCAGTAGTTTGTTATCGATATCATTGAATTGGGTGTCCGAGCATTTGCAATTTGCTGCTAGCTTTTACTTTATGAAGTGAAGGGCTGCTACTACTCTGCCATCAGTCTTATTATGGTTTGTTTTAGCATTTTGAACAGACCTATGTTTAGCCAAGCCCGTTGTAATGAAAAATTGGCATATAACATAAACCATAAACATATATGTGCATTGGGAATAAACAAATCAATATATTTTAGTTAAAAAGATCTCTGAGTTGCATGATATTTGAATGTACAGGACTGCATAATACCAGTCTGCTGCGTTATACAATTCGCCTCTGAAAACTTGATTAAAGCATTAAACTTTGATTTTAAACTTTTACTTTAGCCACAGTACATGACATAATGCGTTAGGAAGATATGGTATCTGGAAAGAGACATTTAATGAAAAGGGAGGGATTGAATTTGACATTTGAAATTTCTGTTTTACATCTAAAACAACCCATGAATTTTGATAAAACTGAGTTACTTTTCTTTCCTTTTCCCCAAGGCTGCTATGGAAAAACACTGTCAAAAGCATATTTTGAACCTAGAGCTATGCCTCGACTCAGCCAACCAAAATCATATAATTTAAATATTGATGCTTTACTTTCTGCTCTTCCCCATGTACTGACTACCGAAACATGTCGAGATGTACTTTAGGACGTTCCTTGCTTCGCTATCGATTTGGGCTTACATCTAAATCTGTCCAATATAAGAAATAGGCTAACAGGCGTGCTCATAATATGATTATGATTCTGCTCATAATATAATTATGTTCATACAATTTATTGGATGCATATTGATTTCTAAGAACCAACAAATAGGAAAATTCAAATATTTTCCAATCTGTTGTATGATGTAAAATTTGTTTCCAAATTCCATAAGAAACAACGTTAAACAGAATCATTTAAATTCACAAGCCTAAAGTGGATGCCACAATCTAAATTAATAAACTCTGCTTTGCCACAATCTAAATTAATAAACTCTGCTTTGCTTGTAATTCATTTCTCATCTTTTAAAGTCCATCTTTGCAGGCTACTTTATTGGTATGGTCAATAATGGCAAATTTGGGAATTCGAATTTAAAATATATATTTAGTCTTAAAAAAAGATTTACGCTCAGAAAAAGTACAGGTTGATCCATTATGAATCAATACGAAGGTCATTGCCAAATATTGTTTGGATTCTAGTCCACATACAAACAAGTGAAACAAAATTTTAGCCATATTAACCATTATATTATATTCAAGAAAATAGAATAGAATAAAATAGGTTCTATGTATTGGAATATCAAAAATTACAATAAAATTTATATTTGTAGCCTTGTTGTCATTCTTTATTTTACGCTGGGCTTTTGTTTGTTTATGTTAAGGAACATGTAACATGATTAGTTATATATAATTGATAAAAAATTTCAAAGTGTTCTACTGAATCTTTCCTTTTAAAAGCTTCTAAAACTACAGAAAAAAATTTACAAACAAAAATTGTGATCAATTTAAAGTTTAACTCTCTATGCTGCATATTTAACTTGGTGTCTTTGTCTCTATAAAGTATTTTTACAGAGTTGCTGTAGCGCCGACTTGAAAAACTAATATTTGTTTCGATAATGAAGTAACATAATAATGTCAAGAGAGGTTGTATCATAATAATGTCAAGAAAGGTCGATCTATACAAGTGCAGCATGGATGATCAGGAAGATCCATTCCGGGTGTTGTTGGACGAGCAGACTTATTTGCTTCATAAATATATACTAGAATATTAGTATATTGTTTTATTTTTCAACTAAAATTTATTGTGACAATTCGAGGATGTTTTTCAAAGTTAGTGAAATATAAGTTTACAGATGCAGATGCAATTTTTTTCATTTTATAATATTTATTCTAACTCCTTTGAAAAAATTATAATTGTGAGCAGGTGAGTTGAACCTTCCTCTCACCGTCAGCACAGAAGCTTCGGAAATATGGTAACAATTAAGATTCTGAAATATTCCTCTGGAAATATGGTAACAGTTTAAGATATAATGAAATTGCAAAGAAAATATAGAAGCAATATCTAGGCGATGAACATCTATCGCAAGGGCAGTGAATATACATGTGGTATCTGTCGAACTCTGTGAAGGGGCTGAGTATTAAAAAACAGAGTATTACAAAAACAGAGTATCAGACACACAAGCAAACAGAAAAACAGGGGAAAACTTCTTCACGGAGCTCTGCGGCTCTTCTACATACTTCTAGAACCCAAAAAGAACATACAAAAAATACATGGAGCAGATCGATGCCTCTTCACCCGAGGCTCATTTAATTCTTCAGCTAATTCTATTAATCTTCTTGTACGGTGGTAGGTGGATACAAACACCTGGCGGGAGGAATTATCTCCAACACTCCCCCTTAATTCCGACTGTACCTAATTACATTTATCAGGACTGACTATACCTAGAAGCTGTCTCTGAAACTCAAAATTATCTCGACTCAAAGGTTTAGTGAAAATATCAGCAAGCTGATCTCTTGAACCACAGAAATGAAGATTGATTTCTTCGTTATTGACCAGCTCTCCGATGAAATGAAAGCGAGTGTCAATGTGCTTGCTTTTTCGATGGAATACATGATTTTTAGATAAAGCAATGGCTGAACTGTTATCACAGAAAATAACAGTTGGTTTCAACTGAGGATGTTCAAGATCATTAACCAATCGACGTATCCAAACTGCTTGACAAGCTGCTGAAGTTGCTGCTACGTACTCTGCTTCGGCTGAAGATAATGTGACTATGGGCTGCTTCTTTGATGCCCAAGAGATAGCACCTGTTCCAAGATGAAAGACATAGCCGGAGGTACTTTTTCTGTCATCTAAACTGCCAGCAAAGTCACTGTCTGTATATCCAACTAGCTGATCTGCTTCAGATATTCCATAAAGAATTCCATACTCTGTTGTTCCTGCAACATACCTTAAGATCCTTTTTCCCGCTTTCCAATGTGATTCCTTTGGATTCTCCATGAATCTGGAAATGATACTAACTGCATACATGATTTCAGGCCTAGTTGCTGTTAGATACATTAAGCTACCAACAAGTTGTTTGTATAGCGTGGAATTCACTGCTGAACTGTTATCATCCTTGCTCAATTTCGTTCCTGTAGCAATTGGTGTACTCACTGTTTTACAATTTGTCATTCTGAATCTTGCTAGAACATCCTTAATATATTTCTTTTGACATATGAAGATCCCTGTTTCTGTTTGCTGAATTTCAATGCCCAAAAAATACTTCATTTGGCCAAGATCAGTCATTTCGAATTCTTGCATCATGGCTGTTTTGAAATCTGAAGGCTGCAAATTTCCAGTGTAAATGATATCATCCACATAAAGACATATAATTAACAATTTACCTTGTTGATCAGATTTTATATACAAAGTGGGTTCATGGTTACTTCTTCTGTATCCATGATTGAGCATGTAAGCATCAATTCGGCTGTACCAGGCTCGTGGCGCTTGCTTCAGGCCATATAAATCCTTCTTCAACTTATAGACTTTATGTTCTTCTCCTTTTACTTCGAATCCCGGAGGCTGATCAACATAAACTTCTTCTTTGAGAATGCCATTTAAAAAGGCTGATTTCACATCTAACTGGTAAACTGGCCATTTGTGTTGAGCTGCAATAGCTAAGACTGTTCTGACTGTGTCTAGTCTAGCTACGGGGGCAAACGTTTCTCCATAGTCTATACCAGGCTGTTGTGCAAATCCTTTTGCAACTAGCCTTGCTTTATGTTTTGCAACTTGACCTTGCTCATTATATTTAGTTTTATATACCCATTTCACTCCAATACTTTTCTTCTCTGCTGGCAACTGTACAAGATCCCAGGTGTCATTCTTTTCAATGGTTTCAATTTCCTCATTCATGGCATCAACCCATACTTTTTCCTTAACTGCTTCTTCAAAGTAAGTTGGCTGAAAAGATAAGAAGGCAAAGTGTGCTTGCTCATCGAAGGTCTCAAACTGATCATAGATATCACTTAGTCTTTTCGACTTCTGTTTTCTAAGTGAAGCAATTGTTGGATCTGATTCACTACTAGAAGATGGACTATGAGCTTGTCCTTCTTGTCTTGGTGATGTTTGTGGAGTCTGCATATGAGGAATTCTTTGTTCATTTGCATGCTGTTTCAGACTTTCATCAAATTCAGTTACATGTGGAGAAAGCTGAGAGCTAGTCTTTTCTCCAACATTGTCATTCCAGGCTTGATCTTCAAGAAACTTGACATCTCTAGTCACTATTGTCTTTTTAGTGACAGGGTTGTTCAGCTTATAAGCCTTGGAATGATCACTATATCCTACAAAGATGCACCGTTCACTTCTGTCATCCAGTTTCTTCCTTATATCTTCTGGTATGTGGGAATAAGCAACGCAACCGAAGACCCTTAAATGAGATACATCTACCTTCTGTCCAGTCCATGCTTCAAATGGAACCTTGTCTTTCACAGTCCTGGTTGGAGATCTGTTCATCACATAAATGGAACATGAAACAGCTTGTGCCTAGTATTCATTTGGCAGATTTTTGTCTTTCAACATACTCCTGGCCATGTTCATAATGGTCTGATTTCTTCTCTCTGCAACTCCATTCTGTTGTGGAGTGTACCTCGTTGTAAACTGTCTGTGAATGCCATGTTCTTTACAGTATGCAGCAAACGGTTTAGAATCATATTCTCCGCCTCCATCTGACCTCAATACTTTAATAAATCTGCCACTCTGTTTTTCTGTGGCAGCCTTAAATTCTCTGAACTTTGCAAAAGTTTCAGATTTGTTTCTTAAAAAGTATATCCAGGTCATCCTACTATAATCATCGATGAAGGTTAAAAAATATAAGCTTCCACCTATGGACTCAGTTTGCATTGGACCACACAGGTCGGTATGGACTAACTCAAGTGGGGCTTTGGCTCGGTATGTGGCAGCAGTAGGAAATTTATTTCTTTTATGTCTTGACAGGATACAACTCTCACAAGGATTATGATGTACATCTATGACAGGAAGACCTTTAACCATGGAATTTCTTTGTAACTCATTCAGACCTTTGAATGACAAGTGGCCATATCTACAATGCCACAACCAAGTGTTATCTGAACTAATAACAGTTTGAGCATAAGACTGAGACAGACTTGCATTTTTCATGACTAATGGATACATTCTGTTTTTGGTCATTTCAACTTTGGCTATGACTCTTTGACTGGGAGGTTTATCTAAAATTGTACACAATGACCCTTCAAAGATGACTCTATAACCTTTTTGACTCAACTGACCAACACTTAACAGATTATGTTTCAAATCTTGAACGAAGTAAACATTTGAAATATCTTTCTTTTCATTCTGCTTGGTCAAGACAGAGATGGTACCTTTTCCTGAAGCGTTCACTTTGAAGTCATCTCCAAGTTTGATTTCAGATTGAATAGAATCGTCCAGGCTGGAAAACAGGGCGTGATTTCCAGTCATACGATTGCTGCAGCCACTGTCCAGCAACCAGACATCTTTGCTATTATATTCTTCACCGACATAACACGAAATGAACATGGATTGGGATGTTCCTTCATCAGCATTTGTAACATTTGCTCTATTCTTATGCAGATCTGACTGTTTCTTTCGACATTCACTCTCAAAATGCCCAAATTTCTTACAGTAAAAGCACTGTTTGTTTGACTTATCAGTCCAGCGTGGCTGATTTTGGTATCTACCTCTTCCTCTGAAGTTCTGAAAACGGTTCTGTCCATGCTCTGTCTGTTCAGAATGTGTTTGAGTATTACCAGATTGGAAATGTCCAGATTGAAAGCGTCCCCTGCCTCTTCTTCCTCTGCCTTGATGTCCACTGCTTCCATATCCACGTCCTTTTCCTCTGTTGTAAGAAGTCTGTGACTGAAAGGCATTTTCAGTTGATTCTGAATTTCTATTAATTCTGGACTCATGAGTTACTAATGAACCAGTAAGCTCTTCAACAGAAAGCTGTGACAGGTCTTTATACTCCTCAATGGCTGTAACTACCATGTCAAATTTCGCTGGCAGACTTCTGAGCACCTTCTCAACTATTTTCTGGGATGAGATATCTTCACCACGTGCTCTCAGTTGATTGGTAACATCCATAGTTCGAGTCATGAAGCTGTCCACAGTTTCTGTATCCTTCATTTGCAAGGTTTCAAAATTTCGTCTGAGATTCTGCAATTTGACATTTCTAACTTTAGCAGTGCCTTGATAGGCATTCTCTAGTATTTCCCAGGCCTGTTTTGCATTCTCAGCCGTGGCAATTTTAGGCAGAATTGAATCTTCTACACCATTGTGTAAAAACCATAAATCTCTTGCA
The DNA here is from genome assembly GCA_027924585.1 of Larix kaempferi. NCBI lineage: Eukaryota > Viridiplantae > Streptophyta > Pinopsida > Pinales > Pinaceae > Larix > Larix kaempferi. The sequence continues at coordinate 11,356,160 of BSBM01000771.1, read as the reverse complement.
TCCTTCTTCCTGCTATCTATCACTGCATTTTTCTGATTATTGGACATTGCTTGCTAATCTACGGGGTCAGGTTCTTCAAATGCGTGTAAAACAAATTCCCAGCATTCTTGTGCTTTCAAAAAACTACGCATCTTGAAAGCCCACAATTCATAGTTTGAATCTGACAGAACTGGGCCCTGAGACAGGTTCATATTGCTGCTGAATGCCATTGTTATCACTGTGCAAGAAGATCCCCCTGGCAGATGGTGCTTTCCCCCTTTTTAAGCTTGCAGACCTCACAACAAATGTGTAACAGTCAAGGATTATAAAGAGCCCACGCTCAACATGGCAACAAATGGGCTACCATTGCTCGCCTCCTCCCTGGCCGCACCGACAATGCTATCAAGAACCATTGGAACTCCACACTCCGACGCTGCTTCTCCGTCCGGTATCTCTTGCGGAGCTTCTCGATCTTGTGGCGGCACTGGACGGAGGACTTCGAGGGTAATCGCCGCCCCGCATATGATGAGCCACAGAAAGCCGCCGGGTCCCTGGACGGGGCTGGAGACCAACCACCTGATCGACGCCTACCAGGAGAAATGGTATGCCCTGAAGCGAGGCCAGCTGAAGGCCAGGCACTGGGAAGAGGTGGCCAACCTCGTATTCCTGCGTTGCGGGGGACTCGAACGGTTTAGTAGTGAACTAACTTGGAGTCGGTGGCCGAGGACAAGGAAACGATGGTTCCTCTCACAGCCACGGCAACGGAAACGACACCGGCTTTAGTTTTCCCAATGGCTATAGACAACGGCAGGAAACGAAGCACCAGCAGTTACAACGCTAATGACAATCCTGGAGATGCAGTCAAACTATGGGTGAAGCCATGGGATAAATTCAAGCAACTGCAAGAGTTCAAGCCTGTGCAGACTATGCATTAATGACGAATTCAATCCACTTTCAACATTCTATAAGATGGGTGAAAGAGAGAACAATCTGTGAGAGAAAGCAAGATCTGCTGCACCCAGAACCGGCAAACACAGCCTGGCAAAACACGCTGAGGGGTTTTTAGCAGAGAGGCGTGGAGCTGAGGCGAAATCTTTTTCGGCTGTATCGTACGAGAGGAGTGGCTTTACGAAGGCACAGCAAACAGCTTCTTTTGCCACTCTAATAATCTTCACGTGGCTGGTGAAGGAGGACTCGCCCAGGCTCTGATACCATGTCGAACTCTGTGAAGGGGCTGAGTATTAAAAAACAGAGTATTACAAAAACAGAGTATCAGACACACAAGCAAACAGAAAAATAGGGGAAAACTTCTTCACGGAGCTCTGCCGCTCTTCTACATACTTCTAGAACCCAAAAAGAACATACAAAAAATACATGGAGCAGATCGATGCCTCTTCACCCGAGGCTCATTTAATTCTTTAGCTAATTCTATTAATCTTCTTGTACGGTGGTAGGTGGATACAAACACCTGGCGGGAGGAATTATCTCCAACAGTATCGTGAATATCTATCCAAGGGAGGTGAAGAAATTCATTAACCATGCCTTAACTACTCTAGATTTGCAGCGGCTACATTAGTAGCATTAACTAGTGATGAATTTCTTATAAAAAACTTGAAAAGAATGGCTAAGGAATCAACTTGGTAAATTCGATTTCTATGAAAGTTGAAAAGAATTACTAAAAACTTGAAAAGAATGGCTAAGGAATCAACTTGGTAAATTCGATTTCTATGAAAGTTGAAAAGAATTACTGCATGGTTATTAATACAGTTCAATTATATATGAGCTATATATTCAGATCATTATTGTAAATGTAAGTGCAAGACAATATGCAAGTGCAAAGTAGAAACCGAATTTGGTACCTGAATACTTTTTGGCAAATCTGCAAGGTCACTTGCTCCATCGCAAACTCCCCGAATGCTCCATCAAATTGTCCCAAAGCTCTTGAAGACTTGAGTAGATAAAGCTAAGAAAAATATAGGTATTGGAAATAAGATGCCTGATCACAGTGCATATAAATCTTCAACTGAAAGTAGGTGAACTGCCAGTAGACTCTTCAGAAATTTAAGTATTTCCTGTGATTTGCTCGGCCTTCAACCTGAGAAGAAATGTAAGTATTTCCTGTGATTTGTTTTTCTATTTTTGTTCCATATTAAGAACATGAACCTTTTCCAGTAGGCTCTTCAGAAATTTAAGTATTTCCCGTGATTTGCTCGACCTTCAACCTCAGAAGAAATGTAAGTATTTCATGTGATTTGTTTCTCTATTTTCGTTCAATATTAAGAACACAAACCTTTCAAGAGGCATCTATCCATGTTGAGCTGATCCATATCATTGATGCTAGGGTTCCAGGTCACAGGTGGCAGTGAAGGCGGTGACTGTTTGCACTGAACGCAGTGAGAGTTGACTGTGGTGGTGAAGGACCCAAGCAATTCCTGAACTAAATGATTTGCATGAAAATGAAACAATTGCTTCAAACAATTTATGTTCTATATAGTTCAAATAGAATATATTTGCTTTCAATGTTTATTATCACAAGCTTTCAGTGTTTATTATTACAACATCCATATAGGATATATTTGCTTTCAATGTTTATTATCACAAGCTTTTAGTGTTTATTATTACAACAGTGGCCAATGAAGATCTGATGAACATGCAGCCATTGGAAGAATTCCACGAAGACATTGGTGTAAATGCTAACGAAAATGAAACCGTTTGGAAGAATTCCACAAAGACATCAGTTTAAATGCTAGCGTCTGCAAGCAGACAACTGTACTTAATGCACTAAAAGTGCACTAAAATCCCGTTGTCAGGTTGCATCTGTCACACCGACTTGGAATTTATACACAGTTTCATTCCCAATACCTACGCCACCGCTCCGGCAATAACGCTTCAATGTATAAGTCAATTAACTTCCACAAAACTTTGATTTTTATATTAACAAATAAAAAAAATGTTTGAAACTTTGGCTAAAATGTATGTTGCAGGTTCGGTCAATCATAACTAATACACACTCAGCATGGATCGAATACAATAGTTACCCTACTACGGCAAGGACTAATAATAGATTGGTTGAATGGAAACTCTAAGTTAGAAAACCTTATGCTCCAGCCAATACTAATTTTTTTTTACAAATAGCATTCGAAACGTCTAAGGTGGAGGGTAGAATTCAATTAGGATTATGATTTTCAGTTGTGGACACACGTCTGGCATGTAGACAGGCCACATGCCCTCCCCAAATCATTGTGACACAATACATCATTGACGCAGGTTCGATTCTTGACCAACAATAATTATGGACAAGAGAATGGGGGAATACTCCTTACAAACGGCTTAAGAGATGTGGAGGAGGTTAAATTTGTTCTTTGGAGAAAAATATTATTTTAATTTTCTGGTTTTGGATTATGATCATATGCGGGCTTTCCATGTTGCACAATGAAATACTGAACAAGTTGTTTGTCGAGAATATAAAGGGAGTAATATGCCAAAGGGTAGCCTAGTGTTAATGTTATTGTAATTGTGGAAGATATTCACTTGCATTTTATATTGTATTTATTATTGTATTTTATTTGTACCTCCAAGAAGATTTTTATTCCTCCGGTCTGAAAATTCATTATTGTATTTGGGTCATGTAAATTCATTGAGGTAAACCTTCCCATGTAAGTCGGGGCATTAGTTCCCCTAGATTCATTTGTGTTGGGGTTTTTAAGTCCCTTAAAGAAGTCCTCCCAGTCAACTTTAGTTGAGGCCGACTTGTCAAGTGAAAAAGGTAAAGTGAAAAGTAAAGTATAAATAGAGAGCTAGGCTCTCTATTTATTCATTCACTCACTCACACTCAAGTTCGCATTAGTGAGGAGAAGGACAAGTTCGCACAAGTGGAGAAGAGAGAAGCTGCTGAAGACCATCTCTATTTTTGGGTTTTACTTTTGTGACATTGTATTGGTGATCATTCTATCTCTGAGGAAGTTGCGGGGTTTTCTCCTTTATGGTTTCCCTGAGTAAAATATTTGTGTCTCTTTTGTTTATGTCGTGCTTGTTATTCTCTCAGTAGTATCCTAGATTGATATTGATTAAATTGTGAAAAACTAACATGGTATCAGAGATAACCTGAGAAGAAGACACTATGTAGCTGCGGAAGCTAGGGATTCTTAATTTTTGGACTTCTCTCCACAAATCATCAACAAAAGAGGCTAGGATAACTCTCCTTATGAGGGTTCATCTTTCTGTCGAAGCAGAAGTTGATTCCGATGATTTTCATTTTTGGCCCGTCACTACTGCCAGAATTTAGGGATTTTCATAGAAGTGGAATTTTGGAGTGCCATCAGCATAGGGAAGTGCGCCTCCTCAAAATAGAAATTTAGAGACGCAAGATCGAAGTTTTTGAGTGGGTAAAACTCCCGAAAATCCAAACCCCTAATTTGACTTTGGACCAGAAAAAAACCAGAAAAGACCAGAAACTGCATATCAAAATTTTGCAACTCAATTTTCAGGGGTGAATTTTTGGAATCTTTAGAAACCAAGTGTACCAGCATAATCACCTCAATCAAGTGCATCTATCCATCGAGTCAGAAGTTTCAAATTCCAAGTTTGAAAATTTAGGGTTTCTCTTACAAACCTTAGACCAACCAGCTCTAGAACCAATTTCAACAAATCAAAGTGGTAAGACCTAAAAGCTTTTTCTAAGACCTATCAGCTGAGTTATTTTTTTCCCATAGATATATATTAGTCCTTCTGATTCTAAATCAAGATCTAAACTAGCTACATGACTCTAAAGATCATATATTTTATTCTTTAGTTCATGGATTTCATATTCTCGATTTGATATGTCCCCTTCCAACTCAACTATCCTTTCATATTTTTGGGTCAAATGAGCTTCTAATTATTTGATATTATCATATTAATCAGTTAACTCCTTTTGTTTGTTGGATTTGGGGGACTTCTTCCATATTGTCCACATCCACCATTTCTACCTGAGCATCCCCGCTCTTGAGGCCCTGTTGTTTCAGTTGGCTTTTCTATCCTCTAAGCAACAAAAGATGGATTTTTAATATCTTGTTCTCCTGTTATAGTAGTATTTTGCATCTTTAATGAGGAAATATGCAATTTAAGCTCATCTCTTCTATCCTCCGCCAAAATTTTAAACTATAGCATGTTGACATATATATTTTTCATTTTCCTCCTGATCTTATCTCAACTCTGCAGTGGAGTCTGAACTAGCTCCACAGTTGGGATTTTTAACTGCCTTTTCAATATTGTTATTTCATTGTATTTCTCCTTAAGGAAAGTTGCATCATGAGAAAATATCACCAGGATTGGAACTTAATGCCATCACCTTTTGTTCTAGACTCTTGATGGTCACTTGTTTGGCTCTAACTGATACTTTCTCCTCTTTCCAAATATCTTCAAATCTCTTGAGAGTTTGCCTCAGTTTTCTTTCCGTCTTCTCTTAGTTTTCCACTTCATGGCATATCATCCCACTTGTTTTCTTATGGAAGTCTACTTTATCCATCTTTTCAATTTCACTAAATTCAATTTTATATTCATCAACTCTAAAATCATTTAAACTAGTAGGACTTGGAACTATGGGATGCACTATTGACCATCTCAATATATCATTCTTATTGTATGCAACTGTAATCAACCTCTTGCCTGAGACCCATATCTGCTGCCTAGCTTCATCTTCCAACTTCTCATTTCTCTCTTTTAAGTTGTGATATTTAGTTTACAGATCTGTCTGTACGGCTAGCAAGCCAGCTAATGGAGATTCAGAGGGTGTTATTTTTAGCATCATTGGTTCTGTAAAGCTTGGAGAAAGGTAGTGAGAAAAACTAACTACTGACCATGTCCCTTTGTGAGGAGAGGGTGGTAACATGTCTAGTATTTCTTGGGAAAGTTTTATCTCCTGCTCCTCTTCAGATTTTTCTTCCCCTGTTCTGTTCCTCTTTGATGATTGACCTTGTTCACCCTCATCTATTTCCATGTATGCAGACATCTCTTCTTCTCCTCTCTTTTGGCCAACCTGTTGTTCCTTCTCCTTTTCCTGCTCCAAGTGTTTCTGTACTTCTCTGACCTCTTCCCAAGTTTCTACATTTTCAATGTTTTGCCAGTCTAGCCTTGGGATTGGCTCATATGCAGAGTTCTTGTTGTCTACTCTTTTCTTGGATATAATCCCATGGGGGATCATAAGCAAAAGATTCTACCTTCCTCAAGTTTAGTTGGACCAAATTATCCTCTAGGTACTGAGCTTCTCTTTCAATCCCTTCAACTAAAATGGGCCTATCTCTTGAGGCACATTGGAGGTTCTGTGATGTCTGTAGTGTCTAAAGTTCCTTTCATCCACCTTGAATCTCTACCTAGCATATTCCATAGAAAATATCCTATGGGTGAGGAAATCAGGTAATTGATAGGGTTCCTCTTTAAATCCATAGACCCTTATTGATGCATGAGCATCGATGCTGAGTTAGCAATGTGATTATGTGGTCACATGTTGTGGCTAGTATGGAGGCGAGCTATTCTAACATCTAAACCACTATAAACTTATACAGTAAACAATTTTGTGAGAATGAATGATGTAGCTATGGACCACTTTTGCCACATTCATGAGGAAAACTATTTAGAGAAGACATGTTCATAGTTAATCAATGCCATTGATCACATCTTAAAGAAAGGTGTACAACAAGAGACTACAACTGAAGAAGTTGCAGAAGAATAATAAACAATGGTGTCATGGGATGTACTCCCTAATTTCCAAGATGAAAACAATTTGAGGAATAAGAGTAAGTCGTAGAAGGAGTTCATACTACGTATAAAAAATAAATAAATTATAAACTACTAAATTTGCAATTTCATCATTTTATTGTTTTCTTGGGAAAATGAAAGAATAAAATAATTGTGAATTGGATTTATCAGATCAAATCATTAATTACTTAAAATATGATCTCTTACATTGCATATCTGCTGGCTACTTCCTTATCCAAAGCCCTATCCAGATTTTACCTAATTACCTGATTGTCCTAGGCTGGAATGTAAAACACTCTAGGTGTATAGTTGAAGGAAGTGTCCTTCAAGGTGAGCATTTAGGGTACACGTCTTGGTCTAGGTGGATCCTAGGGATACCCCCCTTGGTTGGACAAGTCCAAACCTAAAGCGAGAGAGGGCTTCAACTGAGTGTGGCAGTGGGTTTAAACCTCTATAGTTTCCTCCAAGCTAGTGCCTTGTACCTTGCACTCCAAGGGTGTTAGTTAAAGAGCCAACACTCCACACATGTGTAAATCCTTAATAAAAGTGCGCTAGGAATACAATAAGCAACCCATTAACACATGATATGTCAGTGTTATATAAACAAAGGGTTACTTAAACGTCCAAAGGTAAGTCTCGTTCAAATCTGCTCATGAACATAAGGTAAGTTAACACAAGACTATTTTTATGCTTTGTCGGAAATAACTTCGTTGGTGTATTATGTTTGCTGCCATGAAATGAGAAATGTATTCAAAACCATACATAAATACCTGGCGTTGTCCTCAAACAAAGATATGGATACTCAAACTCATAATATAGATATCAGATTTACTACTTGTTTTTTCCCTTATAAAATCTGCAAAAGGCTGATAGTGTAAACCTGCCCCTATAGCAACCTTTTCTCTCCTCGAAAAAACACCAAGCAATATAAAAACCACTGTCAATGGGGATAAACATACTTGACTGTATCGTGATGTTTATTTAGCTTCAGGAAAGAGACCAGTGCACTTACGTCTTCAATATTTGCGCAACAACAAAGGGTTTTTTATCGTGTATTAATAGTAAAAAACCTTAAATCCAGTCAGGGCCTACCTCAAACTAGGATTTAATTTGTAAATTAAGTAAGGCTGGTATAAACCATAGGATACTACTCATAACTTGGGTAGGGGCCAACCTAGTAGTTTGTATTTAATTAACTCCAGCTTGAGGGTCTCCTTCAATTGTGACAGATAATGTTTGTAAATTATCTTCATAAATGGTTGCCTCCTTTCATGAGTATTAATCTGTTGTAGATCTCTGTTTAGGGCAGCGAATCGATACTTTTACGTACTTAAATATGGGCTTGAAAGTGACCCAAACCAACGATTGAAAAACTCCAATAAAGCCTTCAAGGTTACATATGAGATAATGAACAATGCCCCACCATCACAAGGTGCAAGATCATCGTCATTATAAACAAAGGAGAGTTAGTATAGTACCATGAGCAACCAATCCATCATCATCAAGGCAATAAAAACATATGAGGGGATCATACTCGCCGTGAATACCTATCCCACCATGAGCTACTCCAACTTGTGCCACCTGGTGTGTGATGTAAATTTGAAAGTTCACAAATTTTCCCGGCAAATAAAGGTGGGTAACAATCAACATTCCAGTTTTTAATAAATGCCTTAACAAACAGGTGATCATCAAAGGGAAGCATTGCATTTTTGAAGGAGTTTTTTTAAGCATGAGGTTGGTCTAATGATAATATTTTTAGGAAGAGAGGGGCTACATCAGCCTTTTTAGGGGGGACATCCCACCTTGCCCTCCCCTTTGGTCAAGCAAGCCTTTCCTTTTGAGAGTTGGTTAAATTCTTGGAGAATACTGGACATAGGGGGATTACACAGGGCAGTATGGAATATCAAATAGATTTTCCAAAGCACATTGAAGTCCTTAAAGGGGAGGAACGTCCAACTTTCATGGGTCCTTTTCATTGTTATGTACTCCTCAATTTGTGGATCTAGGAGCTTCCAACCACTTCTTTATCATTATTCATTGCATCAAATTGTGGATCTATAACCACGAATTTATCTTTTAATAGAGTGGTTGAGGAGGTTTATAATGTAATATTTAATTACTTTTCATTAGAGATATTAGTGGATATATGAAATAAATTAATATTTTATTGTAAGGAGGTGGAGCTTTAAGTCTATAAAAGGACTAAATCTCTCCATTGTCTTGGAGGATTGGATTCATGAGGAAATCCCCTACAAGCCTAGTTGAACATCTTGTAGGAGGAATAAGTCAAATGGAAAGCAAATGTGAGGTTTCCACTCTTATTATATTTTCTCCTGGATTATTAGGGTTTTATGCTAGAGTAACCATTTATTTTGTTGATATAAATAGTCTCTATAAGGCAGATTTGCATAATGAAAAGGGACTAGGTGTGAGGTTTTTAACCCTCCCTATCCCTTTGATGTAATCTTTAATATTGGGGATGCTTGTTGTTGTAATGACAGATTTGGTATGGCACATTGTTATTGCTTTATTAATATTACGAGATTGTATGCAATAATGTTATATTTTGGTCAGGTTGTTTATTCTTTAGAAGGTCACCTTATTTCGTTCTTTTTATTATTATATCATGTTATAGTTTTCCTTCATTATTTGTGGTTACATGCTCTCTCTTGGCTGCAAATTAATAGTGTTGATGGTGCATCTTGCATAGGGGCCCTCGTGTACTTTCATATACTTAAAGAATATACTTGGACTAGTTATGGCACATAAATGGGTGGCTTGACTACATCTTCTCTACATAACTTAAAGCTCTCTTTGTTTGTATTACTTGAATCTATAACCCTTGGATTGGCACTAGTCTTAGCAACCAACCATCCACTCATTTCTAGAAGAGTTATCTTACTATTGTTTTGCTAAAGCTAACTCTTCATTTCACCTCGAGTGTCTTTTGTCTATAGCTTTAGTAATCCTATCCTAGGGACACCCCTTTGTGCTGAAGGAGAGTCGGACTCAAGTAAGAGAGGGAGCTACTGTGATGACAGCGGGTATCTCTCTTAGTTCCTTCAAGGTTGCACTTGTGTTTAGGAGCTTTACCACTTGAAGTGCAAGTTTGGGACGTAACACACCCCTTTGGTCAAAACTTGACCATGTTCTTGGTTGTGATTGTTATCACAAAATCTGCAGTTTTAATATTATCAAATTAACTCAAAACCCATGACAACTCAGGGAGATGGCCACTGTCACCACACCAAATCCCTCTAACTTTAGGCTAGTTTATTTCTAGCAAAAGGCAATTCCCTAAGGTAAGACTATTTTGGTTTTAGCATTAATAACAAGGTACACTTTAGTAAGGAAAACCACGATAGAATTAGGTACATAAGTACATGAAAGAAAGGGGATGGAAGGAAAGTGGACTAGTGTCTTATAAATTGGGATATGGAGTCAAGAAAAGGTTAACTATGAAGGTTATGTAATTAGAGAAGAGATAAAAGTAATGGCAAGAAAACACTTATTCTACTCTTTGAATGTTATGCTTATTTCAATAATTTCATAGAGGAAAGCGCAAACTCGATACTTCCAAATTATCAAGGGAAAGATGATTATACCGATGATTATTATGCTAGGTCGAATTCCTTCTGGTAGTCACTCTATTATAATAGGTCGCAAAGATGCCCCTGGTAATTGCTATCTATGGACTTAGGTTCCATGTGTGCACTAGTGTGCATTATCCTCGGTCTTTATCCCTTAGGTTAACTCCCATGGAAGGCTCATGGGTCTCCTGTTTTTCCTTCCCTCTGACATTCCTCGGTTGCTTTTTCCCTTGCTCCCGAGTTCCATCAGCCTACCCGGTTCGTTCGCTCGTTTCTTCTTGTTGCCCGGTTTCTTGAGACCTCACTTCTCCTCGACCCTACTTCTTTACGAACGCCTATAAAAGGGTAGCTTCAGCAGTTGGTAGGCCCCCCAAGTAACCTGGTTGGTTTTTGGTCACTGATGTTGGGTTCACTTTAACAGGTTATGGTAAAATCCCATCATTGAGTGGAGCAATTCAATATAAACTACACCTACCGGTGAGTTGTATTAGCACTTAGTTAATATTTGCTTATTGGACTAGCTTACTTATATTAATGATTTATTTTTATGTTCCTACAATTGATTGGCAAGGAGTGATGCATATGAAAAGGTAAAGGAAGTTAATCTTGTTGACTCAGCCTTTGTTATCTCTGCGGCCTCTGTTCCAACCTTTATAAAGGACTAACTCGTCAGAACAAAGGGAATATCAGTAGTATGTGTAATCCAACTACTTAACAGAGGTAAATATAGCAGTTCGGAGGGCAAAGGCAGCTTACGCTTGTAGTATAGGTTTATTTCGGGCCAGGAAATGGAGTTTACCTCATTGATTAAGATCTAGTCTTGGATCCCGTTGAAGCGACAGAAGCAGATCAAAATCCAACCCCATAGGTAAATCCCTACCCAGTTGTCATTACCCAACAAAGGGATAATAGATGGTAGATTGAGTGCACTTTATTTATCCAGTTGAATTTAAAGCGGATCCAGTCCCAGGTGCAGTCGAATAACCTACTTACTCCAGAGCTACTACCTTGCCTAGCATCGCTTCTTTATAAGCCAACCTTTCTTGTTCCTACTTAGGTTGGGCAATTCAGAGCTACTATTATTGTTTATACTTACCATTGTTCCTATTTAATAAAGACATTAGCTATAGCTTCTATTAAGTGGTGTAAAGTCATTACGTTTTGTTCCCAGGACTTATCTAAGCCTAATACATCCCTAAGACTCACAAGTTTAGCTTTGTCATTTACGTGAAGGCATCTGTCGTTTTACTTATATTTAGGCTACTTGCGTGCATGTTAATCTTTTACATTATTCTCCTTGCACTTAGGAGAGACTCAAGAGATAATAAAGGCATTATCCATTATTTATGATGCACCCACACCAAGGTTACCTGGTTCTAAAGGAAAAGGTATTAGCAGTAGAGATAGACACAACAAAGATAGCAGCAAGAACAAAGGCATAGACATCACCCATTGTAGAGTAAGTAGCAAGGGAAAAGACTTCACTTCAGCGGGGTGGTCGAAAACTTGGAACAAGCTTACCTTGTCTGGTTAAAAAGTAGGAACAGCCGAATATGCTTTGTGATATAAAAATATTTGAAACTAGGAAATGTACCGAAATTCGGAACTACTGATTGAATGGACCCATAACCAATTAGGTAATATGTTTGCTTTTATGCTGATAGGAAAGCAACTAGGAAAAGTTATATATTTTTTGTTGGCTACGAAGCTGGAACTAGTGAAGCTTTTAGGGGTGCTACCTTCGCTTCTGTCTTTGTCCCCACCTCTACCCCTGTGGATCCTTCTCTATACCAATCTGATGTGGGGCTTCCATTGCCTCCACACCTCCCCCCTTGTTTGGCTTAGATTTTAGTAACACAGACTAATGCCTTCATCCAACTTATTTAAACATATATATATATGCTTTAACTCACTTCTTATAACATTTCCTAATGATGGGACAAAAAGGATGCTGGCCATGGACCTGTAACAATTGGATTTGGGATAGGAGATAAGTAAACAAGATAACCTATGAGGTTAACCTCTATTAGTGAAGCATATATATATTGACGCGCTCGGTTTAGGACATATTGATTTTATTTTAACATGCTCACTATCTTTTTATCCACGTGTTATGTCATAATAAATACTAATAAGGCCAATCGTAGAGTGTAAGTAGCGCCCCAGAAGCCCCTTTGCAGTATCCCAGCTATCAGATAAATCCAACCATAGGTTGACAACAAGTCTGTAAGCTTTAATTCCAGACCAAGAATGGGAGCAATCATAAGTGCGAGTCACTAGGTTAGGTAAACTCTGTTGCCCTCGTGCCAGGTGACCCTAATCCAATAAAAGGTACAGATTCAGATGCAGATAAATATTGAGACCCAAAAGGAGTTCTAGCATAGAAAGGGCACCACCAACGATTTTACTTATATCCTTAGTAGCAGTACTTTGCCCAAAATCGCTAAAAATGAAATAATCCATGGCATCTCTTCCAAGTTTAGGGTCTATAGCATAACTTGTTTAATAACCTAGTAACATTTAAGGCTGAGGGGCAATAATGAGGAAACTGAAAGCACCCATGCAAAACCAAGGTGTAGTTTAAACCGTTTTGAATGATTCAAGATCACAGGATGGGTAACCATCTAATGCGTTGTCTATTTTTGGTAAGATAGGACTAGCGGCGAGTTGATACTCCTTGCGTGGGGATCAAGCCAGATTAGGAAGTCAGCTGAGTAGTGATGTAGAACCACCGTCATGGAGTCTGTGAGGTTGTTAGGCTTGTTGAGTGGTTCGAGTTTCTGGAAGAGCGCCGAATGCATAAGTAGAGCAGAGTAGAATGAATTAAGGGTTGGTCGGTCGATTGGACGTTGGGGGGTTGGTCGACTGTAGGAGTTAATCATTCTGTAGGGAATGCAATTTTCATACCTTCTGTAAATGAATGTAGAACAACTGTGTTTGTTTAAGAAATCTTTCTGTGCATTTGAATCAAGAACATATTGAGTTTCTGACAGGTAGAGTAGTGTGCATTTGTGGCCTATTTTCTATGTGAATGAATCTCTGTGTCGCGTTCATTTGATCTCGGTGTGCAGTGCAGAACCCCAAGTTGTTTCCGTTCCAATCACTTTCCATTATCTAAGTAGGATTGTTCTGTGTGTGAATTTTTCTAAATATCCAGATAAGGGTCGAGCTGGGTTGATCATTTCCATGATCAATTGACCGAGAAACCAGGAAGGAGCTAAGTAAATCTAACTTGTAGAGTTCAACGACTCAGATCTAAGCTGGACAGAATATTGACGACGTAGGAGCGTTGTTTGAAGTGAATTTGCGTGGAAAATAACATTCCCGCAAGCCTAAGTGAAGGATCCCACCTTGATCATAGATCAATGGCTAAGATCAGATCCGCAAAGGATTGACGGTGGAACATAGTCACGCAAAAAGGAGAGTAGCACGGAAGTTGGCGGTGAAGAGTTACAGAGGCAGAGTTGTGAGTAGACTTTGAGGGAAATATTTTTCAAAAAATTTGAGAGGACACCCCGCAACCCGCAATCCGCAATCCGCAAGTTGCGGAAAAAGTATTGCGGAAAGGAGTTTGCGGAGGAGCACTACGGAAATACTTTCTGGGGAGCGCCAGGAACGCGACCGCAACCCGCAATTGCGGGAAGAGGGGGATCCTGCAAGATTATTATAGAAGGTCATTTTCGTAGGGAAGAGACCCCAGAATGTTGCGGAGAGCCTGCGTGGAAGGTCAGGCTACGTGGAAGAAGGACTAGGCTGGTTTCTACCCAAGTCAGGGGTGGATTCTAGCGAGTTACCCCAGATCCTGGAAGGGTGAGGGTTGAGTTGGATGTGGTTGACCTGACACCCCATCACTTATCACAATGTATTCCTCAAAAATAAACCAGTCCCATGTTCAAGTCTCGGGTGTGAATTGGAGCAGTTTCCGATTATTATGAAACATCCTCGGAGGAGGAGCACCATTTAGGATAGTATATGTTATATTCATAACTTTGTTCGTGAACTCTTTATAGTTTTCATTATCATCTTTCTTTAGAAACAAATCACTCCAATTGAAGACTAGGAGGGGATTTCAACTTTCATCTACCATCTTCAAATCCATGCACTTGAAATGTTCAAAGTTTTGGAACACAAACATATAGAACAGGTAGGATGGGTATCTAAAAAGAGCTATAATAGGGAACTCTTCTAATTGTTCTTGGATAATTCAGATCAGGTAGCTACAAAGGTCATACTTGGGATAAGTATGGGTGGAAATGGGATTCAGAATCAATAAGAAGCCTAGGGTTACCTCATCGATTTGCTTGTCATTTTCATAGCCAAAAATTATGCAAATAAGGGATAGAGCTAGAATTCTAGAAAAATCATAGAATACTACCAAATCATAAGGTGGGGAGACATCAGGGATGGAAATCCCATTTTCCAAATGTTTTCTGAAGAACAGGTTTTGGTTGGATGGATTGATACTTCTATATGATTGAGATAAGACCATTTCATTTACAAATTGTAGTTTCTAGAATTCAGGAAGTCCAAATATTTTGTGCATGTTTGGAACGTCTATGCTACACAGGACAGTGGTTATATTTCGAGACATCATGGAATGTTTTCATGGGGAATATTGCTTAGAACACTAGGTGATGAATTTTGGGAAATATATTGACCTAGGACACACAATGCGAGCAAGGTTTGAGTCCCATAGATGAAAAGGATCCTAGTTTACTCTTGCTAAGTTCTTGGCTTCTTTTAGTCTTGATATTAGGTCAGACTTGGTCACGATGGTATCAAAGAAATTAGCATGTTTATCAAGGATATGATCGTCACTTGTAAACATGGTCTTGGGTAACTTTGTCTTGGAGGTTTGGTCCATGGTAAGGTTAATTGCGAAGCAAGTTTAACTAGTTTGGTATCAAAATTCTCGTTGGATTCAATTGATAGGGGTTAGAGCTTAATGCTATACCTCTAATTAAGCAATTGATCAAGTGAGGCAACGATGTTTGAAATACCTGGTGGATAGGAGGATATGGAGGATTTGTTGCAGAGGCTGGTCTGAACTGATAGGATACTCTAGGTTTTCTCTACTTCTTTCAAATGAATGGTAAGAAAAGAACGGGAACAAGGTGTTTTTAACGAAAGTTGAAATTCAGAAGGCAATGGGTGTTTTCCAATAAATGACCTTGGTGCCCAAAATAAATAAAGTCAATTGGGAGTGGGAACGTCTTTGGTGGACACATGTCAGGCTTTGAGGGGGTTGACATGTCGTCAATCTGGGTCCTTTGGTCAGATAGTGGTTTTATTGGATACCTGCGCGGTTTTGGAAAACCACATCGACAGGCTAGGTGGTTTTAGCCAACTTATTTCGAGTATTTGTTAATCACAAGGCACCAGCTGTACCTTTTGTCATATCTAAATCCTCAACGAGCACAATTAAAGCTCATGCAACTCATCAAGGAGCTATGAATATTGGTCGTAGATATGGCGCTCTTCTCTCTTGATTAGTACAGACCCCATCATAATATTTGTACAACTTTAGGAGAAACTATTAATGTCAGTCATATATTTGGCGCTCCTCTATCATATTAGCTCAGGCCCATCTTTATCTTCCATGTATCTCTTGAGAGTGTTGTCACTTACAACCGTTGCTCATGGATTTGATTGACGGTGTTCCGTTGCTTCCTTCTAAGCGCTTGGTTCCTAGATCTTGGTCCTTAGTGTGCCAAAGGATAAGCCACTTTCCTTTAAATTCACTGCTTTGATTCTTAATTTAGGCCATTTTGATCCCTCAAACCTTTTTTTAAAAACGATGTACTAACACAGCTCTTCATCCCCTCTTAGATATGATTTGATGATCTTGATGATGTTTCTTTATAAACGATGTACTAACACAGCTCTTCAGCCCCTCTTAGAGATGATTTGATGATCTTGATGATGTTTCTTTAAAAATTATAACCTTTAAAACTAAAAAACAATGTACACTTAGATGATGACATGCATGCATGGTAGATTAAGACAATTTACTAACATTAGTTTGAGAATTATAACAACTCCATGTTCCTCATAAAGAGGAAAAATCCATGTCCATGGCCACATACATATCAAATGGAAGAAGATAACTTATCTCAAATATAATAGGTGAATACATAAAATTAATCAACAATATTGGTAGAGACATGATAGCTATTATGTGATACAATTTGACTAAAATGATGATAGTGAATGACAATGTGTATCAAGTCCAAATCTATTTGTCTATCTAAACTTGATTGTGGATTGCCATCATTAGTCCTTGACTTCTGCCCTGGTGCCATTAACAATGGTGGTTTTCTTTGAGAAATCAACGTGATTTAATTTTGGCATTTGATGATTAAGTCTCGTCTATGAGCTGGCACCCATGTTTAACACTCTAAAAATGACACGTGTTCATAAGTAGACCCAGTGAAATTATATGACGTCATCTCAAATTCACACAATTTTATACGAACTATTCTTTAAATAGTTTCTTGAGTAACTGATTTTTTATGGAAGAAAGAGCATCTGCTCCTTCCTCCAAGGGTTCCTTTCTAGGGGTGGGGAAAGTAGATATCAGCACTTTAAACACAAAATTCATAGGAACTTTTCTTCAAACAGTTTGTTGGAAAGTGGAAATTTTCTCTTAGAAAGAGCAACTTCTCTTTCCTAAAGTTGTTCTATTTTGGGGTGTTGAAAGTATATGTTGAGGAGAAAGAGCCCTTGATCCTTCCTCCAAGAGTTCCTTTTTATGGGTGGGGAAAGTAGATATCGTCACTTTAAACACAAATTTCATAGAAACTTTGCTTCAAACAGTTTGTTGGTAAGTGGAAATTTTCTCATAGAAAGAGCAACGCTCTTTCCTCAAGTTAGTCTATTTTGGGGTGTTGAAAGTATATGATGAGGAGAAAGAGAATCTACTCCTTCCTCTAGGGTTTTTTTTTAAGGGCAGGGAATATAGATATCAACACTTTAACCACAAATTTCATAGGAACTTTGCTTCAAATAGTTTTCTAGCAAGTGGAAATTTTCTCATAGAAAGAGCGTCTGCTCTTTTCTCAAGTTGTTCTATTTTGGGGTGTTGAAAGTATATGCTGAGGAGAAAGAGTGTTCGATCCTTCCTCTAGGGGTTCTTTTTTAGGGGTGGGGAATATAGATATAGGAAATTTAACCACAAATTTCATATGAAATTTTCTTCAAACTGTTTGCTGGCAAGTGGAAATTTTCTCAGAGAAAGAACGGCCACTCTTTCTCAAGTTGTTCTATTTTGGGGTGTTGAAGTAGATGCTGAGGAGAAAGAGCGTCCGATCCTTCATCCAGTGGTTATCTTTTGGGGGTGGGTAATATAGATATAGGAACTTCAACCACAAATTTCATAGGAACTTTTCTACAAATAGTTTGTTGGCAAGAGGAAATTTTCTCAAAAAAAGAGTGACCACTCTTTTCTCAAGTTGTTTTATTTTGGGGTGTTGAAAGTAGGTGATGAGGAGAAAGAAAATATTCTCCCTCTTCAAGGGGTTATTTTTATGGGTGTGGAAAGTATATATCATCACTTTAACCACAAATTTCATAGGAAATTTTCTTCATATAGTTTCCTAGAAAGTAGAAATTTTCTCAGAGAAAGAGCGGTCGCTCCTTCTTCAAGGGGGTGGTGAAAGTAGCTGCTAAGGAGAAATAGTTGTCACTCCTTATTCAAGGGGTTCCTTTTAGGGGAGAGGAAAGTAGATATCGGCACATTAACCACAAATTTCATAGGAAATTTGATTCATACAGTTTTATGGAAAGTAGAATTTTTTCTAGAGAAAGAGAGGCTGCTCCTTCCTGAAGTTGTTCTATTTTGGAGTGGCAAGAGTAGATGTAGATGAGAAAGAGCTTCCAATTTATCCCCAAGTAGGTCGATTGTGGAATTTTGGTAATTTAGAATATCATATATGATTTAGGTGAATATGTAAATCATTTAAAGAGTGTCCACCCCTATAAGGAGCATGGGAACTGGACGGAAAAGGAATGACTGATCCTTATATGTATGGACCCTTTTAGAAAATATTCTTATCTTAGAAAGAGTGGCCGATCCTTTCTCAAGTGTTTCCATTTTTGGGTTGGGGAAAGTTGATGGTAAGAAGAAAGAGCAACCACCTTTTCACCAAGTAGATCGATTTTGGAGTTCTGAGAATTCAACAGATCGTATATGATTTAGGTGAGGGTTTCAAGGGTGTCTACACCTTCGAGGAATATTGTGACTAGATGGAGAAAGACGTGCATACTTTCCTGATACAATCGAATATAATTTATAATTCACAGACAAAAAAATTAATATAATTTACATAATTCTCAGATATAATCATTATAAATATCTCCAAGCTTTATTCTCCAAGAGGCCATTTTAGGAAGGAACAATCGCTCCTTCCTCAAATAGGCATGTATTTGGGTTTGTGGATGATGTGTTTCTTATATGATTACGAATTAGTCACTCATGGAATCTAACCCTTTTAAATGAACATCCATAAATGTATGGAACCTTTGAGGAACAAATTTTCTCAGCAAAAGAATGGTCACTCGTTCCCCGAGTGGTTCAATTTTGGAGGTGAGGAATGTAGTAGATCATATATGATTTCAATGAAGTCATAAATTGTTTAAAGTGCATCCACTCTATTGAGACATATGCATGTTAGATGGATAAAGGACACTCGTCCTTCCTTGATACCATCTAGTAGAATTCATAATTCAAATACGTAAATAAATTTGATGTATAATAGTTAAATATTACAAATAATATATTATCTCAATAAATATTTCCAACCTTTATGGTCCAACATAACCTCTTGGGAAGGAACGACTTCTCCTTCCTCAAAGAATTATTCACTCATCCAATCATCATCGCATTGAGCACCTTCCAATGAAAACAACAGAGTACCTTTTGAGCATTCAGCAACACCTCCTTATCTCATGGATCTATTCTAAGCAATGATTACATTGGATCCAATTAGGAAGGATCGTTTACTCCATCTAAAATTGATTCCTTCTGAAAAAACAATAACATAGTAAATCCACAAGAGATTGTTGTTACAAGAACTTTGAATGTTTTCTTCATAGTGAGGAACACATGTTTACTTTTGAGTAAGGATTGGTCATTATATATCCAATCGCTACTATCTCTTTTAGGAAATATTTATCTTTATATTCTCGCATTTATCGTCTTATAGAGAATGATAGCATACAATAATGTTATTAACGTGTAGAGCATAGATATAATTGATAATATATACTAGTGGAAAATATTATTCATTTTTTTAAATAAATATTTTTTTCAATGTTCTCCTGTTATTTTGTATTTCAGAAATCGCTTCTGAAATGGATCTTGGTTCTCAACAATTTGTGTACCTCCTTTTGAATGGATTAAAAGTTGTTGAAGGAATCTCTTTTCCAGAAAGAAAAATATTGCATAATATCGGCATTCATTATGTATGTATCATTATAAACGTTACCAAGGTTTTAAATGCAAATCTTCAATTGTCCTATCCATCAGAAGGTGCAAATACATTGTCAGAGGCAATTGGTTGTTATATTCAATGACATGCATATGAGATTGTTAACCACATTGGATTTGCTCTTCAAGAGAATGAGGTGAATGATATACTAGCTTCCACTTCGACAAGTGTAGAACATATTATAATAAGTGACAATAAATCTTCTTTTATTATGAGAAAATTCAAGTTGTTACATAAATGTTCAAAATGCAAGGATTGCATTTCCATAGGTTTTGTAACAAATTTCAATGAGACTAATTTTGTTTGGGGGACGTTTTTGGGTGCTTTCTCCTTTGGTATTCTGGTGGATGAAGTGGTGTTTTCTTGTATGGCATGTTGTCTAGGGTTGAGTAGTGGAGGTTTTGTTGTATGGCCAATTAAAAAGGTCATATATTTTAATACAGGAACATTGTTGTCTGTTGAAAACAATTTCAACAATAATCAATCTAAAACTACTTCGAAAGTACTAAACCAAAATCACAATATCAATTTTGTGGGAGAGAGTTAATTTTATACATAATGTTAGAAAAATAGGATAGCAGAGCAATAGCAATAAACAGAAATGCAAATATAATCACACACACATTACAAGAGAGACACAGATATATCGTGGTTCACCCCAACTTGGGCTACGTCCACACTGAAGTTGCCAGTCCTTATTATTATTCCGTCCAACAAAGTGAAGGGATACAACCTGCAGCACAACCGCTGCACTTCCTCTTGCGTGTCTCACAGTCTCTCTTCCTGATCTCAGAGATATTTACAATGCATAAAACCTAATACATCAACCCTAGCCATGTTACAGTGTCTTTCTTTTATAAGGGAAATACAATGGGAAAATACCACGGGTTACCCAAAACCATGGGCCCGAAAACTAGTGGCGAAAACAGCCCCTAAAATTTTCCTCAGGGGCTACTCCCCTGAACCCCCTTCTCGGCGGCTCTGCCCTCGAACCCCCGTAACTTGGGGGTGTTGCCCCCAAACCCCCTTTCTCGGGGGCGCTAATGTTCTTTAAATCCAAATCATGTTGCTCAAGGAATAATGTCAATTGTTTTTTAAGGAGACATTGTACAATTCAAACCACTAGATGTTAGTGAGTTTGGTATCTTAGTTCATAAAGTCTTCTGCAATTGTGAGGATTATGGTGTATTTGAAGGATCTCTTGTAAGATGGCATGCAAACCATTTGCTTGACCTCAACGATGTTCATTTTTATGTTATACTAAAAAAGAACACAGAAGAAGACATGGTCAACATTTGGAAGATTCTTGAAGAATGTCCTTTACAGATGGTCCTTCCAGGTACTCCCCATTGTGAATATACAGATGTCAAATGCAATAGAGAAATGCCATACAATTCTGTAAAGCGGCAAGATGGAACTAAAATTTTTAAAACAAATTCAAGCTCAATAGTATGTTACAGGATTGGAATTGATCAAGCTGCATTCCTTTCAAAAATCAACACTGAACATTTTGCTCAAATCTTTGTATATCAAAATTTTCACTTCAATTTATAGTTGAATGTGTGAATAAATTTCATTGTATGAATGGAAATTCAAGAAGACGGTATGTTATAAATTCTATGGCATCAAATGCTCATGTGGCCAAACAAGGAGACGATAAAAGGAGAAGCATATTTACAATGAGATTAAACACAATAGATGTCTATCAAAATGAATGGTATAAATTCCATGGGATAAAAAAGAGCACTTTATACAATTATAAAAGTATTTTCTTGAATGGTGATGTGAGATTTGTGCATGGTTACAATGGCTTGGAAAAATCTAGGGCAAACACTGTTGCACTGGTAGCTACTATAAATAAAATTTTAGAAGACAATTCAAACAAATATCCCCATCCTACAAAATTAATAAGTTAAGATGGAACAAGGAAAACCTTGAAATTATTGCCATCTAATATGTCCCATGGATTGCTGCAAAAAATGGAAAATGAAGAAATCGAAAGTATTGGTTTGCCTCCAGTTTCACAATCCTCCTTTAGCAAGGTGATGAGAGAAGATTTTCGAGATGTTAAAATTTATAAAGCAAACTCCTTCGCAAGGTGTAATGAGTGCATTACAATACATGATAAGCTAAAGGTACCACTAATCCAACTGAGGTGGAAAGGTTGCGAGGACATCAGGAAACTCATAATAGATATATCGCAAGTTGTCGCCAAGTGTATTATTCTCACATATTAGCTTCACAAAAAAATCCAAATACTTATCTGAGTATTGTTCATGACAAAATGGATAAGTCAAAGTTTCCCATTCCAAGGATGAGTAAGAAGGAAAAATGTTTTAGTAGTGTTATGAATCTTCCCATATCATTGACTGGAATGTTGACTCATGGGCACAAGACTGGGGGATTTGGTCATTTCAGCCTCTCATTTTTAGAGATGGGATCGAATTTCACCGTGAAATCCTTAGATAAATGCTTAAAGAGTATTGAAGAACCAATGGTTGATAAATATGGTGATTTGTTGTACAAAGGTGGAACATCTAAGCACCAATTGCATGATGTTTTGTTGCAATCAGAATCATATGAAAATTGTGTGATATACAAACCAGATGTGATACAACATGATATATTTTGTGTTGATGATACAAATCATTGCATGCCAAATAGAAAACTAACACCCATATTGTTGTTGCAAATGGATAATTCTTCTGGCGATGACAAAAATTTCTTTGTATTTGCATTTTTATCTCTTTTAACAACAAGGAGAGTGTTCGATATTGTTGAAGTTGGATTCCTCTCGTTTGGACACACCCATGAAGACATAGATGGAACTTATGGAAGGTTATCAACAAATTTAATGCGCAAGGATATATTTTCACTCTCGGATATTATAGATACGTATAGGACATGTGAAGAACAAAATTTCTATGTCCCTTATCTAATTGATGAATTTTATGATTTTAAGAGTTTTGTGAAACCCCATCTTTTGGATGGAAATGTCAAGATCATCGGTATCAAAAAATGCCAATTTTTAAAATTTCAACTTGTAGGTAACATTCCAGTCAAGCAATGGAGAGTATCACTTTGGGATGAAGATTGGTCATCTCCTATTCATCCATGGCAGTCATTTCTAGATGGTATCATAGACTGGTTAATGGGGCATCCTAGGTTATTAATTCTGCAATAAAAAAAACCTTCAGACATGGAAGAAATAAAAAAAAGGAATAGAAACATATATTTCATTATGGAATCGAGGGATTGAGAAGGGAGGTGAACAATTTTGGCATCCCAAGTTAAGTTATTGCGAGGCTATATATAAAGCTTTGGACAGACCCTTTGAGAGTGTTGATTAGTCAGCAACTAACGTTTGGAAATTGACAAGCCGGGATATTCATAATAATGAACCTACAAGATCTGAACATGAAATTAGGGATGCTTATTTGAAGGAAAATGTTCTTGCATTGGAGGATTGTTATGTTGGACCTACATGTAACAACCCTAGAGATGAATTCATTCTAAGAGTGGATGTTGTAAAGGGACAAATGGTCATTGTGCAATCACTAGATCTAGATTGTGCGATATGATTGGGTAGTGCGATTGGTGATATTTATTAGGATTCAGATGCTAGTACTTTTGGGTCTTACAAAGTAGAGGTGCAATGGTGGAAGCCAATAGGAGCATCGAAGGATCTAGAGGTCTTGTACAAAACTACTTAAATAGAAAGCAACAATGGGTTGTTGGTGCAGAAGAAAATATGATGATCTATGTAAATAGTATCATATGGTCATGGTCACCAAGGCTAGGATGGACATGAGAAAGAATTAGAATAAATGAGAAGGGCCTTGCAGCAGTTAAGGTGCAATGAAAGAAGATGGGTAATAATGTGGAGAGTGGGATGGATGTTCCTATGGATATAATTTGAAGGGTTCTTAGCACAAAAAATCTTTATATTTTTAAAATGGAATCTTTGTTTCTATTTCCTAAAATGATGGAGATATCTAAAACTAGATCGGTTGAAAGGATCGACTGTTCTTTTTTGTCTACTACACTGTCATGCTAGTATAGTGTACACATAGAACACGTTTACTGTGATGTTTGTATTGTCCATATTAAACATTATGATTCAAAAGTATCAAACGATCCTTCTTTTCTTTTGGAATTGATTTATATTAACTTGAGTCCTGGACAATAATAACTTTTAAAATCTTCTCATATTTTTAAACAAAAACAAAAAACTTATATATATTGAAAAAATACTGTGCAAAGTCATCAATTTACAAAAAAAAGGAGCAGTCTAACATCCATAAATGTATGGGGAAGGAACACAATAACAAAATCTACCATGAACTTACATATTTTCCTCATAGGTTTTCCATTTTTTACTACGAAATGAGAGGGATAAACCCTTACATACCGATTGCACAAAAATTGGCAAAAAAACATTCAAACATACTGAGAAAGGAGAGAAATGTATTCTATTCTAACTTGCAAGCATTAGCCAGATCTATTTATATCATGGTGTTAGGAACCCATGTCTTTACTTTGTTAGTATATTGTTGTTGGATGCATATGCTTTGTAAGTCGTCCTGTAGTATTTGTTGATCAATAGTTTGTGTTATTGTTGTTGGCGCATATGCTTTGTAAGTCGCCCGTAGTATTGTTGATCCATAGTTTGTAGTGGCCCATGGTTTTGACCCATAGTATTGGTGCCTAGACTTAGTATATAAGTGTGTGTTGAGGCCTATGAAGACACCGTGAAGTTATTTGTATTGAGCTTGCTCAAACGAGGTTGCCCCCTCGAAGTGGCCTGCGATCAATATAAAAGTGATTCTGAGTTCTATCATTTCTGTTATTTCGCATATTCTTATTAATTAATTGTTGCAAGTGCTTCACATCTGGTATCAGAGCACTTTCTTGGGCTCGCTGGGTGAAATTTTTGCCAAACTTTTTTTGCATTTGTTGCAGGTTCAGATTTGGGAATACTCCCTATTCACTTAACTGTGGGAAGTACTTGGGCATAAGCCCTAAAACTCATTATGAGGAGTACCATAGGAACCCCGAAGTAGCTAGCCCATTGAGAGGACCTGCCAGCGAAAAGGGAAATGACCCCTACCTGATTGACTAGTTCCCACTCATGAGGTAAACCAAGAGCTGTCATTTGTGGCAAAGCAGTTATCAGTTTAACTTGAGCCGTGGAGTGAGGGGCACTGCCCCAATACGCAAGCCGTCAGACAGCATTGGTGGCCGAGTCAAACCCCTAAACCGTTAGGAAGCCGCACATACATGGGGTCCATATCTATTTTCAGCTGAATTGTTGTCGATCACTGCTGCGCCATTTTAGATCCAGCCATTCAGATCCATTCTGAAATTCGTTCCAGATCCAGCCGTTTTCAATCCATTCGGTGCCATTTCAGATCCCTCTGTTTTCGCTCACTTCCGGGCCGTTGTAGCTCTATAGCCACTCCATTCTGTAAAAAAAAAAAAAAGTATAAAATTTAGTTTTTTCTCCATATATCCCTTGTTTACACTCCGTTTCCCTTGAAACTTTCGAGGAACCCCTGCAATCCCATTTAAAAAAAAAAAAAAGAGTATAAAATTTAGTTTTTTCTCCATATCTCCTTTGTTTTCACTCCGTTTCCCTTGAAACTTTCGGGGAACCCCTGTAATCCCATTCAAAAAAAAAAAAGAGTATAAAATTCAGTTTTTTCTCCATATCTCCCTTGTTTTCACTTCGTTTCCCTTGAAACTTTCGGGGAACCCCTGTAATCCCATTCTGCATATTTCATTCCTGAGGACCCTATCCCCAATTCCACTTCCCAAAGCCCGAAATCCCACATTTGTCTATTTTTAGGGGTTGCCATAACTTCCTCAGATTTAACCCAATCACCTTCAAATTTTACCACGGAGTTCCTTTTCGAATTCTGCTTCTTTGTCCCCCTCTGCCAAATTTTCCCATTCTTTCACCCCACTTCTGAAATCCTCATTTTTTGCTTCCCTGTCTATTCGACAGTGTCCAAAACCTAGTCAAACCCCAATTACCCTTTAGATTTTCCTTTACTGAAGTAGTTTCTGTTTTTGTTTTTCTACCTAGTCAACCAAAAAAAAAAAACTCCTGGTTATGGTTGTCACCCACGCAGGAGCAAAAACCATGGAAGAAGCACTTGTAGCCATCCAAGCCAAACTCCAGGATCCGGATGAAAAATTTCTCAGCCTCCATCTTGAACATTCAGCTATGAACAACAAACGGCAATCCGAGTCTTCATCAGACAATGGGTTCTCTTCTTCTAGCAATTTTCGTGGTCTGAAGCTTGATTTTCCTCGCTTCAATGGTACTGATCCAACTGGATGGATATATCGTGCAGAACAGTATTTTAGTCTGCATAATACTTTTGATGTCAAAAAAGTTCCACTTGTATCTTTTCATTTGGAACATGAAGCTCTTCAATGGTACCGTTGGTACATCAAGGCTCATGAAGAGCCAAAATGGCTAGACTTTTGTCAGCTCCTTTTGCAATGATTTGGTCCTAGTGCTTTTGATGAATTCACAGGAGCCCTCACTAAATTTCACCAAATTGGCACTGGGAGAGAGTATCAAACCGAATTTGAGAAACTAGCCAACCACACTGAAGGATTGTCTGATGACTTTTACCGGAGTTGTTTTATCAGTGGTCTAAAGGATGCCATCCGCTCTGAGGTCAAAATGTTCTGTCCCAACACAATGATGGAAGCCCTAAGGTTGGCTAAGTTGGCAGAAGACAAGATTGCAGCCCAACATCGCTCCAAGCCCACTTTTGTTCCCTGCCAAAATATGGGTTCTCAACGACCACCCATACCGCAGGCTCCTCGACCAACTCCTATCAAGCGTTTGTCTGAAACAGAGATGCAAGCACACAGAGAAAAGGGGCTTTGCTATAATTGTGATGAGAAATTCACTCGGGGACATAGATGTGTTCAGCAAAAGCTCTATCTCTTGGATGTGGATTCTCCGCCTACCTCTGAAATTTGTGACGAAGATCCAGAAACAATGGATGCTCAGGTCGACATTCAGGAACTGCCTATTGACCCTTCATCTCAGGATGACCCGCCAGAGATATCTCTCCATGCTTTAGCTGGAATCACCACCCCCCAAACAATGCAGGTCAGGGGTTACTTCAAGAAGCTTCCTCTTACAATACTCATTGATTCTGGTAGCACTCATAATTTCATTGACCCTCGAATCGCCAAACAGGCTGATTATTTTATCCATCCTTGCTCCAACTTTGAATTCATGGTTGCCAATGGGTGCACGTTACCTTGCAAAGGGAAGTGTCAAAATGTGCATATCTCTATGGGAGATTATACCTTGCGCTCTGACATGTTTTTCTTGACCTTAGGTGGATGTGATGTGGTTTTGGGCGCTCAATGGCTACGTACACTTGGCCCTATCTTATGGGATTTTGCTGAACTTTGGATGCAGTTTTCCCTCAATGGACAAAAACACACATTGACAGGATTACAACCAGGGTCTCTCAGCATCATCAATTCACATCGCATGGAAAAACTCCTCAAGAAGAATTCACATGGTGTCATCGCTCAGATCCATTCCATTCAGATGCAACCATCAGCGGTCTCCACTACTTCTTTGGATCTACAACAAATTCTGGATCGATATACAGGTGTCTTTGCTGAACCAGTGGGATTACCACCTTCAAGGCCAGAAGACCATCGTATTCAGCTCCTTCCTGGCAGCGTTCCTCCCAACATCAGGCCCTATCGCTACCCATTTCACCAAAAAACGGAGATTTAAATGCTCGTTCGGGACTTATTGAAGCAAGGTATTATTCGCCCGAGCACTAGTTCCTTTTCTTCTCCAGTTCTTCTTGTCCGCAAAAAAGATGGGTCATGGCGCCTCTGCATTGACTTCCGAGCACTTAATCACCTCACCATCAAGGATAAGTTTCCAATTCCTGTTGTTGATGAGCTTCATGGGGCTCAATTTTTCTCCAAGTTGGATCTTCGTTCTAGGTATCATCAAATTCGGGTTCATGAGGATGATATTCCTAAAATAGCTTTCTGCACACTTGATGGCC
Source organism: Larix kaempferi (assembly GCA_027924585.1). Taxonomy (NCBI): domain Eukaryota; kingdom Viridiplantae; phylum Streptophyta; class Pinopsida; order Pinales; family Pinaceae; genus Larix; species Larix kaempferi. The sequence goes on along the minus strand of BSBM01000771.1, from coordinate 11,328,302 downwards.
ATTATGACTTTTTGGTCATGCCCTTTGGCCTCACTAATGCTCCTTCCACATTCCAGGCCTTAATGAATAAAATATTTCGGCCCTGATTGCGGAAATTCATTCTGGTATTCTTTGATGATATCCTCATCTATAGTAAAACATGGGATGAACATCTCCAACATCTAGATCTTGTCATGCAACTTTTCTTTGACCATCATCTCCACGCCAAACAGTCTAAATGTGTTTTTGGACAAAAGGAAGTTGAGTATCTCGGGCACATTATCTCAGCACAAGGGGTTCGCGTGGATCCTACCAAAATCGATGCCATGAACAATTGGCCGCATCCTCAGACACTCAAGAACCTTAGTGGTTTTTTGGGGTTGACTGGCTACTACCGCAAGTTTGTCAAGGATTATGGGAAGATTGCAGCTCCATTAATTGCTCTATTGAAAAAGGATGCTTTTACATGGACACATGCTGCTCAGTGTGCATTTGACAAACTGAAACAAGCTATGTGTACTAAACCTGTTCTAGCTATGCCCAATTTTTCCAAGCCCTTCACTATTGAGAGTGATGCTTGCGGCAATGGACTTGGTGTTGTTCTCCTTCAAGATGAACACCCCATTTTGTTCACCAGCAAAGCCCTTTCAGGTAAGAATTTACCTGCCTCTACATATGAGAAGGAAATGATGGCTCTTTTGCATGCAGTACAGAAGTGGCGACCATACCTATTAGGGAATCATTTCTGCATCAAGACTGATCACCAAAGTCTGAAATATTTCTTGGAACAGCGTGTCTCTGCCCCAGCACAATAGAAATGGGTTAGCAAACTCATGGGTTATGATTATGAGATCACATACAAGAAGGGTAAAGACAATATTGTGGTAGATGCTCTTTCTCGCACATTTGATTCCCAAGGTTCTCTTTCATCTATTTCTATGCATGTTCCAAATTGGTTGCAATATGTTCAACAGGGTTATGTCAATGACTCTTCCTTCAAATCATGCAACGCTTGACCAACAACCCTTCTACTGTACCACATTACTCTTGGGATGGTGCTTCTCTAAGATACAAGGGTCGTCTGGTGCTTCCCCAGAGCACAGATCTTCAACAGGCTGTCTTCTATGAACTCCATGCTTCTCCATCGGCAAGGCACTCTGGGTTCCTCAAAATGTATGAACGGGCATGGCGTAACTTCTTTTGGCAGGGCATGAAAAGGGCAATTCAACAGATGGTGGCTGAATGTGATACCTACCAGCGTAATAAGGGTGAAACAACCCTCCTTCCAGGATTGCTCGAACCCTTCCCCATACCTGCACGGATTTGGATAGATATTTCTATGGATTTCATTGAAGGGATCCCTAAATCTAGCGGGAAGACAGTGATTCTCGTTGTGGTTGATCACCTCTCCAAATATAGTCATTTTTGTGCTCTCATCCATCCCTATACAGCCTCCTCATTTGCTTAAATTTTCCTGGACCAGATCTTTCGTCTTCATGGCATCCCTTCTTCCATTGTCTCGGATCGTGATGCGACTTTCACCAGTCATTTTTGGACAGAACTATTTCACCACACTGGCACCAAACTGAAGATCAGTTCAAGGTATCACCCACAAACAGATGGTCAAACTAAAATTATCAATAAATGATTGGAAACTTATCTTCATTGCTTCACCTCTGAACAACAACATCAGTGGGAAAAGTGGCTCCCTCTCGCTGAATGGTGGTACAATACCTCTTACCACACTGCCTCTAAAATGACCCCATATGAAGTAGTCTATGGTTAGGCACCTCCAGTTCTTCTTCCATACACCCCAAACAGTTCACTAGTTCAGGAAGTTGACACGGTCCTTTGAAACCGCGATCAGATTCTTTGCATTTTGTGGGACAATCTTCACATGGCAAGAAATCGCATGAAGCAACAAGCTGATCAACATCGTTCTGAGTGCACTTTTCAAGTAAGCGATATGGTTTTTCTTCGTCTCCAGCCGTACAAGCAATCCTCTCTGAAACTCAAAGGGCGTCATAAGCTCGCTCCAATGTTTTATGGGCCATATTGGATTCTTCAGAAGATTGGGTCCATTGCTTATAAATTGGAACTTCCTCCTTCTTCCCGCATTCATCCAATATTTCATGTCTCTTGTCTGAAGAAAGTTCTTGGCACCAACATCAGTGGACAAACTATTTTACCCGAATTGGATAATGAAGGATCCATCCTTTTAGAGCCGGAGGCCATCCTCAATCGGCGCACTCGTCAGCTTCGCTCTTGCTCTATCACAGAGGTCTTAATTCAGTGGTACGGCATGCAACCAGAGGATGCTACATGGGAATCACTCCTTCAGATTCAACAACAATTTCCACATCTAAAGCTTTGAGGACAAATCTTTTTTTAAGGGGGAGGGGATGTTAGGAACCCATGTCTTTACTTTGTTAGTATATTTTTGTTGGACGCATATGCTTTGTAATTCATCTCGTAGTATTTGTTGATCAATAGTTTGTGTTATTGTTGTTAGCGCATATGCTTTGTAAGTCGCCCGTAGTATTGTTGATCAATAGTTTGTAGTGGCCCATGGTTTTGACCCATAGTATTGGCGCCTAGACTTAGTATATAAGTGTGTGTTGAGGCCTATGAAGGCACCGTGAAGTTATTTGTATTGAGCTTGCTCAAAGGAGGTTGCCCCCTCGAAGTGGCCTGTGATCAATATAAAAGTGATTATGAGTTCTATCATTTATGCTATTTCGCATATTCTTATTAATTAATTGTTGCAGGTGCTTCACACATGGATTGGTGTTCATGTACGATAAGAAGTAGAGTAGCATAAAAAGTGTATTGTATATTTTTTTAAGTAAGAAGGAACATTATATTATATCATAAACAATACATAATAGAGAGGAGGTATATGGATCCATCCTTCCAAAAATTGAACATGACCAGACCCAGAAGTTTGAGGAGCCCTATAAGATACCAGACTGTTTAAATACCTCATACAGACAATCCTTAAAGACTGCCATATGGAATTTACATGCAAAAATTGGCTAGACCGACTCTGCAAACTGAAACATAGAAACACAACTAGGGACCTGACCAAAAACCACTAAGCAACTTATCCAACCTACGGCTTCGAGCGAAGGGCTTCATTCTCTTGTTGCGTGTATGTACGATTTAGAATAGGTCATCCCAGGAGCATCGTATCCCTTGGAGAGTCTGAGCACAACTGATTTTCCATATCTAGTGCAACCATGGCAACACCAATAGCATCCATCCTGTGATGAATTTGGTCTAATTTATCATCTACGTGTTGAGTGGACCAACAAGTGTCAAAAAGCAAGTTCCACTCGACCTTCATGAGCCCATCCCTTTGCTTTGTATTATGAATACAAGCCTCTACAAGATGTTGAACTGTAGCAACATTAATTGTCTCCTTATGCCAATCCTAGGTAATGTTTTCTCCAACAAGATCCCAGGAGGGGGAAGGAGGAGACGTGGTCTAGCAACCCAAATAATTTCCTTTCTAGTAGAACCATTCTACTCTGCAGCTCCAATAGTTAGACCCCATACAATCCATCGCAGAATTCTCAGTACCAAAAGCTGGGATGAGAGTAAGGGAGGAGGAATCCATCAAAGGAGATGAGAGCATTGTTTCAATGTGAATGCCAATGTGAGCTGGATGAGACCCCTCAGCATGACAAGAGAATCAATGGGCATGCAGGCGCATCATGGGGAAGGGAAAGAACGACATAATGACACCCTCATTCAAGAATCTAGTGATATATTTTCCTAGAATTTCCTCATAAAGAATGGTGTAAACTTTGCACGCAAGAGGACTCATCATTCCAAGGATACGACAAGCCTGCCACCCAATCTTGTCATAACTCTCGCTCTGTGTCCTCATAAAATGTAGAATGGAGGTGGATCCAACATAAGTAGCATACAAGCCTGAGACCAGAATGTGGGAGGGAAATTCAACATTGAATGGATATTAATGCTCCGTCTAGTTCGGACATGGGTGATTAAATGAACCGGCTGCCACTAGAATCGACAATTGTCATCCCATCGATGGAAAAATTCTATTGTATATACAATTGTACTATTTGATTGATTGTTTGTGTAAGTGATTAAATAATATGGTAAATGTAGTGATGAAATCCTTCTAGGTGTGTACCAAGCAATGTTCATATTTGAACCTACCCAAACCCTTCCATAGAGTTCTATCATCCCCTAGAAGTGCAAGGTTAAAATTGCCCTTGTAAATATATATATATATATATATATATACCCTGCGAATTAAGAACAACATAAATAATAGCAACATATCAAAGGAAGGGAAACTTTTTGAATTACATTTCAATATGGAGTGTTATGTGTGGAATATATAAAATTAATTATGTGGGGATTAAGTGCAATGTTATGTGTTGAATAAATAATAATAAAAATGTGTGGATTAAATTAAATTTTATGTGTGGAATATATGAAGTGTTGAGTTTTATTGTATACATTATTTATTCATCTTCAAACTGCATATTCTATCATTTTCCTTTATAATATTAATGTAGGGTTTGGTAGTACACATTCTTTTTATCAATGGTAACATGCTACTAAGGAATCCTTAACAAAACAGTATAGGAGGCACACTATTGTAGACATTGTTAAGTATAATATGGATATTGAATATTATAAACATTGGACTAATCATATTCAAAGATCGCAACTTTGGAAAAGAAAAATGCATTTTTCGAATTGAAATCCACACTTTTTGAATTTAAATTCACAATTTTGAATAAAAAGGTGCACTTTAGGGTTCAGAAGCAGTAAAAAACACTATTTGAATAGAAAAACACACTTTTTAAACCCAATATTGCCACTTTTGGAGCCTAATTTTGCATTTTAGAAAGGTTGATATTGACACTTTGAAAGCCTAAATTCACACTTTCCAAGTCCATATTTTGCCTAAAAAGTCCAAGTTTAATGAAATGGGCATTTGTGACTTGTAATCTCATATTTTACAACACAAACATCAAATAAAAATAACTCATCCTCCAATCCTAATTAAATGAGTCTTAATTGAGCTATTAAGGGTTGGTACATGTTTAGGAACAAATATTTTTAAATTATTAAAAGTTAGACTCTCAGAAACATTACCACTATGTAACTCTGATTTTAAATATGATTTCAAATTGAAATATAATATTATCAAATTAAAATATAATATCACATTTTTAAAATATAAAGTGCAAATTATTAAGATAGAAAAATAATTGCACTGAGAGGAGTAAGGTGCTCTACAACCCAGTATGGGGAAGATGTTGTCACGTAATGTAACATAATACAAAAAATAATTAAAAAAATTCATGTCCGCTCATAAAATAAAAAATTATGGAAAGCATTTAAAAAAACCATGTCATCTCATAAAATAAAAAATTATGAAAAGTAATTAAAAAAATGATGTCTATCTATAAAATAAAAACATAAAACTTAAACCCGTATCTATCAACCAAGAGAGAGATCAAATTTCTTGAGTTTAAATTAAAAAAAATTACACCTCAAGAAATTGGATGCATATTAGTGCTTAATGGATTCGGGTTTAAGATGGATCTATGTTGGTAATATATAAAATGAAAACAAAGTTTTGACAACTTTAAATTTCACTTAATCCATAATAAATACAAATACAATCCTAAACATAAAATAAAAAATAGCAAATTAAATTCCATCAAGTTCAAAATAAATACACATAAAATAAAAAATAAAAAATGTTAATAATAAACATTAAATAAAAAACTATAACTTAAAACATGTATCATTCCAACCAAATTAAGTATAAACAAGTTATACAACTTAACGACAACTTAATACTCAAAATGATATCTCTAGCCATAAAAACGCATATTTTTGCATAAAAACACCAAAAAACAACCCCAAATTGAAAAGTGATGCTACCCATAGCACCACTTTTTTCTCGGGGCTAAAATTACAAATTTTTGGTAATCTCGGGAAGACACCAGTGGGTGCAATGTAATAAAAACCATAAAATCGACCACTGAATCAAAAAGGGAAGCATGCAATTTTTTTCCCGAGGCTAAAATTACAATTTGTTTGATGATGTCGCATTAACAATCAATGCATTTGCAACAAATTGTAAAAATCAACCTCCTACTAGAAAATATGTGCTACTAATGAGACCCTTTTCCTTTATCAAGTTACATTTTCAGACATTTCTAAATGATGACCTAAAAACATTTAACTTTTTTTCTAAATCTTTGTAAAAATGAAAAAAATTTATGACATTCAATAAAAAAAATCAAAAATTAAACAAATTATAACATTTTTTTTTTTTTTTTTAACTTAAAAGAAACTTAGAAATGCATGTTCTCAAAAATATTTAAAAAACAAAAACAAAAACAGTTATATAGTAACATGATTAATGCTTAAAATGAAACCAATTTTAAAAACCTAACTAGAAAAAAAAAATTAAAATAAATAAGAAATAAAATTAACTAAAATATTGTAATAATAATTAATAAATTTAAATGATTAAATAAAATTATTTTTTAAAAAGTTTTAAAAATTTATTAAAAAATAATGAAAAATTTATTAAAAAGTAATTTTAAAAGGTGTTACTTAAGAGAGATTTTAAAAAGTTTGAAAAAGTTAAAAATTAATTAATTTAATATACTATAGTTTTAAGGGGGGAGTTATGTTTAAAAAGGAGGACACGCGAGTGGGGAGGGAGGCTATTTAGGGGAGGGGGCACGTGGGGAGGGAGGCTATTTAGGGGAGGGGGCACGTGGAGAGGGAGGGTAGTTAGGGAGTGGAGAGGGAGGGTAGTGAGGAAGGAGGGTCACGTGGAGGGTGGGGGAGTGAGGAGGGAGGGGATGCGTGGATGGGGAGTTGGGTGGGAAGTATGTGGGCGTGAGGGCGGGGAATTTGGATGGGGGAAGATTCTCAGAATCACGCCACCATCCAACCACCTTCTAACCTCTCTTGCCACCACTTTTTTGTTTTTTTTGGTTTTTTTGTTTTGTTTTAAATGGGTTTAAAATGTGTGTTTTTTGTTTTTATTTTTATAATTTAAAAAAAAAAATGTTTCAAATGTGTTGTTTTTAATGTTTTTTTTTTTAAATTGTTAAAATTTTGGTTTTTTCTTCTTTTATTTATTTTTACAAATACTTTTAAAAAAAATTAAATATTTTTAGGCTTCGGTATAAAAATACCTAGAAATGTAACTAAAAAAAATTAAATATTCTTAGGCTATGGTATAAAAATACCTAAAAATGTAACCTAACAAAGGAAATGGGTTCCACTGTTAACACTTCTTTTTAAGTCGTCAGTTTATTTTAGCATTTGCATTGCAAAGCTATTGGTTGTTAAGGCAACAATGTCAAAAAATTATAATTTTAGCCCTAGAAAGAAAAATGTGTTATACCCTTTTTTATTCGGGAGTCAATTTTACAGTTTTTATTACAACGACGTCGTGTTGCACCGCTCGGAGTTACGAAAAAGTTGTAATTTTAGTCCCGAAAAAAAAAGTGGTGCTACCGGTAGCACCACTTTTCGATTCGGGGCTGTTTTTTGGTGGTTTTGACGCCTATAAAAAAACGAGAATAATGTCGAGTTCTTGTCAAGTTGTATAACTTGTTTATAGAGGAACCATGCCATAACTCTTCTCTTGAGGTATCTTGAGGATATATCAAACTTTATGGATACTAGGCCTTGAGTTTTATCCTCAAGCAAACAAAGCTACCTAAACTACCTAATAACCTTAAATTTAGTCATAGATTTAGATAATCAACAACTATTACGAACCAATGCATAAATGTTCTTCTCTAATAGTCACCAACAAAACACATGATTGATTCATAAAACCATTTAACCTTAAGTTTTATCCTCAAGGAAAAAAAGCTACCTAATAACCTTAATAACCCTAACCTATAATCAACAACTATTAGGTGCCAACTCATAAGTCTATTCGTTTCAAATAGTCTCCAACAAAGCACATAAATGATTCACAAAACTAATGTAATATTGTAATCCCACAAATTTCCTAAAATATACTCCCTACAAAGGGCTCTCATCTTGGCTTACAAAAGGATCTCAAGCTAGCTTCCTTGCATACAAAAATATCTTATGTTGGCTTCCTTACATACAAATGGCTCTTGGTCTTGCATGCGAAAAGGTTACCTTAAATTTTCATCACAAAATAAAAATAAAAATGGTATAATAAGAAAATTTGTTGACAAAGGACTTTCAGTTTGGGATCATATTTATTAATTTTAATTGTATAACTAAAAAAATACATCAATCAACTAGTTTTTAATTGGTGAATTTTTAGCTTGCACTAGGCAGTGGGCAGCAGGTGATTCAATACCGTCGGATGCTGAGTAAATGTAGATTTAAAAAACATTAAGTTGGCAGCTAGCTATCAAGTATGAGACGTAATTTGCTAACCTATCAAGTTTGTCCTATCAAGACTTGGGAATAGGGATGGATAATGGCCATCGTCCAAGCTCTGATCCTCCTGGAAGGTGCTCAATACCGTTGGCTTTGCTGCAGTACGATTCAAAATATTTGACAAGAATCTTTAAACTTCACACGTCTTATGAAATTTTAATATAATGATTGCACTTTGTTATAAAACTTCAAACTTCAAAATTATATTTTTTTATATGCATTTCTTTATAACAAAAATTATAATTTTTTTTATTTTTTTATAAAAAAATTATATTTTTTTATGTACATTTTTTTATAACACTTGTGGGAAGGAGAGCCCTTTGATATGCTATGATCCCTACATGGGACCGCTTTTATTCGACTTACGATTTATTTGGGTTGTTTTTATTTGGTATTTGGGGCATTCAAATCACCTTAATTACATTGGTTGTGTCACGGTCTTTTGTGACAACTGAAAAGCAATATACATTCCACCACAACACTAAAAGAGTTTTGACATCCTCTCAAGTTTCAACCCAACTTTTCATATGTATACTAAATTCCTAATTTAAAAACCAATTTTCCATAAAAACTTTCTGATTTAAAACCATTGCATGACTGCTCAGACTTCCCAACTTGAGCATGTCACGTCGTCACCTGCATGAATGTCATATGAGCATTTGACTCCATCTGCCTCGCATCAATCATTTCTTGGGAAAATACTTCCCGGCCCGAGCTTTAGTGGACATGCCTATCATTTTGTAGAACCCATGGATGAAGGTTGGGAGTTGCGGACAACATTCAAGTTTGAACCAGTCTTAGTTCTTCCATAGGGTTCTAGTATGTATCACAAGTGCAATGTTAAAATTGTCTTTCAAAAAAAATTTATCCTTCTGGAACATAATTTATAGCAATATTTCAAAGGAAAGACAATTTTTTAAATTACTTGTCAATTTGAATTTCAATTTACAGATAGTGTGTTTATAATAAAAGCATCTACATTCCCTATTGGCACAAGCTTACTTCACCAAAAAATCTACTGCAGTGATTTGACATACAATTGGCTGGTGTTCCAACTTTCTAAGGGCCACAATAATATTTCCTTAGCTGAAACTCAATGACCTCACGAAGAACGTCGTAATTTTTTTAGAAATTCTAGAAATTTTCTAGAAAGGCTCCGTAGTAGTATCGGCAATATTTGTTTTTTGAATTTTTTTCCAAGTGTTTAGTTAATGTATACTTGTCCTTTGAAGTACAATTACTTATATCGCATTTTGAAAGGTTCGGAAGTAGTAAAACAACACTATTCGAATATAAAACACACTTTTTAAATCCAATATTGCCACTTTTAGAACCTAATTTCGCACTTTAGAAAGATTGATATTGACACTTTGAAAGCTTAAATTCACACTTTTTAAGTCCATATTTTGCCTAAAATTCCAAGTTTAATGAGATAGGCATTTACGACTTGTAATCTCATATTTTAGAACACAAACATCAAATAAAAATAACTCATCCTCCAATCCTAATTAAATGAATCTTAATTGAGCTATTAAGGGTTGGTACATGCTTTTCTTAGGAACAAATATTTTTAAGTTATTAAAAGTTAGACTCTCATAAACATCACCACTATGTAACTCTGATTTTAAATATGATTTCAAATTGAAATATAATATTATCAAATTAAAATAATATCATATTTTTAAAATATAAAGTGTAAAATTATTAAAATAGAAAAATAATTGTACCGAGAGGAGGGGGTGCTCTACATACTAGTATGGGGAGATGTTGTCATGTAAGGTAACATAATGTAACTTAACACAATTTTTTTTTTTTTAAAATTCATGTTGCCTCATTTAAAATAAAAAATTATGGAAAGCATTTAAAAAATCCATGGCATCTCATAAAATAAAAAATTATGAAAAATAATTAAAAAAATCGATGTTCATCTATAAAATAAAAACTTAAAACTTAAACTGGATCTATCAACCAAGAGAGATATCAAATTTCTAAGATTCAATTTGAAGGGCTTATATTCTTCCATCCCTTCAAAATGCGAAATAAATAATTGTACTTCAAAGGACAAGTATACATTAACTAAATACTTGGAAAATAACGAAAAAAAAATATTGTCGATACTACTACAGAGCCTTTCTAGAAAATTTACGACGTTCTTCATGAGGTCATTGAGTTTCAGATAAGGAAGTATTATTGTGGCCCGTGGAAAGTTGGAACACCAAACAATTGCATGTCAAATCATTGCGGTATATTTTTTGGTGAAGTAAACTTGTACCAATTCGGGAGTATGGATGCTTTTATTATAAGTTCACACTATGTATAAATTCAAATTCAAATTGGTAACCAATTTAAAAAGTTGTCTTTTCTTTGAAATGTTGTTATAAATTATGTTCTTCTTAATTGGAAGGGTGAAAATAGAACATTAAAATTTCTTTGAAGGACAATTTTAACATTACACTTGTGATACATACTAGAACCCTATGGAAACTTGAACGTTGTCTACAACTCCCCACCTTCATCCATGGGTTCTACAAAATGATAGGCATGTCCACTGAAGCCTGGACCGGGAATTATTTTCCCACGCTCCAATCTCCAGTGCATACAAATAAACATTAAGCCCGAGCTGCCCGGATTAACATCATTAAAGAGATCGTATTAAGTGATTCAGGGAGATTGTAACAATTAATGAGTTGCAACCTTAGTAAAGTTAGTAGAAGATTGTTGTTAATGAGATCATATAATGCATTAACATCTAAAGTTTCAACAATCAAGATCGTATTAAGTGGTTCAAACTTTAGGGGATTTATGAATTATGATAGAACTTCCCCGCGGGTTTCCATTTCACAATAACAATAGAAAGATAGGAGGCTAGACTCCTGGAGCATTCAAAATACACATTTTCAAACAAAGGGTTTTCATATATATATTATTTTCAAAGCATTTGCACAGTCACAAGGAAATGCAAATTGCACTTTGATATTTGGAGGGATAGTTATTGGTAAGCAAATTGCACTTTCATTTTTTCTTGATAAAGTTCATTGTAACCAATTTTGTTTATTTTTATTAAGATTTGTATGTTAATTAGGTTTTTTCACTGTGAATTTAGGTTGCAGCATGGTGGCCTTGTGTTGTTGTTGATTTTTAAATGAGTGCTGTTATAAATCAAGGAGGATAAATAGGCTTTTTTTCGCGTAGTCCTAATTGAATCTGGTAAGTTAAATTTGCCCTTTTTAGTTCAACATAGTAATATACAAATGGACTTGAATATGTATATAAGTCAATAATATATACTTATAAGGAATTTGAGAATGATCGCCTGATTGCCTCATCTCAGAACTAGAAGATAGCATAATCTCTTTCACTTTTGAATCTTCATCTTTCAAGTTTTTAACTATAATGGGTCCTTTTTCCATTTATGATCGTTACTATTGGTTTACATATATAATGTTATGCAGCCTGTACCTTCCTTTTTTCCCTACGGGGCCTGTATTCTGCCTCATTAAACAAAGTTCAATGCCTAGGTCACTTGTTCTAGGTGGCTGGGCCAATCAATGTTTTAGGCTTGTTTTTAGTTAGATCTTTGTTTATGCTCGGATCTATCTATATATGGGAAAATATCATTCTATTGTTATCAATCTTGTCCAGTGGGTGTTGGAGCTTTTAGTTTGAGTTTATCTATGGTACGAGTCATATTATATAAATATTTTCAAAAGATTCTATGATGAAAGCGCTTTAATTTTTTTTTCATTGGTTGGTATCTTGTTTGAATTCAATGGAGTGCTACGCAAAAGAAGCACCCTTGGCATGGCAAGCTACACCAACTTGGAGAAGGTGTAAAGCTTGGTAGCGTTGGCTTGTATGCATTCATCAAAAGCATGGATTTGAAGTCACTAACTTGCCTAGTTGTGCTAATCTTTGATGATCGTATTCGTGACTTTCATAGGTTTGAGGCAATATGTTTTGTGCAATGCCCATAGCCCCTAAAAGGAGGCGGATAAGTAATGGCATCTTCCCACCAAACAATTTGGTCATCTTTTCCCCTCGGCTTGCATAGGTTCCAAACCTTTATTTTGGATTCAGATAGCACTAGTTTTCCAAATGAGAGACATTAAGGAGAATGCAGAGATTCCGCATTTGCATCTTTGTTACAATTAAATCAAATTTATATTGTAAATTTTAGCTCACAAAGATTGTGAATTTTATCTCAACCTCTCCAAGCCATGAAATATTATTAGAATGGATGCTTACCTTAGCATATGTGCCAAGTAGTAAGGGTGCTCTTAGAAAAGCCATAGGATATCTCAAATAAAACCCTTTTAAAGTGTGAAAGCAATGATATGAGCTAGGGTGCTCAAGAACTAGGCCTCAAAATGGTCAAAACCAAGTCAAACAAACCCCAAATGTTGAAGTGAGTATGCATGCAACAATTTTGGGGGTTTTGTTCTCTAGACAAAGAGATGCTCAAAGCGCACAGAGAGATTGCTCGTTGGACTAAATGGCATGTTTTCATGTTTGAGACGTTTTTGGATAAATGCTAGATCCCAAGAGTTTTGGTAATAAAGAAACCCAGCCATGGACTAGTAAAGTATGAATTGTATTCATTATGGAAGTGTGTGATCAATGCTCTGTTTGCTGGCAATATTACTTGTAAATTTAATATGCTAAAGGCAAATGAGTTGTAGCAGGATCGTTGTGGGAATATTAATGATTAAGTGGTTTCATTACAGGAACAGGTACCTGAGTTGGCTTTATTCTAGAGGTAGTAGTTGGAAAGGAGGGAAACCTTAGTTCCCTTTTAATGTTGAAGAGGATTTCTGTTATTTTACAAAAACGTAGAGCAATTGTAATTCGTTGATAGAAGCTAAGCAAGAACAATTTGAAACAAGAGAGTGAGTCGAGCTCAAGAGAAAGTGACTAAGTTAATCTATAATGATCATGGTGATTGTTACGAGAATGATCCATTCATATATCCGTTGTGTTTAAAAACAAGAAAATGAGAATCAATATGAAATTGGGTAGCACAGCACGGCATGAAACTGAGTGTAGAGGAAGAAGGGTATGAAACTGAGTGTAGAGGAAGCAGGGTTGAACATTTGTTAACCTCCAAATAAATTTCTAGTAGTTATAGGATTTGAGATCTAGTAACATTCCCATGTATTCTTATGGTATTTAAAGGAAGTAATAATTTTCTATACTGCTCTAAAAAGTGAGTTTTGACATAGGCAAAAAGGGTCATAATAACCACATAACGGTGTTATGGGATCTGCTTGGCCCATACTATTTTATTTGACAGATGTAGATCACAGAGATATAGGATGAGAATTGTTGTTTTTCTTGTTTAAGATCAATATGCACAAAGCATTCCACATAATTTTTTTATCCTTGTTTAGGTTTTTATTATAAATCTGTATTTACTTATTTCTTTTTCAATCATAAATTGATTAAAAATATAATATTTTATTTAACACATTTTTTAATAAAATGTATGATTAATTTTTATTGTCAATTGAAAAGTAATTTTTTAACCGGAACCATGAGGTGGCAATGTCTTTGACATTGACATTAGCTCAAAAGTGATGCTTATGCATGTATTTGTCAATTTAATGATTTCTATGTTCTCAATCCTAGTGTTTTTTCTTTCATTTATGTGCTTTTTAATGTTTACCGGGAGCTTTATTTGTGCTCATTCTTTTTTTTTTTCTCAATCTGTCGGCACACTTTAGTTTGCTAATTTTACCTTTGGAATTACATTACAATTCAAATTCAAGAGAAATTTCAAACTCGACTTAAAAGTTGATATAAATCTATATTTTAATACATTTAGCCTGCGATCCTAAGGTTATAATTGTAATATTCATAGTCTAACTGAAGGTGAATTGGTTATTAAATATAATGAGAATGAATGAATGATTTCAAGGCCCTCAACGTAAAACATATTAATGGAGAAGGAAGCAGAGGAAACAGACTAAGAACACTATCGAAGTGGTTATGAGCGCAACGAGGAACTCCTTCCACAAGCACGATGCGTTCGAGTGTGTCAGAATAGCTTGGTTGCACTAACCCCGTCATCGAATTGACATCGGGCACCGACATCAGCGTTTCCAAGAATTTGGGCGTGGGGGAAACATAGCTAAGGGGACGAGGCTTGAGAAGGTTTTCACTTTAGTGCGTGGAGTTGAGGAGGCCGACGACACCGTGGATGGCGAAGGTGTCGTTGTAGAAGTTGTTAGGCTGCATTACTAGGACGTCGTCGAGGATGTACTTGAACTACATATTGGTCGTCACCACGATTGTCTGGTTGGCTAGCAACGTGGGCAGACGCATCTCGACGTCCAAACGATGGAGGTTGTAAGAGGAGAGACATTGCAGGACGATGTGGTACTAAAGGATTGACGATGGAAACGACCGAGCTTGCATCATTAGCCTTGACAAGGAATCCAACTTGTTTATGTTTTGTATGGTGATATGAACTCACGCTTTGAAAATAACATAATGGAGTTGAAAACACGAGTTGTAAAAATTATCTTGTTGGCCCTAGTTAATATTTCGAACATGAAATCATAATAGAGTGCTTTTACAAATCTTATCATGGCAATCTACTGAAATTCATAATCACGATCCATTTATCCTTAGTTGACAAACTAGCTAACTCTGATGACCGTAGAAGTTTGGAAAGAGTGAAACTTGGAAGAAAAGTCACAAAAGAAGAGTGGAAGCGTAGATGATCGAAACTCACAGAGGGTAATGGTGCCGGAGTCAGAGAGCGTGTCATTGAGAAGAATGGAGTTGATATCGGTTTTGTTGTTTCTGGCGTAATATGTGGTATAATGGTTAATGCCCATGAAATCCAACAATACTTTTATCTCATTTGATTCTTCCTGTACGAGAATAGTGACATCCAGTTGCGGACTCTCTCTCTCATCGATGCAAGATAGTCTTCGAAATATAGAGGACCCATGAACCTGCAGGCATTGAATACCACTCTTGTTGAATATTCGTTGAGTATACATATTCATATGAACTGATATCTGAATGATGCATGATGGATAATAAAGGTTTATTGTCATGCCATATTACCATCCCAACTGGAAAACTTGTGCTCTCTGTGTTGTTGCCGCATATGTTCAAGAGAACTGGACATTGTCTCGTACCATATCACATCCAAAGACAAACCAATTCTTCCACCTTGCTTTGCCTGCAGCATTCATTAGTTCCAACTCCAAATTTCATATATGTATATAGAAATTTGAATAGATTTTTTTTATGGACCAGGACTAATGTCAGTACAATATTTTAAGAAGAAAATAAACAGAAATAGAGAACAAATGGGTAAATGAAATATATACACCTTATAGTTTGTCCTGTTTATTTCCACGGTGTTAGCATGAGAAAGAAGCACATTACTAGAAACAACATAGGGTTCAACGACAAAATTCCCGGAGGGACAAAAAAGGTGGACCAGGATTGAGCATCACCCCGCCGGTGTAGAGAGACCTACGTCGTAGCTCTGAATGGAGAACGTGTGATGCTTGTTGAATGTCATCCAGTTCTTCACGTTGTCTTCGAATTTCTCGAATCATGTCTCTGCAATTGTCTTCTTCTTCAGAGAAGTTTCCACGCTTGAGATCGGGACGCAAGTGTTTTATCCATTGGAGCCTGTAGTTCTTTTTGCATCTCAGTAGCCTTGTAATAAAAAAATCAAGAAAACGTTATACTTCATCTCTTATGTCAATTTACATACAACTAATAATTCCATTAGAGAAACAAAGATTCGACAAGAAACCTGCGGCCTTGGGAAGGGAACGACGCATAATCGAATGTAAGTGCTTCTCATAGCATGCTTCTCATAGCTCCTTCTTGTTGGGTCCATGCTCCTTTGTTTGTATAGTGCTTCTCATAGCATGCTCACATCACATATATGTTCCCATCTTCAGAGACATGCAAGTAGACTGCAAGGGTTGGAACCTAGAAACCGTCACTAACTAGGGTTGGAATTTCTCGCAATCTTGAATAGGGAATTATAGAATTCATTTCTTTCCCACGACTCTCAGTCCCAAAGAAAACTACCAGGAGCAAAATAGAGGAATGGGAGGAGGTTTTACCTTATCCCGTGGTGGAATGAACAGTTTAAAATGCATGCAACAGAGACAGTAGCAAAGGCAGGTTTTCCTGGTGTTTAAGTAAGTGATCCATCATCATCCCTCCCCCACTCTTTTCTTCCTTTTCCTTTATCCCCTTTTCAGTGGGTTCTTATTGCCTATGGCATCCATCAAACACACACAAGAGTAGACTAGTCATGGCTTTAGTCCATCGGCGGATTGGTGCAGGCATCAATTCTAGACTTGGAACCTGTAAGCAAGAAACGCAGCATGTACATTGTTACAAATACATTTATAAAAAGTGATTAAAATGCATATGTAAAGAGAAAAAAATAATAATAAAAGGAAAAATTGTAATGTAATTGTTAAAGCTTTTAAGTTGTTTTTTTAATAGTTTAATTGATTATTTTTATTAATTTAAGAACATATATCAATGTTGTATAATGTATGTAGGTGAAAAATAACATTTTAATTTTATTTATAAACCGGTGAAATAAGCAACATAGTTGCTTAGTACCTCCCTCTAATGCAAAAGATAATTAAAGTAAATTAACACTTTTTTTCTTTTTTTTTAAGCATATTACTCGTTTTTAGTTTAAAAACTAGAATAACTATCAATTATGAAAAAAATATAATTCCAAAAGTTTTTTAAAATTAATTTTAATAAAAAAATATAAAATATGTTACTACAATATATTATGAAAAGAGTTTTTTACCAAAATTATGTATTGGATAAATAGTGTTAGTAGTTTGTAGTAAATTTATAGTTACTATAATCAACTTGAAATTTGTGTAACACCTATCTCAATATCTATCTCAATACTATGGAACAATAAAATTTCTAAAAAAAACATATGGTATAATGTGTGGCACCTTCTTTGCCTTATCAAGTGTTATGCGATCTTATTATGCTTCAATTTATTTAATATAAATCTAAAGTTGAACAAAACTTTACGATCATGCTTTATTGATGTTTTTCTTCCAAAATAAATTTCTATTATAATTATGTGTAATAGTAAAATTGTACTTCATATTAAAAATCTATTGAACAATGCAAATTTGTTCCAATTGCATCTCTAATTCTATTAAAAAAGCAAGAGATGCAAAAAGGTACCCATATTGATAATTTTTTCATCAACGAAAAAATGATCATTTTCAAAAGTTAAGGAATATATCTTACATTTAACACCAACTTTTAGAGGAATGAGAGAGAATGAATTGAAGAGGAATGGGAGAGAATGACTTTTCAATTGGAAAGCTAATGTTCCAAAATGTAAGTTATTTGTTAGAATAATAATTTATTTATTCAACAATTAACAATAGTTCATATGTAAGTTATTGGTTAGAATAATTAATTTATTTGACTATATAATTGAGTGGAAAAAAGTGTTTGGAATGTTTTTTGAATTTTACTCAAGTTCAAACAGAAAATATGTTTGCAAAATATGATAATAGTATTTTTATAGTCTTTCCGTCAAATCCATATAGGAGAGTTTAGAGTCATAATTAATTTAAAGTTAACTTTGAAGATAAAAGTGAGAGTTGAAACTACAGTTTAACTAATTAAAATTATTAATATTGGTAAATCAAAGTCGATTAAGAATTAGCATTTTTAAATTAAAAAAAAAATTATTGAAAAAGAAAATAAAAAAAAATTAATGTGTTAAAAATGAGAGATTCCAAATAATAAGAGGTGTAGAATTCAATTAGAGTAATAATACTCCAATTACATTTTCAAAGTACACGACTCTATTTATTTTTATTAAACCAGGATATTATCTATTGAGTTTTCTTCGCTATTATGAAACTCACAAGTCTTTTCTCTCTTTGCATCATATTAAAAATTCTCCACATATGAAGCTCTAGAGTTGGTCCATAAATGCTAATACATTACCCTTCTTGTTATAACAAATTTGATGATCGATCAAAATAAATCACTGCCATGCTAAAAAGTAAATTCTGCACAGCCTGACAATTTTTTTAAAAATTGAACATCGTTAACTTAGCTTTCTTTAACATCATCTTAGATGGTTTCATTAAAATAAAACTTGTGTTATTTAAGAAAAAAACTGTACAACATAAAATTATAAAATGAAAATGCCATTTAAAAATGTATGCACGATCACATTTTTTTAAACATTGCTATACATATAAAACACATCGGATTTAATTTAATGTTTTAGATCACTAGGTATGGATTTAAGGAATTTAATACTTGGCATCATAACAATCCTCGTGCATGCAGAGAAATACACATGGTAATCATGCAGAGAAATAAGAGGTTTAGTGTCTCTTGGAAGGGCATGGACATTGTTTAGTTGGAAGGGCGATTTGAATCTGTCTTGAAGGTAGCAACAATATTACAAGGCAAGCATGAGTTGCGGTCAATGGAGGGCCGTAATGAATAATGATTGAGATCGAGTAGCATTTCCCATGGGATCTAGCAGCACTTTCTGGTCGTTGCCACCCTCAATTTCTCTCCAAATCTATTGGGCATTAAGTCCACATATATTATAAATATGTAACTACAAAAAACAAGAATGTATAGCAGATTTACACAGTACAGTCATCACACAAGAGACACAAAAATTTACGTGGTTAACCCACAGAATGTGAGATACATCCACAGGACAAGGGCAGGTAATCTTTATTCATCATCAACAATAGTTTACAAACTATCCCGGAGAGGGCTTAAAGCCCCAACTCAATATCTGCCTCAATGGGCCACATATTTAAGCAAACCTTCAGTTATGTGTAACTGATTATACCGTTGGTGAAACCACCGTGAACCTACTTGACCTCAACCGTCAATTGGTTGTCACATTCCAACAATCTCCACCTTGACAACAATTTGCCTAATGCCTTGCCCTTGTCCATTTGTGCTTCTAAATACCAAAGCACCCATTTCACTGCTTCACTTGGATTTGTCATGTATCCACTGACAACACGAACCGCATGTGAAAAGATCTCATCGCATAAATCACACCAGTGTACCATACACGAGACATATAACCCTTTTCTTCATTACGTGGACATCAACATGAAGAAAGCTTATGATGTTTCTCATCCTATGATAGCCAAAACTTATCATCAATCCGTCTCTTGTACATTTACACTCAATATTTTTTTGCTGCTCCCTGATCCTTCATCATAAATGTCCAACCGAACCAACCTATTGATCGTATCCATGCTTGTGCTTGTTTCAAGCATAACGCCAACAATTCAAAACGCCAAGATAGTGAATACCATAAACCCAGTGGTTACACCCACTTCTTGTAAAACCTGGTTCACCATGAAGAAATCAAAACATCCTGTACCAAACGCTTGAGCGTGCTCTTCAAGCCATACAATGATTACCTTGATCTTGCAACCAAAATCCTCCTATGCAATCCTGAGCACCTTCTATGCTCCACCTCGAACTTTACATCCGAAGACCTTAGCCAAATCCAGCCAAGACAACGAAATGAGCCTTTACCGCTCACCTTCAGGTCTTTTAATAATGGAATTAACCAAGCCTTTAAAATAGACTTCATTACATGTAACCTCATGGACAAAAAACATATGCAACTAATACCATGAGCTCAACAACCAACTTAGGGTATGCATGCCATTCCAGGTCTTACAGTCATATGCCCAATTACATGCAAAATTTAAATTTTACAACTCCAAAAAATAATAATAAAATAATATTTTATTTTATTTCATTTTATAGGTCTTCCATCACACCAGAATGAGTAACCTTCTTCTCTTTGTCTATAATAACCTCAAGCAAGAAGATAAATGACTTTGATCCCATCCCCTCCTTTGTTGAGGAAATCTCTCACCTGAACGACCATAGTGTTTCCTCCTCCACGACTGGTCTCCTCCTCTAGAGCTCGGGGCTCTCTCTCTGCAGTTTTCACGTCAACTTCAGGCTCTGGTTCTTTGTCTTCACATAGAAATGAAATTTCCACGAAAACAAATACTGCAGAGTGGATTCTCTGGCGGTCTCTAGTGCACACAGAATCAGCAAACCATTCGGGTATTTTCCTTCACAGTCACTCTGCCGGACTTCCTCCACAGCATGGATGCCAAGAATGACGGCTCCCTTTCTGTTAGCGGATCTCCAGTAGGACGGGTTGCTCTCCTCCTTCACAACCGGAGCTTCTCTCTTTCACACACGCTCTCTCGGCCCTCCTCTACACGATCACCTTCTCCAACGCACAACCTTCACAGGCTTACAGCTTAGTTGGTCTTCTAACAGCTCTTCTGGCAGCCTTCCATCCTTCCTGCGACCTCCATCACGGGGATGTGGCTGTGACTCCTCCACGAGGGCTGCACCCGCAACCTTCCACACGGAGTTGGATAGGCGGCCTCTCCTACACTGCACTCGCAACCTACCACATGGACCTGGATAGGCAACCTCTCCCACACTGCACTCGAATCTCCAACTGCCTCTCCCTTTAGACACAGATCTCTGCAGTTCTCCAACTGCACTGGCTAGCACCTGCACGAGCTCCTGCTCCACAACAGCTGGCTCCTGCTCCACGGACGGGCTTCCTCTTGTGCTCAGCGGCTTCTCTCCTGGCGGCTTCATCCACCACCACATGGCTCCTCCTCAACGAGGGTTGAGTCTGCTCTCTTGGGAAGCTCTCCTCCTCCTTCTGATCACGCGCTCTTTTACACAGAGAAAAATGGCTTTCCACAAGCTTACGGGCTAACTCTTCCACACGAGCTCTCCGCTCAGTTCTGGAAGGCTCGTCTCGTTCTTTGCAACCTTATGCTCTTCACCTGAGAGCTCTGATACCACTTGTTGGGCATTAAGCCCACATATATTATAAATATGTAACTACAGAAAACAAGAATGTATAGCAGATTTACACAGTACAGTCATCACACAAGAGACACAAAAATTTAAGTGGTTCACCCACTGAATGTGGGAAACATCCACGGGACAAGGGCAGGTACTCTTTGTTCATCATCAGCAATAGTTTACAAACTATCCCGGAGAGGGCTTAAAGCCCCAACTCAATATCTACCTCAATGGGCCACATATTTAAGCAAACCTTCAGTTATGTGTAACTGATTATACCGTTGGTGAAACCACCGTGAACCAACTTGACCTCAACCATCAATTGGTTGTCACATTCCAACAAAATCTCTGCAACTAGAAAGTTGGCGAAAGGAGATGGTGAGATTTCTGAATACATATATGTATGGAGTGGAAGCCATCCTCTGCAGTTGCATTGCAATGGATCCATAACTTTCATCAGTCGATGGAGTCCTATTTCTTTCCTGGTTCATCAAGCCTCTCCCTGAATGCAAACGTATGGCATTGAAAGCAAGAGAAATTCCTATCAATTATTTCAAGCTTTCGATTCTTTTCTTCTTTCGCGCATCCTCAAAATGTAGAGAGTTAGCATTACGTAGGGAATTGCTACATAGGTCAACTATAACCTTGAAATTTCAATTCTTTCACCATGCATCAAGAGCCAAGGGGATTCTAACTGCGATGATGCCATGATTTATTACAGGCCATTGTTATTCAGAACGACCAGAATCAAAAGGCAAGGGGATTCTAACTGCGGTGATGGAAGTAGTGGTTGCAAATTTTGGATTTGTGGTGGCCGAACGTGCTTCCAAGTAAAGTAAAAGGGCATCTCATGCAACCGAATTTCTTGGCCGGGAATTGACAATCGGTTCTTGCAACGAAGAGTTCTACGTCTAAGCCATCTAGTCCAGATGCCTGCCAATGCTGCCATCATTTCCTCCTCGGTTTATAGGACCAGGTGGAAATGTTAAAAAGACTTGCAGTCGAGCAATCATTTACTCCTCGACTTGCAGGGCCAGGTGGCAATCTTAGAAAGAGTCGTAGTTGCTCATTTCTTGCTCGACAACAGCGCAACAAGCAAGACACGAGGGAAGGTGGCAAATTGAAGTTTTTTTATAAATTTTATTGATTTTCAATTATTTTTTTATTTCTGACAATTAAAGTAAAATGCAAATAAAATTTGTAATTTGAAATTTCTGAACAAATTAAAAATTAGGAATTTATATTTTAAAAAATTCAAAATTGTTTTTAATTTTCTATAGTATTTAGTTTAATATATATATATATTTTATGAAACTTTGGAAAACTATGTAAAAAAAAGATCTAAAATCAAATTGTATGTGCACGAAAACAGATTGGATATATTTCTGAATTAAAATTGTGCAAATATATATACAGGAAAATAGGTGTCCACCGAGTGAACGCACAAGTGCTTTTTACGGTTACTATATGTGAAAAATGATAGAAGTTCGGTGGATCTATACAAATATCCACATATGTGAAAAAGGCGGCAATTCGGTTGATTTTGTGCATATATAAGGCTGGCAGTTCAGTGGATCTGTGTACTTGGCACCTATAAGCCCAGCTTCCTACTATGCACGGTACCACTAGGTCCGATGACTACTGATTACTTTCATTCAAATATCTGAATAGTCATTAAAACCATCACATTACACATCGAAATCCATACGTAGAGCTTTGATGGCGAATCCCGGAAGCAAGATATGACTAGCAAGCCATATTAATATTAATAATATGGTTTATATACGCCGATCGGCGTATATCAATCATGGCCACACATTTAAATGTGGTTGATATACGCCGATCGGCGTATATAAGCCATATTATTAATATTAATATGGCTTGCTAGTTGACGGTCGGCCTGCCAGGAATTAAACCATATTAAACCATATTAAACCATATTAATTTAATTTAATTTTTAATATGGTTTAATATGTTTTATTTAATTTAATTTTTAATATGTTTTAATTATTTATTTTAATTTAATTTAATTTACCATAACTTAACTTAACTTAATTTAATTTAATTGTATTTAATTGTATTGTATTGTATTTAATTTATCATAACTTAACTTAACTTAATTTAATTTAATTGTATTTAATTTAAGTTAATTGTATTGTATTTAATTTAATTTAATTAAACCATATTAATTTAATTTAATTTTTAATATGTTTTAATTATTTAATTTAATTTAATTTAATTTAACTTAACTTAACTTAACTTAACTTAATTTAATTGTATTTAATTGTATTTAATTTAATTTAATTTTTCTAAATAAAATAAAATAAAATTAAATAATTAAAACATATTAAAAAATAAATTAAATAAAACATATTAAAAATTAAATTAAAATTAAATTAAATTAAATTAAATTAAAGTATTTAAATTAAATTAAATTAAGTTAAATTAATTAAATTAAATTACTTATTAATTAAATTAAATTAATTAAATTATGAGGAGTGATATGTTTGAATTAATAATAATATTATTATTTAACCTTACTTATTCATATTTATAATAAATATTGTTTTTATAATAATTTTTTAATAAAATAAATAATAAATGAATGAATAAATAAATTATAATTAAATAAAAAAATAGTAAATAAAAATGTTAATTTTAATAGTTATGATTAATATTTAGTATTAATATTTATTATTCTTCATCAATATATATTAATTTATTAACTAATAATATTTAATAAAATAGATAGATAAATAAAAGTATAAAAAAGTTGAAATTAAATAAATGAAAAATAAATCAAAATAAATAAATATAAGTAAAAATGAGCGAATATAAGTAAAAATGGCAATGGAAAATAAAGTGAAGTAAATTAAATAAAATAAAATAAAATAAAGTAAAATGAAGAATTTAAAAGAAAAAGTGGAAATAAATAGAGTCACATAAAGAATTAAAATAGAATAAAAAATACAAAAATAAACCAGTGGAAACAAAATAAAATTAAAATAAAGAAATTAAATTAAATGAAATTAAAAAAATAAAAGCAAACTAAAAAAACAAAGTAAATAAATAGCCTTAAATAAAGAAGTAAAAGAAAAATAATAAATAAATATAAACGAAAAAAAATTAAATAAATACAAATATAATAAACTAAATAAAAAAATTAATAAAAAATGTTATTTGGAAATAAAAATCAAAAGAATTACATATTAGGTTAAAACAAATTAAATAAAAATATTAAAACATATTAAAATTTAAATTAAATTAAATAAAAATTAAATTAATTTAAATTAAATATAAATATAAATATTAAAACATATTAAAAATTAAATTAAATAAAAATATTAAAACATATAACAAAATAAATTTAAATTAAATTAAATTAAGTTATGTTAAATTAAATTACTTAATTAAATTAAAATAAATTAAATTAAATTAAAAATATTAAAATATATTAGAAATTAAATTAAATTAATTTAAATAAACTCAATTAATTTAAATTAAATAAAAATATTACAACATATTTATCATATTAAAAATTAAATTAAATAAAAATATTAAAACATATTAAAAATTAAATACAATTAAGTTAAATTAAATTAATTAATTAATTAAATTAAATTAATTAATTAATTATTTAATTTAGTTGGCTAACCATGGTTATTCATGGTTGGGTAACTTCAATTCATGAGTAAATTCAATACAACCCTCACTTCAAGCTTGACTTCAATCCAAATTTGTCTAAAGTTCACTTCAATCCAAGATTGACTTCAATCCTAGAGTTGCTTCAAGTCAAAGTAGACTTTAATCCATGGTTGAATTAAATACAAGGTTGACTTCAATCCATTGTTGAGTTCAATCCAAAGTAGATTTTGTACCATGGTTGAATTCATGCTGTAATTAATATTAATATTAATGACTTCAATCCACTGTTGACTTTAAACCGTGGTTGACTTCAATCCATGGTTAACCATGGTTATTCAGGGTTGAACATGGTTTATTATGGCCAACCATTGTTGACTATGGTTATTCATGGTTGCCTATGGTGAATGATGGATGACCATGCTTGACTATGGTTGACCCTATGACTGACTATTGTAAACCCTTTGGTTGAATATTTTTTACTATTATTAACCAACTATGAATGACCTTAGTTGAATATGGTTGACTATGGTTAACCATGGTTATTCAGGGTTGAAAATGGTTTATTATGGTTGACTATTGTTGACTATGGTTATTCATGGTTGACTATGGTGAATGATTGATGACCATGATTGACTATGGTCAACCAATAGAATAATAATAACCAATGGTCAATCAATAGTCAACCATGGTCAACTATTGGTTGACCATTGGTCATCCAATTTGGTCAACCATGGTCCACCAATGGTTGACCATGGTTGTCCAATGGTCCACCATTGGTAAACTAATTTCAACCAATGGTCAACCATGGTAAAGCATTAGTTGACTATGGTTGACATTAGTTCACCGTGGATGACTATGGTTGACATTAGTATACCATTGGTTGACTATTGGTTCACCATGATTGACTATTGCTTGACCAATGGTTGGCAATTGGTTGGCCATTGGTTATGGTTTACCATTGGTTGATTAATGCCTAACTATTTGTTGACCATGGTTGATTTTTGGTTGGCCAAGGTTGACTTTGGAAGACCATGGCTGACTATGGTTGGCCATCATTGACTTTGAAAGACCATGGTTGACTATCGTTGACTTTGGCTAACCATGGTTGACTTTGGTAGACTTTTGGTTCATCATGGTTGAATTTGGTTGTGGTCAACCATGAAGAACCATAGTGAATAATGGTTAACCATAGTAAATGATAGTCAACAATAGTCAACCATAGTCAACAAAAGTCACCCATGGTCAGCCAAAGTCAACCATAATCAACCAAAGTCAACAATGGTCAAGTAATGTCATCCCTAGTCAACCAAAGTCAACCATCATCAACTTCAGTCAACTAAAGTCAACCATGGTAAACTAAAGTGTACTAAAGTCAACCATGGTTAAAGGCAAATATAGTTATGGTTGACCATGGTTGAATATTGTTGAATTTGGTCGAATATGGTTAATAACGGTTGACTTTGTTTGACTATTGTTAACTTTGATTGACCATGGTTGACTTTGGTTGACATTGGTTGACCATGGTTGACTATGGTAGACTATGGATGGATTTGGCTGACCATCTTTTACTTTGGTTGATCGTGGTTGACTTTGGTTGATGATGGTTGACTGTGGTTGAATATGGTTAACTATGGTTGACTTTGTTTGACTCTTGTCAACCTTTGTTAACCATGGTCAACTAAAGGAAACCATGATTATCCAAGTTAAACCATTATCAGCTAAAGTCAACCATCATCAACCAAAGTCAGCAAAAGTTGACCACGGTAAACCAAAGTTAACCATGGCCAACTTAAGTCAACCATCGTAAACTAAAAGCAACCATGGTCAACTAAAGTCTACCAAAGTCAACTATAGTTATGGTTGACCATGGTTGAAAATTGTTGAATTTGGTCGAATATGGTTGATTATGGTTGACTTTGTTTCACTATGGTTAACTTTGATTGACCATGGTTTCCATTGGTTGACCATGGTTGACTATGGTAGACAATGGTTAGATTTGGTTGACTATGGTTGACCATGGTTTACTTTGGTTGACTTTTGGTTGAGTGTGGTTAACATTGGTTGATGATGGTGACTATGGTTGACTTTGTTTGATTATTGTTAACCTTTGTTAACCATGGTTGACTTTCATTAACCACCCAACAATGGTTGATGTTCATTGACAATGGTTTAGTTTGGTTGACTTTGGTTGGACATGGTTGACTTTGGCTAACCATGGTTGACAATGATTACCTATGGTTGACTTTGATTGACAAATGGATGAATTTGGTTGAGTATGGTCGACCATGGTTAACTATGGTGGACCATTGTTGACTTTGGTTGACCTTGGTTTAGTTTAGTTTACCTTTGTAAACTTTGGTGGACCATGTTTGACTTTGGTTGAATTTTGGTTGGCCATAGATAACTTTGGAAGACTATGGTTGACTATCGTTTACTTTGGTTGACTTTGGCTAGGTATGGTTGGCTTCGGACAACCATGGTTGACTTTGGTAGACTTTTGGTTGACCATGGTTGACTTTGGTTGTGGTCAACCATGATGAAGCATAGTGAACAATTATCAACCATAGTTAGCCATGGTCAACAAAAATCAGCCATGGTCAACCAAAGTCAACCATAGTCAACCATAATCAACCAATGTCAACCATGGTCACCCAAAGTCAACCATGCTCAATCAAAGTCAACCATGTTCAACCAAAGTCAAATGGTCAACCAAAGTCAACCATGGTCAACTAAAGTCTACCAAATTTGACCATGGTTAAAGTCAACTATAGTTATGGTTTACCATGGTTGGATTTGGTTGACTTTGGTTAGCCATGGTTGACTATGGTTAGCCATGGTTGACTATGGTTAACTTCGGTTTACTATGATTGAGTTTGGTTGAACTTTGGTTGACCATGGTTGACTTTCGTATACCATGGTTAACTTTGGTAGTCCACGACTAACTATGGATGACTTTGGTTGAGCATTGTTGACTTTGTTTGACCACAATTGACTATGGTTAACTTTGGTTTACCATAGTTGACTTTCGTTGATCATAGTTTACTTTAATTGATTATGGTTGAATATGGATGATCATGGTTGACTTTGGTTGACCGTGGTTAGCTTTGGTTGATCATGGTTGACTTTGGATGATCATGGTTGATTTTGGTTGGCTATGTTAAACTTTGGATGACCATGGTTGACTATGATTGACGTTGGTTGACCATGGTTGACTTTAGTTAACATGGGTAGCTATGGTTGACTTTGTTTACCATAGGTAACTTTGGTTGACTTTAGGTTGAATTTGGTTGACTATTATTGACACTGGTTCTCCATGGTTGACTTTGGTTGACTTTTGGTTGGCCATGGTTGAGATTGGTTGACTTTTGATTGGCCATGGTTGAGACCTATGTTTAGGTTTCTTTAGATTGTTCAGTATTAAAATGAAAATCACTTTTAGCATTCTAAATGAGGAAATCCTTCGGTCTACCAGCAATGGTGATATCAATGATCAATATTCCCTTCTCTACATAGTACTTCCATTCTGCTGAAGTGTTGTAATCCTTATGCCTTCCATCAATTTTCCTAGTGTTTGCAATTGCATCTACACTCCTCTCCTGTATAAATCTATGTTAGCACCTCAACAACCCACCTAAAATTCTTAGGATTCTTACGATATGTTAGGGGCTCCCATTCCAAAAATTTGTAAATAATATTGCATTCTTCTAATTTGTTTGCATTGCTCTATTTTTGGTTCCATGTTTGACTCCTTGGATTATCTTTTATGATGTGATTTGGTGGTTTCCTTGATTTGAATAGATGATTCAACTTTTAATCTTTTTATTCTATAACTCCGCTTCCATAAGATTATGATTTGGGTGTTTGAGTGTCATTTGCATTTTTTGGGGGCTTTTTGGTTGCTTAATGACATTAATTTGCATGTTCTTCATTGAGCTTATTCAAGTTCATTTCATGTTTTGGATTGCTTAAATTGGATTGACTTAGTGTTTCAATAATGTCATCAAGATTTTAAGTTTTCAAAACATAAATGAATTTATGAGTACTCTGGTGGATCAACATTATTTTATGTCTTAGACGTACGTCTTCAAAATATATATTTTGAATATTACAAAAGAGTTGATATTTTTTATTTGAGTAAAAGTATAATTTTTTAATGAAGTTTTATTTATTTTTATTTTTTCTCTTTTTGAATTTTTTTATTATTATTTTTAGAAAACAAATTATTTTAAGTTTTATTTTAAGATTTATTAAATTTAACTAAGCTTACTTTTGGTTTTATCTTTTCATTCATATTTCCAATACATTTTCATATTATGTGATGCTAAAACACATTATTATATTTCAATTTTACAAAATTCTTTTATATTTAATATTTATAATTAACACTTATTTGAAATTCAATTGTGTCGTCAAAATTCTTCCCAATATATTAAATACATTAAATTTACATCTCATCATTCAATTGTGTCCTCACAATTCTTCCCAATATATTGAATATATTAAATTTACAAGATTTTTAAATGGAATTTTATAACATTATTTGTGACCTAAAATACATCTAAAGATTTTATCTTTCAAGAATCCACTTTAATAACTATAAAACAGAAAGATTTGATTGCATA
The DNA here is from genome assembly GCA_027924585.1 of Larix kaempferi. Lineage (NCBI taxonomy): Eukaryota > Viridiplantae > Streptophyta > Pinopsida > Pinales > Pinaceae > Larix > Larix kaempferi. Next base: position 11,298,720 of record BSBM01000771.1, on the reverse strand, counting down.
AGGGATAAATATGCCACCTAGCAAATAAAGACAAAGTCAAGACATGACTTTGGAATTATTTTTATTAACTAAAAAATCAATGGATAATATGCCAACATGCATACCAACAAATTTTCTTTTTCATGGATAATGTTTTCTTCTTTTAATTGACTTGTCATTTTTCTTGATATGCAAGAAAATTAATTTAAAAGTAGTTGATATTCACCATGACATCAACCTTTGTTAACAAAGGTTGAATTAATAAATTAAATTAATTAAATGTATAACTATTTAAAATATTTTTATTTGAAATTACATATTATGTTATATATATATATATATATATATAAAATTTATTATTATTATTATTATTATTATTATAGTAGTTAATAAGACAAATATTTGAAATATAGATTTAGAAAAAAACAATACTTTTTCTTTAATGATTCACATAAATATAATACATTTTTTGTGTTATAACACATTTGCTTGAAAAACAAATAGAATTATTTATCTAAATTTTTAATAAATATTAAATTTTATTTTTATATTTCATAAAATTATATTTTTATTTTATTTTTTACTGATGATGGTTTTAATCATTATACTTTAATAATTCTTTAACAATACTTTTATTATATTAACAAACTTTTATGACATTGAAGAATTTTAACATTAATTTATATTATATATCCAATTTTAATTTTAATAATATTTCAACTTAAAATACTATTAAAATTAATAGTTTTATTTAATTATTTCAAATTAAATATAATAAATGTTTTGCAAAACACTGTTTTGTTATGAATTAAATAAAATTAACTATGGTTAACAATTATTGATAGTTATTTTTATTATGAATTTAATAATTAAATTTATATTTATAAATAGTAAGAAATTAATAATTAATAATTATCTTCACTTATAATTATTGAACAATTAAAAAACAATAATAATAATAAAATCCAATATATAATATTTAATAAATTGAATCTTTAATTTTGTTTGTTAAAATTTAATCCTATTAATTTTTATAATTTATATAAATAACAAAACATTTTTAAAAAAATATTATTTTGAAATTATATTAACAACCTAAATTTATTAATCACAAAGGTATTAAAAAAGTTTACAATTTAAATTTTTTAGCATATATATAAATAAAATTCATTAATATATATAAAAAATGAGAGTTATTTAAATAATGTACAATAAAAGTAAATTAAATTAAAAATTAGATCTAACATCATTGTTTTTTAAATAATTTTACTTTTAAAGGCCTCCTTGGAATACGAAATATGCAGTTGACGAAGTTTAATGTCGAAATACATTTAATTATGGACTGAATGCAGTCCCATCTATATTGGCTTTTATATACGGAATCTGCTTCTACTAAGCTGTTGGCCACTACATACGACACACATTAAAGTTTTTGCCAACAAATAATTCAATCACGGAATGAATGCCGTCCATTCATACTCGGCTTTTATATAAGAAACCTGCTTTAATGTTTGCGGGCAGTGATTAAATTTGAAGGGTGGGTATTAATTTTTATGGAAGGGCATTTGTTGCTTGAGTCCTTCAAAGATGAAGGTACAATTTAAATAATTGTACTTCAATTGACAAGTATAAATTAACTAAATCTTTTCCCCCCCAAAAATGTAAAACACAAATATTTCAATCTAAATCTTTACAATCTTAAATAATTGAGCACTCTTGAATATTTACATGATAAAATGGTATCTTTTCAATAAAACCAAAATTGAACACATTAATTTGACATATATGTTACATTAATTTTACAGTTCATTAAAATAACAACTATTTTGTTGTATTTTTCAAGGTTAGACCACACTTCATTATACGGAAAAACTACTTAGACTATGCAATAACCATATTGGGGCATCTACATGATGTTATGTATACTGCTGAGAAAATACTTACTGTTAACTATGTACAAAAAGAAGCCACTAAGCAAAATGAGGCTATAATAAACCTACAACCAAAATCTACATATAAAACCAACCAAAACCTTAATTCAAACTGGAGAGAGGGAAACCATCCAATCTTGAGAGATGTAAGAATGATGGACACTAGGAGCCTAAGAAAAAACAATGCATAGCTCAAAAAAACATTAAAAAATAATCGTCCATACCAACCAAGTTAGCAACACTAGCATCATAAGGGCCTGGGCATCAAATTTTGTTGTTCAACACTTGTCGCGACAACATACATGTATGGGATGGAGGGGAAATGGAATCAATCCTTAGCCAACTAGAGCCTTGCAACTCGCTACATGTTTGAGTCTCGAGAATCTACCTTTTAAATTGAACCACAACAACAAAAGAAGTTTGTTAATGGCTCGATTTGCGAAAATTCTAGATACATGAGTAATTAAGAGCTTGAGGCTCTAAAATTTGATGTGTTTTTTACCAATCCACAATTCGGTGAATTCATAGTCACTGGCATGAAATTCAAGTTATTTAATGAAAGAATTAATGTATCTAGCTCTATGTTGAAACTGTTTTCCATGCTAATGCGGGCCACGTCCCTCCTTATTGTCTTACCAAAAGGCATGATAATGAGGAAGAAGACTTAAAATTATGGACTTCACCATCAAAGAAGCCTTACAGTCACATTGGTAAGGAGTTATAAGAAGATCACAACAATCCAACGTGTCAAATCTCAGATGATAGTGCAAATTAAAGACTTATATGGTAATTTTAATATAAGACTTACTTATAGTTGTCTCTTACTCTTTGCATCTTGACACATTTGATAATTTATGGTTGTCTCTGCGCCTTGAACCAATTGATATTATAAGGTGAGGATGTGCATGCATAATAATCATTAGTCATGACTATGCAATGAGGATTTAAATGGAAGAGGATGTAAAGACATGTAATTTTTATATGTATTTTGGTGGTGAGTGTCGAAGAGAAACATGGTGAGAAACCACATATTTTTGGAAGGACAGAGGGAGATTACACGATCATGATCATGCCACCCATCAAATTGAAGACAATTCCTGAGCCAGTTTTTTTTTTTTAAAATTTTATTAATAACCATTGTGGTACTTTGGTCCAAATGTTTTTTCTAACTCATTGTTTCTCCATATTGTGTTCCTAGTGCCACCTCTCTATATCAATGCATAAATCAACCTCACCTTGGTTTGTGGTTCTAGTTCCATGCCATTGAGTGTTGTTTAGAGTTGTCGTGAGTCTATGACATTCATGCAATAAATGAAGTCTTGTAGAGGAGGACTCATCAAAGGAGAAATTTGAATTTCATTTTGACGAAAAACTAGTGGACATTGGTATCCAGGTTCACATAGGTAGTAGGGACAATGTTTCAAACTTGTTTTGGGCCTAGTAGTGGTTCTGTTATTACAGCCATAGTCATTGACACATTGTCACACCTTAGATCTCAGCCCAAATTGAATCGGGATTCAGAGTCAAATCCCAGTGGCTAGTACATCGTAGTCATCAATCATCTCTCGTCACCTTGCAAAGCTAAGTAGTGAGTGCATGACATGAGTGAGTGAATGAGTATAATTTATGATATTTCCAATATTTTGAATGACAAGTCGAATTTTATAGAATAGGAATTTCAACATATAAATTGAAATTTATATGGATGGGTAATTTCAAATGTTGTCCTTCTTTTGAAATTTTGATATAAATTATGTCTTTCCTATTGGAAGAATAAAATTCAGATTTTAATTTTTTTTTGAAGGGAAATTTTAACTTTACACTTCTAGGAAGGGATAGAACCCTTTGGAAGGGCCGGGAAGGGTTCAAATTTGAACGCTGTTTGCGGGCACAATATGAATTGTTAGTAGCAACACAAGTTTACTTTTTGTTTATCACTAGTTTAAGAAACTTCTGGTGGATTGTGTTTTAAAATGGTTGTGTTCAAGAATTGCTTGGGATTTGGAAGTCCATAAGGCTTGCAGTTGTTGATTGTAAACTTCATTGGCTTGCTAGGATGCCTCTCTTCTGTTGCTTTAGCAATGACTGATGTAAGTGACATGACACAGTAACAGGTTCTGTTTCTAATTTTTCGGACGTGTGAGTCACCTGCATAGGGAATTTAGGAACTTGTATTACAAGCTTACTGAGAGGAAGGCTGGATCTCGAGTTTAGGAATTTGTATTACAAGCTTGTTGAGAGGAAGGCTGGATCTCGAGTTGGCTGCCAGGGATGTTCTGGCTATGCTTAGAGGTCCCAAACTGAAGCGCATACATAGATTTGGCCTGGTCACTTGTGAGGAATATCAAGATGCTTCTGTTGTATTGTTGTCATTTCAGTCACCCAATTCTTCTATCAAGCAATTCATGAAGTACATCTCCAGTGCCCATAATGTCCAGTCCATCCTTCTGGAATGCTTACCTTTAAAATCTGTTGCACTCCTCGCTGAGATCTGTAACTGCGATGATGCATGCAAATGCGTTGTATTCTGCACAGTGGAAGAGGTCACGGTCATGCTTGCTCGTCGGATGCCGAGAACACTCAAGCGGATAACAGATACCCTGTTCCTACTTCTATCTCGTAACTGCTTGGGAAATGGATGCCATGGGTGCAACCAGGGCATGTTGTGTGTGTCGAAAGAATCTACATATTTGAGAGAGGATGGAGAGAAGATAACGGGTGAGGCCGTGAAGAGATCTTCAATCCTTGAAACACTTGATTACATTTATGGGGAATCCCTCTCAGAAGAACGTAGTTGCATCTGCATTCCAGTGAAACCAGTGTCCAATGATCAGTGGACAGAGTTGATGATCAGGCTTTTCAGGTCTAAAGATAAGGAAAGCAGAGGAGTAAGAGTCATGGCTTCTGATGCACTGGAAAATTACATGGCTTTGGGTGCCGAGGAAAATTAAATGTCTTCTAACATCGTGGAAGCCAGAGGAATAGAAGTGAGATATAGCCAAGGTTCGTTAATAGTGCCAAGGTCCATAGAAATATTATTAAACCTTGCAGTGACAGGCTAGTTCAGAATGGATGGTTTTAGTGCCTCTTTACTGGTAAGACGGGCAATAAGGAATTATCTTGTGGACACAAAAGGAAATGGATTTGCTGCCAATGCATTTTTAACCAAAGCTCGAGTCAAGTCGTCACATGGACAGTTTCAAATCAACAACAACCATAGGAAGCACATGAATGTTTTCCAAGTGCTCACTTTTAGATCAGGTAAGTTTACTCTCAAAACCTTATTGATTATAGGCAGTTGTGTGAACTTGGGTTGCACTATTGCTTGGGCTGTGCTCGTTGCATTCGAAGGAGGTGCTCGCAAATGGCATTTTACGCAGTCAAGGGCACCATCTAAAGTTAGAGTACCTGTGATAATGGCAACCATCGTTACTAGTTTTGTCATGGACTGTATCCATTTGTGTTTGGGCGGACTTAATAAGTGGTATCCTTTCAACAGAGGACACCATAACAAAATTTGTACTAATGCCGGCGAGACCTTAGAAGCTACAAAGCGAGTTATTGTATGTATAGTGATAACTATTGAGATTGTGTGCATTGTATTATGCAGCACAGTAGTTTGGAGAATGAAGCATGTTGGAAGTTGGATATATAGTGCTCTGCATGGACTGGTTTGGATAAAGTGGGCAATTGGAAGTTATCTTCTTGGTGAGAGTTTGCCAAAACATGAATCCGGCCTAGTCATGACTACTAAACATAAAAATATCTTACACAGGGGCGGAAGCTGAGGTGGACTGACAATGAAATTCTGGTTTACTCTTCTGCCTTCTTGCTCCATGCGATGTTAGCTGGAGTTTGGGGCAAGTGGGATTACGTCAAGGACGATTAAGTTTCATAATTATTTAGATTAAACCTATAGGCCTATAGGCATTACTAATTATTTTCTTCAATATGTAGGGTTTAAACATATAGACCATGCTTGTTATGTTATGTACCTTACTTTTAGTATAGTTGGATTTTTGTGGATTATAACCTTGTCATTTTTACTTTTCACTTAGTCTGTATCTTTCAAATCACTTTCAAGCATAAATGTGAATTACTAAATTTTTCAAGCATCATGAACATGGTTTAGTGTTTTATTTTCCTTCCCTATTAATGCTAACCATTCTTATAGTTATAGGATGAGAACATTATTTTTGTTTGGGAAAAAATCTAATTTTATGCCAATTTTTAAGGATTTAGTTGTTAGTTGTTAGTTTAAGGGTTGATTTCAATATTAGTAATGAGTGCTTAATTTCAATCCAATTAAGATATATTTAGCCAAATATACAAGGTAGCATATGTGGGATTAAATTATGAGTTAATATATGCTCCTTCATGTGTGAGGGTAGAAACACAATACATCACATTTTTCTACATCTTTAAGGAGTTAGGATTGTTGAGAAAAGAGATCACCTATCATAGAGATAGGAAAGAGGACACTTGCATACACAGTAAAGGTAAAATATATCATTATTTTTTCAAAAGTTTGGCATACTCGTTCTTAAATCGTGCCATTTACTTGATAAAAGTGGGTCAAGATTAGTTAAAAGTGAAGGCCATGCCCAAAACATCACTCAAATGTTTCATGGATTAACAATAAGAATGCCATGCCATGATATGTAATAATACCTCAAAAGATCATCAATAAGATCAATGGTATAACGTTGGTAAATGTAGGCATAAAACTAAGCAAGATTAAAGGCCTAAAATTGAGGAAGGGGCATGGACTTTTAAGGAACTAAAAAGGTGACAAAGCTCAATGATAGTCTATCTAGCACCAATTGAAAGAGAAATCACGAGCAAAGCCCATATTGAAAGAGGGATCACGAGTAAAGCCCATGGTCTTCGATTAAATGTGGAAGACTAACAATGTTGAATATGATATTGCACATGTGTAAGGGATTGAAGTAAAAACATGAGATAAACCATCTAGTCATGGACCAACGAAAAAAATTACTACTAGGTGTCAGATAAGCCAACAATAAGGAAAATGGTTACCAAGGGAATAGTATGATCTTATAAACACAAATAAATAAGTTGATGTTGAATACCGAAGATAAAATTTTTGTTTAGAGACCAATTGTTGAAATAATATGCAGCTTCAGAACATATTCTTATTGTATTCGTCTTATATTTGATAATGTAAAAACCATAAAAGAACAATGTTATATTGTACTTGTAAAACATGCAATATCGGCTCAAGAAATAAAATGATCTATTGTATTTTATCATTTCAAAAAGACAAGTTAGCCCAATGAAAATAGACAAGTCGGACCCAGGGTAAAACTGCCCCAAAACTGGGTAAAATTGCTCCAGTTAAAGGGGAAAATGACCCAATCAAGAAGACAAGTTGGCCCAGTAAGAAAAGCAATAGTTTCTAGTGTAAATATAAGTGAAGGTGGCTCATTTGCAACCACCAATTTGCTAAAGCAAGTGAATAAGTGTGCATGGGAGAGTAGCTGCAGCTGGATGAAGTTTATGTTTAGGGTTCTATCTTATCTTGTCTTTGTATCTTCTATTCTTGGGGAATCTTTGTATGTGAGATCTTTAGCTCTACATTGTCTTGATATTGTACTTTGTTTGCGAATCTATACCAAGAAGGTTTTCTAGGATTTTTCCACGAGAGGGTTTTCCCAGGATAAATCTTTGTGTCTATTGTTGAATGTATTTGTTTCAGAGATCCTTATGCATGCAATTATTATGATGTGATATGATAAATTAAATGAAAGTCTAACATAATTTCTCTTAAGTAAAATTCTAACATGGTATCATAGCAGGACCGAAAGAAAGCATTGCGACAAATACTTACGACACTTACAATAGCTACAATTGCCGAAAACTAGGGATTCTTGTTTTTAGGATTTCTATCCATAGATCAAGCTCGACCTTAGCACTATTGAACTCTCCCTAGGAGGGCGCATCTATCTGTGGAGTTAGATCTCAGATCCAAAGATTTTCAATTTTGACCTAAATTCTACATAAACTCTAGAAACTACGAAAACTAGGGTTTCCAATTTTTCCCTATTATGTCCACAGATCTGAGTGAAAATGAGGTTTTCTCAACTCGCTTTGGGAGGGAGCATATTTCCAGTGGTTTAGTTTCTCCATTAAAGAAATTTCAATTTTGACCCTCCTCCTATAGGGTTTGCAAAACCAGATTTGGCAAGATGACAAACAACACCAAGCTTGATGAGAAGCTTGAAGAGGACGATAATGAGAGCATGGAAGTATAGGATGATTCTGATACTAGAAGAAAATGACTTGGAAAAGTATGTCGAAGAAGAGGTTGTGGAGCCAAAGGGAGATGTGGCTAAGGCAAGGCACAAGAAGAACATGGTTAGGGAAAAGAGGATCATTGCTGATTCCATCAAGGATCACTTGTCCCTCATGTCTCATCAAAGAAGAATCCAAAGCAAATGTTTGATGTTTTGTCCATTTTGTTTGAAGGCAAGAACAACAACTGAAAGATGACCTTGAGAACTCAACTCAAGAATGTGAAGACACAAGAGTCAGAATCCATATATAAGGAACACCATGCATTTCCTTCATAACCATCTTCCTTATATCTCCAACATTGGGAACATAAATCCTATGTCTATGCATGAGGATCTCATTTTCTTTCAACTTATACTTATCAAATTTCTGTGGAATTTTCTATTGTTGCAATCCTTCTTTTACATGTTGATAAAGTTCATCTGTAACACTAGGTTCAATGATCTTATCCTTTAATTCTGGTGTATTAGTGTTGATAGATGCTACATGCAAGACATGTATCTTCCTACTAAGTGCATCAGCTACCATATTTTCCTTACCTTTGATATGCTTGATGTCAAAGTCATATTCACATAATAACTCCATCCACCTCCTTTGTCTTGCATTCAAATTAGGTTCCTCAAACAAGTACTTTAACCCATCATGATCAGTTTTAACTCAAACTTCTTACCCATGAGATAATGGCTCCACATCTTTAAAGCATGGATTATATCTGAGGGTTTTAAGTCATGGGTGGCATAGTTCTTCTCATGTTCCTTTAACTTTCTAGATTCATAACTGATCATATGTCTATCCTGCATCAATACTCCACCAATGTCTTGCTTACATGCATTTGTGCACACAACAAAGTTTCCTTCAGGATCTGCAATCTTTAGAACAAGTGCACTAGTAAGCATTTCCTTAAGTCTTTGAAAACTATCTTCACACTTAGGAGTCCAATCGAACTTCACACCCTTCTTCTGTAAATATATGATAGGATGAGCTAACTTCGACAATCTTTCAATGAACCTTCAGTAGTACCCAGCTAATCCCATGAAAGATCTTACTTCTGATACATTCTTAGGTGTTGTCCATTCCATAATGGCTCTTATCTTTTTAGGATCTAAAACACATTCTTCAGATATGACATGTCCTAAGTAATGAATTATGCCCTGATAAAAAGAACACTTGCTTAGCTTGGCATACAAATGATGTTCTTTAAGCACTTGCATTACTAGTCTTAGATGTTTTTCATGTTCTTCTTCTATCTTGGAATATATAAGGATGTCATCTAAGAATACAATCACAAACTTATCTAAGTATTTTCTAAAAACCCCATTCTTCAAGCTCATGAATACTATAGGTGCATTTGTTAACCCAAAAGGTACCACAGTGAACTCATAATGCCCATACCTTGTTATGAATGTTGTCTTACTGATATCTTCATCCTTAATCCTAATCTGGTGGTATCCTGATCTCAAATCTATTTTTGAAAACACTTTGGCTCCTCTCAACTGATCAAACAAGTCATCAATCCTTGGAAATGGGTACTTATTTTTAATTGTTGCTTTGTTCAACTATCTATAGTCTATGCAAAGTCTTAGAGTTACATCCTTCTTCTTCACAAATAACACAGGAGATCCCCAAGGTGAAACATTGGGTCTTATGTAACCTTTATTTAGTATCTCCTCTAGATGCATTTGTAATTCCTTTAACTTTGGTTTACTCATTCTATAAGTATCTTTAGATGAAGGTACTATCCCTGGCACCGAGTTGATAGAAAAATCAATGTCCCTCTTAGGAGGCATTCCTGGCAGTTCTTGAAATATGTCTGCAAATCCTTGTAGTATTGGATAATCTTATAGTTCTGGATCTTTTCCTTCTTTTGGCTCTTCCACATGAATTGCATATAACTGGCATCCGTTTCCGAGACATTTCTTCAATTGTAGAGTTGTGACGTGCCTTAGGGATATGGGTCTAGGTATATCTTTGATTATCACTCAGTTTCTTTCTTCATTCAAACAAGTATAAGTTTTATTATGACAATCCAATATGGCATGTTATGTATCCAACCAATCCATGCCAATTAATACCACATATGACCCTAAGGGTATGATGTTTAAGTCCGCAAATGTTTTCAATCCATTCGTTTCTAAGGGACACATTTTTACAAATTATGTGATTCTCCTCTTGGCTCCTGTGGATAACTATACTAGACTTGTTTTAAGTTTACTTTTCTTCAAATGAAATTTCTCAACTAGATTAGGTACAATGTAACTATTTCTAGCTGTAGAATCAAGCAAAATAGTTATGGTTTTATTAGTAGCCTTACCTGCCACCTCAATCATTTGTGACTAGTGGTCAGTTTTCCTCCCATCCATGGTTGCATATATCTTCTACACACTTCCACCTACATCTCCAACAGTTGAAGCCTCTTGAATGTTGTGAAGGTTATTTTTCTTATGTGGGAATTGACTAGCAAAGTGATTGTCCTTTCATATCTAACATTCCACGGGTTGTCTTTTCCCTGAAGGCTCTTCCCTTGGCGGTCCTTGTTGATAAGAATTACCGTTTCTGAATTTTGAATGCTGGAAACCTTTCTTTCTCTGCTCATGTTTGTTCTTTTTCATATCCTTCCAATTCTTTTGATATGGGGCCTTGATCTTATTCTGTTCATATAAGTGTTTTTTCTTCCAGATGGCATCATTAAGGTTGTTTGGTATCATACTAGATTTTGTCTCTATAAGATTCAGGAATACCACTTAGGAACCTTTGAATCTTTACCTTCTCATCTCTGATGAATTCTACATACTTCAAAAGTTCCAAAAACTTCTTCTCATAGGAATCCATAGTCATGCTCCCCAATTTGATCTCAAATAAATCTTCCATATTTTTTTCATAGTAATGCTCAGAGATGTATTCCTTTTGGAAGTACTTTTTAAATTTCTTCCAAGAGATTCTGTCTTCAACGATGTCTTTTAGCTTAACTAGTTGATCCCGCCAAATAGATGCCTTACTTTGCAGATGGTATATGGCTACTCTTGCTTCCATATTAGGTATATACTGATGCAACTGGAAGAAATTCCTTAGTCCTAACAACCATGCTTCAACATCTTCTCCATGCTTTATTTCTCCATCAAAAGTTGGGGGCTTGATTCTTCTCAACTCTCCTACTAGTTCATCCCGGATAGACCTCCTCTTCTTATATCTCACTGGAGATCTTTCAGGACTACTCTCTATACTAATTGATGCATACCATTTCCTCCTCTCTGAGTGATGAGGTCTTCTTGAAGATGATCTATATCTCACATAACCTCTTCTATGACTCTTTTCAGCAGATCATTGGATGGTATTTAATGATTTTAGATCATTCATGATCTGCTCTTGGATATGAATTATCCTTTCATTATCCTCCATACACTTCCTCATTGAATCCTCCAAGCTTAATGGCTCACTGCTCCTCTTATACCTATTTTACCTTATTCCCTCAATAAACTCCTCTTCAGGACTGTAGGGTCTCTGTCCTTCCTCAAAATCCATCTCTAATCCCCAACTTCCTACTATTGAACTTGTATTTGTTGAATCACTAGTCTTCACAGGTTTGAGTAAGATCTTAGTTTAGTGGCTACGCTGCTTGCTCAATCATTCACTGGGAACTGCAATGTGTTCTTTATCAACCATTTGTTAGAAAAATACATATTATCAGAAGTTCATTATTATTCAAAATACGTCTTCTTCTTAGTCATGAAGTAATAAGCTAAATTTTCTATGTTACAATCTGCCTAACTAGACAAGGGGAGTTAGAAATCCTTTAAGAACATCTTCTTACCGACTGGAAATCAAGTCCATATCCATCCCAAGATAACAATTTAATTAATTAACTCACATGTGAAACTATATTAAGGTGCATGAATCCAATTTATCTAATGCAAATACATGTTTACAAGGGAACTTGTAACTTTGCAGAAGGCCCAACATCTGCAGTGTTGAAACCTTCGCTCTGATGCCACTTGTAATGTTCTAAGCCTTTAAACAAAGTTAAGGGTGCTAACATTAAGTTAAGTTAAGCACAACCTATTGAGATTAAATAATAGTATTCAACATTTCAAATAATCCAACTACACATTCTAAGGTAAAATTATTCGTTTAAAGTTGTGATATTTAATTAATTACTTAATTAAGATAATCATGACACTTAATTAAGCGAAATTCAACACTTAACTAAATTAATTACATAAGTTCATAATCTCAACAAAAAATGATTAAGGAATAATATTCATCATCCTTAGTGAGAATAAGTTCCTAAAACCAATACATGCATTATAATTTACCGAAACCATAATTGTTAAGTAGTTGAGCGTTGTTGTTATCAATTTTCCACAAACTAAGTTAATTTTTGGTATTGTTATGTGTGTGTTATTAGTGAGGTTGAAAAGTAATAAAATAACACATCAAGACACATATGTATGTCATATCCTACAGCCACACCACAATCAAGCAAAACAAAAGGCATCGGCTGTAATCACATCCCACAAAATTAGCTCCCGTTGGTTGTCCCCTACAACCATTCTTCACTAATAAATTTCAGATTGTATGGCTGCATCCCTCGAGCCATAAATACATATTACATTCATATTACATTGTTCAAACTCAAATATGAAAATAGGAGCAGATCCATGCACAGAACAATTCCAATTTAACAATTAGTGCGCTCATCCTGGCACCGACAAAACTATTGGACCAAAACAGACATATATTGGTCATCCATAAAGCTTTTTCGACAAAATGAAAGGTGATCCTTACTGGAAATGCCACTCTGGATGCAATGGAATAGGTCTCATGACTCGTAGATAAGCATAAATTTATGAACAAAAACCTATGGTTGCGCCCCTCTCAATATCATTGAGCCAAAACTACAAATTTTAGATTAAGATAAAGAAGAATAGAAGGTAGGTAAGGAGCGTAGAAACATCTTATATGAAATTCATCCTTCCCGCATATAGAACCTAGCATTCAATACATGAACATGCATACAACTAATTCAGACACCATTGCACATATACCAAATAAAATAATGTAATAGAAAGGAAACATAAGAGATATACTTATCTCAAAATAAAGGAAACTAGTTGTAACATGACAACTTTTCTCCAAGTCGTAGACACGGTCAAGCCTTCCTCGCTTGAACATGTCACCCCTGAGCTGAGGCCATGGATCCATGTTTAGAGGCACACTTAGTCTAGCAACTCTTGGAACTACCTCTTTCGAGAACCACAATGCTTCCCACTACTACTTTCATGTCTGTCTCCACTGCCTATGGGAAGTGACTCCTCTCACCACCCATTTCTTGGCTTCCTGTGCAAGAACCTGGACTAGTAGAGTGATATAATGGAAGCAAAGGGAAATGACTAGACTACCTTTAAGTCTCAACACACTCTCAATACTAACAATATTCCCAACATTGTGAGATAACACAAGATAAGTGATCCAAGGATCAAGATTAGCTTCAACAAGGAGAGAGTAAATGTATACATAGCTTAAGGAGGGAAATTTGAACCCAAGGTGGCCAACTAGAATGGGTTTGAGTGTGGTTGGGTTTCATAATGGAAACATGACTCAAATTAGCAGAGTGGTGGCCTAGTTAGGAGATTCCCTTTCTCATATTAGCACCATGAGGAGGAGTTACCAAAAACCAAGGAGTGGAGCCATGAAGAACACAAGAAGGCGCACTAATGCATATGGGGGGTTACAAAACATGAAGTAGGGTGAATTTGGTGAGAGAGGGGATCCGATAGGGTCATAAATATTATGTAAGCACAAAAATAGGGATGAATGGAGGAGTGGGGTGCACTTATGGAGGTGGAGGCACAAATTGAGGGGGTTAAAGCTAAATTCTAGCTTACAGTGCCTATAATCTAGGGAGAGGGCTCATAAATGACAAAACCACATAAATAGGAGGGAATTTCTCCCAAGGAGGGCGCACTAGGAAAGAGGGGCCCACTAAAGTATGTATAAGGTGCATTAATAACTCTAGAGTTCATAAAAATAAAAAAATGGGTTCTGTTGTACAATGTTTGGGTGACCAACACTATTAAAGTCATCAAGGCACAAAATGAACTAGGATGGAAAACTGCCATCCAACAACAAGATGTAAGGTGATAGGGATGTCCCCCATTCCCCCTCACTCCGTGAGATCCATGGTCTCCCATACTCTTTTAGTTTCCTTTGCTCAGCCAGTTGTTTATAGCAACAATCATTCAAAGAGAACAATAATGACAATAATAACAACAACAACATTAACAATTAATAATAATTCCAAATTCCATAATCACATCATCAAACAAATGAGCATAAGTCCATAGTCATATTAACAAATAGAACATAAGTCTAAGGCTTAACAACCGGGGTATTACAATTACCCTCAATCCCCTAGGCTTTAAAATCTACATATTGTTTTTCCCAATTATGCTCTTGAGTTTTTTCCTTTTTTTATTCTGTCTAGTCAAGCCTATAATGGGGTCATGGCGGATTCCTCTTGGAGGGCTCTTAATTTTTCCTCTATTGCTTTGGATTTGGTGGCTGTTATGCTTTTCATGGGTGCCATGGTTGGTTTTTCGCAGCTGATAGTGGAGAGCTCGGAGATGAATTTTGTAATTTTTGGAATGGAATGCTTTATTTCCAACTCTGCATGTAAATTAAGCCATGAGTCTTTATGCTTCGACCTCTTTGTAGGTACAGTCTTCATCATGCTTTCAATGCAGTTAGGTGAAAGCATTAACGATAATTTTGGTGGCTAAAAGCTATTTTGTATGCTTGAGGAAACTTGTGAGGAAATCTTTGTTCATGAACCCTTTAGATTGCTTGACGATCAATGCTCTCGATCGTAATCTCTTCGGATTCTAGGTTGTTGTTTGGTGTTGTCATATTTTGGTCGTTGGGGAAGCAAGTTGCTTAGTCTAGTCTCTTCTCTCTTCCCATGTGATTTAGGCATACATTTTATCATATTTTCTTTTTGTCTATGGAACTTTAGTTATGGTCTGCTTCGTTTGGCTACATTCTCGCGATCTTACTCTTCTATCCAGTCAACTTCCATATGCGTCGTTGTGCTCATATCCTGCCAAAATGCATGTCTTAGTTTCATGTTTATATGCATTCTAAAATTAGTTATATAACGGTAAATTTAGTTAATTCCATATTTCTATGCAAACTTGGGGACATGATGTTCGACTAGTGTTGATACGATCACTATTCAGCGTCGTGTCTCTTTCATAGTCTGTAGCATTTCAGTCGAGCACCGTTCATAGCCATTGTGAAGATTCAACCTTGCAATGTTTTTAGCCTAACCAAACCATTGTTGTTAAGTTCTTCGATGATGTAAGGTCCCAACCATCTAGTCTCAAGATTTTTAGGTTTATCTTTTATTCTACTTTTATACAAGAGTACTAAGTCACAGATTAAGATATTGCTCCTTCTGATATTTCTTTCATGCACTGCTTTTTGTTGCAGTTTTTTTACTTCTTGATGATGGATGGCAAGCATTCTATGTTCTTCTATCTTCCACAGCTCAAACATTATGTCATGTGTATATTGAAGAGTGTATAGGTGTAATAATTGAGTGATGGTTGGAGGTTGTTGCTTGAAGTGCAAAAGAATGACTGCTTCTTGACCATACACTAGTTTAAATAGTGTCTGACCTGTTAATCTCTTATATGTTGTTCTATATGCCCATAATATTGCAGGTGTTTTTTCATCACTATCATCTTTGTCGATACGATAGATTTTTGTTAGACCTTTTGTCAATATTTTGTTAAATGACTCAACTGATCCATTCAACTATGGATGCTAAAATTTTATGATAATCAATTATAAATTATTTGAGTAGTACATCGATGGTCATTTATGAAATGTGTGCCTCAATCACTGATTCTAGTGATTGGGAATCCAAATCTTTTAATTATGTTTTCATAGATAAATTTGGTTGTGACTTCGCTAGTACAAGATTCAGTTGGTTTTGCTTCATCCCACTTAGTTACATATTAATCGACTGAAGTGATAATATACCATGCACCCGTTCGACAACCATGATTCAGAAAAGGTTTGTGGAAGTCAATTTCCTAGATTTAAAATGTAAGAATAGGGTTGACAGAGATGAGATTCATTCCATGCAGTCACAGTGGTCAACCCATATGTTGGCATTTATTAAATCTATTCACATATGATTTACTATCTTTATTTAGCAAAAGCCACCATAGTCTAGATTGTAAAAAATTCTCGGTAGTCGTATCAGCTTGAAAGTGTTCACATGTTGTGCTAATATGTGCTTCTTCAATGATAGCATCTTGTTCATGCTCCAATGTTCACCAACGGAGTATGTCGTCAGGACCTAGCTTATACAGATAACCATTAATTAATGTGTAAAGGGTTTCCTTCATTACTTGAATTTTCTTCTTCTTCAATGATGTTCTTATTGGGGCTTATCCTTCCTATAAAAATTATGCAATGTATGCTAATTCAACTGACACGACCTCAAAACTAAAAAGGTGGGAATCAGGGAGTTTGTAGTTTATTCCAATTGAATCTTCACTAGTTTCTATGAAGGATAGGTGGTTGGGTCCCACATTCAACTTGCCTAGTTGGACTAATATTTTGAATTCAAATTCCTGAAATAAAAGAAGCCATCTACATACCCCAACATGGTTGCATGATGCAATGATTTATTTCCAAATATTTAAGTGTACGGTGGTTTGTGAAGAAAATGAATGGGTTATCCAACAGGTAGTGTTGATATTTTTGTAGTGTAAAGATCCTACCTAACCTTTCATGATTGGTAGTCGAGTAGTTTCTTTCTACTTTGTTTAATTTTCAACCAGCATATTTGATTGGATAGTCCACCCTGTCGTCTCTTGGATAAGTGAGTATTGTGCCGACTGCAATACCCGACACATCGATATAGACATGAAATTTCTTCCCCCAATCAAGAAATATAAGTATTGGGGCTTCTACCAATTTTATTCTAAGCATCTCAAACGATTCTTAAATTCAGTAGTCACATCCAAAAACCCTAGGAGAGGTGATTTCACTCTTCTACAGTCCACCTGGAATTCTTTATATTCAGTTTTCAAGTATATATGCCAACACATTAGATGTCTCTCCAATGGCCACACACACTGTGGTTTTAAGTCTCAAACCCTCAGCATTTAGCTCCACAATTGAGAAGGGAAAGTCCCCCCTTCCTTGGGCTCGAACAATACGAAGTCGAAACGAAGAGACAAAGCCAGTGAATTGACATAGGTGGGTAACATTGGCACGTGACACAAGGGAAAATTAATATCGCAGGAGAACGAATCTTCCAGGTGGTGGGAGATTCAGCAACAACGAGACTAAACTCAGGCAGAAAACACATGTGAAAGAAACATTGACATGTGAGCCATTTTAATTGCATGAATGGAGCACATTTCAAAGCCAGGCACTTAAGAAATGAATTCGTGGTCGCAATTGGAATGTCCAACACTATGATTTTGAAATGAATTCATGGCTGCACTTGGAATGTCCAACACTCTAATTTTGAAATTTTGATAAAGTGTTCAAACTTATTTTAGCGTTCGGTAGTGGATATCAATTATTCCTAACAAACAAAAAAATATAAACTTGTGTGTTTTAAGTATACATTTCTAGTCTCTTTTTTTTTTTTTTACAACTTTTCACTACCAGGGCTTTTAATATGTGCAGAAAAGTTACTATTTTTTTCTTAGATATGAAGTCTAGAACATTAATCTGTTTTCCTTTTTTTTTAAATTTGCGAGTACATTTTTTTTAAACATGGCCTGAGTAACATTGGCACATTGATAATCTAAAATATATTAATACTTTTTACATCATTATTCAAGAAGAGTGTTTCTAAATCAATTTCAGAATCTTTATAGTTGTCGACATGTTGACTTACAGACTTGGCAATGTAGTTTCCGACATGAATTTGACCATTATTTCATATATATTTTCTAAGATTTTAAACATTTTATAAAGAAATTAATAACTAGCAAACAACCTAAACAATAGCTAGGGTTGTTATTATTTATTATTTATATATTGGGCATGGATTCATATTATTGCCTTATGTATGAAAGGAAATCAAGATAAGTATCATATTAAAGTTTATGTTATGGCAGATGGAAGAAAGGAGAAGAAAACAAACATGAATCTTAATGAGATCTACCTAGATCAACTTGCTCATTCACGCGATAGAATATTCACTAGACATAAATCCTTTCTGAAAATGAATAAAGGGTTACTTCAAAAAGATACACGAATCATAGGCAGACACAATGAATCCTTCACTATTTAAAGAATCTCTAATTCGTGGTCAAGACTTGATCCTCAACAATTGTGACTTATTCAAGTAGGAAAAAAGTATGAAATGAAAACAAAGAAATACAGTCTGATAACATAACTATCAGGAATCTTTGATAATAAGCAAATGCAATGAAATATGCTTAAGGGATTGCAATAAAGCTTACATAGTTTTTTGCCCCTAAAACTATCTATGCAGGCTCTAGAACCCCCAGCCTCTCTCAGACTGAATCCCTATCAGGAATTTTTGATAATAAGCAAATGCAATGAAATATGCTTAAGGGATTGCAATAAAGCTTACATAGTTTTTTGCCCCTAAAACTATCTATGCAGGCTCTAGAACCCCCAACCTCTCTCAGACTGAATCCCTCTACCCTATTATATCGAAATGATAAACATATATAGAAAATAAATTATAAAAACCATTACAAATTTCTAGGAATTAATCTTATCCAAATAAATTAAATTTCTGTTTTACTGCAAAGAATCTGGAAATGTTGGGATCGAATGCCAAAATTCTACCTATAATTGCTCTTCCAACAATGATTTGACTTCCTCGAAAGATGGAGATGATCCTTTGACCAAAATCCCCTGTTGTTAGGTGCCCTAGAAACATGGGGTCGATCATTCATCTTTAGCCTTCAAATATGGAGTTAGTTAGTGAGGTGTTTTTCCATCTATGCATAAGCTTCCCTCATGCCTTGTGATTTTGGAACTGTTGATAAGAATGTGAATCTAGGAAAGTGGATCAAACCATCTAAATCTCAACGTGATGCTCAATCACTACCATTAAATCTAGAAATGATTTCTCAGGCCCCAAGATATGTTATTTTCCTGTCACCTATGCCATTGAAATGCTCAAATGCTGAATAAAATATGGGTTGTATGTTTAACTTGCCATCAAAAAGGCAATACAAGCCTTCTTTGACAACACACCCTCTCAATACTTTGGCAATACTTGTAATGTCAATAACAACACCCTCTCATCTGGCAGATGTATTTGAATATGTTACATGAATATAGAATAGATACTTATACCAGCTCTGATTATTCCTCCTGCAGAACATTTATAAGTATAGGGACAATATTTTCTAGAGACCCCAAACAATGATTTCTCACTGAACGAAAATATGCATTCTCAAAAACAACTTTTGTTTTCTGGGAGTTTTATAGTCAAATAACATCTCTCATTTTCCAGAATAGTTGTTATAGTTTTGATCTTCTATCCAATGTTGGTTCATTTCTAAAATTTTCTTCAATTTCTTGCTTTATTTTAATTACAACAAACATGAAATAAATTTGAAAGTGATCATTTGCTTAGTACCGGTCTATAACTTCTTGTTTCATTTCATTTAAGAACATTGGTTAAATCGTTCAGTTTCAGATTCCGTGAAACCACTTGTGAAACTTTAATTTATGCAAGATCTTTCTTTATCACAAGTTCTTGGGATCTATTTTATTTCATGAATCATGAATGTATGAGACATTGTTATATTTATAAGCTCAATTGAAGTGTTGGCACATTAACACCTAACCCCCGCACTTGCAATTCGCAATTGAGTTTTTCAATAGTTGTATTAAAAATCCTAAAATGATTTACATCAATGATCATTGTCAATAATAATTTGCTTTCGAAATTCATGTCGCAGAATCCCAGACTTGCTTCTACAAATGAAACAGTGGAGGTACATGCAAACAACCTCTGTTTTAGGGTAGTTGTAAATTTCAATTAGATTTTTTTATCTAATCAACTCGTTAACAAAATACAATTCAAGCAGAATATATTTTATGGTCAAGTTTTTTTTCTTTTTTTCCCAATTTCTATGCTCCATGAAATACCATTTGCACCACACACGCACTATGTTTCTGTCCATACTTGAATTCTCAAAATAAATAAAAACTTCAAATCATCTTGAATACTGCCACATAGACTACATAGAAACTGTTGCATTTTCATCTTCAAACACACAACATGATTAAGTAAACTGCATATTAGCTTCTATAACTGATTACTATATCAGTCCAAACTACATATTTGTATAAATAACATGTCAATTTTCATGCATTCTCTCTTTTTCTCATGTACACAAAGTTTTTCACAATCTTTTTGCAATTTGCAGGTAACCAATTTTGAAAATTCTGGAACAACAACAATTTTGACATCCTGAAGTGCAATTTTGAAAATGGATGAAATTTTTGAGTGCCCATAAAAAACACAACTCCTCTTTTTTGCGGTTTTCTGAAGGAGTCTTCTGCACTTTGACAGTTTCATTATATAGCACATCATCCATTGACATTGTTAACATCATTTGTTGACATAGTCTACATCTTGTTTACTTTATTTGGCTTTTACAACAAAACAATTTGAACTAAATTATTGTTGTTGTTATGTCTTTTTTAATTACATCTTTCTTAAATGATTTCAAATACTAAAACTATGGCAGCCTAGCTTTTGTAAATGCTATTTCTAAACATTAGACATGGTTTTGTTAATATGTACGGACTTTCAAGTTGCAGTTCCAATTACAAAAATCTTTTTTTTCTTGCATGGCCAATTGTTTTTTTCCTTTTTAAAGACATGATTCAATTTATCTTGAATCAAAATATATCCACTGAATGCATGCCAAAGGCTATATTTTTATGTGAATTCTTATATGCTTCTTTAATTTGATGCTAGATTCTAATGTTCATGAATTGATCTTTTAAACATTATCGATTAATATAGGGAATTTAGCCATACATTAGCATATTTCAACTCTACTTTGAATGTTATGATACTAAAGGTTGACTCTTAGAAATGTTTTGATCAATATATGTCCATATACATCTATAGTTGCATATACAAAATTATTTTTAAAGTGATTGCAATGAGAATTGGTAGTATACAATTTGAATCCATATCAAGGCAATGATTTGGTTTTATCTATGCAAGGCATATGCATGAGTCTATAGAGGTAGTTCGAAAAAAGATACACACCATTAAAACATAAATGATCCATATCTATTTATCAAAGTTGCTCCATCGACATCCTATCACTCTATTGGTTGTATATGAGGATTGGGTTCTATTGAATTTGTAAATTGAGTCATGAATTGTGTTTCTTTTCTATCATTTTATTTGTTAATCAATGAGTCATATTTGGTTTTCATTAGTCTACGTAGACGAATGTGGTACGTCTCACTCTTCACTTGTCTCATCTTTGTAATATGCATTATTCATCTTCCTTCAATTTGTTATATGTGATTTTGTGTTGCACTTGTCTTCCTACCATGCTTCATATGTGCATGATATTCCAACACTTTTATATATTCTTGTGATTAACCTTCGTTGCACTCATGTTATTGTCATCTTCATCCCCTGAACTCTATTATGATTATGACATGCTTGCTTCCTTTGTGCAAAAATTTCATATCGACCCTTTTATCGCACTTGTGCTTCTCCACTCACACATCACTATGTTATGCTTCCACTTCTGTCATGCTTTTACTTATGTTGTGCTTCCCTATTGCCCACTCATACTTAGCTTTTCTTGGGGTGCCCTTGCATCACTATGTGCACATTAGAATATTTGAGTGCAACAAGTGCACAATTATTTTTTATTGTGCCTAAGGGTCCCAATAGAATTTTTTGGGAGCTGAACATATGTCATAATTTTACAGGTATAAACATTGGTCACAATTTCTTCCATTCTTACCGTCTGTACCGTCTGTTTTGTCACTGATATCATGATCTTTTGTAATGGTAATTGCCAATATGCAATGAACTCATAGAGATTCTTAATCTTTATTGTACATCCATTGATAGGTAATAAATGTCCCTGGGTCTTTGATTTCTTTATTTAGTGTAGGTGAGAATGAGAAATATTTTTTCTCTCAATTATTTCCCTTTTAGACATATGGCAAGGAAGATGGATTAAATTATTTGGGATTCTAGCTAAAACTAATTACATGTTGTAGGAAGGATTGAAAATGGCTTATTAGATGTATGGCAAGGAAGATGGATTGAATTATTTGGGCTTCTAGCTAAAACCAATTACATGTTGTAGGAAGGATTGAAAATGTCTTATTGCTGAAATGGAAAAAAAGGTTGTATGTATGGTATAATTAATGGTTATCTCATGGTGGTTCGATTGTTGTCATCAAGGCTATATTTTTTAATTTGATGCGTTTGTTTTTTACTCCAAAAGGAGTTCTTGAAAATATTTCAAATATCAATTTAATATTTCTTTGATTTGGGAAAACAGATAAGAGAGATTTAGCATGGGTGACCCATGATTATCTTGTTTTATAGTTTTTCTTTTCCTTTTATTCAATTGTTGTGTTATAGTGTAAATTTCATATTCCATGACAAATGAATGTTGCTCTATAGGGGAATAAGTAGAAGTGGGACGTGTAGTATGGAAATTTGACTTGTAGACATGAATGTGTCAACACGCTCATTTGTGTGGTGCATATCCTATTTTTCCACTATAGTCCCTTTTTCGTAATCATTACGAAATTGATTGTCCACCAACGTAACATAGATGTCAAAGTGGGATTTAAGTATTAGTAATGTTGGAATCAGGGAATTAAGGAGTCCAAATACAAAATTCCACATATGAAAGTGAAACATGGCACTGTTTTCATTAGATGATGCAACCCACTGGGATATGGTCTTGTTTTTCATGAGCATTGAGCCTCACCAAGGAAAAGCCATGTTCTATAATATTTAGATTGATAAGGATCGTTGAGATATTATTTATAGGAAAAATGTATTATAAAAACATAATGCAATTCTTAAAATGGAAATAAGAATCATATTGCAATGCAACTCATATGAAACAACATAAAGTAACCCGATGAGATCACATAACTAATTTATAAAATGTATCCTTGAAATATTTTATGGTTATTTTCCAAATGGTGAAGGTAGATGAGGTATAAAAAATTTAATTTATTTATTATGATTGTGTTTTATAAAAAAGGCAGAGATTTTCCATTATATGTTAGATTGCCAACATAAGATCCAAAGAGATAATGTAACCTCACAGTGAAAGAATTAAGGAATTAAGGAAGAAGAGAGAAGCAATAGAACAGAGATCCAATAGAGGCAGAATAATTACACACACTACATTAATCAGAATAGTAACCGGGTAAATATACAATGTTGAGTATGAGGATTCGAATTCACTAGGTGTAATTCGAATTATCTTTCATGCACAGATCCATAATCAGTGGAGAGTCATCAGTGCCAAACTAGGAGTCTATCTCATCATCAGTGAAGTCATCAATGCACAAGTAGTGATCAACCGGGAGTCAAACTGAGTCTAACTGAGTGTGGTTGGTGTAACTGGCACATGGAAGCACTGATATAGTGAAGGAGACTCAGTGGAGGGCACTCATGGAGCTAACTGGAGTCAAAACAGTCTATCTAGTCACACTGGAGGTCCAAAAGAGTGATAAGGTCAGTTAGGAGTCAGTTAATCCTTAAATCAAGGAAGAACTGAAGATAACTGAACTAAACTGGACTGGCAAATGAAGAAAGGCGCCCTTCTCATGCAATAACTGAAAAGAGGGCGCACTAAGCTCTAGGAGAGCTAAGACTGATCCGAGAGAAGCTCCTGGGGCTAGTTTGCTGAGGGCTAGGTGCTGGTGCTGATGACTAGGATGCATGTAAAATGCATGCAAACCCTAATTTTGCATGCAGGACTGAAAATGTAAATGACAGGAATGTTAGAAGGACTAGGATGGAGTATAGGAATATCCTAACACCCCCCCTTAATCCATCTTGATCCCTGGTAACTAGGACCAAAGGTCACCCATACAATCAATGAAATGATAAAAAAAATACTGCCTCAATTTTTCTTTTTCATTTTTTTTTTGTTTTATATTTTTGAATAACTCAAGGAGCCATCACTCTAAGCAGAAAAGAAGCAAGCTTTCATCAGTGAAAACTTTGCAAAGAGACTTGGTAAGCTGATCCTCTGTAAAGTGCGAATGCAAGTGCTAGAGAATGTGCTGAATGTAGCAAGTCTTTCAGGAACCTTTTCTGTCACTGGAGCGAATGTATCATGATGAGTTTTCCCAAAGAATGGAAGAGTAAACCCCATCATCATGCTGCATCTCTCATGGAGAGGTGGATGGCATAATGCAAGGTTGGCATGGTGTGGAAGTCTGGTAGTGTGATGATCCTCAACAGTATTCTCAGTAGTAGCAAGAGCTGTGTGAGCCCATGTTGACCTTGTATCTGGACTGAGAATAGGCGTTGATTCTGGATTGCAATCTCTTTGAACTATCACTTCTACATCAGAATCTTGCTCTTCTTCTTCATCGGAAGAGAAGTCACTCTGATCTTGATCGGAATCTGAAGAAACACTTGGAGAGAAAGGCATAAAGTGAGAAAATTCATATGCCTTTGAGGCATGATTAGCAATCCCATTCGCTATAACCTTTCCAGTGGATATTTCTATGATCTCGACAGTATTTGGACCAAAAGTGACTTGCTTTGGAGATCCTGTATGGGTCATCTGATAAACTGATAATAAATTTGAAGTTAGAGAAGGAACAAACAAGACATTTTTGAACTTACCATGTTCCATATGCACTATACCCACTCCTTTTGCAGAAACCTGAGTGTTGTCTCCCATCTGAATGGTAGGCCCATCATGGAGATCTAGAGAAGAGAAAGATTCTTTTTGTGCCATCATGTGGTTGGAAGCTCCAGAATCTATGAGGAGAGCTTTTGTGTTTGAAAAACCAGCCATCAATGCATGACAATCATCAGATCCACTTCCAGAATCAGACATCTTTGCTTCTTTTGGAACAACAATTTGGTTTTGTTCAAGAAGCTTGGTTAGAAGATCAATATTCTTATGCATGCAGGAATGCTCAGGATGGTTTCCTCTCTTGCAGTAGGTACAATTAGGTCTCTTTTGTTTGTCATTCTTGGATCTTGAAGGTTTCTTTCCTTTGCCTTTTTGTCCCCCCTTTGCATTCGCTCCACTTGATTCACCAACTAAAAGAGCTAGATCTCTGGAGATTGTGATGGAACCCATTTGAATCAATTTGTCTTCTTCTTGAATGAGAGCGGTAGTAAATTTTTCCAAGGTAGGAAACTTCCATCCAGGGATTGACATTCGCCCAGAATGGAAAGTAGAGACAAAAACAGAAAATTGAGATCCAAGTTTGCTCAAAATGGAGAGTACTAATTGCTCATCACTTTTGGTGATGCCACAATGCTTGCATTGAGTAACCAAATTTTGAAATTTTGAGATGAATGTTTGAATGCTCTCAAAATTGCTAGGTTGTAGAGAGGCCAATTCGTTTTCAAGAGTGTAGCCTCTCATCCCATCTTGTTTGCCAAAAAGGCTCTCCAATTTGGTCCATAACTCTTTTGGAGACTTCAAACCTTCAGCATGGAACAATAGATCTCTGGACATGTAAAGGCATATGTATCCAAAAGCTTCATCCAATTTGGTTAGATGCTTGACTTTATCTCTAGCTATATGTGGTGTGGCATCTCTTTCATAAACCAATCTTTCAAACCCTTTTGTCATCAAGAAAATCTTCATCTCATCCCTCCATTCGAAGTAATTGAAAGGAGTGAGAAGTATAGGAGAAGAAGGAGCATTCGAATTGCTCATCTTGATTGCTTGAATAAGTGCAAATAGAGAGCTGCTGAATCTGCTGCTGCAACTGCTAGAACTTCGAAATACCTGCAAAAAAAACTCTCAAGAATGGAGGTAGAATATACTCTCAAATGGCTCTGATACAATGTTAGATTGCCAACATAAGATCCAAAGAGATAATGTAACCTCACAGTGAAAGAATTAAGGAATTAAGGAAGAAGAGAGAAGCAATAGAACATAGATCCAATAGAGGCAGAATAATTACACACACTACATTAATCAGAATAGTAACCGGGTAAATATACAATGCTGAGTATGAGGATTCGAATTCACTAGGTGTAATTCGAATTATCCTTCATGCATAGATCCATAATCAGTGGAGAGTCATCAGTGCCAAACTAGGAGTCTATCTCATCATCAGTGAAGTCATCAATGCACAAGTAGTGATCAACCGGGAGTCAAACTGAGTCTAACTGAGTGTGGTTGGTGTAAATGGCACATGGAAGCACTGATATAGTGAAGGAGACTCAGTGGAGGGTGCTCATGGAGCTAACTGGAGTAAAAACAGTTTATCTAGTCACACTGGAGGTCCAAAAGAGTGATAAGGTCAGTTAGGAGTCAGTTAATCCTTAAATCAAGGAAGAACTGAAGATAACTGAACTAAACTGGACTGGCAGATGAAGAAAGGTGCCCTTCTCATGCAATAACTGAAAAGAGGGCGCACTAAGCTCTAGGAGAGCTAAGACTGATCCGAGAGAAGCTCCTGGGGCTAGTTTGCTGAGGGCTAGGTGCTGGTGCTGATGACTAGGATGCATGTAAAATGCATGCAAACCCTAATTTTGCATGCAGGACTGAAAATGTAAATGACAGGAATGTTAGAAGGACTAGGATGGAGTATAGGAATATCCTAACATTATATGGATAGATATCACAATGGATTTTGCTTAAACTAAAAAGGGTTGCTTTAGAAGGTAGATAAAGACACAAAAAAGTGAGATTAAAATATGTTCCGAGCGTTGGATATGGTAAAATCCTCATGTTATCAAATAGATTTATAGAAAACCCTCGTAGAGAAGAACATTTCTCCTAATTCATATAATTCTTCCTAAAACAACTACAATTTGTTGTCATGATTGTAAATTTGCTACTATCTTGGCATTATTTAAGGATGAATTTCTAAAAAAAATGTGGATTTTTTTGTGTGTGTGCTATATATAACGTCAAATTTAATATCTTCTTTGATAAAAAGACTATGTGGAAATGCATGATCAAATTCAAAAAGTGATTTTGTTATCTCTAATAAAATTATGAATTTTATTACTAAGGAAAAAAACTAAAAAAAATGGAAGATCATAGAATCCATGACAAAAAATGAAGGATTAATCAAGGAACAAAACTCTAGATCCATAGAACAACATTTTTTATTCACATAATGGAATCTTAAAGACTTAGAATAAATTATGCAACTTTCTTGAATTTTAATTCAATATATTTTATGAAGTCGCATTAAATATTGACTCTATAACTAATAGAAGATGAGCTAATATGTGCTTCTTCTTGGCTAACGATGTTCCAATGTTTACCAAAAAAATAATATTTATTTCATAGAAAATGGGTTGACATGAGTTAACAATGTTCCAATGTTTCCCAAAAAAAATATTTATTTCATAGAAAATGGGTTGACATGAGTTTATGTTAGTTTAATAGTGTTGTGAGGAAACACATATTATGGTGCAAATATAGCTATGGAACACAACAAAGAGATATTTTATTTTTATTATTGAAATTTGATATTTGAATATTGATATTTTAAATAAATTATATTTAATTATTAGGTTGTGATTTTTATATTTTGATAATTCCTCACTAGGATCATTAGTCACAAATATTTAGTTTAAGAAAATTTATACATCTATATAAAATAGGCCAAAAATTATGCATTCGTTAGAAATTTTGCCTAAAATATTGAAGACTAAGTTTTGGAAACAAAACCTTGCATATTTAAAGGCTTAGAATAGAAAATAGGTCACTTCAATACATTTTTTTAGATTCTAATGTTTATCTTATGTTGGATTTCTTGTACAAATATTTCTTTTAGAATTCTCTTTCTGCCATCGAATTATGTCTTCCACAATATATATATATATTTTTGCTTGATAATATCCATATTTTCAAACATAATGCTTTTAGCACTTGCATGCAATTGGATAATAAGAATATTATTTTCATATTGTATAATACTATGTATTATACACCATATGTGTAATATATATATGGTGTGTAAGAATTTTTATTGGGCAATCTAATTTTTTTTGTATATTGCAATTTAGATAGCAATTTAAATTAGAATTTCTTCTATGTCCTTCTTGATTTTTTTTCCAAATCCCCAAAAATAACAAAACAAAGAAAACATCACTATAATAACTACATACCAATTGTCAAAAATTTCACTTAACATTTCATGCCAATTTCATATGCACTTGCCAATACCCCACTAGCAATGTCGGGGACATCACCACCTTGTGGCTCTTGTTTTTTATAAGTAATATCTTTATGATCATTATATGCTCTTGCTAATTAAATTCTTGAGTAAAGTCAATTTTTTGAATCTATGTGATGTCATGAATTGATCATAATTTGCTATATGTTGATCATATTAAACATTTTGATTTATTTTCATATATATCATGTCATGTTTATTTCGATCATCTTTTACTCAATATTTATATGGCTTTGAGCAATCTTATAATCTTGAAATATTTATCATGAGTACCTTGTTCTTGTTGCAATGGGATTTCTATTCTTATGATTGCAAAGGTTATCTTGTTCCTACTTGTCTCTAACGTTCCTATATGGAATCAGTGACATGTGTTTCTTGTATCTAACGTTCATATATCGAAGCATTGGCATTTTCAGGTCATTCATCTCTTGCATATTAACATAACGCTAATAATAAATGCACCTATGCTTAATATTAGTTGCTTGATGACTAAATTTTCATATATTTAAGCGAAATCTTGGCTCATTATTCTATCTTGGTATCTATTATGTTCACTCATGTTTATGCTCCTCTATCTCTTATCATAACTTATCCTGTCATTTTTTGATAATCTTTTGCTCAAATTTATATGGTCTTGCATAGAAGCGACATCATTTACTTATATGTTCTTGAGCAATGCCATTTTATCATATCTTATGTTTTTTGGGCTTATCTTGTTTTTATATGCTTTATTCTTGGAAGTTCCTTTGTGCAGGTTCGTTATCCATGTTGTGGGATAGCTTGCTTCTGTTATTCCTTCCTTGTTTAAGCATATGTTGGTTGCGGATCTCTGGTTCCTCTTAAGAAGGAATGTAATGTTGAATTTTATCATGTTCTATCATATTTCAGTAATGTTGTATGATGGACATCCATCTTCTACTGTTAAAGTCATGATGTTCATCTGTATGATATCATTTTCAATGCATAGACCATTGGGGTCTTGTTTCTTATGTCTCTAACCTTCTTTGTGTGGAAGATGTTTTGACATTTTCAGGGGCATAGATCTCTAGTATGGTAATGGTGACATCAATAAATGAACCTATGCTTAGGACTTAGTTGTTTACTGATGGCTTCTCTTTAGATCTGGGCATCTTGTTGGTGGATTGCGTCACATGTTTGTTTCATTGTACAACCTGGTTCGTGTGCACTTTCATGATTTAGTGAGAAGTGTATGTTTTCTTCATCAAATCCATGACGTGAAGTGTTTTTTATTCGCATCTTATGGAGCATTCTGGAAGTTGTCATTGTAACCTACCTAGAAATTGAAACATTTTATGTTGTGGAAAACATTACATTAAAAGTTATTGTAAAGTTTTATGTTATTGACCAAGAATGGTCAAGGATGACTGTAATTAAATATTATTATTATTTAATAAATTAAAATAGGAGACACTCATCCAAAGAGGAAGTTTGAAGAGTGTTCACTCACCCACTAGGAGGAATGAAACTGGTGTAGAAGGAAATTGACAAGTGGCAGCATCTACACTCACTTACTAGCTGTTTCAGGAGGCAAATTCCCTAAAAATGTGGTCATGTTCCACAAGGAAGGTGGAACTGAGCAGGTGGCTCATTAAATGATCAACTAACCCAAAGACCTAGGCAGACTTATATCCATCGAATTGGGGAGGAGGCTCACTAGTTTTTCCTTGTGATTTGCTGGAAACTGCTATGTTGAGCACACAAGAGATTCGATGAGGGGAATGCTAACTAATGAGTTGTAGGATAAGACTGTTCTATTCTGCTGAGTTGCATAGAGTGTTTGTATGCAAGTCTTCATGTTTGATGATATACAAAGAGATTGTCACATGCTTCTACACAGTATCTTCATCTTGGTGGTTCAGTGAACAAGCTCGGGGGTCCTAAAGAAAGTAATATTGGCTGCTTTCAGGAGACGGTTGGGAGGAATGGTCTTCTTTAGGTGTTTGTCCACCTACACAGTTTAAATAGTTTCTGCATTGTTTTTGTCTTATTATTTCTGAACTTACTCTGTATATTCTGAAGAATATTATCTGTAAACTATTAGATTTTAATGTTAGTTGAATGTTATCTAGTTGTTAAAATAAATAGAGTACTGAACTGATAATTTAGTTCTACATAAAGGATTGAATGATTTAGATTGGAAATCATAAAATGATGAATGTAAATCTTCCCTGTATTTTTCCTTTCACATTTGTGATGTACTCTAGTACAAAGAAGTTTGCTTAAGTTGTAGATTAGAAATGATTCAATATTGAAAGTAGATTACAGATCTTATCAGATATAGACTTCTAGACTATATACTGTTAACAATATATTGATATCATTATAACCTAGAATTACTTACTTTATAGTATCTATATACAGTGCGGAACAACATCTTTAAAATAGAGTATTATATATATGTATAGCTACAAATCATATTAAACCCCGTATACATTAATATAAATAACTTAAGTATAGATGTAAAATATTGTAATCATAGTATATTATCCCTGAGTTAGGGTTTGATCGAAATTAAATACAAGAAGTTCATTGATAATTATATCAAGTCATACTAAAAGAATAATATCAACATTGTAAACTGAATTAACCTATTCATAAAGTGAAACCCTGCATTTTTCTTGTTCACATAAATAATAAACAGAATGCAACCCTAAAATATTGGCACTTAACCAAATGAAATTACAGTAGTACTATCCTCATCTTTTGTCTTGTGGCATTTGAAATTACAAACTCTAAAACACTGGAAAAGATAAAATAAAAAGAACTATAAAATTAAAAATTGAACTCAGGTGAGAACAAGTTACATTTCAGTATTGACAGAACCTTAATGGCATCACATTTTACTAAGACATTACATTTATACATAGGGATTTTCCCAGTACATCAAATACCAAATAAATTAACATTTCGAGGTTTCGAGTCCCATGTGGAATCACCTTCCAAACACGTTGTTAAACATTTATTCAAATAGACTTAGTCCTGATTACGATCTGCGTAAATAAACCAAAGCAAACAAAACCATTGCAAAATCATTAACAAAATACAAACTACATTTTAGGGATTTTCCAATAATTTAATTCTCAACACACCTTCTATCAATAAGCATCATATAGTAGAGAGACTGTAGACCGAGATTTATATATATATGTAAGAACAGGATTGAAGAATCAAACAAACAAAAAAGACATGTTTAAAATCAACAATTCCAGAATGGAGTCGACAATCATAAGGAAGTAGACTATTACAAACCATAGCTTATATAAATTCCAATTTTATTATTTAATAACATAGTTGAAGGTCTGTATTGCAACTAGTTCAAAATATATAATAACGTAGGTTCATCTTCTATTGCCAACAGGACCATTGTAGACAAACTTGGATGTGAAATCTCCACAATCTTGAACGTAAAAATATCTGAAATAAATTTTTTTTTTTGTTTGTTCTTCTATCTCCCTACTGGAATTACAAATCATTCTGATTTTTATTATCACATGCACATACTAAATTAAAACTAATCTCCGTCTCTTAAAATTCTTCCTACTGAATAGAGGAGTAGTAAAGGATTATCATGCCGCTTACTTAGCTAAATGCTAACACACTCTGTACGCATTTTGCAGGTACACTTATTTCTACATGGTCGCAGAGAGGATTTTTTAAAAAATAAAGGGCTTCCATGTTCATCAAAATTTATCATAAGTTGTAGACCTTTTGTTCCTGTTTTAAAACACTTGGTAGGTGCAGCACATGGGATCAAGGCACCCCAGAAGTTTATAGATTCTATCATAAAGCTTAATGTAACTCACCTAGTACCTTGATCACTGAGGAAAGGAATGTTTATGAATACTCTAGCTCATTAATCTGGTATCAACCACTTAAAAATGTAACCTAGAGGTACCTATCAAACATTTATAAAGAGTTGGGTTCTCGAGGGTCACTATGCCAAATCGAGGAAACCTTGTACATTCTTGGAAGGTGTATTATATAAAGGGAACAGCATAATTGATGGCTCAACACAAGCAGATAATCACGACTTAGGGAAATGGAAAAATGCAAACTAAATTGAGGGTTTCCTCCATTGGAGCTTCATAACCAACCAGCTACTGCCAGAGTATATATATATAAACATAATATGGCGCATAGTGAAAATCTTATACACTCGTCGGGACTAAGGTTAAGGTTTATGGCATTCCACCTTGACAGCATTACGTTGGAGCTTAGTACTATAGCAATGGTACACAATAATTAAAGCTGTTTTTAAATGTGAGTTAGGACGCAGTACCAACTGGGTTTTTCGAGGTTGCCAGCAATCTCATTCTGGTACCATGCCATGTGACAACATTAAATTCCTTGAAAGGAGAAGTGACAGACCTCGATTTTCAACTATCATCGCTATGCGCGCCTGTGAAGTATTACCATTCTCAGTCTTCCAATCGTTAAGCGAACACTTCTTCAGAATGACAGAGTTTTCTACTGTTGTGAAACCCGAACAAATATATAGT
Source organism: Larix kaempferi (assembly GCA_027924585.1). Taxonomy (NCBI): domain Eukaryota; kingdom Viridiplantae; phylum Streptophyta; class Pinopsida; order Pinales; family Pinaceae; genus Larix; species Larix kaempferi. The sequence goes on along the minus strand of BSBM01000771.1, from coordinate 11,265,542 downwards.
TTTTCGAGGGAGGAATTTGCAGGGTATTGACACCCATCTCTTTTAAGTAGCACGGTTTAAAGTAATGGAAACCCTCGTCATAGCTTTGGGTGTAAATCTCTGAAATAATGGAGGAACCGTAACTGGGTAATTAGTCTCAGAGGCAAGGAAAAGACTTGATTAACTATGTTTTTACATGTGATTCATATATGGATCTTTCCATCAGTTACTAAAGTTTTTCTGTTGTAATCCTGACAGGTATCATCGAGCCTTTCAGAGGTTGGCAATCTGGCTAAAACTTTTGGGTAAGCAGGCATTGATTCCATAATCACTCAAATCTTGCAATGGAAGGATTTGTTTCTTCGCATCATCTCCATCGAGGTTATTATAGTCTAGTTTTTACTGTATAAAGTTTAGAAGAACTCCTTAGTTCCTGTAGGATGTTGAACTTCCCTATCAGGGTTTGAATGTAATTAAATGCTGAAGCATCTGTAGATTTTTTTATTACAAGTCCGAGGCTGAGACTCGACCGCGATGGTAGAAATTCTCTATGTGTAAACTGGTAATTACTGTCGGCTTAGCATAATATTTCCTGCATATAACAGTTAGCCTTTATAGTAGTGAAATTTGAAAGGGAAACGAGCTGGGCTCGTGTAGTTCAAAATTTTAACCTCTTTATAATTACTAGGAACGATCTGCTTTAAAAAAAACAACAGGGTTTTCCATTAATTAGATTATTATAATAAACGATCTTCTATAAGGTTCGCGAGGAAGGTAATGTTTAAAGACACGACTGTCATGCCCTGTAGATATATTTTGAAAACTGGTTTTAATATTGAGGATGACTGTAGACCTCGCCTCCTTAATTAAAGGGTTGCGTCTTTCTGTCTTGCTATCGCAATCTAACAGTAAGTGGATGTTTTAACTAACCCTAAGCCATAAAAGAATTATCGTTAGTCCTGGTTGAACAAGGGTTAGGTTAACTTAATCGGTGGTCTCCATTCACCTTGGATTGAAAAAATGCCTTGCATATAAAGATAGTTAAACACATAATCACGAATACATGATACCCTATTTCATGAATTAGAAATACGACTGGACGAGTTTTAATAATAACTCTCTGCGTAGGCATTAGGGTTTTCATGGTGAATGAATATTGTATTTTACTTCTCGTCTAAGTATGATCAAGCGCTATTTCATGAATGTCTGCTTATTCTATGAGTTCTGAGTAGTCATTAGGGTTTTTAAGATGAAAGAATATTACATTTTTCTTCTCGTCTGAGTATGACCAAGCATTATTCATGAATGTATGTTTATTCTATGAGTTCCTACTACTTCGTAAAGATTGTCCATAAGATCTGAGTTTACTGTTTGCGAAGTATAGGCTTTCGGGTATTTTCTTAAAAGGTCAATGGAAAATGTATGGTTCTGCTAAACACTAATATTAACCTTCAAATAACAAATGAAGAGAAGTTCATTTCAGGTTATTGTGATATCAAACTAAGATTCAGTAGAATCCTAAATACAATATACAGTTCAGAAAAATTCCCATTATTCCGATTTCTATCTTCTCAATAAATCAGATCGATAAAACGATAAAACTAAATTTAATTAAGACATCCTCATCCTCCATTTATGGATCTATTGCAATATAGTTTCCTAGAATTTCAGGTTACTTATAACGCTCAGGGAATTGTAAATAAAGATAAAATAACACGCTCATATTCCGCATAACGTACTGGAATTAAATTTCTATTCCAGAAAATTTATAAACACTGGTTAACTGATAAAATACGATACTGATTAGCAGAAACAAATTAACAGAAAATATAGTAGAGTCTGAACTTTAAAGTAAAACCTGGATCTCGTAAACCGAATGTAATAGGAACAGCCACGTTCCTCCCAACCTTAGATTAGGCACAAACTCCCATTCTGTATGTAATCACCCCCGAGCCAGATACATGCATGAAAGTGTGGACAGTTAGCCTCCCGTTCAGTAGCGTTTTCCTGAATCCCTTGCCTAACACTGAGTGCTCAACACAGCAAGTGTAATTCTCTCTGGCATACTCAGCAGCGTCCTGCCTCCTCACATATGCCATCCTTTTATAATTTTGCCTAGGTCTTTCCATTGGCAGCCAATTCCTCATGGAATTTTCACAGCTAACCAAATCCCTGATTTCCAGGGTGTGTCTAGTGTCTTAAATACACTCCTGACACTTGTTCTGATGTCCCAGAGGCTAACTCTAACTTGTCCCCCACTTCTCCATGCATGATCTCCTCTTTTAACTTGGTTGTTCCTGCTCATTCTTTTATTAATAATAATAAAATTGTTTGTTTACAACAGTCCTCCTAGGACTTTAAGTCAGCCGATTTCTCATCTGGCTTCCTTATTGCATAAAAATAAAGATAAAAATAAATCTAACATAATGTTTTTTTTTTATTTATTTATTTCATCATTGGAGAGGGATGTCACATCCTTGCCCCCTTATTGTGAACACTGTCCTCAGTGTTCTAGTCTTCCTCCATGGGTTCTGGGAATAGGTTCGGGTACTTTTCCAGTATATCGCTTTCCAATTCCCAGGTTGCCTCCTCAGGACTAAAGTGCTTCCATTGCACCTTTACCTGAGCGATGGCTCGGTTCCGAAGTACTGTTTCTTTCCTGTCCAGAATGCGTAAAGGTTCCACTTGAAATTCGCCTTTTGGAGCCTCCTGTATCAAATTCCAATCAATAATATGAGTGGGGTCATAAATATATTTCTTCAGTAATGAAATGTGAAAAATATTATGAATCTTTAAGTGTGCTGGTAATGCCAGTTTATAAGCTACGGTTCCAATTCTTTCCAGTATTTGGAAAGGCCCGCAGAATCGTGGTGCCAGTTTAGTACAACTCCCTAGCCGGAGTGAACTTTTCTTTGGTTTAACCTACAAGTATACATGGTCCCCAATTGAAAATTCCTTATCCCGTCTTTTTAGATCAGCATAGCTCTTTTGGCGGTCCTGGGCCACCTTTAAATTCTTCTGTACCTTTTGGACTGTTTGTTCCATGACTTTCAGTAATTCTGGTCCTATCAATAACCGATCGACCGGACTATCCCAGCTAATTGGGGTAGTGCATTTCCTTCCATAAAGAATTTCGAATGGACTCATTCTTGATGACGCCTGATACCCGTTGTTGTAGGCGAACTCTACCAGATGTAAGTAGTCTTCCCATTTGGTAGGTCTCTCCATAACGTACATTCTCAGCATATCTTCAATGATCTGATTTGTACGTTCAGTCTGTCCATCCGTTTCAGGGTGATAACTCGTGCTGAAATTAATTCTTGTTTCCAAACCTGCAAATAAAGTTTTCCAGAATTTGGAGGTAAATTTTACATCCCTATCTGAAATTACCATCTTTGGTACTCCGTGTAATCTGAATATTTCTTTTAGAAAAATTCCTGCAATATCTGCTGCCTTGTAGGTGGTTTTTACCGGAATGAAATGTGCAGATTTGCTAAATTTGTCAACCACCACCATTATAGAGTCATGTTGCCGCTGGGTTCTTGGCAAGCCGGTGATAAAATCTAGTGAAATCACTTCCCATTTCCATTCAGGAATTGGTAATGGTTGTAATAAACCAGCAGGATGTCTATGGTCAGCCTTCACCTGTTGACATTCCAAGCATTTAGATAAATAATCAGCAAGATCAGTCTTTAATTTAGGCCAAAAGAACTGTTTTCTAAGGGCTGTTATCATTTTTTGATAACCGGGATGTCCTGCAAAAGGGGGTTTGTGCATCTCATTTAGAACAAACAATTTAAATTCTGCAACATTAGGCATGTACAGCCTATCCTTGAACCAAATCAGACCTTTCTGATCCACTTTGAAGTCTGTCCCATTCATGTTTTTCTCATTTTGTTGTAATTTATCTTGCAGATTTATGTAATCTGCATCCTGTTTGCTTGCCACTAATACTTTCTCCATGAGATTACTTTCTGGTTGACTCATTATTATTTCGTACACCTCGTGGGTCCTTCGACTCAGTGCATCTGCCACTGTATTTTCCTTACCTTTTATGTGTTTCACTTCAAAGTCGAATTCACTTAAAAAGCCCATGCATCTTGCTTGTCTGGCATTGAGTCCTGGTTGGTTGAATAGATTCTTGACGCAAGTGTTATCGGTTAATAACAAGAAATTCTTTCCCAGCAGGTAGTGACGCCACATTTTCAGTGCGTGTACTACTGCCGTTAATTCCAAATCATGAACCACGTAGTTGCGTTCATGTTCCTTTAGTTTCCGTGATTCATAACACACTACATGTCCGTCCTGGGACAGTACACCTCCTATTCCTTCTTTGCTAGCGTCCGTACAGACCGTGTACCCTTTACATGGGTCTGCTACTTTTAGAACAGGTGCCTTGGTTAGTAAATCTTTGAGTCGTTCAAAACTTTCTTGACACTTGCTGGACCATACAAACTTTATTCCCTTTTTCTGTAGGGAGGTAATGGGATAGGCGATCTTTGAGAATCCCTCAATGAAGCTCCGATAATAACCAGTAAGTCCCATGAAAGATCTAATATCCGTCACATCTTTCGGTACTGGCCAATCTGCTATGGCTTTTATTTTCTGTGGGTCTACGGAAATTCCTTCCGCAGAAATGATATGGCCTAGGTACTGGATTTCCTTTTTGAAGAACTCACATTTTTCCAACTTTGCATATAACTGGTGATCCCTCAAGGTTTGCAATACGATTCTTATATGCTGTTCATGTTCTTCCTCCGACTTGGAGTATATTAGGATATCGTCAATAAAGATCAACACAAATTGGTCTAAGTATTTGTTGAAGATACCGTTCATTAAACACATAAATGTGGCAGGTGCGTTGGTTAGCCCAAAAGGGATCACTACAAATTCATAATGTCCATATCGAGTACGGAATGCGGTCTTGCTTATGTCTTCATTTTTAATACGAATCTGGTGGTACCCAGATCGAAGATCTAGTTTGGAAAAGACTCTGGCTCCCCCTACTTGATCGAACAAATCATTAATACGTGGTAAGGGGTATTTATTTTTAACAGTTACCTTATTCAGTTGTCTATAGTCAATACATAGTCTCAGGGTCCCATCCTTTTTCTTGACAAACAGGACTGGTGCACCCCAAGGCGAAACACTAGGTCTTATATACCCTTTGTCTAGTAACTCTTGAATCTGAATTTTTAATTCCGTCAATTCTGGGATACTCATTCTATAAGGTACTTTTGACACTGGGGCAGATCCTGGTAAAAGTTCAATAGAGAAATCTATTTCTCGCTGAGGAGGTAATCCCGGTATTTCTTCTGGAAATATGTCTAGGAATTCACCTAAGACAGGATGCTCTGCTATAGAAGTCTGATTTTCGTTGAGAAGTAAATCAGATACTCTTACAGCGTAAATCTTGCATCCTTTTCTCATGCATTTCTTTAGCTGCATAGCAGAAATCTGCGTAACAGAGACAGGTTTCTGTTTTCCAGTCACTGTTCTAAGAATTTGGTCTTCCGCAATGTAGGTAAAGTTTTTGCTAAAGCAGTTCAGTACTACTTTATTTTTTTCAAGCCAGTCCATACCTATTATCATGTCGTAAGATCCTAAAGGCAACACATTTAGATTAATCTTTGTTTTGTGGTCCTGTATTTGAAGTTCACAATCAGATATGTATTCAGTAACCTTCCTCTTTACTCCTGTAGCTAACTGAACTAACCAAGGTTTTGGATGCTTTACCTTAGTGAGTTGGCAGTGCTCCATCATCTTGGGAGTGATGTAGCTTAAGGTTGCCCCCGGGTCAATTAAAATGGAGCAAATATGGTCAGAAATTTTACCTTCAATTTCCACGATGGCAGATTGATGATCTGCCTGTCGGTCCTCCAAGGCTGCATTAATTCGATGATAACTTTTTCCAATGTCTCCCACCGTGGATGCTTCTTGCATATTATGCAGTACTTTGCTTGTTTCATTGTATCGGGGACAATTCCTGCGTAAATGGGCTTCACCACATTCCCAGCATTTCAGGGGTTCCTTAGGAATGCCGATACTTCCTTTTATGCCCATGTTAGGGGTTTTAAAAGTTTTCTGCTGTAACTGTTCATTCTTAGGAAATGAATTTCCCTGGAAGTTTTTGGGCATGTTCCTGAAGGGCGGGGGTTTGTAACCTTTCTTCCACTGGTTAAACTTTTCCTGTTTCTTGTCCTTCCATGCTTTTGTAGTATCATTCCTTTGTTTGTATTGCTCAAAACATAATCTGGCCTTTCTCAGTGCTTCTTCTAAAGTTCTGGGATTGTCGAACTCAATTCGATCTTTGTAGGACTGCGGCAGACAGCTTAAGAACCGTTGTACCTTCAGTTTTTCTTCCTTGATATAAGGAACGAACCGTAGTAAGTCTACGAATTTATTGATGAGGTCTTCCATAGTCATTTGACCCAGCTTTAATTCGTAGAATTCCTTGGTCTTTCTTTCATAATAACTTTCTGATAAATACTGTTTCTTGAAATATTTTTTAAATTCCGACCATTCAAGGTTCTTTTCTTTCAACCCCTGGGAAATCTTCAGGTCTTGCCACCATATGCTGGCCTTCCCTTTCAGGTTGTATACATCCATTCTGACTTTCATATTACTGGAATAATTGTAGATTTGAAAGTATTTTTTAATGTCCAGCAGCCAGGCTTTCGCTTCTTCGCCAGTTTTTGATTCTCCATCGAAGCTGGTAGGTTTTATTTTTTTGAACTCCCCCTCCAGATGGTCGACCTTTCTTTTTCCCATGGTCCTGTCTTGATGTTCGGATTTATGGGTTTCATTAGAGGAATCTCCCTTCTTCTCAGCGTTCTCGTCAGTCTCCTCTTTCCTCTTAGTATCCTCCTTCTGTTTTTCGCCATTATTCCTTTCATGCAGACTCTGTAACAAGATTTCGTTGATTTCTTGTTGTTTTTCCTGAGCTTTCTTCAGTTGTTCATTGTCTGCTTTGAAACTCTGTATCTCCACGATCAGGCTTCTCATGGTTTCTAGTACTTGACTTGCTTCCGAATGTTCTGTTGTTCTCGCCTGTTCGTTTCTTTCAGGTTCTCCTTCGTATACCTCGTGTGAAGTCATCTGGAAAATTTAAACTGAAACATCCGCATGCAACATTCAAATATATATATATTAAATTTTATTTCCTGCACAACAAAAACTAGGTGTTCCAAGGCGACAGGGTTGAACATCGCTCTGATACCATATGTGAAATCTCCACAATCTTGAACGTAAAAATATCTGAAATAATTTTTATTTTTTTTTTGTTCTTCTATCTCCTTACTGGAATTACAAATCATTCTGATTTTTATTATCACATGCACATACTAAATTAAAACTAATCTCCGTCTCTTAAAATTCTTCCTACTGAATAGAGGAGTAGTAAAGGATTATCATGCCGCTTACTTAGCTAAATGCTAACACACTCTGTACGCATTTTGCAGGTACACTTATTTCTACATGGTCGCAGAGAGGATTTTTTAAAAAATAAAGGGCTTCCATGTTCATCAAAATTTATCATAAGTTGTAGACCTTTTGTTCCTGTTTTAAAACACTTGGTAGGTGCAGCACATGGGATCAAGGCACCCCAGAAGTTTATAGATTCTATCATAAAGCTTAATGTAACTCACCTAGTACCTTGATCACTGAGGCAAGGAATGTTTATGAATACTCTAGCTCATTAATCTGGTATCAACCACTTAAAAATGTAACCTAGAGGTACCTATCAAACATTTATAAAGAGTTGGGTTCTCGAGGGTCACTATGCCAAATCGAGGAAACCTTGTACATTCTTGGAAGGTGTATTATATAAAGGGAACAACATAATTGATGGCTCAACACAAGCAGATAATCACGACTTAGGGAAATGGAAAAATGCAAACTAAATTGAGGGTTTCCTCCATTGGAGCTTCATAACCAACCAGCTACTGCCAGAGTATATATATATAAACATAATATGGCGCATAGTGAAAATCTTATACACTCGTCGGGACTAAGGTTAAGGTTTATGGCATTCCACCTTGACAGCATTACGTTGGAGCTTAGTACTATAGCAATGGTACACAATAATTAAAGCTGTTTTTAAATGTGAGTTAGGACGCAGTACCAACTGGGTTTTTCGAGGTTGCCAACAATCTCATTCTGGTACCATGCCATGTGACAACATTAAATTCCTTGAAAGGAGAAGTGACAGACCTCGATTTTCAACTATCATCGCTATGCGCGCCTGTGAAGTATTACCATTCTCAGTCTTCCAATCGTTAAGCGAACACTTCTTCAGAATGACAGAGTTTTCTACTGTTGTGAAACCCGAACAAATATATAGTTTTTCGAGGGAGGAATTTGCAGGGTATTGACACCCATCTCTTTTAAGCAGCACGGTTTAAAGTAATGGAAACCCTCGTCACAGCTTTGGGTGTAAATCTCTGAAATAATGGAGGAACCGTAACTGGGTAATTAGTCTCAGAGGTAAGGAAAAGACTTGATTAACTATGTTTTTACATGTGATTCATATATGGATCTTTCCATCAGTTACTAAAGTTTTTCTGTTGTAATCCTGACAGGTATCATCGAGCCTTTCAGAGGTTGGCAATCTGGCTAAAACTTTTGGGTAAGCAGGCATTGATTCCATAATCACTCAAATCTTGCAATGGAAGGATTTCTTTCTTCGCATCATCTCCATCGAGGTTATTATAGTCTAGTTTTTACTGTATAAAGTTTAGAAGAACTCCTTAGTTCCTGTAGGATGTTGAACTTCCCTATCAGGGTTTGAATGTAATTAAATGCTGAAGCATCTGTAGATTTTTTTATTACAAGTCCGAGGCTGAGACTCGACCGCGATGGTAGAAATTCTCTATGTGTAAACTGGTAATTACTGTCGGCTTAGCATAATATTTCCTGCATATAACAGTTAGCCTTTATAGTAGTGAAATTTGAAAGGGAAACGAGCTGGGCTCGTGTAGTTCAAAATTTTAACCTCTTTATAATTACTAGGAACGATCTGCTTTAAAAAAAACAACAGGGTTTTCCATTAATCAGATTATTATAATAAACGATCTTCTATAAGGTTCGCGAGGAAGGTAATGTTTAAAGACACGACTGTCATGCCCTGCAGATATATTTTGAAAACTGGTTTTAATATTGAGGATGACTGTAGACCTCGCCTCCTTAATTAAAGGGTTGCGTCTTTCTGTCTTGCTATCGCAATCTAACAGTAAGTGGATGTTTTAACTAACCCTAAGCCATAAAAGAATTATCGTTAGTCCTGGTTGAACAAGGGTTAGGTTAACTTAATCGGTGGTCTCCATTCACCTTGGATTGAAAAAATACCTTGCATATAAAGATAGTTAAACACATAATCACGAATACATGATACCCTATTTCATGAATTAGAAATACGACTGGACGAGTTTTAATAATAACTCTCTGCGTAGGCATTAGGGTTTTCATGGTGAATGAATATTGTATTTTACTTCTCGTCTAAGTATGATCAAGCGCTATTTCATGAATGTCTGCTTATTCTATGAGTTCTGAGTAGTCATTAGGGTTTTTAAGATGAAAGAATATTACATTTTTCTTCTCGTCTGAGTATGACCAAGCATTATTCATGAATGTATGTTTATTCTATGAGTTCCTACTACTTCGTAAAGATTGTCCATAAGATCTGAGTTTACTGTTTGCGAAGTATAGGCTTTCGGGTATTTTCTTAAAAGGTCAATGGAAAACGTATGGTTCTGCTAAACACTAATATTAACCTTCAAATAACAAATGAAGAGAAGTTCATTTCAGGTTATTGTGATATCAAACTAAGATTCAGTAGAATCCTAAATACAATATACAGTTCAGAAAAATTCCCATTATTCCGATTTCTATCTTCTCAATAAATCAGATCGATAAAACGATAAAACTAAATTTAATTAAGACATCCTCATCCTCCATTTATGGATCTATTGCAATATAGTTTCCTAGAATTTCAGGTTACTTATAACGCTCAGGGAATTGTAAATAAAGATAAAATAACACGCTCATATTCCGCATAACGTACTGGAATTAAATTTCTATTCCAGAAAATTTATAAACACTGGTTAACTGATAAAATACGATACTGATTAGCAGAAACAAATTAACAGAAAATATAGCAGAGTCTGAACTTTAAAGTAAAACCTGGATCTCGTAAACCGAATGTAATAGGAACAGCCACGTTCCTCCCAACCTTAGATTAGGCACAAACTCCCAGTCTGTACGTAATCACCCCCGAGCCAGATACATGCATGAAAGTGTGGACAGTTAGCCTCCCGTTCAGTAGCGTTTTCCTGAATCCCTTGCCTAACACTGAGTGCTCAACACAGCAAGTGTAATTCTCTCTGGCATACTCAGCAGCGTCCTGCCTCCTCACATATGCCATCCTTTTATAATTTTGCCTAGGTCTTTCCATTGGCAGCCAATTCCTCATGGAATTTTCGCAGCTAACCAAATCCCTGATTTCCAGGGTGTGTCTAGTGTCTTAAATACACTCCTGACACTTGTTCTGATGTCCCAGAGGCTAACTCTAACTTGTCCCCCACTTCTCCATGCATGATCTCCTCTTTTAACTTGGCTGTTCCTGCTCATTCTTTTATTAATAATAATAAAATTGTTTGTTTACAACAGTCCTCCTAGGACTTTAAGTCAGCCGATTTCTCATCTGGCTTCCTTATTGCATAAAAATAAAGATAAAAATAAATCTAACATAATGTTTTTTTATTTATTTATTTATTTCATCATTGGAGAGGGATGTCACATTGGACATTCCATACATTAAATCAATAGTTCAAAATATTTAAGACGAGAATAAAAGCCTAGGCGTAATGCTTGCTAGGGTTTGAAAACCCTAGAGATTACAAAATCAATCAATTCAAATTTACAGTAGAGACAACTGTAAGGTTAAATAGAGCACAATGTCATCTGAAAGGATGCATCATTAACACATCAATATTATAGTTAGGTTCAGTCATAAGTCAAGTGGTTGAGATTCGCGAAGAGCTCCTCCCTGTTTATTTGCATATAATATTTGTTTTTCTATGAACAGACTCAAAACCAAACCCAGTATAGGGTATGGTTCAGGGTCGAAACCTGTTGCAAAGGAATCCTTTATCATTTTAATACAGATTTAAAATTATCACATTTATAAACTCAATACAAATTTTAGTTTAGGGCTTGGCCCAAACAAAATACACATTCATCATTCCATTAACTATCTAAGTAATCAAACTGTCGAGGAGGCCAAGATACAACCAGAATTTGTAAACATTCAAAGATAATACCATAATGCCGAAATAATGATGAATAAAGATTAACACCATATCATCTATATAAATAGAATGTTGGTCAAAAACCCAACTCTGGATAGGAATCCAGGAAGCACTTTACAAACTAATAATATCATTGAGAATGCCAATGGCTTACAATAAGACAAACGAAGATCAATGATGGATTAAAAACTAAAATGATGTTGACAGAGGTATCGTTGCAGTAGACCCGAGGGTTACCGTGGTTGTTCAAACCACCAGAGTTGACATCTTTCCTCAACACTTCTGCTACCGACAACCCATGTCGTGACCTAGGCTTAGCTGGAAAATTTGGAAAGCTTGTGTCATTACAATGTACAAACAATTAGTAAAATATAAAATACAAGAGTTATTAAAAGGTTTGAATAACTATGCAGAGGTGTTGAATCATACCTTTGTAATAGTTGATAAGTCGAATCCGAGAGCATAGCTACCCACACGATCGAACCAAAGCTAAAGAACCCAACACGATGGCTACATTGTAAAGCTGAGAACCCACCTCTGCGAATGGATTAATGCTGAGACTGTGCAGGGTGTGCCAAAATGGCCATGGCGTCCGAGAGAGTTCGGCTCTCCAACCCTCAAGCAAGAAACTAGTAACAATACCACCATCAACGAAGAGTTAGTGTTTTTCCCATACGTGGAGCTCTTCCACCAAACTTTCACGTGGTCTCATAAATGAGCTTGAGCTCGGTTGGCTTCCACTAATTACTTTTCAATTTTTAAACCATTACCATATAGTTTGGTGCCATCGAAGTTCTTTTATGTAACATGCCCAAACTTTGATTGTTGTTATGTATCAACATAACACTTTTGCCAATACATTGGTTAGTTAGCCAGTAGGGATGGAACGAGCCATTCATAGTAGAGTTAGGGTCACATTCTTTCCCTTGCAAATTAGTATTTAGCTAGGTTATAACTTAGCTCTTGTAAACCATTATAATATTAACCAAATCTTGATTGAGACCCCTACTTGTAACCTGGACAAGGTATTCCAGTTGTGCATTAGCTTCAATAGCTAAGTAAGCCTCAGGGCTACTCAAGGACCCCTTTGCAAACAAAATAAGTTAATCAGAATTAAATACTAAGAAAACCTACCACGACATAATATTTACAATTTAATTATCGATGTCGATGCATGCAATCATTTATTATATTAACTACAGTCAAAGGAATCCTTATTCATTTTCAATGTTGTTAAGACACATTAAATAAGTGACGACTTTTGTAAACAAATAAGTGTCGCCAATGCAATATATAATTGAGCAGATAACAAATACTCCTTAAGCATGATTTGCGAGATGATGAAAAAAACGTAAGTATTGCAACTTTAAAATATCATAAGACTGTCATACATAGATTAGCATCGTCGTAGAAATCATGGGATACATTCCTTACTTAAAATATAAATAATAAGAGTTAAACGTTCACATGTATACATTCCGCATAGTATATCTAAGCGTTTATACTAACTAGAAATTTTTTAAATTTTGATGGATTTTTGGAGGTCTTAGAGTCATCATGGGGGATGTTGGGGTGTTTCCACCTTCCTTCCATTTGTATTCTTTCTCTTAGTCATCATTAAGGGAGACTGTTAGAATATGTAATGATGATATGTGATATATTGGTAAAATATCACATAAGTCATCATTCCATATTCTAACATTTAATCCACATTGACTTTAATCCGTAGTTGACTTCAATCCAAAATTGGATTTAATCTATGTTGACTTAAATCTAGATTGACTTTAATCCATGTTGACTTTAATCTAAAGTTGAGTTTAAACCATAATTTATTTTAATACATGTTGGTTTAAACCATTATTAGTAGCATAATTCGAGTACGAATACGGCTACAGATACAATTCGATACGGAAAAAATACATAATAAAAAAATCCAATACAGATAAAATACAGAAGTAGACTTCTTATATATAATACTTTTAATCAAATATAAAAACCAAATGTACATTAAAAACCATTCCTTTTTATAAGAAAGTAATAAATTGAATGTTATTTATATTTTATAGTTATTAAATAATTAAAATTTGGTTTTCTAAAATTGGTTTTTAAATTTTACTTTTTCATTAGTAAGAATCTATATTCGTATCATACCGAATATTCGATGAATTCGAATTGCTCCGAATTTTTGTACCAGAAAGGCCATTATGACTGAATTATGATACTATGGTTTAAACCATGGTTCACAAAAGTCGGTTTAATCCATGGTTTATGCTAGTCCATTTTCAATGGTTATTTATCATTGACTATGGTTGACTCTAGTTCGTTGACAATGGTTATTCATGGTTGACTATGGTTGACCAATGTTGACCTCACTATGATTAACAAAGGTTGATGATGGTTGACCATGATTGACCATGGTTGGTCATGGTTAACTATGTCTGTTCATGGTTAAGGATGGTTGATTTCATGGTTAATCATGAATGTTCATGGTTGACCATGGTTAATAATAATAATATCAAGGTTGATGTTAGTATTATTGTTAATATTAATGTAAATATTATTATTAATGTTAATAATAATTTCAATATTAATAATAATTTCAATATGATGAATGCAATGATTAATATTATTACCAATATCATTTTAATATTGATATTATTGTTTCCAACATTGATGATAATGTTATTATAATGATTAATATTATTAGTTCAATATCATTTTAATATTAATACATTAATGCATCCAATATTAATGTTAATGCTACTATTAATGGTCACATCAACAGTATTATTAATATTAATGTTAATAATTAATAGGATTGTTTTTAATATCATCAATATTATTATAAATATTAATATTATATGATATTTAGATTAAATAAATATGTTAAATTGTATTTTAATGTTACATTAATATAATCATCTTAATTAATTAAAAATGTTGATATAAATAAATTCTTTAATAGTACTATTATTAATAACATTATTAATATTAATATCGAAAGAGAAACTGGGTCCTCAGAATGCAAATGAAAGCACATAGGTTGGATTTGGTGGTCCCAAGCTCTTGCTGTGATTTTCATTGTTTTTGTTTATATTGGCTTTATAGTATGTTTCTTTGGTCTGGTTTGTTTCAGTGTGTGTTATGTAAGGACTTTCATTTGACCTGGTCTCCTTGTACATGTCTTTTTTGTAATGATACTAGACTTCCAAGCATTTTTTACGGTATGGACCAGCACAAACGACATAGACTAGTAAGCACTCATGTAAATATACAATTGTTGATTTACAAAAATATAAAATTACGTAATAAAATTATATATTATTATGAACTTTATTAATATTACATTATTAAATATCAATATTATTATTAATATTAATTAATGTTATATAATACTTTGATTAATTAAAATATGTTGAATTAATTGTTTTTTTTGTAAGCAGCATAGTAAAATTATATTATAGTACAAAAAAGAGTTACAATCTCATGAGAGTCAGTAGAATAGGCATTATGAAGCTTCTCATGGAACCAAGAGTACAAAACAGAGTCTCTGTGGATATATCCAGGGACATAGACCTTATGAAAGCCGATCAATAAAGACAGAAACAGAACTAGACCAAGGCTATAGACTAGCATCTGAAGAAGGATCATCAATAGAAGAAAACATAACATAAGAGCTAACTACCAAAACCAGAATAACAGTGCTCACACAGAGCCACATTAGGTGGTGGCGTCTGCATTCTGAGAGCCATGATTCTCCTCAGGGATAGGGCAAGTGCCAAAGAATTCATCATCCCACTGCTGAGATGGGAGCGTGATAGGCAGAGGCTCGTCTTTGCGAGGAGGAACGACATCATTCTCAGCTTTCCAGACACACTTGTGGTGCAGAACGTTAATGGTCGAGGGGATTGGGAAGGAGGTCCCCAGGGGAGGAGCCCCCTGAACCACCACCGTCGCCGCCGTAGAAGAGCTTGGACCAGAATTGGGGCCATGAGCAGGGGCCAAACCATCTAATGCCGCAATGCCCATGGAGTCATGCAGGGAGCTACGAGTAGCATGGAAGTCTGCTACTGCAGTACCGCCGTCAGTATGGATGGTTAAATCTTCCACCGAACTAGCAACAAGACTAGTAGGACCGTAACTAGGAGGATGGGATGAGAGTGGAAACAGAGAATACCTGCGACCAGTAAGGCTACTTTCCATAGCTACCAGCACCCTGTCTAGATGCGCCATGTTGGACCTGGTATCCATGATAGCCACCTTGGCCATGTTCCAATTGGTGAGAATCTCCTCCACCAGGGTGCCAAGCATATTCTTCAAGAGGCGATAGTAATTTACTTGGGTTCCCTAGCTACAAAAAGCCATAATTTCAGCCACACTGCGTGACTCCCAGTTGTCAACTAGACATCGCACATGGACGGAGACGTTGTTGTTGTAGCCAATGTTGGCAGATTTTTCCTTCTCTGCAGTGGACGCAAATTTACCAGCGCCATGGACAGAGCCGCATTTGGACGTGCCTCGATTGTGATTCATGGCAGGATTTGGAGCAGACCTCTCAGTAGGTGCAGAATTCTCAACAGGAGCACAACTCTCAGTAGTGGAGATAGATAGGGAGTAACAAAAGCAGGTAATGATAGGGGCTCGGATGGGGAGCCTCATATCAAGGAGCGTGCAGCCGAAAGGAGCAGAATTCACACGGGAGAGCTTAATGGCGGAGGTGAACCAGATGGGAGAGTAGGATGTAAAAACCAGTGTTGGCATAAATTCCAACCACTAAGCCATGTGGGTTATAAAACCCAACGCGTGTGTAGAGGCCAGATGAACAGGGGTCATGTCCAGCATTAAAGGAAGGGTATGGGGGAGAGTGTATCTTGGGGCCGTGGGAAAGGTGGAGGAGCCATGCTACCAGGTGGGCAGATAGAGATCCCTGCCATGGCTCTTGCCATCATCGTGTCACCCGCATCTGGGGGGGAGAGATCCTTGCTGGCTTGTGTAGTGCAGAAGTGTAAAAGCTGATTTGAAGAGTTGCAGAGGCTGCCCTTTGAGAGAGTGAGGTTACAAGCCACACCTTCATTAGCTAGTCTGTCCGCTAAGGAGTTTGCTTTGTGTTTCACATGGTGGAAGGTGATGTTCTTGTGATTACTCATGATCCCAACCAACTTTTGTATTTTGCTCTCCAGTCTCCAGCTGGAGGAGAGTTTGGAAATTTGAGTGCCATTTTGAATCTTAGAGGCCATGCTGAGAATGAGATGAGAGTCACCTTCTGTAATGAGAGGATGGAGATTTAAGTCATTGGAAATTATGGTGCCATGCAGGAGACCCTCCACCTCTGCGACATTGTTGCTGTCATGCTCAATGTTGCCATAGTAGATTTTGATGATTTGACCCTCGTGGTCACAGAAGACTCCTCTAAAACCTGCTATGTCAGGATTACCTTTTGAGGCACCATCGAAATTGATCTTGTAGAGACCAGGGGGGGTCCAGTGGGTCGGGCTGGAGATGCAAGGGTGGGGGTGCATCAAGACAGAGGGGAGAGTCTTCTGCATGAAGTTCCAATTTTGAAGGATTCTCATCTCTAGATCAGTGGTAGAGAGATTAGAGGTGTGTCAAGGAGAGACAAAAAGGGTCTCTTGAAGGTTGTTTTTGAGCGTGTCCCAAATTTTGTTAGGGGGGTTGCAATTTCCTTCAAAAATTATGTAGTTCCTTTCCTTCTAGATGTTCCAGACTAGGAGGCCCGGAGTGAGATCCCAAAGTCTGTTAAGTTGAGCGCTTTGAAAGGGATCAGATTCCCAATGGTGAAAGGTACTAATGACATCTCCTCTGACTCTGTTGGTTCTTTTGAAAATTCTCGCCACTTTGTCCCATAGTGTGGTAGCTAAACTGCAGGAATCAAGCAAATGGTCCATGTTTTCGACGTTGTGATTGCACATGACACAAGTGGGGGGTCCAATGAAGCCTTTTTTCTGCACGTTGTCCCAGGTAAGAATACTCTTGTGTGCCAACATCCAGAGGAAGGTTGAGACTTTTGGCCAAAGAGTGGGGTTCCAAATCTTCTTCGAAAGGGGAAAGAGTGTGATTGCATCTCTTTTAGCCAGCATGGAATAGGCTTCTTTGACTGTAAAAGATCCCTTGGGGAGGTGCCCCCAGCGAATGATGTCGATGCCAAGAGAGATACTAATTTTTTGAGTTTGGAGATCCGTCCAGACCATCTCGAAATATTCTGCAGGAATTCTTGGTTGCCAGAGTCTGGGATTATTCTAAGTTCTAAATGAGGAGATGTCAGCTGGGTCCCAAAAATCATTAACAACAGAATTGGAAGTCGCCTGCCAGATAGACGGATTTTCTCTGCATATAGGGAGACTACTAAGTTTGGGCATTTGCTGCCACGAATCTTGCTAGAAGAGAGCAAGGGATCCATCTTTGATTTCCCAGAAACTGTGTTGTTGAATGAGGGCCCTCTGCGACTTAGCTGCTCGCCAAATGAGAGAGCCAGGGGGGTCAGATTCATACCTGATGTGCTCGGAAGGGTTCCATTGGGGAGCATATTTTCTGTTCCATAATTGCGCCCAGGGTGAATCATTCTTAGAGATCCACCTCCACTAGATTTTCGCTGAGAGTGCCTCGTTGTTGATGTGAAGGTCTCTTATGCCAAGGCCTCCTTTGTGCTTGGGAAGGCATACTGTCTTCCACTTAACCAGGGCCCACCTATTATTCTGTTGAGTTTTACCATAGAGGAAGGACCACTGAATCTTCCAGATGGATTTAAGGACCCACTTGGGCACTGCAAGGACATAAAAGAGATAAAGGGGCATGGACTGGAGAACGTATTTGAGGAGGGTGAGGAGACAGGGTAGATTAAGAGAGTGGAACATCCAGGAAGAAATCTGGGATTCAATCTTATCAAGGAGCTCTCTCCAAGAGGATTGCTTGATGGCTGAGTCGAAGAGAGGAGCACCGAGGTATTTAGTGGGTAAAGAGGAAGTGGCAAATCCCAGGATGTGATCTATGTTGCGCTTACAGACATAATCAGTGTTGAAGAAGAAGATTTGAGATTTCTCGAGATTGATGGAGGTGCTAGAGGCATCAGAAAAGACCTCGAGGATCTTTTGGAAGGAGCGAGCTTCATGCATAGAGGGGTGGCCAAATAGGAGATTGTCATCCACAAATTGTTGGTAGGCAATGGGGGCTCCTCCATGAAGCGAGAGACCGCGAAGGGAACCAGAGGCTACCGCAGCTTGGATCATTCTTCCTAGGCCTTCTTCCATGAGGATGAAGAGAAACGAAGAAAGGGGATCACCTTGACGGATGCCGCGGGAAGGGGTGAAGGTGGGGGAAGGAGAGCCATTGACAAGGATCTAAAATAAGGCTGAGGAGATGCGGGAGGAGATCCAATTGGTCCAAGCAAGGCTAAATCCAAAGGCTAGCAACATTACCCGGATGAAGTCCCAGCTGAGTTTGTCGAAAGATTTGGAGAGATCAAGTTTTGAGAGCATACCAGGCGTGCGATGAGTTTTGAGAGAGTGAGTGACCTCATGGGAAAGGATGATGCCATCCAAAATCTGTCTGCCTTCCGCACAACCAATTTTCTCAGGGAAGATGAGAAAGGGTAAGAGTGGTTTGAGACGATTGGCCACTACCTTTGAAATAATTTTATAGATGACATTGCAGAGGTAGATTGCCCAGAACTTACCAAGATGGGAGGCTTCAGTCTCTTTGGGAATTAGGGAGAGATGCATTGCATTAAGAGCTGGCAACACCCATTGTTTTTTCCTGGACTCTTCAACAACCCCCCAGATTTCAAGTTTGAGCATATCCCAGCAATGGTGAAAGAAGTTGGTGGTAAAGCCATCCATCCCTGGAGCATTATCATCAGCCAATTGTTTGACCATTGTTTCCACTTCCTGGAGTGAGATGGGTTGCATCAAGGAAGTATTGTGCTCTTCTGTTAAATATTGTAACTTCTAAGAATATTATATTTGTACATTATTATTCTGGAGATGTTTCATCCCTCCGAGGTAACCCTATTATGTATCCGGAGATGATTAATCCTCTGAGGGGTTGTGGTAACTAGGGTTATTAGACCCACCATGTGGGGATCGGCCCTGATATTATATTTTAGGGGTTATTAGACTTCTCCAGGAGAGGTCGGCCCCATTAGGGATTTTTGGTCAGTTGGGAGTTAGTATAAATAGAGGAGGTGAGCTCCTAATTAGACACACTTGTACAACTCATAAAAGTAGTGCACTTGTCTGGTAGGTCTGCTAAGGAGGTGTAGAAGGAGGGAGCACATCTTGTATTTTGGTTGATCATCTTATTGAGGAAAGCTTTGCTGGGTTTTCTACCTCATGAGGGTTTCCCAGGGTAAATTCTGTGTCTATCTTGTGATTATGTTTCTTTCAGTGATCTTTCTAGTTTATTTGGTTTAAACTTAACATGGTATTAGAGCTAGCCTGAATAGGACATCTTTCACAAGGTAAGAATATATCTCTCTCTCTCCGGTGAAAATTAGGGTTTCAGCAAAAAAGTTGGTATTGTTGAATTATGATTACATGGCTGGATAGCCCTTCTCAAAACCAATCTTTTGAGCCCTAGATCGAACTTTTTGGTTGGGTAGAATTCCGGGAAAGTCAAACCCTAGTTTTACCAAAAGTGCGATAAACCAGAAATTGGTTTCAGCAAAAAGTTGGTATTGTTGAATTCTGATTACATGGCTGGATAGCCCTTCTCAAAACCAATCTTTTGAGCCCTAGATCAAACTTTTTGGTTGGGTAGAACTCCAGGAAAGTCAAACCCTAGTTTTACCAAAAGTGCGATAAACCAGAAATTCTGTCCCAGGATCCAGAAAAGTAAAAAGGTTAAAGTTTCCAGGTAAGTACTATTCTATATCTTGTCTCTTGGACTCCCCCAAGAGAATATGGCTCCAAGCACTAAGATTGAAGACAAGTTAGAAGGTATAGAGAATTTTCGGGCATGGAAATACATAATTGGTCTCATTCTTGAAGAGAATGATCTTGCTCAGTACATCAAGGATGAAGTTGCAGAACCTGAAGGAGATGAAGCCAAAGAGAAGCACAGAAAGGATTTGATTAGGGAAAAGAGAATCATAACTGATTCCATTAAGGACCACTTGATTCCCCAAGTGGCTTCCAAGAAAACTCCAAAGGAGATGTATGATGCCCTAGGAAGAATGTATGAGGGAAAGAACATCAATAGGAAGATGAACCTAACAACTCAGTTGAAGAGTACCAAGATGAACAAAGGGGAATCCATTCAAGACTACTTCTCAAGGGTCTCCCAAATCAAGGAACAAGTAGATGCCATTGGTGATACTCTTGATGAAGATGAACTTGTGATGACTGCTCTAAATGGTCTCACTAGATCTTGGGAGTCATTTATACAAACTATGTGTGCCAGAAAAGAAAGTATGAAGTTTGATGTAGTGTGGGAAGATTGTGTTCAAGAAGAGGCTAGAGTAGCCAACAGAGAAGCACTCCTCAAGGAGGATGACCAAGCCTTGGCCACTCACACCAAAAGAAGAAGAATGGGTCACTTCAAGAAAGTTGACCACAAAGGATCTCAACACTTCTCTAAATTTAAAAGGAATAGAGGACCCAATCCAGTAAGAGATCTCTCCACAGTCCAGTGTTATAGTTGTCTTAAACTAGGACACATTGCCAAATTTTGTCCTTCACAAAAGAAGAAGAAGTTTGTATACAAAAGACATCATGCACACATGGCAGAAGATGATAGTGAAGAAGAAGAAGAAGAAGAAGAAGAAGAAGAAGAAGAAGAAGAGGAAAAGCCTCGAAGGAAAAGATCTAAAATAAAGAAAGAAGATCCAGAAGAATATGTCCTATTCTCTACACTCTCTGGATCTGTATCTCCTGGAGAAGATACATGGCTCATTGACAGTGGTGCTTCTAAGCACATGATAGGTCAAAGAAAGACTTTCTCAAATCTTGAAGAAAAGTCTTCTACACAAAAGGTATCTCTAGGAGATGACTACCAATATCCCATCAAAGGAATTGGTGAAGCAAGCTACAAGCTAGATTCTGGAACACCCTTGAAGATGAAAGAAATCTTATATGTACCAGGTTTGAAGAAGAACTTACTATCTATCTCAACACTAGATAAGAAAGGTTTTAGAGTTGCCTTCATAGATGGCCAAGTAATTATGTGGCCCAAAGGAAAATCTATTGAAGATGCAGTTGTCATTGGTGAAGAAGAAGGAGGTCTCTATAAACTCAAGGGACATCCAGAAGTTTCCCTTGCTCATGAAACCTCTAGCCCCAGTGAGCTATGGCACAGAATATTAGCTCACATTAACTATAAAGCCCTACCCTATGTAAGTAAGGTGGTCATAGGATTACCAGACTTAAAGGTTGATCATAATGGCTCATGTAAAGGATGTGAAAAAGGAAAGAATATCAAGAATCCTTTTCCAAAGAGTGAAACAAAGACTAAGAACATTTTGGAACTAATGCATTCAGATGCGTGTGGACCAATGCCCACCACTTCCCTAAGTGGTTTTGAATACTATCTCTCTTTCATTGATGACTATTCAAGGAAGACATGGATATACTTTCTAAAAGGTAAGAATGAAGTCTTTGGAAAATTCAAAGAGTTCAAGGCCTTAATAGAAAATCTCTCAGAAAAGAAAATCAAGATTCTCAGAACAGATAATGGGGGAGAATATACTTCAAAGGACTTTGAAGACTTTTGTAAGGAAGCTGGGATCAAGAGGGAACTAACCACTCCCTACAATCCCCAACAAAATGGGGTGGCTGAAAGAAAGAATAGAAACATCATGGAAGCTGTAAAAACTATGATACATGATCAAGATCTACGTATGTATTTATGGGCTGAAGAAGCTAGGACAGCAGTCTATGTGCAGAATAGACTTTCCCATAGTGCTCTTGAATTCAAAACTCTAGAAGAAGTGTTCACAGGAAAGAAGCCCGAGGTAAGTCATCTCAAAATATTTGGTTGTCCTGTGTACATTCACATTCCAAAAGAAAAGAGAACCAAGTTGGATCCTTCTGGTAAGAAGGGAATATTTGTTGGATACTGTGAATTATCCAAAGCCTTCAGAATCTACATACCAGGTTTTCATCATATGGAAATAAGTAGAGATGTAACATTTGATGAAGAAGCAGCTCTCAAGAAATCCAGGAAGTGTCAACTTGAAGAAATCTATGAAGAAGATACACCTCCTAGAGTCACAGAAGCTGTACACATTCTTGAAGATGATACTCCAGAAGATCATGACATGATAGAACCACAAGAACCCCCTATTTCAGACTTATCTAGGGAAAGAAGGCCAGCATGGGCTAGAGACATCATTCAATGAGCTGAAAGATATGGAGCTCCTGAAGGCTCCACTAGATAAAGAAAGAAACCAAAGCTAGTATCCAACTATGTAGCCTTGATGTGTGATCTTGTGGATCAACATCCTACTAGCTATGAAGAGGCAGCTCAAAAGAAAGAATGGGTAGAAGCAATGACAGAAAAAATATCAGTCAATAATGAAAAATGATGTTTGGGATATAGTTCCCAAACCAAAATATAAAAGTGTGGTTTCTTCCAAATGGATTTTTAAAATAAAACATGCTACAGATGGTAGCATTGAAACATATAAGGCAAGATTTGTAGCCCGAGGATTCTCTCAGAAAGAGGGAATTGACTATGAAGAAACATTTGCACCAGTTGCTAGGTATACTTCAATTAGAACTATCATGGCACTTGCATCTATGATGAAGTGGAAATTACATCAAATGGATGTTAAGACAACTTTTCTGAATGGTGTAATTGAAGAAGAAGTGTACATAGAACAACCACAAGGGTTCGAGGTTAAAGACAAGAGAACTCATGTATGCAAACTGAAAAAGGCATTATATGGATTAAAGCAAGCTCCCATAGCTTGGTACGGAAGGATTGACAATTTCTTAACAAGCATGGGCTTTACCAAGAGTAAAGCTGACCCTAATCTTTATCTTAAGGTAATGGATGATGAACCAGTTATACTACTATTATATGTAGATGATCTATTTCTAACCGGAAATGAGCAACAGATTATTGAATGCAAGAAGAAGCTTTCTTCAGAATTCGAGATGAAAGATATCAGATTAATGCACTACTTCTTAGGTCTAGAAGTATGGCAAGAACCAAAAGGAATCTTTCTAAATCAAGGTAAGTATGTTGTGGAGATTCTAAAAATATTTAATATGTTGGAGTGTAAAGCCATGGCCACTCCCATGGACTCCAACTTGAAGTTATTAATTAATGACACATCAGAATTAGTGGACATAACTCTATATAGACAAATCATTGGGTCTTTAATGTATTTAACAAATACTAGTCCAGATATATAGTTTGCCGTAAATACCCTGAGTCAGTATCTAGTAGAACCTAGAAAGGTTCACTTAATAGCTGCAAAGCATGTGATGAGGTACCTAAAGGGTACTTTAGATTTTGGTCTATATCATCTTGGAAACCATGAACTCAATTTACATGGTTACTCAGACTCTGATTGGGCAGGAAGTAACTCAGACAGAAAGAGTACATCAGGTGGATGTTATGGTCTTGGATCTGCCATGATCTCATGGTTCAGCAAGAAACAATCCAGTGTGGCTCTCAGTACTGCTAAAGCAGAATACATAGCTGCCTGCTCTGCTAGCTGTGAAGCAGTATGGCTTCGAAAACTATTATCTAGACTGTTTGACTTAGAGATGGATCCCACTGTGATCATGTGTGACAATCAAAGTTACATCAAAATGACAGAAAATCCTGTATTCCACGATAAGTCAAAACACATAGAGATCCGATACTTTTATATACGAGACATGGTGCAGAGAGGAGCTATCAAACTCGAGTATATAAGTATTGAAGAACAAATTGCTGATATATTAACCAAACCCGTAGCTCGTGTGAATTTTGAATACTTTCGAGACAAGCTTGGTGTAACTCTAAAGGACCCTCCTTGAAAGGGGGAGTAGTATCATCACTAATGATGAAGATACATGTCTACCACTCTTAGATATTTAGGCTTATTTAGATTTAGACTTCTTACACTTAGAACACTTACACTATTTTTATTTTTTTGATGATGTGTGCATTGATGAGGATACATGTTGTGATAATGTATGTATTGATGAGGATACATGTTTTGATAATGTATGTATGTATTGATGAGGATACATGTTTTGATAATGTATGTATTGATGAGGATACATGTTTTTATAATGTATGTATTGATGAGGATACATATTTTGATGATATATGTATTTACATGTTTTGATGATGAGGATACATGATGCCTTGATGTATTGATGAGGATACATGTGTTGATGAGTATACTTGTGTACTTGTATGGATGAGGATACTTGTACCCATATTGACAAGAGGATTGTATCATCCGTGGACTTTAGTCCTAAAGTGATCCGCAGACAGATGTCTCTGAGAGTAAGAGGATTGTATCATCCGTGGACTTTAGTCCTAAAGTGATCCGCAGACAAATGTCTTCGAGAGTAAGAGGATTGTATCATCCGTGGACTTTAGTCCTAAATTGAGCCGTAGACAAGATGTCTTCGAGAATAAAATCCTGAATGAACATGTAAGGGGATTGGATCATCCTCGGACTTTGGTCCTGTGAATTGAGCTGTAGACAAGATGTCTTTGAGAATAAAATCTTGAATGAACAGGTAAGGGGATTGGATCATCCTTGAACTTTGTTCCTGTGAATTGAGCCGTAGACAAGATGTCTCCGAGAATAAAATCCTGAATGAACAGGTAAGGGGATTGGATCATCCTCGAACTGTGGTCCTGTGAATTGAACCGTAGACAAGATGTCTCTGAGAATAAAATCCTGAATGAACAGGTAAGGGGATTGGATCATCCTCGGACTTTGGTCCTGTGAATTGAGCCATAGACAAGATGTCTCCGAGAATAAAATCCTGAATGAACAGGTAAGGGGATTGGATCATCCTCAGACTTTGGTCTTGTGAATTGAGTCGTAGACAAGATGTCTCCGAGAATAAAATCCTGAATGAACAGGTAACGGGATTGGATCGTCCTCGGACTTTGGTCCTGTGAATTGAGCCGTAGACAAGATGTCTCCGAGAATAAAATCCTGAATGAAGAGGTAAGGGGATTGGATCGTCCTCGGACTTTGGTCTTGTGAATTGAGCCGTAGACATGAGGTCTCTGAGAATTGAATGATAGGACTGGATCATCCCTGGACTTTGGTTCAAAAGGTACATGATAGGACTGGATCGTCCCTGGACTTCGGTTCAAAAGGTACATGATAGGACTGGATCGTCCCTAGACTTCGGTTCAAAAGGTACATGATAGGACTGGATCGTCCCTAGACCTCGGTTCAAAAGGTACATGGTAGGACTGGATCGTCCTTGGACCTCGGTTCAAAAGGTACATGACAGGATTGTATCATCCATGGACCTATGTCCTAAAAGGAGCAGGATTGATCATCCTGTAATATGATCATATGTATCGCAGGGTATACGATGCTGATGATCGTATGATGACAATGCTGATGATCGTATGACGATGATACGGATGATCGATGCTGATGCTGATGATCGTATGACGATGATGCTGATGATCGTATGATGATGATACTGATGACGAAGCTAATGATCGTATGATGACGATGCTGATGACAATGCTGATGTTGTTGATGATGCTGATGATCGCATGATGACGATGTTGATGATCGTACGATGATGATGCCGATGATCGTGCGATGATGATGACGATGCTGTTGATGTTCCAGTAACTGATTGAGTTACTGATGATGATGTATTGAAGAAAGCTTCCAATGATTTATAGATGTATCATGTATGATGTAGTCAATGACTCCTTGCTCCTGCAGATGTTGTTATAATATCCTTCTTGTTAAGGGGGAGTGTTAAATATTGTAACTTCTAAGAATATTATATTTGTACATTATTATTCCGGAGATGTTTCATCCCTCCGAGGTAACCCTATTATGTATCCGGAGATGATTATTCCTCCGAGGGGTTGTGGTAACTAGGGTTATTAGACCCACCATGTGGGGGTCGGCCCTGATATTATATTTTAGGGGTTATTAGACTTCTCCAGGAGAGGTCGGCCCCATTAGGGATTTTTGGTTAGTCGGGAATTAGTATAAATAGAGGAGGTGAGCTCCTCATTAGACACACTTGTACAACTCATAAAAGTAGCGCACTTGTCTGGGAGGTCTGCTAAGGAGGTGGAGAAGGAGGGAGCACATATTGTATTTTGGTTGATCATCTTATTGAGGAAAGCTTTGCTGGGTTTTCTACCCCATGAGGGTTTCCCAAGGTAAATTTTGTGTCTATCTTGTGATTATGTTTCTTTCAGTGATCTTGCTAGCCTATTTGGTTTAAACTTAACATCTTCGTTGATGATGGCAGGAATATGGTCGGTGATCTGAGTAATGGCAGCATTTCTGGAATCGGGTGGTTCTGCGAGGAGATCTTGAAAGAACCTTTTGAGTTCCTGTTCAATGTCAACTTGCTCCTCGAGGACATCACCTGAGTCCGCTTTGAGCTTGTTGATGCGATTGTGCATTCTATGCTGAATAGTGGAGCGATGGAAGAAGGAGGTGTTGCGATCTCCTTCTTTGATCCAAGAGACTCTCAATTTTTGCTTCCATAGAGTTTCTTCTTGGAGACAGGGCTGATTGAGCTTTTCCAGGAGATATTTTTCTTTTGTTTTGAGTTTCTGGGAAAGGCCATCAATCATGATGTTGTGTTGGAGTGTATCGAGCTCTTCTTCGATCTAATTCTTATCCTTGAAGATATTTCCAAAGGTAGTGTGGTTCCAATTCTTGAGGTTGGCTTGAAGGAGCTTGAGTTTTTAATAGAGGATGGCCATTTTTTATTTTCCTTCAACCCGCATCTCCACCCACCAGGAACTGATCGTATCTAAGAAATTGGGATGGGAAAACCAGAATTTCTCAAACCTGAAAGGCCTGTGAAAGTGGGCACCAAGACTTTGCCACGTTAACTCAATGGGCCAATGATCTGAACCAGCAGCAGGTAGAACATAGGAGGAAAGGATTCCATCGGCTAGAGTGAGATTTTCGGAAATCAAGAATTTGTCAAGGCGCTTGGAAATTTGGTGAGTACCACCTCTTCTGTTGTTTTAAGTGAAAAAGACAGAGGTGGGTTGTAAATCTACAAGAGGATTGTTGACAATGAAGGCTTTGAAGAGAAGGTCCTCAGGAGACAAAGAGCGGAGACATCCTTTTTTTTACTCAAGGGCAGTAATCATGTTGAATTCTCCCCCAAGAATGAGGGGAGAACCCAAGTGGAGAGAAGAAAACCAACTGAGAAAGTGGAGAAGATGGGATTTGAGACTGGGAGGTTGAAGACTATAGACATTGAGGAGGTGACCAAATGGTTGGTGCCAAGGATGTGGAAGGATGTGGAGATGGCATCGGGGGTGGTAGCATAATTATCCAGGGTTAAGACATTAGGGTTCCAGGCTATGGCGATGCCTCCAGTAGCATCAATGGAAAAAAATTCCGCAGCCTCTCCAGAGCTTGGACATGATGAGGATGAGGGTTTGAGAACAACACTTAGTTTCTTGGAGAAAGAGAATAGAAGGAGACTCTGCAGTGATTTTTCTCTTTAACATGCAGCGTTTGGAGAGACCGTTGATTACTCTGTGATCCCACGATATGATCTTCATTGGCGGGGTGAGAGAGGGGAAGAATTCGTTTAACTAGGCATATTGCCCCGATTCCACCAGTCGAGTGGCCAGCAGGTTGATTCTTTGCAGATCTGATTTTCTTCCTCTTTTCTTTAGTTCCCTTAAGAGTTTTTGTCTGTCTTTTTAGGGGAGGTTGTGGATTCCAGGTTTTTCATGGGCTTTGAATTTAGCGAGGGTTTCTTTGAGTACCTGGATCTGGCTGAGCGGAATGGATCCAAAGGATTTTCTCTTGTAGGCATCTTCCAGACCCAAGAGATCGAGATCTCCTAGGTCTAGTTCTGTCATTTCTTCATCCACGGTGATGTCCGGGGAGGGTTCCAAAGGTTGCTTGAGGGGGGGGGTTGCGTAGGGATAGAGGAAGTACCTTATGTCTCTGCATGAGGATCGAAATTGCCTGGAGAAATAGTGCCTTCCATATTTAGGGGTTGATTAGGGTCCTCTGGCATGTTTGGATGAGCTTCCTCAGCCACTGATTTTTTCTTTAGATCTATTTCAGAGTTCGTCAGATGCTCTTTCAGGACGTCAAAGTTGTTGCTGGTGGAGGGGTCTGCCATTTTGTTCTTCTTCAGGGTGGATTTGCGGCTATGACGCTTGGTTCTTCCATATCTTTGGAAACCATCAGCATCTGTAGCGTCCTTTTTGGTGTCTCCTCGATGGTGCTTATTTAGAGGGCAGTCACAGAAGAGGTACCCATGTTCATGGCATTTACGCCATCTGAAAGGTATGTGCTCGTTCTCCAGAGGTTGGATCCATTCGGAGTCTTCAAGTGAGAGACTGATTACATTTGGAAGGGCTTTTGCGATGTTCATGTAGACACAGATCTGGGTGTACGAGCTGTACTTTTGAAGCTTTGTTTGATCTACAGATCTGACATAGGCTCCTAGGGCATTTCCAATATCCTTCAGGGTTTCTTCATCCTAGTATTCCTAAGGGAGGAAATATATTTTGATCCACACTGGAGCAGAGGTGAAAGCCTCCTTTTCATGGAAGAATTTCTCAATCGAGTTCTCCATGTACAGGTGTAACATCCCAAAAATTGTTAAAAATTTAAAATTTTTTATATAGAAAAATCATAAGAAAACGCAAACTGCGGAATGAAATATATTTAACTAATTAACTAATGGTAGCTTCACATGATTACCATTGTTATTCCTAAACATAAAAGAAAGCATATTATAAATCAAATGCGATAAAACAATGTTTATCTTCTCATGTGTTATGGTTCTAGTAATAATACTGACGATCTGTTTGCATATTTCTGAAGGGGTTCCTACAGGGTGCGCTTGGGTTTACTTAGCTTGATAGCTAAAGAATTGGCCCTTTTCTTTCGCAGATCTGTAGGTAAGATAAATAAAATAATTCGAGTACTTCAAGAGATGTTTTACGCTTCAGCTAGCCATCTCTGTTTTTAAGATAGATGTGTGTATACTGCCTGTGCATGAAGGTATCGATGGTATGAAGTTCCAGTTTTTCTTTATCAACTTGTACCATTTCTATCCTAACACTTGTAAGTGTAGCTAGAGATATTTTACACTATAATTCTGTTGTAATTGTTGGTAGAATCATTGGAATTACAAATTATATTAACAGTCTAAATAATGCGACAAGGTTGAACAATAAGTGATATTAGTGAATAACGTTGCAATAGATTATAGTGGGACTTCTTAGAATTAGAATCCTACCTTATTCAATTCGAAATGCAAATGTGTATAATGTTCACATTATTACAATGATATGGTGCATAATAAAAGTTGGCCTCCGCAACTATATGACCTATTTCATATGCATCCTAAAATACTAAATGCTTTTGCAATTCCTAATCTACTATATGAATGTATGGACAATTTATTGATTTATTATGTAAATGTGACATAGATTAGTTTGTCACAATACCCTATGTTTTAAATGGAATAATGGCTAGAGCTATAATACATAAGCCTTATGTGAAATAAATCTTAGCATTGATATCATATTACATGCCTACTATATGAATAAAACTTAATGTTAGAATTATAATGCCTAGACCTTATGCGAATTGGACTTAATATTGGCATTCTATTACGTGCTCGTTATATGAAAAAAAACACATCATTAAAATTGCAATACATGCATACTATGGGAATTGAACTTAGCAGTGGAAATATATATATATAACCTCGATACTATGCGAATTTGTAACATGGTTTGGAACTATATAACATGGTTATATTACAGGGATATGATACAGAGATCGTTCTGTTGTCAATAAATACAATGCTGACATGTATTTAATACCGTTGCAGGCATGGTCTGGCAAGGTGATACATAAAATCGGTCATTTATGAAACCCTATGTCTTATTAGTGGATTGTATCGTTGGCTCTTACCTGTAACCAACTCCACGTGATGAAATTGTAGAAATTGTGGGAACCCTGCCGAGCTATATGCTCCAACTTGGTGATATGACATTCCAAATGGGCTCGATAATAAATGATCTATTAATGGTAGGTTGATCATAATGTAGTCTTGGTAATGGCATTGCTTGGCTGGCTAGATCTTGCCCGTTGATTTGTTCTGTCTCAATTGTTGAGATCTAAACCCTAAGGCACTCGCTATACCATTGTTGTTTTCCTTTTTGCATTCATTTGGAGTTTTGGTTTTGGGGAAGAGGCCGACAGGACGCTGAATAGTAGGGTTCGACCTTGGGTTATTTCTTGGTGGCTCTGCAATTTCCATCTCCGGAAAATAATGGTGAGAACCTGTTGTATAAGTTACTATGGCTCGAAAGGTGAATGGTGTTGAAGCCGTGTGGATTTCGTTGTGTGTCAGGTTAGGGTTTTCAGTGAAAAATATACTCAGAGCCTGAGATTTTTCGTAGCTACATGCTACTCCTGTTGTGTTGGTTGGATGATTTGGAACTGGAAGCATGAAGCATTCCATCTGCCTATTCTTACTAAGGTAAGCTCGGATTTGTAAATACTATGTGTTATAATTATAGTTTGGGTTTATGTAGTATTCGTTTTGGACCTTGTTATAACCTCGTTGTAGTTTTATGTGGTAGGTGTTGCATTTGTCATGGAGTTTACAATGTTGAGACTCGTTGGAAATGGATATCTCGCTTAACTTCGGTAAGCCCCGGTGGCATAACCCTCCTTAGGTTCTCCTGGCAGATTTTGGCCATCGTTGAAGTTTGTAACAACTTGTGGTTTCTGGAAATCATGGTCAAAACAACATCGTTTTGTTTTTAATCTACGTGCCTGTAGTATGAGTGCCTTTCGGCTTATAGGGTCGATGTAACAATGTTAGGTTACCGTAACAGTAGTTTGGATTTTTTGAGTCGAGTTGGACAGTGTAACTCCTATCGACGAGGGTTCCAATACTCTATCGAGTTTTCAATAAGAAAAACGTTAATGAGTCGATTTTGCAACAGTTGTTTTGTTTCATCTTTTGGGGTTTTGACCCTTGAACGTAACCTGTGACTTTGGTGATTTAAATATTGTGATGAACTCGTTTTTAGTAGGTCTCTGCGTTTAACTTTGATGTGGTATAAAATGTAGTCTGTAAACAAAGTTTTAATACTTCTCTGCTATCAATTTCTTTTGTAGAATAAAAAATTGTAAACTTTAGAAAAAAAAAGGAAAACGATGTAATGAATGCATTGCAATGTGTGTGAATTGAATATTGGTGAAATGTTTACATACTCCTGAATCGTCGTTTTCAGTAATGATGAAATGATGAAACGTATGTAAATGAAATCTTTGAATACTTATGAAATTTTTTTAATGAAAGGGTATTACCCTTGGTCACTGGACCAAAAAGATGACTGTGAAATAATTTTGACTTTGATACTGAATTAAAGAAACGAAATACTAGTTCTGTGAGACGAGGGTTTGTAAAAAGGAAGTTAGGGTTTAGGGTTTTGTTTTATACAGTATGCTTGGAACTTTTACAGAACTAAGATAGACTTTATTTTGAATGTCTATCCTGGATGTTGGTACATGATTAAATAGTGAAATTGAAATAAACTACAATAAGCTTGATGAGAAAAATAATCGAAATATAAACCCTAATTTTTAAATGTAGAAATGACAGATTAGTACTGTACAGTAACATTATGAATATTTTTTTGGTAGTTTATGTAACAAAAATGATTTCATTAATGAGTATAAATCACAGTTATTTTTCAAATCAATAACTTTACTATTTGATGAAAAATAAAAACAGTACTGTAAGAATGCAGTAATTCTGGAAACCTTTTTATGTGAAAGATGAGGAGAGATAATCTTTGATTATAATGATTAATACTAATCACTAACAGTAGGAAAATTAACAAAATATACAGAGTTGTTCTTTTCATCATCTTGGCAATTTTCCTATCATATCTATCTACCTTAATTCTTCTTTGTACTAGAGTACGATGCAGATCCATTTGCATGGGGAAAAATGTAGAGAACATTTTATTCAATTTTTCATAAATGTATTCTGTTAAGTTTAAACCAAATAACCAAGCAAGATCACTGAAAGAAGCATAATCACAAGATAGACACACAATATATCCTGGGAAACCCTCATGGGGTAGAAAACCCAGTAAAGCTTTCCTCAATAAGATGATCAACCAAAATACAAGATGTGCTCCTCCTTCCTTTGTCTCCTTAGCTGATCTCCCAGACAAGTGCGCACTCTTCCACAAGTGAGTGAGTGATCTAATGAGGAGTTCACCTCCTCTATTTATACTTGACTCTCAACTGACTAAAAGACCTATTGGGGCCAACCTCACCTGGAGATGTCTAATAACCCCTAAAACATAACTACAGGGCCGACCCACACATGGTGGATCTAATAACCCTAGTTAATACTAACCCTTGGAGGAATAAACATCTCCGGATACATAATAGGGTTGCCTCGGAGGGATGAAACATCTCCGGAATAATAAAGTACAAATTATAATATTCTTTGAAGTTACAATATTCAACACTCCCCCTTAACGAGAAGGATATTATAACAGCATCTGCAGGAGCAAGGAGTCACTACATATGATACATCTATAAATCATCGGAAGCTTTCTTCAATTCGACTTCATCAGTAACTCAAACAGTTACTGGTACATCAATGTCAACATCAACATCACGATCTTTAGCATCGTCTTCACATGATCAGCTGCATCGTCATCATACGATCAGCAGCATCGTCATCACATGATCAGCATCGTCATCACACGATCATCAGCATCGTCATCGTACGATCAGCAGTATCGTCATCATACGATCAGCAGCATCGTCATCGTACGATCAGCAGTATCATCGTCATACGATCAGCAGCATCGTCATCACACGATCAGCAGCATCGTCATCACACGATCAGCAGCATCGTCATCACACAATCAGCAGCATCGTCATCACACGATCAGCAGCATCGTCATCACACGATCAGCAGCATCGTCATCACATGATCAGTAGCATCGTCATCACACGATAGTACAAGTATCCTACAACAACAATATGAGTATCCTACCGATACAGATAACCACATCATCAATACAAGTATCCTACTGATACAAGTAACCACATCATCAATACAAGTATCCTATCGATACAGATAACCACATCATCAATACAAGTATCCTACTGATACAAGTAACCACATCATCAATACAAGTATCTTACCGATACAAGTAACCACATCATCAATACAAGTATCCTACCGATACAAGTAACCATATCATTAATACAAGTATCCTACCGATACAAGTAACCACATCATTAGTACTATTACTTTCTCGGAGACCATTCGTCTACGGATCAATTCAGGGACCAAAGTCCGGGGATGATACAATCCCCATCACGTACATTTTGAACTATCAGTTCCGGGATGATGCAATCCCCATCACGTACATTTTGAACTATCAGTTCCGGGATGATGCAATCCCCATCACGTACATTTTGAACTATCAGTTCCGGGATGATGCAATCCCCATCACGTACATTTTGAACTATCAGTTCCGGGATGATGCAATCCCCATCACGTACATTTTGAACTATCAGTTCCGGGATGATGCAATCCCCATCACGTACATTTTGAACTATCAGTTCCGGGATGATGCAATCCCCATCACGTACATTTTGAACTATCAGTTCCGGGATGATGCAATCCCTATCACGTACATTTTGAACTATCAGTTCCGGGATGATGCAATCCCCTATCACGTACATTTTGAACTAAGGTCCAGGGACGATGCAGTCCTATCCTCTATTTTCGGAGACCTCACGTCTACGGCTCTCTTTTAGGACTGAAAGTCCAGGGATGATCCAATCCCCTCAAGTCCACCAAGGACTTCATTCTCGGAGACCTCTCGTCTACGGCTCTCTTTAGGACTGAAAGTCCAGGGATGATCCAATCCCCTCAAGTCCATCAAGGACTTCATTCTCGGAGACCTCTCGTCTACGGCTCTGTTTAGGACTGAAAGTCCAGGGATGATCCAATCCCCTCAACTGTCCACTAAGGACTTCATTCTCGAAGACCTCACGTCTACGGCTCTCTTTAGGACTGAAAGTCCAGGGATGATCCAATCCCCTCAACTGTCCACTAAGGACTTCATTCTCGGAGACCTTACGTCTACGGCTCTCTTTAGGACTGAAAGTCCAGGGATGATCCAATCCCCTCAACTGTCCACTAAGGACTTCATTCTCGGAGACCTTACGTCTACGGCTCTCTTTAGGACTGAAAGTCCAGGGATGATCCAATCCCCTCAACTATATTCTCATCCATACAGGTACAATCATATATCACATCAAAACATGTATACATCACATCAAAACATGTGTACATCAAACCATGTATACATCACTTAATCAACACATGTACACATCACATCAAAACATGTGTACATCATCACTAATCAAAACATGTGTACATCAAAACATGTATACATCACTTAATCAACACATGTACACATCACATCAGAACATGTGTACATCAAAACATGTATACATCACTTAATCAACACATGTACACATCACATCAAAACATGTGTACATCAAAACATGTATACATCACTAATCAAAACATGTACACATTACATCAAAACATGTGTACATCAAAACATGTATACATCACTAATCAAGACATGTACACATCACATTAAAACATGTATACATCACTAGCATGTATTATCAAGACAAAACATGTATACATCGGACATGTATTCTCACTAATACATCATATCAAATCATGTATACATCTAGCATAAACGATATGTAAGAGTTCTAAATCTAAATAATTGTAAGTGGCTAACAAAACAGAAAATAAGTGACAGAAATACTATACTACTCCCCCTTTCGAGGAGGGTCCTTCTGGACTATACCAAGCTTGTCTCGGAAGTACTCAAACTTTACTCGAGACAGAGGTTTAGTCAAGATATCAGCAACCTGATCCTCAGTGCTTATATACTCGAGCTTGATGGCTCCTCTCTGCACCATGTCTCGTATATAGAAGTAACGGATCTCAATGTGTTTTGACTTATCATGGAACACAGGATTTTCAGTCATCTTAATGCAGCTTTGATTATCACACATAATCACAGTGGGATCCATTTCTAAGTCAAAGATTCCAGATAAGAGTTTCCGAAGCCACACCGCTTCACAGCTGGCAGAGCAAGCAGCAATATATTCTGCTTTAGCGGTACTGAGGGCCACACTAGATTGTTTCTTGCTGAACCAGGAGATCATGGCAGATCCAAGACCATAACATCCACCTGAAGTACTTTTTCTGTCTGAGACACTTCCTGCCCAATCAGAATCTGAGAAACCATGCAACTTGAGTTCATTGTCTCTAAGATAGTAAAGGCCATAGTCCACTGTACCTTTTAGGTACCTCATGATATGCTTTGCAGCTATAAGGTGAACCTTTCTAGGTTCTACTTGAAACTGACTTAGGGTATTTACAGCAAAGCATATATCAGGCCTAGTATTTGTCAAGTACATCAATGATCCAATGATTTGTCTATATAGGGTTATGTCCACTAGTTCTGATGAATCATTAGCTAGCAGTTTTAGGTTGGAGTCCATGGGAGTGGCCATAGCTTTACACTCCAACATATCAAATATTTTGAGGATCTCCACAGTATACTTACCTTGATTTAGAAAGATCCCTTTTGACTCTTGCCACACTTCTAGGCCTAAGAAGTAGTGCATTAATCCGAGATCTTTCATTTCGAATTCTGAAGAAAGCTTCTTCTTGCTTTCAATGATTTGTTTCTCATTTCCTGTTAGAAATAGATCATCTACATATAATAGCAATATAACAGGTTCATCATTCATTACCTTAAGATAGAGATTGGGGTCAGCTTTACTTTTGGTAAAGCCCATGCTTAATAAGAAACTGTCAATTCTTCCATACCAAGCTCTGGGAGCTTGCTTCAAACCATATAATGCCTTCTTCAGTTTGCATACATGGGTCCTTCCGTCTTTGACCTCAAAACCTTGAGGTTGTTCTATGTATACTTCTTCTTCAATTACACCATTCAGGAAGGCTGTCTTAACATCCATTTGATGCAATTTCCATTTCATCATAGATGCAAGTGCCATGATAGTTCTAATCGAAGTATACCTAGCAACAGGTGCAAATGTATCTTCATAGTCAATTCCCTCCTTTTGAGAGAATCCTCTGGCTACAAACCTTGCCTTGTATTTTTCAATGCTACCATCTGCAGCATGTTTTATTTTGAAAATCCATTTGGAAGAAACCACACTTTTATCTCTTGGTTTGGGGACTATATCCCAAACATCATTTTTCATTATTGACTGATATTCTTCAGTCATTGCTTCTACCCATTCTTTCTTTTGAGCTGCTTCTTCATAGCTAGTAGGTAGTTGGTCCACAAGATCACACATCAAGGCCATGTAGTTGGACACTAGCTTTGGTTTCTTCCTTTCTCTAGTGGAGCCTTCAGGAGCACCATATCTTTCAGCTCCTTGAATAATATCTCTAGCCCATGCTGGTCTTCTTTTCCTAGATAATTCTGCAACAGGAGGTTCTTGTGGTTCCAGCATGTCATGATCCTCTGTTATGTCATCTTCAGGGATGTGAACAGTCTCTGAGATTCTGGGAGATGTATCTTCTTCATAAACTTCTTCAAGTTGACATTTTCTAGATTTCTTAAGAGCTGCTTCCTCATCGAAGGTTACATCTCTACTTATTTCTATATGATGAAAGCCTGGTATGTAAATCCTGAAGGCTTTGGATGATTCACAATAGCCAACAAATATTCCTTTCTTACCAGAGGGATCCAACTTGGTTCTCTTTTCCTTTGGAATGTGGATGTACACAGGACACCCAAATATTTTAAGATGGCTTACCTCGGGCTTCTTTCCAGAAAATACTTCTTCTGGAGTTTTGAAATCAAGAGCACTATGAGATAATCTGTTTTGAACATATACTGCTGTTCTGGCTGCTTCAGCCCACAAATACATGGGAAGATCCTGGTCATGTATCATAGTCTTCACAGCTTCCATGATGGTTCTATTTTTCCTTTCTGCAACCCCATTTTGTTGGGGATTGTAGGGAGTGGTTAGTTCTCTCTTGATTCCAGCTTCCTTACAGAATTCTTCAAACTCTTTTGAAGTATATTCTCCACCATTGTCTGTTCTGAGAATCTTGATTTTCTTTTCTGAGAGATTTTCTATTAGAGCCTTGAACTCTTTGAACTTCCCAAAAACTTCATTCTTACCCTTTAGAAAGTATATCCAAGTTTTCCTTGAATGATCATCAATGAATGAAAGATAGTATTCAAACCCACTTAGAGAGGTGGTGGGCATTGGACCACACACATCTGAGTGTATTAACTCCAAGATCCCTTTGGTCTTTGTTTCACTCTTTGGAAAGGGGTTCTTGACATTCTTGCCTTTCTTACATCCTTTGCATGAGCCATCATGATCAACCTTTAAATCTGGTAGTCCTATGACCACCTTGCTTACATAAGGTAAGGCTTTGTAGTTGATGTGAGCTAGTCTTCTATGCCATAGCTCACTGGGGCTAGAGGTTTCATGAACAAGAGCAGCTTCCGGATGACCCTTGAGTTTATATAAACCTCCTTCCTCTTCACCAATAACAATTGCATCCTTAATGGATTTGCCTTTGGACCACATTAACACTTGTCCATCAATGAATGCAACTCTATAGCCTTTCTTGTCTAAAGCTGAGATTGAAAGCAAATTCTTCTTTAATCCTGGAACATATAGAACTTCCTTCATCTTCATGGGAGTTCCAGAATCGAGTTTGTAGTTTGCTTCACCAATTCCCTTAATGGGATATTGATAGTCATCTCCTAGAGATACCTTTTGGGGAGAATTCTTTTCTTCAAGATTTGAGAGAGTCCTCTTCTGTCCAGTCATGTGCTTTGAAGCACCACTGTCAATAAGCCATGTACCTTCACCAGGGGTTATGGATCCAGAGAGTGCGGAGAAGAGAACATATTCTTCTGCATCTTCTTCTATGTTTCTTCTTGACCTCCTTTTGAAGAAGGTCCTTTCTTCTTCTTCCCCTTCATCTCTGGGCCTTTTATTGTGAGACCTTTCTTCCTCTACTTCTTCTTCTTCACTATCATCCTCTGCAAGATGTGCTTGATGTCTTTTGTAGTGATTACCCTTTTTCTTCTGTAGAGGGCAATCTTTAGCAATGTGTCCTAATTTGTGACAAGAGTAGCACTGGAAAGAAGAGTAATCCCTTCTTTGAGTAGATCCTCTTTTCTTGTGAAATCTGTGAGGAGGATGAGACTCCTTGTGACCACCTTTCTTGAAGTAGGATTGACTCCTTCTTCTTTTGGTATGGGTAGCCAAAGCTTGGTCATCTTCTTTGAGCAAGGCTTCTCTATTTGCAACCCTAGCCTCCTCTTGTACACAATCCTCCCAAACTACATCAAACTTCATACTTTCTTTTCTGGCACACATAGTTTGAATGAATGACTCCCAAGGTCTAATGAGACCATTTAGAGCTGTCATCACAAGTTCATCTTCATCAAGAGTATCACCAATGGCATCTAGTTGTTCTTTGATTTGATGGACTCTTGAGAAGTAGTCTTGAATGGATTCTCCTTTGTGCATCTTGGTACTCTTCAACTGAGTCCTTAGATTCATCTTCCTATTGATGTTCTTTCCTTCATACATTCTTCCTAGGGCATCATACATTTCCTTTGGAGTCTTCTTGGAAGACACTTGGGGAATCAAGTGGTCTTTAATGGAATCAGCTATGATTCTCTTTGCCCTAATCAGATCCTTCCTGTGTTTCTCTTTGGCTTCATCTTCTTCTGGTTCTGCAACTTCCTCCTTGACATAATGAGCAAGATCATTCTCCTCAAGAATTAGACCAATTATGTATTTCCATGCTCGGAAATTCTCTATGCCTTCTAGCTTGTCTTCAAGCTTAGTATTTGGAGCCATCTTCTCTTGGGGGAGTCCAAGAGACAGAGTAGACTTACCTGGAAAGTTACCTTTTACTTTTCCGGAATCTGGAACAGAATTTTATCGCACTTTTGGTAGAATTAGGGTTTGATTTTCCCGGAGTTCTACCCAACCAAAAAGTTCGATCTATAGCTCAAAAGAATGCTCTTGAGAAGGGCTACCCAGCCATGTAATCAGAATTCAAAAATTACAACTTTTTTCTGAAACCAAAATCTGACGTATCGCACTTTTGGTAGAATTAGGGTTTGGATTTCCCGGAGTTCTACCCAACCAAAAAGTTCGATCTATAGCTCAAAAGAAAGGTATTGAAAAGGGCTATCCATCCATGCAACCAAAAATCAATAATATCAACTTTGGGATGAAACCCTAACTTCACCAAAGAGAGAGAAAGAGGTATTCTTACCTTGTGAAAGATGTCCTATTCAGTTTGGCTCTGATACCATGTTAAGTTTAAACCAAATAACCAAGCAAGATCACTGAAAGAAGCATAATCACAAGATAGACACACAATATATCCTGGGAAACCCTCATGGGGTAGAAAACCCAGTAAAGCTTTCCTCAATAAGATGATCAACCAAAATACAAGATGTGCTCCTCCTTCCTTTGTCTCCTTAGCTGATCTCCCAGACAAGTGCGCACTCTTCCACAAGTGAGTGAGTGATCTAATGAGGAGTTCACCTCCTCTATTTATACTTGACTCTCAACTGACTAAAAGACCTATTGGGGCCGACCTCACCTGGAGATGTCTAATAACCCCTAAAACATAACTACAGGGCCGACCCACACATGGTGGATCTAATAACCCTAGTTAATACTAACCCTCGGAGGAATAAACATCTCCGGATACATAATAGGGTTGCCTCGGAGGGATGAAACATCTCCGGAATAATAAAGTACAAATTATAATATTCTTTGAAGTTACAATATTCAACATATTCAGTACTAATCAGAATCTTAATTAACTTAGAAATAAAGATAATTGCATCTGTTCAATAACATCTTTGAAAACAAAAATAAATGTAATTATAACAGATAGAAAACTTTTAACTGCATAAAATTTAGGAAAGATAAGTAGAACTTGTAAGTGAAGATAGGGCTGACAAACACCCAAGGAGGCCTGTTCCTCCCAACCTGTTCCAGAAGAAGCAACAAAACTGTTGGCTTCTTGTGAACCCCCGAGCCTGCTTACTAAGCCACTAAGTAGATGGAATCTGTGTAAAAGCAAGGAACTCAAAAATGCCTTCACCACTCAGCATCAACCTCCTATAATAACATGCCTTTAGCACTCAGCATCAAACTCCTGAACTCAATAGAGTTTTGGCAGACTCACAACATGATCAACAACTTAGCATATCCCCTCATCAAATCTCTTGGGTGCAACACAACAAAAACCCAAGGTAAATTTCCTTGTTAGGAAAAGTGATGAACCTCAGTTCATAATTTGATGGCTATTATATAGACTGCCTAGGTCTTTAGTGGTTAGTTTGGAATAAATGAGCCTCAAGCTCCAGTCCCATCTTTTAGGGCACTATGACCACATTTCAAGGGAGTTGTCTCATACCAACAGCTAGTTAGTTGCATCATGATGCTGCCACTTGTCCATTGCCTTCTACCCTAGATTCCATTCCACCTAGTGGATCAGTAACCACTCTTTCAACAGTCCTCTTAAGTGTTTGTGTCCTATTTTATTTATTAAATAATAAAATATTGTGCAAATTACAGTCATCATTGGACACATGTCCAACATAAAACTTTACAATAAAAGTTATCATAATGTTTTCTAACACAAAATGTTTTCCAGCAAAAAGGGTATGTTACAAACACCCCCACTTAAGCTCAACATCGTCCTTGATGTTGCTTATTCATCATCAAGTTCCTCATGGAACGGAACTGGATATGCTTCCCACATATTAATTTCCAGTTCCCAAGTAGCTTCATTAGGGCTAAGGTGCTTCCATTGCACCTTTACCTACCCTATGGTGCGATTCCGAAGCATAATTTCCCTCTGGTCGAGAATACAGTCCGGTTCCACCTGTATGTCATTCCAATTCAGCACATGAGTAGCATCATGCACATCATTAAAACAGAAAAGTGAAAAACATTGTGGATTTTTAAATTATATGGCAATGCCAATTGATATGCAATAGTTCCAATCCGTAATAGGATTTCGAATGGTCCACAATACCTTGGTGCTAGTTTAGCACAACTCCCAAGATTCAAAGAACTTTTCTTGGGAGTTACCTTTATAAAAACATGGTCTGCTACCTGAAATCCTCTTTTAGTGCGTTTCAAATCAACATAGCTTTTATGCCGATCTTGGGCAACCTTTAAGTTACCTTGAACCTGTTTCATAGTTAGCTCCATCTCTTTCAATAAATCTCGTCCTAAGATTAATCTATCTACAGGGTTATCCCAAGAAATAGGAGTACAACATTTTCTTCCATACAAAATCTCAAATGAACTTAACTTAGCAGATGCTTGATAATGATTATTGTATGCAAATTCTGCTAAATGTAAGTAATCTTCCCACTTAGATGGCTGATCTTTAACATATAATCTTAACATGTTTTCTAAAATTTGATTTACCTTTTCTGTTTGACCATCAGTTTGTGGGTGGAAAGAAGTGTTGAAATTTAATTTAGTATTTAATCCTTCAAACAATGTTGTCCAAAAAATTTCAATGAACTTAGAGTCCCGATCTGAAATAATTACCTTTGGATTCCGTGCAAGCGAAAAAATTTGCTTCATGAAAATATCTGCAATGTTAGAAGCCTTGAAAGTAGTTTTAACATTAATAAAATGAGAAACTTTACTAAGTTTATCAACAACAACCATGATTGAGTCATTCTGCTTTTGATTTCTAGGCAAACCTGTAATAAATTCAATGCTTATAATTTCCCATTTCCATTCTAGAATTGGTAAGGGCTGCAATATTCCAGCTGGATGTTGGTGTTCAGCCT
Organism: Larix kaempferi; assembly: GCA_027924585.1. Lineage (NCBI taxonomy): Eukaryota > Viridiplantae > Streptophyta > Pinopsida > Pinales > Pinaceae > Larix > Larix kaempferi. The sequence goes on along the minus strand of BSBM01000771.1, from coordinate 11,223,132 downwards.
TAATAGTCTGACATTCAAAACATCTAGCTATATACTCAGCAACTTCATTCTTCATGTTGGGCCAAAAATAATATTTTCTTAACATAGTTGTCATTTTCTGATAACCAAGATGTCCTGAATAAGGACTTTTATGAATTTCATCCAAAATCAGCAGCTTAACTTTCGACATATTAGGCACATAAATTCAGTTTTTATAAGTCATTAAGCCTTTTTCGTTAATGCTGAAATCTGTAATTAAATTTTCAGATACATTTTCAGCCACTTTAGCATGCAAATCTTGATAATTCTTATCTTGATTATTTCCTTCTCTAAGCTGCTTTTCCATATCAGTCTTAAAAGTATTGATTGCTGCCACAAAACTCAATCTGGCATTTCTACTCAAGGCATCAACAACCTTATTTTCTTTACCATTAATGTGTTGAATCTCGAAAGCATACTCGCTAAGGAAAGCTAGCCATCTAGCTTGCCTTGCGTTAAGATTCGTTTGATCCAATAAATACTTTAGACCTTTATTATCTGTCATTAGAATAAATTTTCTTCCAATCAAGTGATGGCGCTACATTTTCAGTGCATGTATCACGACTGCCAACTCAAGATCATAGGTTGCATAATTCTTTTCATGGATTTTTAACTTCCTTGACTCAAAAGCAATGGCATGACCTTCCTGACTTAAGACCCCTCCAAGTCCATCGTTGCATGCATCAGTTCATACGACGAAATCCTTATTGAGATCTGCAATTTTTAAGATGGGCGCAATAGTTAATAATTCTTTTAACTTATTAAAGCTTTCTTGACACTTTTGATCCCATACAAATTTCTTCCCTTTCTTCTGCAAAGAAGTGATGGGGTTAGCAATTCTAGAGAACCCTTCAATAAACTTTCTATAATAACCTATTATTCCCATGAATGATCGTACATCAGTTATGTCTTTGGGGACAGGCCATTCATTAATTGCTTTTATCTTATCATGATCAACAAAAATACCATCTTTAGAAATTATATGACCCAAATACTGAATTTTATCTTTATAAAAATCACATATACTGAACTTATCGTAAAGCTGATGTTCTCTAAGTACTTGCAAAATTATTTTTAAATGTTCGTCATGCTCTTCTTTAGTTTTTGAGTAAATCATAATATCACCAATGAATACCACTACGAACTTATCCAAATATTTATGCAGAACGTTGTTCATCAAACACATGAAAACTGCTGGTGCGTTAGTCAGCCCAAAAGGCATAACTACGAACTTGTAGTGTCCATAACGCGTTCTGAATGCAGTTTTGAATATGTCCTCGTCTTTTATTCTGACCTGATGATACCCAAACCTTAAATTAATTTTAGTGAATATCTCTGCTCCGCGTACTTGATCAAATAGATCATCTATGCGAGGCAGGGGATATCGGTTCTTAATTGTCATTTTATTAAGCTGACGGTAATCGATGCATAATCGCATGGTACCGTCCTTCTTTTTAACAAAAAATACTAGTGCTCCCCAAGGAGACACGCTAGGCCTTATGTAGTTTTTATCTATTAATTCTTTCAGCTAATATTTTGACTCGTTCAACTCCAGAATATTCATCCTATAGGGAGCCTTTGAGTTTGGTACCGCACCGGGTACTAAGTCAATGGTGAAATCAAGTTCTCTTTTCAGAGGTAATCCTGGAATTTCTTCCAGGAATACGTCAGAAAAATACCTAAGGATGGGAATATCCTCTAGTTTTAACTTGTCTTCTTTAGATGTACACTCGTCATTAATAACATTAACAACAAACACTTTACACCCTTTTCTAGCAGCTCTCTTTACTTGTAGAGCAGAAATCTGTCTTACCGAAATCTTCCTATGAATTCCTTTTATTGTTTCTATATTACCTTCATTATTTACACATGTAAAAGATTTGTCATAACAATTCAGTAAAACTCTATGTTGTTCAAGCCAGTCCATACCAATCAGCAAGTCATATGACCCTAAGGATAAAACATTCAGATTAATTTGCGTTTTCAACTGACTTATAAATACTTCACAATCCTTGACAAAATCTGTAACTTTTCTTTTAGTACCTGTTGCAAGCTGAACTAACCATGCATTATCAAATTTCTCTACTTTTAACTTGCAACGGTTTACTAAAGTAGGTGAAATATAACTTAGATTTGCACCGGGATCTATCAGAATAGAAATAGACTCGTTTCGTATCATACCTTTAATTTCAACCATGGATGTTTGATGGTCAGCTTGACTATTTTCCAGTGCTGCATTTATCCTGGGAATTTCTCTTGCAATATCTCCAACTGTAGGTTCTGCTTGCATAGTGTGAATATTGTTGGCTGTCCTCTTGTTGTGTGGGCAATCTGCTCTCCTATGTGGTCCGCCACAGTCATAGCACTTCATGGGTCCTTTCTGTTTAGCATACATGTTGTTGTTATTATTGTTATTACTGTGATTATTATTGTTAGGTACGTTTCTTGCAGCAGTAAAATTCTGAGATGCATTATTCTTGTAATTATTATGATTAGGAAAATTTATGTTATTAAAACTTTTCTTAAAACCTACAAAATTATGATTAAAATTCTTCTTTTTATAGTCAAATTGACTAGTCTTACTGTTCTTCCAGCTAGTTGTTCCTTCTCTTTTTCTATTTTGGTCAAAACAGAAATTAGCCTTTCTCATGGCCTCTTCCAAAGTGGAAGGGTTATCATACTCGATATGGTCCTTTATATTGAAAGGTAAACAACTGAAAAACCTTTGTACTTTAGGCTTTTCCTCAACCATGTAAGGCACATACCTCAGCAAGCTAAGGAATTTGTTTCACAATTCTTTCATGTTCATTGTACCTAACTTCAAATCATAAAACTCCTTTGAGTTATCTTCAAAATATTGTTCCGACAAAAACTTCTTTTTAAACAAACTTTTAAACATATTCCAAGTTACTTCTTTTTATTTTATACTCTTAATTCTTTTAAGATCCTGCCACAAAATATCTGCCTTTCCGGTCATATTGTAAATAGCCATCTTGGCTTTTAGTTGAGAAGAGTAGTCGTAAATATTAAAGTACTTCTTCATTCCAGACAGCCAAGCTTATGTTGCCTCACCCTTCTCACTTTCGCCATTAAAGGTGGGTGGCTTAATCTTTTTAAATTCTCTAGTAATTTGTTCATGATGTTTATGTTTTCTCTTTTTAGAGCAACATTCACTGTTACTGTTGTCATAATTAAAGTCATTATTACTTGGATCAGATTTAGAGGATGAGTAACTGTTCATTTTATCATTTCTTGCTTTCTTATGCTTATGTTTGTGAGACATTGTTTCAGAATTAGACTTCATTTCTGATTTTCTGCTTCTTTCATCATTATGACAGTTCTCCCTTAAATTTTGTTGTAACTCCTCCTGAACCTTAAGGATCCATTCATTTTCTTCTTTAACAGCTTTCAACTCAGATTTTAAATACTATACAGTGCGTAAAATTTCAGAAGACTGGTTATTTAATTCAACATAAATTCCTTTAGAATTGTTATTATTAATGCGTTCGTTACGAGGAGATCTGTCCTCTGCTGATTCTTCTGGTATTTCCATACCTACAATTTAAAGGTCAATTTGTTCTGTGCAAAAATAAAATTGAATTACAAAAGTTAGTAACATAAACTTTCTGATTTATTTTTTATTTGCGCGTGTGAGCCTAAATCAGGCCTAGAGTTTGAACTCTCGCTCTGATACCACATGTAACAACCCAAAAATTGCTAAAAATTTAAAATTTCTGATATAGAAAAATCATAAGAAAACGCTAACTGCAGAATGAAATATATTTAACTGATTAACTAATGGTAGCTTCACAGGATTACCATTGTTATTCCTAAACATAAAAGACAACAGATTATAAATCAAATGGGATAAAACAATGTTTATATTCTCATGTGTTATGGTTCTAGTAATAATACTGACGATCTGTTTGCATATTTCTGAAGGGGTTCCTACAGGGTGCCCTTGGGTTTACTTAGCTTGATAGCTAAAGCATTGGCCCTTTTCTTTCGCAGATCTGTAGGTAAGATAAATAAAATAATTCGAGTACTTCAAGAGATGTTTTGCGCTTCAGCTAGCTATCTCTGTTTTTAAGATAGATGTGTGTATACTGCCTGTGCATGAAGGTATCGATGGTATGAAGTTCCAGTTTTTCTTTATCAACTTGTACCATTTCTATCTTAACACTTGTAAGTGTAGCTAGAGATATTTTACACTATACTTCTGTTGTAATTGTTGGTAGAATCATTGGAATTACAAATTATATTAACAGTCTGAATAATGCGACAAGGTTGAACAATAAGTAATATTAGTGAATAACGCTGCAATAGATTATAGTGGGACTTCTTAGAATTAGAATCCTACCTTATTCAATTCGAAATGAAAATGTGTATAATGTTCGCACTATTACAATGCTACGGTGCATAATAAAAGTTTCCCTCCACAACTATATGACCTATTTCATATGCATCCTAAAATACTATATGCTTTTGCAATTCCTAATCTACTATATGAATGTATGGACAATTTATTGATTTATTATGTAAATGTGACATAGATCAATTTGTCACAATACCCTATGTTTTAAATGGAATAATGGTTAGAGCTATAATACATAAGCCTTATGTGAAATAAATCTTAGCATTGATATCATATTACATGCCTACTATATGAATAAAAGTTAATGTTAGAATTATAATGCCTGGACCTTATGCGAATTAGACTTAATATTGGCATTCTATTACATGCTCGTTATATGAAATAAAACACGTCATTAAAATCGCAATACATGCATGCTATGCGAATTGAACTTAGTAGTGGAAATATATATATATAACCTCGATACTATGCGAATTTGTAACATGGTTTGGAACTATATAACATGGTTATATTACATGGATATGATACAGAGATCGTTCTGTTATCAATAAATATGATGTTGACATGTATTTAATACCATTGCAGGCATGGTCTGGCGAGGTGATACGTAAAATCGGTCATTTATGAAACCCTGTGTCTTATTAGTGGATTGTCTCGTTGGATCTTACCTGTAACTGGCTCCACGTGATGAACTTGTAGAAATTGTGGGAACCCTGCTGAGCTGTATGCTCCACCTTGGTGATATGGCATTTCAACTGGGCTCGATAATAAATGAGCTATAAATGGTAGGTTGATTGTAATGCAGTCTTGGTAATGGCGTTGCTTGGCTGGCCAGATCTCAGCGTTGATCTATTATGTCTCGGTTGTTGAGATCTAAACCCTAAGGCACTCGCTATACCGTTGTTCTTTTGCCTTTTTGCATTCATTGGGAGTTTTGGTTTTAGGGAAGAGGTCGACAGGCCGCTGAATAGTAGGGTTCGACCTTGGGTTATTTCTTGGTGGCTCTGCGACTTCCATCTCTGGAAAATAATGGTGAGAACCTATTGTATAAGTTACTATGGCTCGAAAGGTGAATGGTGTTGAAGCCCCGTGGCTTTCGTTGTGTGACATGTTAGGGTTTTCAGTGAAAAATATACTCAAAGCCTTAGATTTTTCGTAGCTACATGCTACTTCTGTTGTGTTGGTTGGATGATTTGGAACTGGAAGCGTGAAGCATTCCATCTACCTATTCTTACTAAGATAAGCTCGGCTTTGTAAATACTGTGTGTTATAATTATAGTTTGGGTTTATGTAGTATTCGTTTTGGAACTTGTTATAACCTCGTTGTAGTTTTATGTGGCAGGTGTTGCCTTCGTCATGGAGTTTATAGTGCTGAGACTCGTTGGCAATGGATAGCTCGCTTAACTTCGGTAATCCCGAGTGGAATAACCCTCTGTAGGTTCTCCTGGCAGATTTTGGCCATCGTTGAAGTTTGTAACAACTTGTGGTTTCTCGAAATCATGGTCCAAACAGCATTGTTTTGTTTTTAATCTACGTGCCTGTAGTATGAGTGCCTTTCGGCTTACAGGGTCGATGGAACAATGTTAGGTTGCCGTAATAGTAGTTTGGATTTTTTGAGTCGAGTTGGACAGTGTAACTCCTATCGACGAGGGTTCCAATACTCTGTCGAGTTTTCAATAAGAAAAACGTTAATGAGTTGATTTTGCAGCAGTTGTTTTGTTTCGTCTTTTGGGGTTTCGACCCTTGAACGTAACCTGTGACTTGGGTGATTTAAATATTGTGATGAACTCGTTTTTAACAAGTCTCTGTTTTTAACAAGTCTCTGCGTTTAACTTTGATGTGGTATAAAATGTAGTTTGTAAACAAAGTTTTAATACTTTTCTGCTATCGTTTTCTTTTGTAGAATAAAAAACTGTAAACTTTAGAAAAAAAAAGGAAAACAATGTAATGAATGCATTGCAATGTGTGTGAATTGAATATTGGTGAAATGTTTACATGCTCCTGAATCGTCGTTTTCAGTAATGATGAAATGAGAAAAAGTCTGTAAATGAAATCTTTGAAAACTTATGAAATGTTTTTAATGAAAGGGTATTACCCTTGGTCACTGGACCAGAAAGATGACTGTGAAATAATTTTGACTTTGATACTAAATTAAAGAAACGAAATACTAGTTCTCTCACACGAGGGTTTGTAAAAAGGAAGTTAGGGTTTAGGGTTTAGGGTTTTGTTTTATACAGTATTCTTGGAACTTTTACAGAACTAAAATAGACTTTATTTTCAATGTCTATCCTGGATGTTAGTACACGATTAAATAGTGAAATAGAAATAAACTACAATAAGCTTGATGAGAAAAATAATGGAAATATAAACCCTGATTTTTAAACGTAGAAATGATAGATTAGTACTGTACAGTAACATTATGAATATTTTTTCGGTAGTTTATGTAACAAAAATGATTTCATTAATGAGTATAAATCACAGTTATTTTTCAAAGCAATAACTTTACTATTTGATGAAAAATAAAAACAATACTGTAAGAATGCAGTAATTCTGGAAACCTTTTTATGTGAAAGATGAGGAGAGATAAACTTTGATTATAATGATTAATACTAATCACTAACAGTAGGAAAATTAACAAAATATAAAGATTTGTTCTTTTCATCATCTTGGCAATTTGCCTATCATATCTATCTACCTTAATTCTTCTCTGTACTAGAGTACGATGCAGATCCATTTGCATGGAAAAAAATGCAGAGAACATTTTATTCAATTTTTCATAAATGTATTCAGTACTAATCAGAAACTTAATTGACTTAGAAATAAAGATAATTGCGTCTGTTCAATAACATCTTTGAAAACAAAAATAAATGTAATTATGACAGATAGAAAAATTTTAACTGCATAAAATTTAGGAAAGATAAGTAGAACTTGTAAGTGAAGATAGGGCCGACAAACACCCAAGGAGGCCTGTTCCTCCCAACCTGTTCTAGAAGAAGCAGCAAAATTGTTGGCTTCTTGTGAACCCCCGAACCTGCTTACTGAGCCACTAAGTAGATGAAATCTGTGTAGAAGCAAGGCACTCAAAAATTCCTTCAGCACTCAGCATCAACCTCCTATAATAACATGCCTTTAGCACTCATCATCAAACTCCTGAACTCAAGAGTTTTTGCAGACTCACAACATGATCAACAACTTAGCATATCCCCTCATCAAATCTCTTGGGTGCAATACAGCAAAACCCCAAGGTAAATTTCCCCGTCAGGAAAAGTGATGAACCTGAGTTCATAATTTGATGGCTATTATATAGACTGCGTAGGTCTTTAGGGGCCTGTTTGGAATAAATGAGCCTCAAGCTCCAATCCTATCTCTCAGGGCACTATGACCACATTTCAAGGGAGTTGTCCCATACCAACAGCTAGTTAGTTACATCATGATGCTGCCACTTGTCCATTGCCTTCTACCCCAGATTCCATTCCACCTAGTGGATTAGTAACCACTCTTTCAATAGTCCTCTTAGGTGTTTGTCTCCTATTTTATTTATTAAATAATAAAATATTGTGCAAATTACAGTCATCCTTGGACACCTGTCCAACATAAAACTTTACAATAAAAGTTATCATAATGTTTTCTAACAGAAAATGTTTTCCTGTAAAAAGGGTATGTTACAACAGGCCTACCGAATTGAAGAAGTAGGGGCCTTCATTTTCCACTCTCACTTTGTCTTCCAAAATGGTGGAAGATGATAGTAAAGAAACCCTTGGAGCCGAGTTGAATGTCATAGTGGGCCTTTGGATTCCATTTCATGGCAATCTAGCTTCGGAGGGCTTGTTCGGTGGGCCAGATGCCCATATACTTGTAGATGAGGGCGTGATCTTTCAGATATTGAGACCTAGCATTGATTCTTTCGTGGGGAAGGGTCAAACAGGGATGGGCGGCTGAGTGGTCTATGCATGTGCTGGTTCCAAACGTGCCTTTAGTAGATGGAGTACCTTGAGAGGAAATGGCAGCTCATTGAGGCAGTTCTGCACTGAGAATCGGGATATCTTCTGAACCTATTCGTAGAGAGGAAGTATGACCTACCGAATGCGGTGAGACATGGGAGGTCAGAGCCGCATTATGGGAGGGGCCTTCGGCCCTGCTGTTGGTTGACATCTGCTGAGGGTGTTTGGTTGTTCTCGCTTTGTGTTAGTCCTGACCTGTACTCCCCATGCCTCTTCAAGGCCCCCTTCCCTCAGTGGCATCTATGACTTACGGGGATCGAGCTCTCCATGTTGAATTAATTATTGATATAAATAATTGTTTTAATAATATTATTAATTTTAATATCACATAGTAATAATATATTAAAATATAATATTGTTAATAATTGTTCCAATCATGACATGACAATTCTAGATGTAAAAGCAAAACAAAATATTGAAAATGTAATTATTAATTTTAAATCAACTGAATAATTAATATAGATATCAATTCAATTGAAAATTATATATATATATATATATATTATTTTCTACGTTTTTTAACATTTCTTTCATCTATTATATTATTAATATTAATTAATATGATTTTGTTTTAAACCTCCTTAATATTTCTACCTCCATCCCAATAAATAACACTTATAAAGAGATGACTTAATAGAGTGAGTATCACCAACTGAACTCTTATCAACTCTGTCACCTTATAAAGCCATAGGATCGTTTCATCCCCATTGTCGATATCACAACATTATTGGTGGGAGTCCACTCTAAGAATGCTCGATAGCTGATTAGTGTTATTGACGGATGATAACGGGTGTAGGGCAACCTAACCTTTCTTATCATTAATTAATTACATATGCTCGATTACTCTTTTACTCTTGGAAACGTTTTAACTTTTGTTTAATAGTTCTAACTTAGACGAAGGATGACAGGTGCCTACCTTTTAGTGACAACCCACTAAGGATGGGACATTGTGAGAGGCATATATATTCCCATTCTACATGTGTCAATTATAGATAATGATATTAATTTTGTATATAAATTCTGGCAAACAATAATGCAGACACAAAGTTCATTTTCGGTTGGTTGGCTGAAGTTGCAGAGGAAAGAATTCATCGGGAATTCAAATGTATTTCATTGGTTGAAGCTGCATATGGAAGAATTCATCGAGAATTGGAGACTTTTATAACATTGTGGTATTCCACTCTAAGAATGCTCTATAGTTGGAGCATAGATGTGATTAGTGTTATTGATAGATGATAACGGGTGTAGGGCTTAACCAACCTTTCTTGTTATTAATTAATTACATATGCTCGATTACTCTTGGAAATGTTTTGTCTTTTGTTTAATAGTTCTAACTTAGACGAAGCATGCGAGACTGTTGAAAGCCCATTTTACTCATGAATTTCCTCAAATATTTTAGTCGTGACTTTTTGCCAGAAGTATTGTATGCTTGGGCTGAAATCAATAATTCGTTGGAAGGAACACCTAGATTTGTCGAAAAACATGACAGTTCTCAAAGCATGTATCCTGCTAGGATTGGAAAAAACATGCGAATGTGGTAGATGTATTTTGTATTCTTCCATTCCTTCGAGCTACTGTCTCCGTCGGTCACAAAATGACCTTACAGATGACAAGATATATGAGGGAGACGTTGGTCTTACAATATATGGGTAGTCCGCATCTCTAATTCATTCTCACTGCATCAGGAAAATAATAGTGGAAAAATAATCCCTACAGGGGTATGGTAAAGAGCACGACGAGCCATCAGTTGGGGAAAGGCTGCCAGCTTCACTATACTGAATAAAAAGGATAAGAAGAAACCTAGAAACGCAGATAAAGCCACAGACGTCCTTGTTGGGAGGAGACGACGTATTGATTTTTGAGTTAGTAGGAACACAAGGGACTTGAAAGTATTTAGGATTCCTGGATCTTTGGGAAGCAAGGATTGGCACAGTAAGGTATATAGCTGGAGGGCTGATATAGGACACGAAACGCTTGGAATAACCCTATTTTTTTTTTTAAAGTTATTAGTGTGTGTTAGTGACTGTTGGATTTAAACATGACTATTTAGAATATTATTGAAATCTGACCATTCATTTTTTAAAAATTCAAAAATCTAAAACCCCACCCCTAATTTTGAAATATAATTAAACATAATTTAAGGTCACATAACTTAAACACAAGACAATAGTTTCGGATGAAACCAGTGTGCATAATAAGCTTTGTCGATGGTAAAACTAAATGTCGCTTAATTTGGAAGGTGCAATAACAAAATAATGAAAATAAAAGAATTAGTTTTTAAAAAGGTTTTTTCATTAAAATTCAAAAAAAAATTATAAACAAAAGATGAAAGGATAAGAATTATTAAAAAGTAAGATTCAAACATTTAAAAAAAATAAAAATAAAACTTTTAAAATCACTAATATAGAAATAGAAGTATAGTAATTCATTGTAAATAAAATTCATAAACGTTATTTTCAAAATATGAAATGGAATTTTGTTTGTATTTGTGAATGCAAATAATTTATTATATATTCACAATTACATAAATTGCAATTTTTTGTCATTATATAAATAGTAAGTAAACAATGGTATTTTAATAGGAAAGAAGGATCAAAGATTGCAAAGACAATAACAAAAGCAAACTAGAAATTCAATCTAACCGCTAAACAATTACAGAAAACAAGGTAATTAAAATAAATAAAGGACAAATTTCCTGAATTTATGAACTCCAATGATTCAAATAACTCTCACAACCAATCTAGAACACAACCTAGGAAGAAAACAAATTATAGAAAATATTTAATATCCCAATAACCTTACACCCACATTTAAATATTTACATAAAATACTAAAAAAATGAAGTTTCACTTGCGTAATGGATTCATAGTAAAGCTAAGAATGCTTATAGTTATACAATATTAAATAAATTTATTTATAGTTAATTTTTATTTTTTTAAAATAAAATTAAAAATTAAAAATAATAATAATTTCAATTAAAATAATTACATGTACCTGTTCATATCATAATTTAAAAACATACAAATAATCTGAACAAAACATTTAAAACTCCAATTTTTGTTTGGAATGTTGAGGGGATCCTATTAAAATGAAAGAATAATTCTCCATAATACCTTATACGTGTAACCATGCACACCCTGTGTCTTTTCATGTCTATTCACCAAAACAATCTTTGTTACAAAGAGAGAAGGATATCCACAATAGCAGTATTGATTATGGATATGAATATTATTTATAAATAAAAATTTTTCTCCTGTTATGATATGTAATACATATCTTCTTTTCCAATTGTTTTTAGGATCATTTTAAGTGTAAATTTATAAGTGATTCTGTTTTTAAGGAGTAGAGTGAATTTATAAATGTGATATAACTTTATAATTAGAACAATTACTTAATTTGTGGTTGGTGAATATAGATAGGTCAAGTTAAGTGTCTAAAATAAGTAATAAGTTATGTGTTACTTGTCGTCTACCACTAAGTCTCTTAAGTCTCTTATGTTATTGATGCAATAGCTACTACTTATTCATGCATCAACTACCAATTAATTTTATATTGTTTTATCTTTTATAATTGTTTATTTTGAATTTTGAACCCATAAAATCAATTTGGACAGGACACTTGCTTCATCCTTATACAATCTAAGAAAATCTCAACCCTAAAGTTCTAAAATATAAACACATATAAATATAAACATTGTTTCAATAAAGATAATAATTAAAAAAAACATATTTAACTTTTCATTCCAATAAAAAATTTTAATTTAAACTTTAATATCACAAGATTCACTTGCATTTGGAATTCATTCAAAGTCAATCAGTTCAGAAGAACGAGTGCGATGTCACAAAGCTTATTAGTTTGATGGCAAATATTTCCGCTTGCACCGAACTCCAGCAAGCCAGAATTGAGGAGAAACGGAGAAGAATACACCAGAACTCCACTCCCCCAATTATAAGCGGAATTAGATTATGCAGGAGATGATTCACCAAGAAGGTATCTGCCAATTCCCCACTTCCCCTAAACGAGGGTTTGCACAGCACTATATACCCATTTTCCAACCACATTTTTACCCCAAACTCCTGCCGCGCCTAAGCTTCCTAATACAACGCACGTTATCTCCACAAGTATCACTGCCAAAACCGCGACTCGCTCTCCACGTGTATTTCTCTCGGTTGCATCAGCTGTTGTAAACAAATGCCAGCCGTCCATGGCCAACGCAAAACCAATGAATATGATTATCGCTACAACTCTAGGGATAGAGGGTGCCACGAAGTCTATCACATACCGTTAACTTCAATTCCAGTACACAGCCCAAAAAAATAGCGCAAAGCTAGTTGACGGTACCTGCCGTAAATGATAAGGTTTTGAGCCTCAGAAGGGAGCGCCGAAAGGTTAACACTTGGCAAACATGGCGAACAGGGGTATCGCTATCATTAGACTTGCTATCCTCAGACTTCACCAGGGCTCTGCTTAGAAATGCATTGGCAGCAGCAAATCCACCTTTTTTACAGCCCTCAACATACTTTTTGACTGCCTTTTTTGCTATCATAGAGGTAGAGAAACCATCCACTCTGAACCATCCAACTAGTAGAAAGTTGACTAATATTTCTACCAACCTTGGCAATATTAGGGAGGTATTAGGGAGGTAGTGTGGAATTCTACTATTAATCCTTTTCTCAGCCACTCTCGTCTTTTCTGATCCCTGTAAGTGTTATCGGCATCCTGAGCCGTGTAATGTTCCATGGCGTCCGAAGACATGACACTGACTTTTCTGTGTTCAGTATCGTTAGACCTGAAAGATTTGGTCAGCAGCTTTGTCCATTCATCATTCGCTGCTTCTTTCAATGGAATACAAATGCAAGTGTGTTTTTTTTGGACTAAATGCTCAGCAATTTCAAGTATTTCGCATGCAGCAATGGATTCTTGCACATTAAACCTGATGGATTCTTGCACATTCAACCTGCTCTCGTTGCATCTATGGCAGCCATTTCTGAGGCAGCATGCAGATGGCAGTAGGCACTAGGAATCAGACAGTCGCTTGACAATTCCAGGCATCTGACTATCAAGCAGAGTTGTGATCTCGTTAACTGTACACATTACAACGCATTTGCATGTATGGTTGCAGTTACAAATATCAGCAACGAGTGCAGCAGATTTTAAAGGAAAGCATTTAAGAAGGATGGAGTGCACCTTATGGAGACATACTTCATGAAGTCCTTGGTGGAAGAATTGGGTGTGTTGTATGACAGCATTACAACAGAAGCATCTTTATAGTGATCCGGACATCTGGTGAATTTTTTTCAGATTTATTTTAAATGTTCTACAGCATTAGAATAAAAATTACTTTCCAATTTTCTCGCTGCATGCATCATTTTTCTGGATTTAAACAATGAAGTAAGATCATTACTCATTATCTTTTTAGTGATCGCTGCATGCATCATTTTTCTGGATTTAAACAATGAAGTAAGATCATTACTCATTATCTTTTTAGTGAAACTTGAAACTGGTTGCTGGACGAACCCAAAAAAACACTTTGAGGATTAAGATGATTAAATTTGAAAAATTTGTGATACAAAGGAGGTTGAGAATTAAAACTATTTCCTTTTAACTTTCTTTATCCTTTCTTTATCCTTAATACTCAATATAACACATAACTTTACCCAGTTTCATGACTTAATTACTTTTCAGTTCTCTCTCACAAAAATCATAATAACCTTGGTACGCTCATTTCCACCATGTTCAAATATAGAAATGACATTATAATGGATAATTAGTTTGTTTCTCTTTATTTGTCCATAAGACGTTATTGGTCTTAGCAGAAAGTAAACCACATCATCATTGTTAGCTTCCGTTGAGTAAGAAGAATGTCTCTATGCATGATTACAGGGCAACTAAAAATACAGAAATTTGAATGTATCATAGGTGATAGCAAAGAAACTAAAATTTACCTTAATTTGCAAGTAATTTCCTAAGATTTCACATGATCTCACCAAAATTAATCAATGTTTCAGCCAAGTGTTATTTAACAAGCTCAAGGGGCATGAGATCACCTTCCAAAATGTATTTTTTTCACATCCTTAAAATTTTATATTATTTTCTAGTTTGGACTTACATGATAGTTAGTTGTATGGTATTTGTTCTCTTTATTTATTTCTCTACTGTGGATATTCTATTTTGTACAGCCTTATTGCTTGCAATTTGTCCCACACTGAGATAAACTTAGACTGGAAATAGGAACTCAATGTCAGTAATTACCCTATTACAGTTTTTACTTCTTCACAATGGCCATTTTTTTTCGTCAATGAAATTGGGATAAAAGGTGTAACTATTTTTGTTATTTAATTGTACACAACCCCACATGATCACTTCTGAGGAATCACCAGTACAATTTTGTTACAATAAGATTCATCTCATACAATTGGACCATTCCTGCTTGGAGTCTTACGAATATTTTAAGTATGTTGTAAAATAGCCGCAATAGAATCTTTGTAAAATCACAGAATGCGAACAAATCAAGACTTAAAAGGAACTCTGATTTAGGTATGTTAGGATCTTTGTTCTCCATGTAGAAAGATAAAGTAGGGAGATAAAATGAGAAATTTCCCAAAATATTTATTGTTCATCTGAAGACAGAAAAAAAAAATGGAATTTATGAAGACAGAAATTAGCAAGAGGCAGTGGACCAAAATCACATTTTCCCATTTTAGTTTGCCAACAATAAATTTTATTTCCCCATTCCAGAAAACTCTAGAAAAGGGTCAAGTCACAAACAAGTCGTCCACCTATTTGTCGTTGTTCTTGCAGAGAATACATCCTGCCCCTACCTAGTTCCTCTTTTGACCATTATCCCATGTTAAGATTTTATTAGCCAAGGCCAACCACAATGTATTTTTTTTTTTAAATAGGCAAGATAACTTGCATACTGATCTCCACCACCGAACTCTCTCTTCACTACACTCTTCAATTTGATAGAATTATGATTAAGTATTCTGACATATAACTTCCATTCCACTTTTAGTTCCACTTGCAAATTAAGACTGTCCATTGTCTTCCATCCTTGCCCATGTATTCTTGTTCAACAAGGAGGCTGCATTTCTTAAGTAATATATCCCAAGAATATGAAACACTTCCAAAAATGCATCAGATAACGTGTAATTTCTTGTGACCCCTATCCATGGATCCTATCCAATTCTTACCTTGCTTGAATTCCCAATTTGCGTAGCTGCCTATTTACCTATAGAAGGGAAGGTTTTTAGCAAATCTTTCTGAATTAAAGAGGCTCCATGAACTTGTTTCCTTTCCATTTTGAGCCAATCTTCCATCGTCTTCCCTTTTAATTATTTGGATTTCACTACTCTTCCCCAAAGACCATCATTATGAACCAATCTCCAAAGATTTTTTTGCTGTAAATTCTAAGTTGAATGGTGGCTCATTTTCAACCCACATCCCCTTGCTTCTTTTGGAGTTGCCAATCTTTTCCACTTAACCAAGGGTATGATTTCCTGTGCTCTTTCCCTAGTCCGAATAAGGATGAAATATTTCTTTCTTATTTTTTTTAAGATACCTTTAGGAATCTTAGCAATAGTCATCTAGTATACATGTATGCTCTCCAAGGCTGCCTTTACCATAACTAATATCCCTCCATAAGATAACCATCTCTTGCAACAAACAAAGATTCTAGCTTCTAACTTATTTCCTTAAAAGTTCATATCCTAGGAACAGATTGAATTGATTAGGACAACAATCAATTCATTTTTTATTGACAATTAAGAATATTATGATACCTTAGCTCATCACAAGCTGGTATACATAGGTCCTTTTAGATCATCCCAAGAAAGGACTCCAAAGTTCTTCCCAAACCCTTATTAGGACATCAGATGCCAACCACAATAAACCCTAACCAAAAATATATGTGCATTCCTTAAATGTAATCTTCTTGGGGATTTTTAATAATAATTTTTTTCATGCTAAAATAGGTGTTGGCGTATCCAAAATCAAGGTTTGTGAAGGTGTTATAGGGTACAATAGGGTACCTTTGGCACCACCTTTGAAGTGAAAACTAAAACATAGTATTCCTTAATTTCATCCCGCGGTAGTGACAAATATGGCATCTCTTTCTCCACAGAAGCACCACACAAACACATTAGAAAGTGAAGATGGTCTCGCCAGCACTTGGGAGCCGAGAGCACTGGAAGCTGTTACATTTGTTCAATGCAATAGTCCTACTAATCATAAGGCTCCTAGGTGCCCAGATAAGCTTGTTTTCACACCTGTAAGTCCTTACTGTCTTCAATGGTGGTTTTATTTATTTGTACTTCTATATGTTTAGATTGCATTTTTCTGTCTTCATTCTCTTTGTGTCATAAAATCTGCAATCTTCATTACAATAAGTCAACTAACATAGATTCATGGATTTAAGGGCTATAATAAGATGAAGGATTTGACATTTACAAGGGGATTTGGAGATATTTCAGATCCATGAAGATGATGAAACCTCTTTTCCTATTGAGGAGGAACAATTCAATCAAAACAAAGGGAGGTAGATATCATGTGTGAAGAATTAGAAAACGTAGTTGAAAAACAAAGTCCCCAATGATAACAATGAGAACCCCATCTAGGTTATTTACTAGAAGTCTAATTGCCTCATCATCAATGAAACATGATTCTCGCAGCAAGAATATTGCACCATCTCCTATTATTATCCCTTTACATCCATTGTATGGGAATAAAAATCCTCGTACGAGAGCATGTAATACCAGTACTGTTTCCCGTGGCGGATGCAAACATCTCTCTATAAATACTTTGAAAATCCCCATAATGGCTTCTTTAACAGACTCTAAGACATTATTCGCTTGCCTAGTAAAGACCCAACTGGAAATTTTCAGTTGAAATCATGGTTCTCTCCTCTAACCAAAATGACTCCCAAGAAAAAATCGAGTTGTCGAAACAAAGAAGTCCATTCCATTTTCCCTAACATGGTGGACGACTGGGATATTGCCATTGAAGGCTTAAATCAGAAACTAATACAGGCCAGCATAAGAAGAGACACTACACTTACAAAGGTTAGGCAATTAAGGTCATCTATGGAAGAAATGGAAAAACAAATGAACAAGTGGGAATTGTATTGCAAGGATATGAAGTATGCATTGAACTGGGTTGAATGTGGTATTACAAGTTCCCAGGGGTCTAGTTTAAGTAACCATGGATTCACAATGAAATGCCATAACCACAAAGCTCTAACATACAAGGAAATGTTAGAACCCATCCTCCAGACTGTGGCAGAATCAAGAGTTGCAGTGAGACAGTTGTGTAAGACTATTGAAACATTAATACAAGAACAATGTGATGGTAAAGGAATGGAGAAGCTCAGCTCCCTTTTGCAACCCTATGAAGTTGATGTTACTCACAGAATCTCAAGAATTGTTATGTATCACTTGGAAGCTCTCTTAAATCATGCTTTCTATAAGGATTTTGAGAGCTGTAACTTTAAGAAAAATGGTGCTCGAATGGTTCTTGACATGTATGAGACTTGTGCTTTGAACTTTGCATCTTTCACCTCATTCGAAAATTTGGGGTGGGATGAAGTTTCCAGCAAAGGAACCAGATACTTCAGTGAGTTCCATGACCAAAATATGAGCCTGATCATGTACATGTTGAATTCAGTCAGCACATAAATCAAATATAAACTCCCTTTCATAAAGTAATTAGAGCAAGCATAAGAAATCCCAGTTGAAATCTCTGTCCATAAATGGCATATAAAATCCCTTGACAAATTAACTAGAGCAAGCATAAGAAATCCCAGTCGAATTCTTTTTGCATATAAATGGAATCTAAACTCCCTTGATAAATTAAGTAGAGCAAGCATGAGGGTGAAAACATGAAGTTGTGAAACAATTTTGACTTGTTTTTTACAAACAAAACTGCTAAATTTTATGTTTTTCAACTTCGACCTCTTCAAACCCATATCTCCCTTAGGAATTTAAACTTGAAGTAAACACAAAGGTTTTAGAGAATTGAATTAGCTTTCTAATGGTATTTTTTTAAATTTTTTCTATGGACATATTGTGGGAGAAATTTGTTGTCAACCAACGGCATATACTTGAAAATCGTAGGTATGGATAATGAGTGACCTGTGTTGACAACGGTTTTTTGATATATGGTTATTCATTTTAGGGAAAACAATTGTAGGCTCATAATCTACACACACTACACTTGATCCTGGACTATATTTTGAGTTTTTTTAAGACTTGGGAACTATTTTTTATTAGTTATCGAAACAACATATGTTCAGAAAATGGTGCATTATCGACACATGTTTTTGTCTTCACATCTTATTTCAAATGTGACTCTTATTGGAAAACCTAAAAGCACCCTTTTGAAGAGGACGCGCCAATTATGATCTTTGTGAAATTTCAAATTTTTTGGTGTTGTCTTTGTGATGATATTGAATTTTCATTTCGGGTGATTTGCAGAGTAATAAAATTCTAAGGGATAAGGTTTAGAAAAAAAGATTAATATATAGTAATTCAAATCAAAATGAAACAATTATTATATAATTGGAAACTAGATTCATGGATGAATCTATTGCTACCAAGTCCGACAAATAATACTTGGTATTTACAGGGGTTCAGGCTTGCTGAAGTTGCAGGTTCCAGAAAGATGTCTGATATTTTCGCAAGTTTTGTTTACCATAAACTCTCGATCGAAAAATACCTTCCAAACTCTCGGTTGAGAGTTTAGTTCAAACTCTCGTCCAAGAGTTCTTTTTAAAATACAGCGCGGCAATTGGTTCAAACTCTCGGCCTAGAGTTTTTTTAAACTCTCGGCCTAGAGTTTTTTTAAACTCTCGGCCTAGAGTTTGAACTCTCAAAATCTCGACCTAGAGTTTTTTAAACTCTCGGCCGAGAGTTTGAGGTTTACTTTTTTTCCCCTGTTCATCCGCGCGCCCTCTTTTTTTTCACTTTGTTATCATGGAATTGTTTCCTAGCTTCGCATTTTCACCCATAAGAAATCCAAAGAAATACAGTTCCATGGAAAAACTCAAACAATCGTTTTCGAACATAAAAACATGCTTTCGGATGAGGTATGGCTGAAGCAAGACCAAACGTTAGAGAAAAATTGTATTGCAAGTATACCACATATAAAGCATGATAGTGCATGTAATAACACCCCTGATTACAGAATAGTGGTTAGAATGAGCTAGAAGCACAAGCAAATAATGAATCAATTATTTGTTCTAGAGGGTACATGAAATGAGGCTTGTGAGTCCAAGGACAATGTATGCAAGGTTTTGCACAACTATTAAAGTAAATTATCATGTGCGTAATGTCAAACTAATGATGCTTTAAATGCAATTTAATAGCAGGATTTAGAGAAGTTTGGTCTTGTATGAGAGAATCCTCTAGCTTAGGAACTTCATACAAGTCAATAAATGGATTTCCCACTCGCCATACAATTTCTAAATCATAACACAAAATATTCACTTCAAAATCACATAACACAAAATGATGTTCCCAAAAGAAAATATCAAAGTAACAACATTTACTAATAGAAGCGGAAACAATGGAATCAAGCAGATCTCCTATGCCCAAAAATGGATAGCTTCTTGAGTTCCAATTAACAAACCGGCACACGAAATGCTGGAGAATACTTGTTGGCTTGAAAGGATATTCCAAAAAATTAGGCAAACATGAGAGCATCACAGAAATAGTAGAAATAAACAGATACCCGTACAATAGCTAAGAACTATCAAGAATATATACCGCAACACCCTCTAAAGGATATCGTGCAAAAAATGAGAGTATCAAAACTTCCAAATGAGATGCAAGTTTGTCAATGGATATGCGATGTAATCTGAAGAAAGAAAAAAACATTTATGTTAAGAAAAAGGGAAAGCATGGTCAAAAAGAAAAATGCACACTGCACAGTCAAGCTTTGACAAGCCATACTAAAATTAACCAAACAAGTAAACAAGATAGCTTTCCAATAATGCTAGAGGCTAAAAAGAGTAGCCACCATGAACATCAAAGGCATATAGTCTAATCAAACGCAGACAACCAACTTATCCAAAACAGATGTATTCTAAATAGTAGAGGGTTAAGCAGAATGCATAATGAGAACCTACTAAAACAAACACAAATCACATATGACAATTTGAATTCTTCTGAATTGACACATTAATTCTCAGTTGCATGCTCGGTACTTCCAGCAAGGGGGGTTGTCACTCTTTATGGGTACCTGTAGAAACCATGTATTTAATAGGATGTAAATGAATGGATTGTTCCATATCAGTATACTAGAGAAGCTCATCTGATATTTGTAGCATTTCTTAGTACAAAATAATAAACCAAAAATAAAATATAACTGTTAATTCTCAGTTGCATGCTCAATACTCTCAGTAAGGGGGATTGTAACTCTTTATGGGTAGCTAAAGAAATCATGGATTTAATTGGATGTAAATGAATGGATTTTTCCATATCAATATACAAGAGACGCTCATCTGATATTTGTAGCATTTCTTAGTACAAAATCATAAACCAAAAATAAAGTATATTAATAACATTTATTTTATTCTCACCTGCTTGTCTTTCAACTGACACCTTATATGCAACCATATTTTAAGATGATCCAAATCTTGGCCAAACTTAATTTTCTTTTACAACAATAATTTTAGTTACCTTCCTAACTTCCTAGTTAAACATCTAGTCTAAAAATCAAGACAATGACAACGTAAAGAACTAAATCATTAAGTGTACGATAATCTAAACTCTATCGGACCCTTACTACCACCCTCCAGGATTCAACCATACCAATCTCTAGGAGCTTGAAAAAAAGGAGGACCACCTGCATATGTAAAATAACCACATGATATGACCTAATAATCTACTATGTACGATAAGCATGATCCCGTGTGCAGTTTGATTCGCCACATGATCATAAACAGAAAATTGTACATCTCACACAAGCAAACTTCAACAAACAAATCAATGGCTTCATAGCAATTGACATACACTCCTACGTTATTATGGATTGGAATTATCTGGATTCTCATTCAAGTGGCCATCTGATGAAATATGGAATCCCTCAACCTTCTGTACCACATCATCCACACCCACTCTGGCCTTGGCACTCAATCCATTCACACCATAATTTTCATTCTCTTCAGGATTCATATTCAAAGCCTACCATATTCTGATTGTTCCATCTTCAAATCCAGAGGAATATGATTCACCACCAGGAGTAAAACGCACACAATGAACTGGGACATGATGTCCCTTGTTACAAGATGCATGATAACACATAACTGATTACCTATCAAAAACCATGATTTTGCAAGTTGAAGGAAGAACTTCAGATTTAGCTTAGACATTGAATGCATCTTACAAAGAGAATTACATATTGGATAGAACTTAGAAGTTATATAAAGCTTGAGGAGGTCCATAGCTTCTAAGTTATGGACCTCCTCAAGCTTGATATAACTTCTAAGTTCTAGTCAATATGTAATTCTCTTTATAAGATGCATAAGCAAGGTTTAACTCAATAAGTTTCTTCTTACTCAGACAGTCTAGAGAGTAGTGGTCTATTCAGATACTGTTTTCCTTGTTTCATTTTAAGGTTATTTCAGTTGTGC
This sequence comes from Larix kaempferi, assembly GCA_027924585.1. NCBI lineage: Eukaryota > Viridiplantae > Streptophyta > Pinopsida > Pinales > Pinaceae > Larix > Larix kaempferi. The sequence goes on along the minus strand of BSBM01000771.1, from coordinate 11,201,111 downwards.
ATTCTCAAGCCGAGAGGAATAGATTTTTTTCACGATTTTTGGTTGGGTGGTAACATCTTTTAGCTTTATTCTATTGCTCACTCAGCAATAATTGGAGGCTAAAATCAAGCAATTGCGTAAGAGCCTTAATTTCAAAGCCACACCTATTCCTACCTTCTATGAGGAAGGAGTGCCGCCAAAGTATGAGTCGAAAGAGGTGAAGAGAACTGGAAAGGAGCACTTGAAATTCCAAAAATTTCTTCTGGTTGTTTTTGAATAAGTGGTTTTCGCAATATAGCATCTTATTTTTATGTAACATAAATTTTTTTCACTACAGACATTCCTTCTCAAGATGTATAGTTCTGTTTCAAATGCCCCCTGCTTGGAAAGGTTGTGCAAATTATAATCCTCTAAGATGAATATAGTCATTGACTCTGAAATCGATTTTGGTTTCATAGTTTTGTATATTGATAGTCTAATAAGTTTTTCAATATTGTTGTAGATTACAGTACCAAAGATTGGAAGGAAGAGTACTAATTCGGGGGTAGATTCATACAGTAGCGCTGCACGAACCCACAAGGTTTCTGGTCTAGTGGTCAAGAACAATGGTCAACTTCGCAGAGAAAAATGTGTCGATTCCAGTGGCTAGTATTAGTAACCTTCCTAAGAAGGCACAGAAGGAGGCATGATCTACAAATATATCAACTGTAAATCCCATAAAATCAAAGCATTCAAGTAATGCAAGTTGTAAAACATAAGCCATAAACCCTGCTAGAGTTGAGAACGCTTCAACAAAACCTGTTTGTAATGGATTGGAAGTAACAGTATCCAATGCGATGGAAAATCCATCTGCAAATGGAGAAAGTTGTGGGCAAAGTGCAGATATCTCTCATGAAAAAATATCAGCAGTTCATTATGACAGCCAAATGGGTGTTGGGCATCAAGATTTAATGAAAGATGTGGTTACAGCTAACAGTGAAATGACCGAAGATAAGACTTAATAAGAGATCATTGCTAATCGTGAATAAAAGGTGGCAGTACAAAAGACTGACAATGTCAAAGAAAAGGTTGGGTTTAAGAACAAAGATAGTAATAGCATGAGCTGTGGTCCTGCTTCGAGGGGTAAACCAAAGCCACATCGACATGCATCTACATCTAGCAGCAAGCAAGAGTACTATAAAAGCAAGATAGTTAAAACCTCCAAACGTGATCTGCAAAATATTGCGATGCCTAAAGAGAGTGGAAAGCATGAAGATGCACAAAATACTTCTGTGAAATGGAATGTTAAAGGAAATCCGGGATTGTCTTGCTTAGTTGCAGATATAGCTGTATCCTAATAGATTGGTCAACCTATTATTATCAGGATGAGAGGCAATGTTTATCAGAATTGAGGTATATTTATAAACCGTCAACACATTATAACCTGAAGATAACCTTGTTTTTAAACTTTCTCATATGGTATTTCAACCTATCATCTATGGAAGATGCCCAACACCTGAAGGCATGAATATGGTACCCATGATACTTCCAGATGGGCGTGTTGGATACGTATTGTAAATCTCGCCATCAATTGGGCTTCGCTCACCTCCACATCATCGACACCTGAAAGGTATAGTCCTTTTTTTTTGTTCTGTTTTGATATTCAAAATTTATACTTGGTGAAGGTTACACTCTTAATTTATTGAATGGTTGGTTATTTTCAAAGGGCATGTTTATTCACCAGCTAACTGTCCCCTTGTATCACCCTCAGGAAACTTGAATCCCACAGCAGTCTCACCATCAATCATGTTTCCTTCCCCTCCAAATCATCGACCTGTGAAAGGTATACTTCCTTTCTTTTCACAGATCTTTGAGATGTATTCTGAGTATAATAGTAGCAAAATTTACTAAGCATGACCTGCTTATTGCATTGTTAGGACCCTCTGCTTCTCCTACAAACATTGCCCCTTTGGAATCACCTCATATGACATGGAGGATACCTTTGGCACCACCGCCATTGGTATTTCCTCCCCCCTCCACATACTATTAAAGGTATGGAAAGTACATAATATATTTTTTTATTCTTTGAACATTCATTCTGTTATCACGAGTTGAATTTCTCTGTAATTGTTATCATTTTATTTGCAAATAAATTTACTCCATGCATATAAGATCAGTCTGCTTAGATTTCACCTTATTTCTATGTATAAAGAATCAAGATACACTATGTGTGACTAACTTGATGCATTCATTGTACAAATTGCGGTTCAATAGCTTTCACTCAACCATTGAATTCTACTCCTCCTGATGCACCATGTGGCTGTGTATATCCAATGCAAGTGGAGCTTGAGCTTGGGTTGGTACTTTATGCTTTTTTCCCATTGGTTTCAGTGTTGGTTGCATAGATAGAAGCATAAAATTTCTTGAAACAAAGCCAATTAAGGATAATGGGAGCAAATGCAGATGCCCAAGATCAGGAAAAGACAATTCTGATTTTTTATTTGGTACCACTCGGAGAAAACTTTGACAATACAATTGCATTCTTTATTTTTGAGAGATTTTGGAAAAAAAATGTTATCATTAACATGACCGTTTTTGGTGACTATTAGGTAATCTTTGTTTCTTACTTAGGTATGTGACCCTTTTCCAGAATTTGGCAAGACGGTTTTAACTGTTGGAAATTTTATTCTCTTATCAATCCATAAGGAATTCTATTTAAGGGTGCTAGCTCAATGGTAGAGAACCTTCCTTATAGGAAGGAGGTTGGTGGTTCGATTCCTCTGTGCCCTATATATATTCTGAAACCACTAAAAAGAGATAAATGACTAAAAAATGACCAAAATTTGCATATAAACGACCACCAGTACAACATGAGAGATAAGTGACCAAAAAAATGACTAAAAGATGCATATAAATGACCACTTTTGAGTTGGCGATCGTTGGTAGCAAATTAGCGGTCATTTATCACGTGACAAAACATATGGTCATAAATTTGGTCATTAATCGTGACAAATAATGACCAAATATATGACCAAATGAATGACCAAATATATGACCACAAGATAAGCTATAAATGACCAAGCTAAATATGACCACATTTTTGGTCACATGATAAATGACTGCTAATTTGCTACTAGTGGTCAGCAACTCAAAAGTGGTCATTTATATGCGGGTTTTGGTCGTTGTTTTGGTCATTTATCTCTTATTTTGTACTAGTGAATGTTTTTTTGTAGATCAAATAATTATGGGTTTATTGATTTATTTATTGACATAAATTTGATTGAAAATATAATATTCTATTTAGCAATTTGTTTATGAAGTGTGTAATTAACTTATTATTGTCAAATGAAATGTGTTTTTTATTTAAGCTTTTCATCCTAGAAATGCGACACGAATATATACCCTTCAAACTGAAATTGAGACCCACCGTTAAAATTTGAACCCTTCTCCTGTCCATTAAGAGGAAGGGAAGAAAGAATACGTACAGTATACACCTCGAGACAAATGTAATTAGTAACTGCCACGTATTTTCATATATTACTGCCGACTAACATTACAACTTGGTGTGCATTACACGCAAGTCATCAACCATCAACATCAACTGAAACGACTGTAGAAGGGAAGAAAGAATAAGTATAGGATAACTGTATTAAAAATTATGACGGGAGATGTTGAATCATCTTTATAGTTTGTACATGTGGTGAATCCAATCCCATGGGTTGACTTGAGTTTGGGGCCTCTTATGGATACTACAACATCCTTGGCACCCAGTTCAATATCTAGCCTTCCTTTGGAGATACTTGTAATAAGAACCACTAAATTGTCGACCATTGATAGACTGACTCAACTCAAGTTGTCCTACAACAACAGAGGAAAGCCATCCCAACCAGACAACCAGCTTTATAATCAACACGTTCATCGTTCATAGGCTTCCCTTGTAATTCTTGAATACGCCCATTTCAAGATACAATGGAAGGTCACATTTTTCTCACAAGTAATTCAAACACAGTAACTGTTGACGTGTATTTACTGTCTTAAAGAATCACCACAACATTTAATTATCGACCAGGGTTGGTAATCTTAGAGTTGTGGCACAGTATATGTTGAGGTAGAATGGTACCTAAGGTTTCGGCTCAACATACCTTAGAAATGTTTAATAATGAAAAGATCGAAAGATCTTTCAAAATGAAAAACCAAGTCAATCTTCAAAAATACAACTACTGAACTAATTAAAACTAACTAGACCAATAGATCAAAATAGTATCAATCTATACTACTCTACTCTATGGACAATAACTGAAAAGATAAAAACAACAAATATTATTCTAGGAATAAAAATTGATAAGAAACAGAACTAATTTGATGAAATTGAAAGCTACTGATTAATAATTCAAACTCTAGTCTAGAAATTAGAAAACAACTGTAAATGCGTTTAGAAACCTATCTATGAAATGATTCAATTGACAACTAATTATGGAAACAGGAAACTATATTAACTTAAAGAAAACTACAAACTACTTAATGAATTCAAAAACTATTCATACATTTAACTCAAGATCAAACTAAACTACCTAATTCCATTCTCCTTGGGGATTCTGAGCAAATGTATCAAAGGTAATAGGAACGAGAGAGAATGTATCAAAATGACTTTCAAATGTAACAAGGAAACAAAACGGAAGCAAATCTAGTTTAATTTCTAAAAATAAATGCAAACTAAAGTCCGGATGACAATCTGAAAGACAGTTCGAATGACAGTCCGGATGGAAGAATGCGTTAGAAACTAAGGAAAGAAGCAGATTAAATGATCTTAACGCCAGCTAGTTGATGCATATGAACCTACCGTGCAAAGAAAGTAGTAAAAGGACTATCTAAAGTTGGAATGACAAGAAGCAACCTATACTAATCATTTATCTAAATAAATGAACTATTTCTATTGCATAATAGAACAAGGCTGAGATGTAAATAAAACTAATCTATAGCTACAACAAGAAATTAACAGAACTAATTCTAACTATGAACTAAACTTTGAAATAGTAACTAATTAACTCTATCTAATTGCAAATAAAAAGACTGAAAGCAAACTTAAGAAGGCTTAGGCATGACCGGTCATTTTAACTTCTAAGAATGTAAACTAAACTAGCGAATTAAACTAATGGCAAGATATAAATTACAGGAAATGAAATAGCGTCTACAGGAAACCAAATTAAATACTGGAAATGAAAACTATTTACTTGCAGAAAAGAAATGCATAATATATATAGTAAAACCTATGGTTATTGAGGGTCCCTTCTCAGCAATAAGGGATTGAAACTTAACTCAAATTATTCACCACCAACAAAACATCAATAGCTAGAATCTGGAAATTCCATTGACTGATAAAAATTACACAACGTCTATATAAAAATTACTTGCATCTGGAATTCATTCAAAGTCAATCAATTCAGAAGAACGAGTGCGTTGTCAAAAAGCTTATTAATTTGATGGAAAATATTTCCACTTGCACCGAACTCCAACCAAGCCAGAATTGAGTAGAAATGTAGAAGAATACACCAGAACTCCACTCCCCCAATTATACGCGGAATTAGATTCTGCAGGAGATGATTCACCAAGAAGGTATCTTCCAATTCCCCACTTCCCCCAAACGAGGGTTTTCACAGCACTATATACCGATTTTCTAAACACATTTTTACCCCAAACTCCTGCCGCACCTAAGCTTCCTAATACAACACACATTATCTCCACAAGTATCACAACCAAAACCATGACTCGCTCTCTACGTGTATTTCTCTCGGTTGCATCAGCTGTTGTAAACAAATGCCAACCATCCATGGCCAACGCAAAACCAATGACTATGATTATCACTACAACTCTAGGTATAGAGGGTGCCACGGAGTCTATCACATACCGTTTAACTTCAATTCCAGTACACACAGCCCAAAAAAATAGCGCAAAGCAAGTTGATAGTACTTGCCGCAAATTATAAGGTTTTGAGCCTCAGAAGGGAGCGCCGAAAGGTTAGCACTTGGCAAACATGGCGAACAGGGGAAGCACGCCAAGATCGACTTTTCAACTTAGATGACAGCAATTCCTCATTCACAGCATCAGAAATTTTATTGAAAGATTGCACCAGCAGCTTTTTACAAACATGCAGATCAACTTCGGAGGGCGAAGCTCATCACTGCAACTCGATCTAAGTGTCTAGACACAATGTTCCAGGCTCATTTAGTTATCAGAAATGACAGAACCGAAACTTCCAACAGGCTTCCTGGAGGCACTAGAATATGTCTACTAACACCCTAACAAAGAGACATTGATTACAGACTGAGCGTTTGGCTTTGTGATGCAATGTTATACCACAAGGGAAACTTGCAGAGCATATAGCTTCGGCTCTTGACCCAGAATTGTAGAGCTCTCAACACATGAGGACGCAAAAACTGAATGCTTACAATGAGAGTCAAGCCTTTCTTTTATAAGACTCTAGCCAGTCACTTGGTAACTCAAAACTGGCACTAACAGGTCTAAAGCTAGGGAATCCGGGGTAATGGTGGGACCACACGATTATTATTTTGTCCCTTGGAGGCTATGCCATATGGGGACCCGGACAACACTAGAACAATGGCCGACAACATAAAGAGACATGGGCCAACTTCAAACTTAGTGGGAGACAGATTCCCGACAGAGTACAAAAGTGGATGCTTTAACCGACCCACCACAACTTTCATTATTACAAAAGATGATAGAAATCAGATGCTAAACTATTACAATATTTGTACAAAATATTCCTCTTCATTCATACGGGCTCCGTGCATGATAACACAGGCAGACTCTTTCATCACCAACTTGCTGTCCGCCACAGGTACATTCAAAATCTTCATCATCAAGGAAATCGCCGAGCCCTCTTGCAGCTATCATGGCATCTAGATCTTGTGAATCATCAAAATATGGAGCATCTTCTTCGAGTGGTGGAGGAGGATAGAGCCAAGGACTGAAGCATCTTTCAACATCAGATCCGAATAAGACCTGATTTGGCTCGGAAAAGAATTCACCTTCGAATAAAGACTCAACACTAAAGTCTAAAGGAAATCTTCTCGTATGAATTTTGGAATCAATCCGATTTCCTTTATGGTCTCTTTTGATAAACTTTTTGTTTATGAAAACCACATGTTCAAGTTTTGAATACCGGCCACCTTGATGTCTAAGCAGGAACTTAAACCATAAATTATTTTGATTAGTTATTTGCATATATGCTTGCAGATGCAGAATGAAGTTAGCTCTTCTATTTACCCAATCAACTCTTGGGAAGAATTTATCAAGCAATATCTCGGTCCATCCTGACCAAGATTTATTTCTCAAATTTCCTGGATTACCATAGATCACGATTGACCTTTCTTCATGGCAAAACTGCAAAATCAGATTAAAACTTGTCCAAGTCAAGTTTCCTTCACCAATGTCAACATACCACATTGGTCCATCTTTTTCATCATTGCAGTCGATCCAGTGTTCTTTACACCATTTCAGCTTTTCTTGGGCATTGCTGAAACCTCTGAATGCACTTCTCTCCCATCTTTCCTTAATCTGAAGATTTAAAGGACTTGTCTGAATTTGCTTGATGAGGGTTAGATCCAAGTATCTTTCAGCTTCATTCCTTTCTGCATAATCTAGTAGTTGTCTTCTGTCTTCAGGAGGAAGAGTTTCATCCCACGGCTTAAGGAAAAGGGAATTTCTTGGCTGAAAAATCTGCTAGATAGGAGCTTTCCCTTTATCAATGCTTGAGCTAGAAGCACCAGCCAAAAACATATAAAAAGCAGCAACAGGACACTGCTACAATGTCTCACGTGTCAACATATCAGCGAGACAATTAAGATAACCTGGTTTATACATAACCTCAAAATAAAAATTAGATAACCATATAAACCGTTTTAAAATTCTACTTTTGTTTTCAGCCATCAAATTTTCATTCTTAAAAATACCAAGCATAAATTTCAAATCTGTTCTTATAATAAATCTGACTGGTTTGAGGAATAGAATGAAATGTTGAACTGTTTTCTTAACAACAAGGATCTCTTTATGGCTACTTGGATAGTTCAGTTCAACAGATTTAAATGAACCTGAGCCATAACCACAAATGTTTTCTTTTCCAGAAATTTCCTCAAGTAACACACCACCCCAAGTGGTAGCAGAAGCATCTGTTTCAATTATTAACTTTCCCGATCCTTGTGGCAGATGAAGAGCAGGTAGATCAAGAACTTTGGCTTTAATTTTATTGACTGCCAAAGTCATTTCTTCAGACCATTTTGGTGGATTTTTCTTCAACTTTTGCTGGAGAACATGAATATCTGTAGCTTGCCCTCTGTAAAATGGCCGGATATAATTCAAACATCCTAAGAATCTATGCAACTAAGTTTTGTCTCAAATCTGATCAGGGAAATGTTCAAAGGAGCTGAGAACATGTTTCTGCAACACAACCTGACCTTTTTTAATCTTAAAACCAAGGAAATCCATCTTTGTCTTTCCTATTTCCATTTTTGATTCAGACAAAACTAAACCATGTTTATAAACTAGATCATAAAACTTTTGTAGATGTTTCAAATGATCTTGCAGATTCTTGGAACAAATCAGAATATCATCTATAAAAACAAGTAACCATGGGATATCTCTAAATATATCTTCCACTCGTTTCTGGAACTCTGATGGAGCATTATTTATTCCAAATGGAAGGACTTTTCATTGGTACTGACCATGGGGAACTACAAATGCAGTCTTATATCTATCTTTAGCTTCTATCCCAATTTCGTAAAATCCAGATTTTAAATCAAATTTACTAAAAATAGTACAACCTGAAATTCTCTGCAACAGGCTGGCTTTATCTGGCAGGGGATACCTTACTTTTTGTAGAACTGCATTGAGAGGTTTGTAGTTCACGACTAACCTTGGATTTCCTCTCTTCTATTCAGAATGATTATCCATAACAAAAGCACGGCATGACCAAGGACTTTTTGATGGTTCAATCAAACCTTTTTTCAATAGATCTTTAATCTCATTTGCACAGAACTCTCTTTCAGAAGGAGACATAAGCCTAGCAGAAGCTTTCATAGGCTTAATTTTTAGAGCAACAATCCTTAACCAACTGTTCTGTGATGGAGGCTAGAGATTTCCCTTTGTGTGCAACTGCATAAGCTATGTAGCGATCCATTTTATGCAAACCACCAATTTTGGGAGGCTTGACTGGAACTGACTCAATAGAAGACTTACACTTATATACAGGATTAAAAGAAAAAGGACAAATAACAGACTTTGAATTTACAGTACAAGCAAACAACATCTTTGCCGTATCTATTGAGAAAGGACTCACTCTCTGAAGAAATTCAGAACCTAAAACACAATCTTCTTTTAATCTATCAAATATGTACAAAGATAAAGGACTTGACACACCTGAAAACTTTATAGGGAAATCTTCAACTTTTCCAGCAAGAGAAACTGGAGTACCTTCTATTGCTGAACCATAGTCTTTACATTTTTCCCAATAAAAAGGAGGAATGGCTGATCCCTTAGCTAAATTAAATTGACAACCAGAATCAATCATGCAATACAAAGTATAAGGCTGATATTTAGGAGGACAAAAAGAAAGTTGTATAAATAGTTTTGGGCTTTGAAAACCACCCAAAAGACTAGGGACTTGAGACTGGGGAGAAGAGGGTGAGTGAGGAGGAGTAGATTGAGGAGACTCTTCTTTTTTCTCAGGGTTTGACAATGCTTGTTCTAAATGTTTTGAGAGGTCATCGTCTTACGATTGATCTCTTTCTACAATTAAGAATTTAACCATGTCTTTCAGTTCTTCAATTTCTCTGACAAGCTTTTTCAAACCGTTCTGCTTTTTTTTAATCTATAGCCTTAAGAGTTTTTCTCTATCCCTTCTGTGGTTCTGTCTATCTTCGTGGTCATCAAGGTATTCTCTATAAATTTCAGCTGGATTATACTTTGCAGACATAGGAGGAGAACCAATTTTACCTTTACCCTTGACATTCTTTAGTTTTTCCAAGAGGCCTAATAACCGATCTTTTTCAGATCTAAGATCTTTCCTTTGGATATATTGGTAGATAGGCACAGTGGTTAACTGGAGATCAATTTCAGCTAACTGTTTCTCAATGGAATAGACTGGGTTAAAAGAGAACATATTCAATGAAAACTCAAACTCAAGCAATGTACACCCCCGTAAATTTGCTTCCTAACTATCCTGACTGGAGCTGGAAGAAGAATCAGATGCATAGGCAGGGGCAAATTTTGCTAAAGCAGCAGAATCAGAATATTCAAAGTCATCTTCAGAATCAGACTCATATTCATCCAAAAATATAATTTCTCTGGAAGGAGGAGGAGAACTAGCAGATAACTCAAATAGATCCCACCAGTGTGGATCTAGGCTGGAACACAAGGCTGCAAGCCTTGGACGGGACTTTCTTTCAGGACACTTTCATGCCCAATGACCAGGCTTTCCACAGATATAGCAGACATCCTTTTTTCCTTTCTCAGTTCGTCTTTTAACAAAGTGGCGACCTTTAAACTGAGACTTATGCTTTTTATAACCATGTTTTGACTTATGTTTATAAGGCTTATCAGGATGATATCTTGGGCTGGAAGAATAGAATCCTTTTCTCTTCTTATGACACTTACAGGATTCTTTACCAAAATGTCCATGATTATGCGCACCACAACCCCAATCGGGCATACCTGCAACATCTTTACAGAAGGAAGCATAATACATTTTTTGGTGTCTTTTAAAATCTTTACTAACCCTGCACTCTAAACAGTGTTCTTGCCATGTTTCTAGAATATGAGCATGCAACTGCGCAAGTGACAAACTCCTAAGCTCTATCTTTTTGTCTTTTAGAGCTTGCTCAACAGCATCAGGAACATGTCCTGGAAAACTTCTAAGATAATGCTTCAAATAAGCAGGATTTTCTGATTTTCCTGAGGAAATCAATAATTTTTCCATATAACAAAAATATTCTTCACTTTTGCTCAAATTACAAAGTCTGGCTAACATAAAAAGTGAAGCAAGATGGTCATAGTCTTCCCCATCTTCAGGACCATAAAATTCTCTACCCAGGGCTTTCAATATATGGTCATCTACATCATCTGCAGCTAACATTTCATTTCTTGATTCTTGGGGAACCATCTCCACCAATCATAATCAAGGCCTGAAAGACATGCAACTAACTGGGTTCCCAACATTTTCCCTATAAGATTATTGTCCTGTTGTTTTTTATACATAATCCATTGTCCTAACATTTGTATGGCATTCTTTATATCTTCCTGAGACTGACATTGAATATTCAACACCGGTTGTTCTGGCATTTGTGACAACACATTATTCATAGTGTTTATGACATAATGGATTCTTGGAACAGTGGCTACTGATGCACTTGCATCCGACATATGAGTATCAAAGACAGGAGCATGTGGAGGCTGGCCTCTATTTGAAGACTGGGCTTTAGAATGGTGTAACCCAATTTCAAGAGCATTGAGACTAGCGGAATATTTTGGATCTAAGACAGGCTTGAAATTTTTAAATTCTAAGATCCATTCTTCTACTTCATCTTTTATAGCATCACTTTCTTGAAACAGAAAACTGACTCAAAGAATGACTATTATGATGCTGAGTCCTTAATTTGTGACCTTTAGCTGCTAGAGCAATTACATGGTCTGGAACCACGTATGATTTCTTCTTTAGATTCTCTATTTTCTGAGAGATATCTTCTAGTAAATTTAGCCTTCTTTCAACTTTGCTGAAGCTTGCTCAATTTCTAACTTTATATCAGTTGTATCATGTAGAAGATGATTTAACAGTCCTAACTTTGTTTCCACACCATTTATTTGCTGTCTTTGTTCTGTTATCTGAGATTTAAGAAATATAATATCTTGAGCCATGTCGTCAAGATTTCTTGCAGAATGAACTTGCTGCAAATTTCCCCAATTTGCAAGTTTTATGTCATCAGAGACTCATTGATCAGGAGCAGAGGATTTGCTTGGCAAAAATTCTCTTTTTGTTTGGCCATCTTAAGAGAATTGTCGGAAAGGTGTTTCAGAGAGATTTCTACCAGGGATGACAGACCTATTTCTGGCAATTACAACTTCCATACCAGTACCACTTCTTGGAAGGGAAAACATTCCTAAAGAAGGAAGATCTTTTTGTTTCTTTTGGTGCTAGAGACGTTGTATTATTTTTTTACATGCTTGGCACTCAACATGTTGGCCACGGTGTTCGGAATAGAACAAACCAGAGAAAGAAGGTTGAGACTCAGAAGGAGAAGGATCAGAGGTATTTAAATAATTTGGAGTGGCTTGGAGCTTAGAAATGCATTGGTAGCAGCAAATCCACTTTTTTTACTGCCCTCAACATACTTTTTGACTGCCATTCTTGCTACCATAGAGATAGAGAAACCATCCACTCTGAACCATCCAACTAGTAGAAAGTTGACTAATATTTCTACCAACCTTGGCAATATTAGGGAGGTAGTGTGGAATTCTACTATTAATCCTTTTCTCAGCCACTCTCGTCTTTTCTGATCCCTGTAAGTGTTATCGGCATCCTGAGCCATGTAATGTTCCATGGTGTCCGAAGCCATGACACTGACTTTTCTGTGTTCACTATCGTTAGAACTGAAAGATTTGGTCAACAACTTTGTCCATTCATCATTCGCTGCTGCTTTCAATGGAAAACAAATGCAAGTGTGTTTTTTTTGGACTAAATGCTCAGCAATTTCAAGTATTTCGCATGCAGCAATGGATTCTTGCACATTCAACCTGCTCTTGTTGCATCCATGGAAGCCATTTCTCAGGAAGCCTGCAGATGGCAGTAGGCACTAGGAATCAGACAGTTGCTTGACTATTCCAGGCATCTGACTATCAAGCAGAGTTGTGATCTCTTCCATTGTACATATTACAATGCATTTGCATGTATGGTTTTAGTTACAAATATCAACAACGAGTGCAGCAGATTTGAAAGGAAAGCATTTAAGAAGGATGGAGTGCACCTTATGGGAATTGGAGACATACTTCATGAAGTCCTTGGTGGAAGAATTGGGTGTGTTGTATGACAACATTACAACAGAAGCATCTTTATAGTGATCCGGACATGTGGTGAATTTTTTTCAGATTTATTTTAAATGTTCTACAACATTAAAATAAAAATTACTTTCCAATTTTCTCACTGCATGCATCATTTTTTCTGGATTTAAACAATGAAGTACCAAAATTAAGACCATTACTCATTATCTTCTTAGTGAAACCTGAAACTGGTTGTTGGACGAACCCAGAAACACCTTGAGGCCTAAGATGATTAAATTTGAAAAATTTGTGATACAAAGGAAGTTGAGAATTAATACAATTTCCTTTTAACTTTCTTTACCCTCAATACTCAATATAAGACATAACTTTACCCAGTTTCATGACTTAATTACTTTTCAATTCTCCCTCACAAAAGTCACAATGACCTCAAATATAGAAATGACATTATAATGGATAATTAGTTTGTTTCCCTTTATTTGTCCATAAGAAGTTATTGGTCTTAGTGGAAAGTAAACCACATCATCATTGTTAGCTTCCGTGGAGTAAGAAGAATGTCTTTATGCATGATTACAGAGCAACAAAAAATACAGAAATTTGAATGTATCATAGGTGATAGCAAAGAAACTAAAATTTACCTAAATTTGCGAGTAATTTCCTAAGATTTCACATGATCTCACCAAAATAATCAATGTTTCAGCCAAGTGTTATTTAACAAGCTCAAGGGGCATGATATCACCTTCCAAAATGTATTTTTTTCACATCCTTAAAATTTTATATTATTTTATAGTTTGCACTTACATGATAGTTAGTTGTATGGTATTTGTTCTCTTTATTTATTTCTCTACTTTGGATATCCTATTTTGTACAGCCTTATTGCTTGCATTTATTTCTTGCAAATTGTCCCACACTGAGATAAACTTAGACTGGAAATAGGAACTCAATGTCAGTAATTACCATATTACAGTTCTTACTTCTTCACAATGGCCATTTTTTATCATGAATGAAATTGGGACAAAAAGTGTAACTATTTTTGTCATTTAATTGTACACAACCCCACATGATCTCTTCTGAGGAATCACCACTACAATTTTGTTACAATAAGATTCATCTCATACAATTGGACCATTCCTGCTTGGAGTCTTACGAATATTTTAAGTATGTTGTAAAATAGTCGCAATAGAATCTTTGTAAAATCACAGAATGCGAAAAAATCAAGACTTAAAAGGAACTATGAATTAGGTATGCTAGGATCTTTGTTCTCCATGTAGAAAGATAAAGTAGGGAGATAAAATGAGGAATTTCGCAAAATATTTCGTCTTCATTTGAAGACAGAAAAAAAATAAATGGAATTCATGAAGACAGAAATTAGCAAGAGGCAGTGGACCAAAATCATATTTTCCCATTTTGGTTTTTGCCAGCAATAAATTTTATTTCCCCATTCCAGAAAACTCTAGAAAAGGGGCAAGACACAAACAAGTGGTCCACCTATTCGTCATTGTTCTTGCAGAGAATACATCCTGCCCCTATGTAGTTCCTCTCTTGACCATTATCCCATGTTAAGATTTTATTAGCCAAGGCCAACCACAGTGGATTTTTTTTTTTAAATGGGAAAGATAACTTGCATACTGATCTCCACCACCAAACTCTCTCTTCACTACACTCTTCAATTCTTGCAGCATTCCCTAGCTTGACTATGTAATACCCTGTAATCATGTTTTTGGACCATTTAATCTGATCCTCTTCATCATTTAATTTGATAGAATTATGATTAAGTATTCTGACATATAACTTCCATTCCACTTTTAGTTCCCCCTTGCAAATTAAGACTGTCCATTGTCTTCCATCCTTGCCCATGTATTCTTGTTCAACAAGGAGGCTTCATTTCTTAAGTAATATATCCCAAGAATATGAAACACTTCCAAAAATGCATAAGATAATGTGTAATTTCTTGTGACCCCTATCCATGGATCCTATCCAATTCTTACCTTGCTTGACTTCCCAATTTGCATAACTGCCTATTTACCTATAGAAGGGAAGGCTCTTAGCAAATCTTTCTGAATTAAAGAGGCTCCATGAACTTGTTTCCTTTCCATTTTGAGCCAATATTCCATCATCTTCCCTTTTAATTATTTGGATTTCATTACTCTTCCCCAAAGACCATCATTATGAACCAATCTCCAAATATTTTTTGCTGTAAATTCTAAGCTGAATGGTGGCTCATTTTCAACCCACATCCCCTTGCTTCTTTTGGAGTTTCCAATCTTTTCCACTTAACCAAGGGTATGCCTTCCTGTGCTCTTTCCCTAGTCCGAATAAGGATGAAATATTTCCTTCTTGTGTTTTTAAGATACCTTTAGGAACTTAGCAATAGTCATCTAGTATACATGTATGCTCTCCAAGATTGCCTTTACCAGAACTAATATCCCTCCACAAGATAACCATCTCTTGCAACAAACAAAGATTCTAGCTTCTAACTTATTTCCTTAAAAGTTCATATCCCAGGAACAGATTGAATTGATTAGGACAACAATCAATTCGTTTTTTATTTACAATTAAGAATATTATGATACCTTAGCTCATCACAAGTTGGTATACACAGGTCCTTTTAGATCATCCCAAGAAAGGACTCCAAATTTCTTCCCAAACCCTTATTAGGACATCAAATGCCAACCACAATAAACCCTAACCAAAAATATATGTGCATTCCTTAAATGTAATCTTCTTGGGGCTTTTTAATAATAATTTTTTTCATGCTGAAATAGGTGTTGGTGTATCCAAAATCAAGGTTTGTGAAGGTGTTACAGGGTACAATAGGGTACCTTTGGCACCACCTTTGAAGTGAAAACAAAAACATAGTATTCCTGAATTTCATCCTGCGGTAGTGACAAATATGGCATCTCTTTCTCCACACAAGCACCACACAAACACATTAGAAAGTGAAGATGGTCTTGCCAGCACTTGGGAGCCGAGAGCATTGCAAGCTATTACATTCGTTCAATGCAATAGTCCTACAGATCATAAGGCTCCTCGGTGCCCACATAAGCTTGTTTTCACACCTGTAAGTCCTTACTGTCTTCAATGGTGGTTTTATTTATTTGTACTTCTATATGTTTAGATTGCATTTTTCTGTCTTCATTCTCTTTGTGTCATAAAATCTACAATATTCATTACAATAAGTGAACTAACATAGATTCATGGATTTAAGGGCTATAATAAGATGAAGGATTTGACATTTACAAGGGGATTTGGAGATATTTCAGATCTGTGAAGAAAAATGAAACCTCTTTTCCTATTGAGGAGGAACAATTCAATCAAAACAAAGGGAGGTAGATATCATGTGTGAAGAATTAAAAAACGTAGTTGAAAAACAAAGTCCCCGATGATAACAATGAGAACCCCATTTGGGTTATTTACTAGAAGTCTAATTGCCTCATCATTAATAAAACATGATTCTCGCAGCAAGAATATTGCACCATCTCCTATAATTATCCCTTTGCATCCATTGTTTGGGAATAAAAATCCTCGTATGAGAGCATGTAATTCCAGTACTGTTTCCTATGGTGGATGCAAACATCTCTCTATAAATACTCTGAAAATCCCCACAATGGCTTCTTTAATAGACTCCGAGACATTATTGGATTGCCTAGTAAATACATAACTGGAAAATTTCAGTTGAAATCATGGTTCTCTCCTCTAACCAAAATGACTCCTAAGAAAAAACCGAGTTGTCGAAACAAAGAAGACAATTCCATTAGCCCTAACATGGTGGACAACTGGGATATTACCATTGAAGGTTTAAATCAGAAACTAATACAGGCCAGCATAAGAAGAGATGCTGCACTGACATAGGTTAGGCAATTAAGGTCATCTATGGAAGAAATGGAAAAACAAATGAACAAGTTGGAATTGTATTGCTAGGATATGAAGTATGCATTGAACCGTGTTGAATGTGGTATTACAAGTTCCCAGGGGTCTATTTTAAGTAACCATGGATTCACAATGAAATGCCATAACCACAAAGCTCTAACATACGAGTTAATGTTAGAACCCTTCCTCCAGACTGTGGCAGAATCAAGAGTTGCGGTGAGACAGTTGTGCAATACTATTGAAACATTAATACAAGAACAATGTGATGGTAAAGGAATGGAGAAACTCAGCTCCCTTTTGCAACCTTATGAAGTTGATGTTACTCAGAGAATCTCAAGAGTTATTATCTATCACTTGGAAGCTCTCTTAAATCAGGCCTTCTATGAGGATTTTAAGAGCTGTAACTTTAAGAAAAATGGTGCTCGAATGGTTCTTGACCCGTATGAGACTTGTGCTTTGAACTTTGCATCTTTCACCTCACTCAAAAATTTGGGGTGGGATGAAGTTCCCAGCAAAGGAACCAGATATTTCAGTGAAAGCTTTAGTGAGTTCCATGACCAAAGGATGAGCCTGATCATGTACATGTTGAATTCATTCAGCACATGAATGAAATATAAACTCCCTTTCATAAAGTAATTAGAGGAAGCATAAGAAATCCCAGTTGAAATCTCTGTCCATAAATGGCATATAAAATCCCTTGACAAATTAACTAGAGCAAGCATAAGAAATCCCAGTCGAATTCTTTCTGCATATAAATGGAATCTAAACTCCCTTGATAAATTAACTAGAGCAAGCATAAAGGTGAAAACATGAAGTTGGGAAACAATTTTGGCTTGTTTTTTACAAACAAAACTGCTAAATTTTATGTTTTTCAGCTTCGACCTCTTCAAACCCATATCTCCCTTAGGAATTTCAACTTGAAGTAAACACAAATGTTTTAGAGAATTGAATTAGCTTTCTACTCGTATTTACTTTAATTTTTTTTATGGACATATTGTGGGACAAATTTGTTGTCAACCAATGGCATATACTTGAAAATTTTAGGTATGGATAATGAATGACATGTGTTGACAACGGGTTTTTGATATATGGTTATTCATTTTAGGGAAAAACATTGTAGGCTCATAATCTACACACACTACACTTGATCCTAGACTATAGTTTGAGTTTTTTCAAGACTTGGGAACTATATTTTATTATTTATCGAAACAACGTATGTTCAGAAAATGGTGCATTATCGACACATGTTTTTGTCTTCACATTTTCTTTCAAATGTTTCTCTTATTGGAAAAACTAAAAGTACGATTTTGAAGAGGACGAGCCAATTATGATCTTTGTGAAATTTCAAATTTTTTGGTGTTGTCTTTGTTATGATATTGAATTTTCATTTCGGGTGATTTGAAGAGTAATAAAATTCTTAAGGGATAAGGTTTAGAAAAAAAATATTAATAAATAGTCATTCAAATCGAAATGAAACAATTATTATATCATTGGAAACTAGATTCAGGGATGAATCCATTGCTACCAAGTCCGACAAATAATACTTGGTATTTGTAGGGGTTCGGGCTTGATGAAGTTGCAGGTTCCAGAAAGATGCCTGATGTTTTCACAGGTTTTGTTGACCATAAACTCTCGGTCAAAAAATACCTTTCAAATTCTCAGCTGAGAGTTTAGTTCAAACTCTCGTTCGAGTGTTTTTTTGAAAATACAGCGTGGCGATTGGTTCAAACTCTCGGCCTAGAGTTTGAAATCTCAAAACTCTCGACCTAGAGTTTTTTAAACTCTCAGCCGAGAGTTTGAGGTTGACTTTTTTTCCCCTGTTCATCCGCGCGCCCTATTTTTTTTCACTCCGTTATCACGGAATTGTTTCCCAACTTCACGTTTTCACCCATAAGAAATCCAAAGAAATACAGTTCCATGGAAAAACTCAAACAATCATTTTCGAACATAAAAACATGCTTTCGGATGAGGTATGGCTTAAGCAAGACCAAACGTTAGAGAAAAATTGTATTGCAAGTATACCACATATAAAGCATGATAGTGCATGTAATAACACCCCTGATTACAGAATAGTGGTTAGAATGAGCTAGAAGCACAAGCAAATAATGAATCAATTATCTGTTCTAGAGGGTACATGAAATGAGGCTTATGAGTCCAAGGACAATGCATGCAAGGTGTTGTACAACTATTAAAGTAAATTATCATGTGCGTAATGTCAGACTAATGATGCTTTAAATGGAATTTAATAGCAGGATTTAGAGAAGTTTGGTCCTGTATGAGAGAATCCTCTAGCTTAGGGACTTCATACGAGTCAAGAAATGGATTTCCCACTCGCCATACAATTTCCAAATCATAACACAAAATATTCACTTCAAAATCATAGAAGACAAAATGATGTTCCCAAAAGAAAATATCAAAGTAACAGCATTTACTAATAGAAGCGGCAACAATGGAATCAAGCAGATCTCCTATGCCCAAAAATGGATAGCTTCTTGAGTTCCAGCTGATAAACCGACACACGAAATGCTGGAGAATACTCACTGGCTTGAAAGGATATTCCAAAAAATTAGGCAAACATGAGAGCATCATAGAAATAGTAGAAATTAACAGATACCCATACAACAGCTAAGAACTATCAAGAATATATACCGCAACACCCTCTAAAGGATATCATGCAAAAAATGAGAGGATCAAAAATTCCAAATGAGATGCAAGTTTGTCAATGGATATGCGATGTAATCTGAAGAAAGAAAAAACATTTATGTCAAGAAAAAGGGAAAGCATGGTCAAAAATAAAAATGCACACTGCACAGTCAAGCTTTCCAATAATGCTAGAGGCTAAAAAAAGTAGCCACCATGAACATCAAAGGCATATAGTCTAATCAAACGCAGACAACCAACTTATCCAAAACAGATGTATTCTAAATAGTAGAGGGTTAAGCAGAATGCATAATGAGAACCTACTAAAACAAACACAAATCACATATGACAATTTGAATTCTTCTGAATTGACACATTAATTCTCAGTTGCATGCTCGGTACTTCCAGCAAGGGGGGTTGTCACTATTTATGGGTACCTGTAGAAACCATGTATTTAATAGGATGTAAATGAATGGATTGTTCCATATCAGTACACAAGAGACACTCGTCTGATATTTGTAGCATTTCTCAGTACAAAATCATAAACCAAAAATAAAATATAACTGTTAATTCTCAATTGCATGCTCAATACTTTCAGTAAGGGGGATTGTAACTCTTTATGGGTAGCTATAGAAATCATGGATTTAATCGGATGTAAATGAAGGGATTGTTCCATATCAGTTTACAAGAGACGCTCATCTGATATTTGTAGCATTTCTTAGTACAAAATCATAAACCAAAAATAAAATTTATTAATAAAATTTATTTTATTCTCACCTGCTTGTGTTTCAACTGACACTTTATATGCAGCCATATTTTAAGATGATCCAAATCTTGGCCAACCTTAATTTTCTTTTACAACATTAATTTTAGTTACCTTCCTAACTTCCTAGTTAAACATCTAGTCTAAAAATCAAGACAATCACAACATAAAGAACTGAATCATTAAGTGTACGCTAATCTAAACTCTACCGGACCCTTACTACCACCCTCCAGGATTCAACCATACCAATCTCTGGGAGCTTGAAAAAAAGGAGGACCACCCGTAGATGTAAAATAACCGCATGATATGACCTGATAATCTACTATGTACAGTAAGTAGGATCCCATGTGCAATTTGATTCGCCACATGATCATAAACATAAAATTGTACATCTCACACAAGCAAACTTCAACAAACAGATCAATGGCTTCATAGCAATTGATATACACTCCTACGTTATTATGGATTGGGATTCTCTGGCTTCTCATTCAAGTGGCCATCTGATGAAATATGGAATCCCTCAACCTTCTGTACCACATCATCAACACCCACTCTAACCTTGGCGCTTAACCATTCACACCATAATTTTCATTCTCTTCGGGATTCATATTCAAAGCCTACCATATTATGATTGTTCCATCTTCAGATCCATAGGAATATGATTCACCACCAGGAGTAAAACACACACAATGAACTGGGACATGATGTCCCTTGTTACAAGATGCATGATAACACATAACTGATTACCTAATAAAAACCATGATTTTGCAAGTTGAAGGAAGAACTTCAGATTTAGCTTAGACATCGATTGCATCTTACAAAGAGAATTACATATTGGATAGAACTTAGAAGTTATATAAATCTTGAGGAGGTCCATAGCTTCTAAGTTATGGACCTCCTCAAGCTTGATATAACTTCGAAGTTCTAGCCAATATGTAATTCTCTTTATAAGATGCATAAGCAAGGTTTAACTCAATAAGTTTCTTCTTACTTAGACAGTCTAGAGAGTAGTGGTCTATTCGGATATTGTTTTCCTTGTTTCATTTTAAGGTTATTTTAGCTGTGCATTCTGAAGCCGAGAGGAATAGATTTTTTTCATGATTTTTGGTTGGGTGGTAACATCTTTTGGCTTTATTCTATTGCTCACTCAACAATAATTTGAGGTTGAAATCAAGCAATTGCGTAAGAGCCTTGATTTCAAAGCCACACCTATTACTACCTTCTATCAGGAAGGAGTTCCGCCAAAGTATGAGTCGAAAAAGGTGAAGAGAACTAGAAAGGAGCACTTGAAATTCCAAAAATTTCTTCTGGTTGTTTTTGAATAAGTGGTTTTCGCAATATAGCATCTTATTTTTCTGTAACATAAATTTTTTTCACTGCAAACGTTCCTTCTCAAGATGTATAGTTATGTTTCAAATGCCCCCTACTTGGAAAGGTTGTGCAAATTATAATCCTATGAGATTAATATAGTCATTGACTCTGAAATCGCTTTTGGTTTCATAGTTTTGTATATTGATAGTCTAATAAGTTTTTCAATGATTGTTGTAGATTCCAGTACCAAAGATTGGAAGGAAGAGTACTAATTCGTGGGCAGATTCAGATAGTAGCGCTACACGAACCCACAAGGTTTATGGTCTAGTGGTCGAGAACAATGGTTTTACAGAGAAGCATATCAACTTCACAGAGAAAAATGTGTCGATTCCAGTGGCTAGTATTAGTAACCTTCCTAAAAAGGCACAAAAGGAGGCAAGATCTACAAATATATCAACTATAAAGCCCATAAAATCAAAGCATTCAAGTAATGCAAGTTGTAAAACAGAAGCCATAAACCCTGCTAGAGTTGAGAGCGCTTCAACAAAACCTGTTTGTAATGGATTGGAAGTAATAGTATCCAATGCAATGGAAAATACATCTGCAAATGGAGAAAGTTGTGGGCAAAGTGCAAATATCTCTCATGAAAAAATATCAGCAGTTCATTTTGACAGTCAAATGGGTGTTGGGCATCAGGATTTAATGAAAGATGCGGTTACAACTAACAGTAAAATGACCGAAGATAAGACTGAATCAGAGATCATTTCTACAAAAGAAAAGGTGGCGGTACAAAAGACTGACAATGCTAAAGAAAAGGTTGGGTTTAAGAACAAAGACAGTAATAGCATGAGCTGTGGTCCTGCTTCTAGGGGTAAACCAAAGCCACATCGACATGCTTCTACATCTAGTAGAAATCAAGAGTACTCTAAAAGCAAGATAGTTAAAACCTCCAAACGTGATCTGCAAAATATTGTGATGCCTCGAGAGAGTGGAAAGCATGAAGATGCACAAAATACTTTTGTGAAATGGAATGTTAAAGGAAATCTGGGATTGTATTGCTTAGTTACAGATATAGCTGTATCCTAATAGATTAGTCAACCTATTATTATCAGGATGAGAGGCAATGTTTATTAGAATTGAGGTATATTTATAAA
The DNA here is from genome assembly GCA_027924585.1 of Larix kaempferi. Classification (NCBI taxonomy): domain Eukaryota; kingdom Viridiplantae; phylum Streptophyta; class Pinopsida; order Pinales; family Pinaceae; genus Larix; species Larix kaempferi. The sequence continues at coordinate 11,178,353 of BSBM01000771.1, read as the reverse complement.
CCATCAACATGTTATAACCTGAAGATAACCTTGTTTTTAAACTTTCTCATATGGTATTGCAGCCTATCATCTATGGAAGATGCCCAACACCTGAAGGCATGACGATGGTACCCATGATACTTCCAAATGGGCATGTTGGATATGTATTGTAAATCTAACCATCAATTGGGTTTCGTTCACCTCCACATCATCGACACGCGAAAGGTATACTCCTTTTTTTTGTTCTGTTTGGATATTCAAAATTTATTCTTGGTGAAGGTTACACTCTTAAGTTATTGGATTGTTGGTTATTTTCAAAGGGCATGTTTATTCACTAGATAACTATCCCCTTGTATCACCCTCGGCAAACTTGAGTCCCATAGCAGTCTCACCATCAATCATTTTTCCTTCCCCTCCAAATCATCGACTTGTGAAAGGTATACTTCCTTTCTTTTCATAGATCTTTGAGATGTATTCTGAGTATAATAGTAGCAAAATTTACTAAGCACGACCTAATTATTGCATTGTTAGGACCCTATGCTTCTCCTACAAACATTGCCCCTTCGGAATCACCTCATATAACACGGAGGATTCCTTTGGCACCACCGCCATTGGTATTTCCTCCCCCCTCCACCTACTAAACATATGGAAAGTACATAATATATTTTTTTATTCTTTGAACATTCATTCTGTTATCACGAGTTGAATTTCTCTGTAATTGTTATCATTTTATTTGCAAATAAATTTACTCCATGCACATAAGATCAGTCTGGTTAGATTTCACCTTATTTCTGTGTACAAAGAATCAAGATACACTATGTGTGACTAACTTGATGCATTCATTGTATAGATTGCGGTTCAATAGCTTGCACTCAACCATTGAATTCTACTCCTCCTGATGCACCATGTGGATATGTATATCCAATGCAAGTGGAGCTTGAGCTTGGGGTGGTACTTTATGCTTTTTTCCTATTGGTTTCAGTGTTAGCTGCATAGATAGCAGCATAAAATTTCTTGAAACAAAGCCAAGTAAGGATAATGGGAGCAAATGCAGATGCCCAAGATCAGGAAAAGAAAATTGTGATTTTTGATTTCGTACCACTCGGAGAAAAAATTGACAATACAACTGCATTCTTGATTTTTGAGAGATTTTGGCAAAAAAAGGTTATCATTAACATGACCCTTTTTGGTGACTATTGGGTAATCTTTGTTTCTTACCTAGGTATGTGACCATTTTCCAAAATTTGGCAAGATGGTGTTAACTGTTGGAAATTTTATTCTCTTATTAATCCATAAGGACTTCTATTTAAGGGTGCTAGCTCGATGGTAGAGAACCTTCCTTATAGGCTGGAGGTTGGTGGTTCAATTCCTCTGTGCCCTATATATATTCTAAAACCACTAAAAAGAGATAAATGACTAGAAAATGACCAAAATTTGCATATAAACGACCACCAGTACAACATGAGAGATAAGTGACCAAAAAAATGACTAAAAGATGCATATAAATGACCACTTTTGAGTTGGCAATCGTTGGTAGCAAATTAGCGGTCATTTATCACATGACAAAAAATGTGGTCATAAATTTGGTCATTAATTGTGACAATTAATGACCAAATATACGACCACAAGATAAGCTATAAATGACCAATCTAAATATGACCACATTTTTTGTCGCGTGATAAATGACTGTTAATTTGCTACTATTGGTCACCAACTCAAAAGTGGTCATTTATATGTGGATTTTAGTCGTTTTTTTGGTCATTTATCTCTTATTTTGTACTAGTGAATGTTTTTTTGTAGATCTGATAGTTATGGGTTTATTGATTTATTTAGTGACATAAATTTGATTGAAAATATAATATTCTATTTAGCAATTTTTTTATGAAGTGTGTAATTAATTTATTATTGTCAAATGAAATGTGTTTTTTATTTAAGCTTTTCATCCTAGAAATGCGACACGAATATATACCCTTCAAACTGAAATTGAAACCCACCGTTGAAATTTGAACCCTGCTCCTGTCCACGGGGGGGTCACTAGTGAGGCAATATCATATCACGTCCATTCATATTGGGGGTTTGAATACTCTTAAAAACCTCAAAAATATATTGCTCCGTATTAAGGGGTCAAGGGGGGTTTTAATTTGACATAGTAATATAAATATTGGGGGTTATTTTATTTGGGTGGGCTGAGGAATAACCTTCAAATAATGGGATGTATTCATACCTCCAAATCATGGGCTAAATTCACACCCACCTAAAACTTAAGGACCCTCCATAAATCTAATAATAATGTACCAATGTTAATATCGATGAAAGTCTCTTTGGATTATTGGCCTTGAAAAATCCTCATTTAATAGCTTATTTAGGCTTGGTTAGAATTGATGTTATATTGTTTTTCATCTTTAAGTTAAGATATGTAGCTAATTGAGAGTTATGGAGTTGAGCACTTGTATTGTATTTTTTGTAGGAATTCGAGTGAAAGATATAATTATTCATTTTTAGGTTGGGGTTTAGGTGGGTATTGAGATTCAATCAGACCTTGCTCCATGACAACCAAGAAAAGTGAGATCAATATTTCTTGGCTCATTTGAACCAAGAAAAGTTAGATCAATATTTCTTGACTAATTATTTCTTTCAACTTTTTGTATTCTTCTTTAACATTTTCACATTGCTAGTTAGGAATAGTTGTTAGATTCAGTTATATTTGGCACATTCATAATTGTAATTTCAATTATTAAATGCAAGGCATCCATCTTAATATTGTATTGGAACTGATATGAACATAGGTGAAAATATAAATCCTTGTTTACATACCCTATGTGTTATCGTTACCATGAAATGCTATCATATAAGTTTGACCATCTGTGTATATTTATATCTATTGCATGCTTGAAACCTAACAATGGATATTTTTCCCTCTCATGTAAAGATAAAAAAAAACTAGATATAACCCAAGAAAATGTAACTAAATGTTGTTTATTCCCTTGATTGCAAGAATACATGTAGAGGAAGTGGAGGAAATTCATTGCATCTTTTGAGACCTAAACCCAATCTATGCACATGATCATATGGTGTTATTGGAAAGTAAGAGGAATCTTTCTATGTTCATTTGGGTTCAGACATCAATGATGTTTATGTTGATAGGAATGTAGGGGATTCCATCCACAAAAGGTTTCAATTTTGCATTTTTATGGAGTTTAATTTATTAAGCTTATAGAAAACATGAGCTCTCTATGGCTATACTTAAATTTCCATGATATAAAATTGGTATATTGGCAGGCTGTGGAGTGAAACATATGCAATTCCCATCTTGGACTATCATTGTTTTACATTGTTTGGTATGTTGATCTCTTGTTTGGGTTTCCTTTTACGCATTTTCCTTCCCCGGTACTATTTCATTGGTTCTTCCACTATCCAATGCTACGAATTGATCAATCACCCCTGCAATCCTAGTGGGATCATTATTACCATTATACTATTATTTATTTAGCATCATGTTTGCTTATACTAAGTTGTGTTAGAGATCAGTTGTTTGTTACAACTTGATAATATGATATAAAGGGGGTATTAAAAATGGTTTAATAAAAATGGATACATACAATATCTGGTGAAACTAGGGGTTTTCTTAATTGAAAAGGCATATTGGGAGGGGGGTTCAACAATAAAATTTTAGGAGGATTTTTCCAATATTTACTGAAATTAGGGATATTCTTTAATATCATGTGAACGATCGTGCTATGTCACAATTTCACTAAGTGAACCCCCCGTGCTCCTATCCATTAAGCGGAAGGGAAGAAAGAATATGTACAATATACACCTCGAGACAGATGTAATTAGTAACTGCCACGTATTTTCATATATTACTACCGACTAACATTACAACTTGGTGTGCATTACACGCAAGTCATCAACCATCAACATCAACTGAAATGGCTGCAGAAGGGAAGAAAGAATAAGTATAGGATAAGCGTATTAAAAATTATGGCAGGAGATGTTGAAGCATCTTTATAGTCCGTACATGTGGTGAATCCAATCCCATGGGTTAGCTTGAGTTTGGGGCCTCTTATGGATGCTACAACATCCCTGGCACCCAGTTCGATATCTAGCCTTCCTTTGGAGATACTTGTAATAAGAACCACTAAATTGTCGACCAGTGATAGACTCACTCAACTCAAGTTGTCTTACAGCAACAAAGGAAAGACATCCCAACAAGACAACCAGCTTTATAATCAACACGTTCATCGTGCATAGGCTTCCGTTGGAATTCTTGAATACGCCCATTTCAAGATACAATGGAAGGTCACATTTTTCTCACAAGTAATTCAAACACAGTAACTATTGAGGTGTATTTACTATCTTAAAGAATCACCACAATATTTAATTATCGACTAGGGTTGGTAATCTTAGAGTTGTGGCACAGTATATGCTGAGGTAGAATGGTACCTAAGATTTCGGCTCGACAGACCTTAGAAATGTTTAATAATGAAAAGATCGAAAGATATTTCAAAATGAAAAACTGATTCAAACTTAAAAAATACAACTACTGAACTAATTAAACCTAACTAGACCAATAGCTCAAAATAGTATCAATCTATACTACTCTACTCTACAGACAATAACTGAAAAGATAAAAACAACAAATATTATTCTAGGAACAAAACTTGATAAGAAACAGAACTAATTTGATGAAATTGAAAGCTACTGATTAATAAATCAAACTCTAGTCTAGAAATTAGAAAACAAATGTAAATGAGTTTAGAAACCTATCTATGAAATGATTCAAATGACAACTAATTATGGAAATAGGAAACTATATTAACTTAAAGCAAACTACAAACTACTTAATGAATTCAATAACTATTCATACATTTAACTCAAGATCAAACTAAACTACCTAATTCCATTCTCCTTGGGGATTTTGAGGAAATGTATCAAAGGTAATAGGAATGGAAGAGAATGTATCAAAATGACTTTCAGATGTAACAAGGAAACAAAATGGAAGCAAATCTAGTTTAACTTCAAAAAATAAATGTAAACGAAAGAGTGTCCAATTACAACTAACTTTAAACATTGTAATCTATATTTTATCCATAAACAAATGACTTGGAACAAATGAAACCTAAAAGCAAGTAGAAAACTTAATAAAGATATTTACTTGAGAATGAACTTGATTTAGAAGCAAGTAGAAAACTTGATAGAGATATTTATTTTGAAAATGAACTTGACCTAGAAGCAAATAGAAAACTTGATAAAGATATCTTATTTTTGAATCAAATCCTATTTCATGAACATCTTCATTAACTATCTGAATGAGAGAAGGAAAATCCTATGCTTGAATGAAGAAACTATCAAAACTAATGTACTTTGGAGAACGAAATTACTAAGTCTAATCCGAAATCAATCTTAACAAACATGAAGTAAACTAAACTAAGAATGAAACTGATAAATTCTAGAACAATGAAATATTAATGAATTAGGCATAAAAGAAACATAATCTGGAAAGCAGCTAAAGCAATAGTTAAGAAAATGGAGCGAGAACTAAGAATGAATATGGGACTAAATTAAAACTCTATGTAGTGCAGAACAAGGTCCTAATTACATTTATAAATGCTGATCAATTACAAGAAATATTACAGTTCAAAAACCTAAGAAACTGGATTCTAAATAAGCATAAAAATAATGCAGAAAAATATTAAAGTCTGTATGATGATCCGGATGACAGTCCGAATGATAGTCTGAATGGAAGAAAATGATAGAAACTAAGGAAAGAAGTAAACTAAATGATCTTAACGCCAGCTGGTTGATGCATATGAACCTACAGTGCAAAGAAAGCAGTAAAAGGACTATCTAAAGTTGGAATGACAAGAAGCAACCTATACTAATCATTTATCTAAATAAATGAACTATTTCTATTGCATAATAGAACAAGGCTGAGATGTAAATAAAAATAATCTATAGCTACAAGAAGAAATTAACAGAACTAATTCTAACTATGAACTAAAATCTGAAATAGTAACTAATTAACTCTATCTAATTGCAAATAAAAAGACTGAAAGCAAACTTAAGAAGGCTTAGGCATGACCGGTCATTTTAACTTCTAAGAATGTAAATTAAACTATCGAATTAAGCTAACGGAAAGATATAAATTACATGAAATGAAACAGCGTCTACAGGAAACAAAATTAAATACTGGAAATAAAAACTATTTACTTGCAGAAAAGAAATGCAAAATATATATATAGTAAAACCTCTGGTTATTGAGGGGCCCTTCTCAGCAATCAGGGATTGAAGCTTAACTCAAATTATTCACCACCAACAAAACATCAACAGCTAGAATATGGAACTTCCATTGACTGATAAAAATTACACAACTCTATATAAAAATTACTGCTATCATCTATATGCTACAGTATATATATGTATGCTGCGTTTCTTCACAGGAAACGTCTTTATATAAGTTTTACAACAAGAGAGAAGGTCGACGTAGTCGAACTCTCTAAAAATAGAGGTCTTAATGAATGTAGAACTGTTGTAGGGTGATTTACGACAGCGCACAGGCCGTCTGCCTAAGTCCAAGGGCGTTGATCTTCCTTGACACGAGCAATTGTGCGTTAGTTATCCTTGACATGGGAAGGTGATGCAATGTCGAGCTAGGCGAAAAAGAGAGCAAATCTTCTAGAATGGAGGCTCACTAACCATGAGGGACACGTCCTTAACAAAACCCACATCATCGTTTTTGTCTTTAATGCCTCGAAATATCTCAACCAACGATTCTGCAGGTGTGAATGGAGGGCTGAACAACGGTTCGAATGCGGCTAGGCGACTTCGGCGTGAACGCGCGACTTAATGAAGGTATGAATGACAACCACAACCTGTAGAACAAAAACTAAATGCCAAGCACATCTAGGAATGTGAGATGTTTGTCAATAAACCATAAAAATGATAATATTTAACCAAGATTTACAAGATATGCAAATACGTTCATACCTGGGTCTGATTGATGGTCTAAATGGAAAGGAGAATGACTTATTATATCAAAAATAGTGAAAATAACGCCAATCATAGCATGTTTACTAATCAAAATGGTGACAAAAAGTGACACCAACATTCCCCCAAACCGGAGATATGCCAGGTCCCACTGAGAAAGCAGAGAAGAAATTAGGAAGAAGGCTAAGCTGCAGTAGCAGCTGCCTTCGACTTGGAAGAGGAAGTGGACTTAGCCTTAATCTTCTTGAACTGATCCTTCAAAGCATCATGCTTCAACCGAAGAGAAATGTTGGAAGCTGTTTTGGCGTCGTTTAAATCTTCAACGCTCTTCATTTGTGCGCGTAATTCTTTGTTCTCTTCACAAAGCCCAGAGATTATCTCAACGTATTTCTCATTTTAGTCTTTTAACTATGCTATGTCTTGGGTTAATCTATCCATAGTCTGATGGAGTGGAGTAGATGCTTCTACAGAAGACTTAGGGTCGTTTTGAGGGCTTGGTCCCTTTATAAATGGTTCGGGATCAACAAATGTAGTGTGTTCCTCACGAGCCTTATCTTCAATGTGTGTAGGGGTAGGTTCCAAGATAGGGTCTTCAAGCAAACTGGTAGATATATTGGCTCACGCCAGAAGGGGTGATTCAAGGACGAGATCATCCATCTGGTCATTGAGACTGTCTGAATGCATTGGTTGAATGACGGACTGATCGATAGATTGAACGATGGTCTGGTCGACAGACTGGTCACAATTATCCTTTCTTGACTTTGTGGGTATGGGTGAAAAGAATGGGGGTTTCGTGGTTGAGTCCTCGTGGACAAGCTCAGGAGAGGATGAGTGAACAAGGTGCATTTCTCCTGAGGCATCCTCACTAAATCGTACAGACTTGGCATCCCTTTTTGTTGGGCATGGGTTTGAACGGGCTCATCTGCACGGGTTTGAAATCGGTGACACTTGCGAGAGGCAGAGGCTTTAATAAGGGGATTCTTGACCAGATGGGGGTTTAGTGTTTCAAACACAAAGCTATCCCACATTTTCCCTGCTTCCTTCAACTGATGGGTGATCAATATTTTTATGAGATAGTGATGGTATAAATTGCGAGTAGGGTTAACGACATTTTTCCTAACGTGGCTAGACATATTTTCTAGGCTCTTTAGAAGATAAAATGGAAAATTTAGGGCCTGATTATTAACAAAATGTGTCAATAATCGGAAGTGGCAGGCTTTGAAAATGGTGTACTTATCCTCACAAGTTATCAACCGGATGATGACAGTCAAGGGCTTGATATACTCAGGCTTAACCCACTCCCAGTGGAATCCTTTTGTTCCTGCAACGTGTTGTTATTCATCTTTGAGAGGGAATTCGTGATCTGTCCATGGAAGGAAAAGGTGTTTGTGCCAATGGGAACCTTCCCTAGGAAGTTTCGTGGCCAACGCAATGGACTCCTCTGTTATAGGAAAGGTGAGATGGCCAACCTTAGCCATTTTTCCATCGAACCCATTGGCAAATAGAAGTGAAATATCGTCATCGTGGCCGTTAAGAAGGTGAAGGAATGGACCCCAGCCGACTTGAAGAAACACTTCACGGCATGCCTTGAATTCGGGAATGCAGAGCAAGTCCTAGTAACTGCCAGGCTCATAACGGATTGGCATCGTTGAACAAAGGACGAGGGATGCAAATGGATACAGGTGATGCAAGAAATTGCAAGAGACGCGGCCTGATGGCTCCGGAAAGATAAGGGCAAGCAAAATGAAACAGAATTCACACAGGGGTTAGTTTAAATCTTGATCCGTTTGAACGGTTAAATGATCGTGAGTATAGATTTAGCATGCTTGAATGATCATGTCATCTTGCAAAAATCTATGAATCGTGTGCCATCATGAAAATATGTGCATTGGTGAATTCGTATGGTTATGATATATTCAACCCTGTCCAAGGTAAACTTTGGACATGTTGAATGTAATGTTCATCATGAGATATTAAGCATAAATAGCATGAAAGAACATAATGACTTTTAATTAATCCAATGACAGATCACATGCATATAACTTAATGAGAAATCAAAACCATATAATAGCCATAAAATGATTCTGTAAATCGTAATAATGCATGATTAACTGATTCATTTGATGAAATCGAAATGAGAAAAGGAGTGAGATCGAATGCAGAGATAACATTTGATTGATCCCTGGTATGGTTAGTCAACTATATTTTACCAGCAGAATTCAAAATTAGATCCCTAGCACACTTAATCATGTTGTTATAAGTTATGATTTCATTCGACACTTCATTCAGATCGTCGTTCATTTGCCTCATTCGTCACTTCATTTGGATCGTCATTCGACCCTTCATTCGATCCTTCATATGGACCCTCTGTACAAAAATGTGCTTTGTTGTATTCGAGTGTTGCTGATTATGCAGGGAATTTTTTTGGGGATATCAGCACATGAAAGGATGATGTAAGCCTGTTTTTCTGAAACTTTAGTCGTGCTCCTCTTCATTTATCATGGATCAAAACAATCTTCTGCTTCTTGCATTATCCTGAAAACACCTATCATTTTGTCAGAGATAAACGAACTTTTTATAAATATTCAGAAAGTAAAAACAATTCTGAACCTCCCCCAAACTAAAAATATGGCGTGTCCTCAAGCCATCAAAGAAAAATTGATTAATATTCAAATATTTTCAATTAATAATTTAGCCAATAGCTCTAAAATGTTGTTATTATTTTTCGTAAGAAAAAGAAACACTAACTAATAAATGGAGATGATTCAGATATGCACATTCATAAAAAAAATAACAGTGCTTAGGAAGACCATATGAATAGTGATAGTACATTTGATATGAAAAATGCCATAGGAAAACCTAGTCATCCATGACTCATTTTAAAGATTTCTTGTCATCCAAAGAATATAGATAAAGTTGACCCTTAAGTTTGTGAGATTTCTATAGTTATGGGTCCCATTTCTAGGATAATCATACCGTAGGTATTGTTTGAATTATATGACAGGGTCCAAGCCCAACTTATGGCCATTCTCTAATGACAGTATAAATAATTGGCCTAAACATATATTTGTATACTCAATTTTTTATTTATTTTTAGATGAGCCATGTGCATAACGATGCATTAACCAAACCTCTTTTACCCGATACTGCCAGCAAGCCTGTTCAGTGCCTCGGCAGGTTTATCTTGGTACCATGCAAGAAGAGCCCCGCTGCCAGCGAGCCTGTTCAGTACCCCAACGAGTTTACTTGCATCTACCAAAATTCCTTGTTTAAGATTTTACTTAGCATGGACCCACTGCCAGCGGTCCTGTTCAGTACCCTGACGGGTTTGCTTTGTATAATGATTTTTAGTAAGGGAGCCGGTTGGCACTAGAGTGTGCTAAGCCTGCTAAACACATAATTCAAATTTTAGAGCGAACCTTATGACTAACTTTATTTATAATGGCCTGGATTATAGATCATGTCAAAAGATAATAACCTAAAGCTGTTCTTTGACCTCTGCGTCTATCTTCTTCATAAAATATCAGTAATGTTCCCCACAAAATAGAAAATATCATTTACTCTTGGGATACCTTTTTAAAAGTGCTTAAGAGACAAGTTTTGATAATGAGTCTAGGATGAACTAGTAGTCCATAGGTGTAAGATAGAACTTTTGAAAATCATGATGATTAAGGTAGGTCTTAAGCAATTGTTCTAATGATAAATCAGAAATGTACATGTCTGAATCAAATACCATATACAGAATCATAGAAGAAAGTGGTTTATGAATGATATAAAGAATATTTTAATAAATTTTCAATTTCCAACAATAATCAAAAGAGAAGGAGTTAAGATGCATTATGAGGTTTTCAAAGCAGTTCCCCTTTTCAGAAAATATTTCATGAGTTGATTATAGAGATAAGATACTTGTAATCAAGCTGCAAAACCACTTGTTATATGATTCAAATTTATTCTAAACAAAAACATATGTACGAAGAAAAATCATATGAAATTTTATTAAAATTAGGGAAGCGGAAAAGGGTCTTCATGTCTAAATTGACAAAATTTCATAAGCTGATCATAAGAGTGAATTTCCTATATAGATGAAATAAACTTGTTAGAAATGACTCTTATTTATTAAATAAAACAAAAATATATTTACATATATACAAATGAAGATAACCCAAAATAATTTCAAGAACCAGGAGAAGGAGGAATGATTTCCTCTTCTACCAGCTCCATTTCCTCATGTTGTAAGGCATTCTACACAAAATCTTGTTTAGATATTGGTTGATGATAAAGTCTAAGTATATGTCCATTTACAACAAAGGAAATTTGTGAATCAACAATTGTCTTAATCTTAACAGATCCATTATCAAAAGCTGTAACAATTTCATATGGACCCATCCATCGAGTAGTTAATTTACCTTTAAATTTTGTGTACATTGAATCAAAAAGTAATGCCCAATCTCCAGTTTTGAATTGTTTTTGTTTAATGTATTTATCATGCCATTTTTTGCGTTGGTTTTGAATTAAAATTATGCGTTGAACAACATTTTGTCTAATCTCGTCTAATTCATTTATCTGCAGGATTCGTTGTTTTTGTGCTTATTCTAAATCCATCCCTAATTGTGCAGCCATACGAAGGGTTTTGACTTGAAATTCAATGGGTAGAAGAACTTGTTTAACATAAACAAGTTCATAAGGTGTGTGGCCAGGGGTATTCCTCCAAGTTATTCTATAATCCCACAAGGCTTCTGGAAACCTATCTGCCCAGTCTTTGTGGTGTAACTGGATAGTCTTAGTCATGATGGCTTCTAATACTTTGTTGGTAGAATCTACCTGACCATTGGCTTGGTGGTGATATGGTGAAGATTTATAATGTCTAATACCATATTTGTCAGTAAGCTCTTTCATCAACTTGGAGGTGAACTGAGATCCTTGATCGGTTACAATTTTCCCAAGTACACCGAATCGGGTAAATATGTCTTCATATATAAACTCTACCACAGATTCTTCTGTGGCTCGGAGTAAGGCTTTAGCTTCCACCCACTTGGTGACATAGTTTGTGCAGACTAGGATGTACTTCTTTTTGCGAGACATAGGGGAAATTGTCCCAACGAAATCTAGAGCCCATTTTTCAAAAGGCTCAATCATAACTTGGGGTTGTAAGGGAATCTCATCGGATGGCGTAGGTCTACCCATTCTTTGGAAACTGTCACATCCCTTGACATACTTGGCAGCATCTTTAAAAATGCTTGGCCAATAATACCCGGAGTGCAACACTTTGTATGTTGTTCTTTTATCAGAAAAGTTCCCACCACAAGGTCCACCATGACATGCATGGAAGATCACTTCCATCTCATCCTCTCGTACACATCGTCGAATAATAAGATCAAGACCAGTACGGAAAAGATCATTTTCCACCCAAGAATAATTAGAACTTTGAACTATGATCCTACGTTTCTCGAGTGGGGAGATATGGTTTGGTAGCTTTTCAGTTGCTAAATAATTGGATATGTCTACAAACCAAGGGGTTCGAACAGACACAGCGAACAAATGTTCATCTAGGAATCTATCATCAACAAGACTGGCATTATCGTCAATTTGAATTCGAGAGAGAAAATCTGCTACCACATTCTCTTGACCGAGACGATCAACAATGGTGATGTTAAATTCTTGTAACAAAAGAAGCCATCGAGTCACCTTGCCATTAGTGATAGGTTTTTTCATTAAAAATCTAATGGCGGAGTGGTCAGTGTATACGAAAACTTCATATCCTATGATATAATGACGAAACTTGTTGATGGCATAAACTACTGCCAGAAACTCTTTTTCAGTAACAGTGTATTTTGTTTCTGTAGGGGTCAAATTTTTACTAGCAAAATAGATGGCATGTGATGTTTTTCCCTCTTTTTTACCTAAGACTGCTCCTACAACTAAGTCAGAAGCATCAGTGGATATATGGAAGGGAAGGGACCAATTGGGGCCCCTAAGTATTGGTGCCACTGATAGCTTTGCCTTCAAAGTTTCAAAGGCGTGTTGACAAGGTTCAGTCCATTGAAATTATGTATCTTTCATGAGTAACTTGAACATAGGTGCGGCTATCTTAGTGAAGTTTTCAATAAAACATCTATAATAGCCTGCATGGGCAAGAAATCTTCTTACTTCCTTCAGAGTTTTTGGAGGAGGAATATTAACAATTATTTCTATCTTGGTAGGATCCACCGTGATACCTTGAAGAGAGACATGATGTCCTAGAACTATGCTCTCGGTTAGTAACATCGTACATTTTTCATGACTAAGGGCTAAGTTCGTTTCTTGGCACCGAATAAGATCTGTTTCAAGGTTATCAAGGGCTTCTTGGAAGGTATTTCCATAAACTGTAAAATCACCCATATAAACATCTACACAATCATGTATAAGGTCAACAAAGATTCCTAAAACTGCACACTGGAAAGTGGCAGGTGCATTACATAGGCCAAATGGAAACACTCTATAGGCATATGTCCCCCAAGAACAAGTAAAGGTTGTATTGTCTTGATCCTCAGGTGCTATTAATATTTGATTGTATCCACTATACCCATCAAAGAAAGAAAAATATTGTTTCCCTGCAAAAGTATTTAACACTTGGTCAAAAGGGAAGTAGTACTTAAGAGTGGCCTTGTTTAATTATCGAAAGTCAACACAGATACGCCATTTCCCTGTAACTTTCTTTGGAACTACCACAAGAGGAGACACCCATTTACTGTTAGAAATTGGGTAGTTGAAACCAACGTTAAGGAGTTTTTGTAATTCACCTTTTACTATATCCTTTAGGACTGGATTCATTCTTCTCTGGGGCTGCTTGACAGGAGGTATGTTTGAATCTGTGTAAATGTGGTGAATACAGGTATCCGGGTGTATACCCTTCATATCGGTGTATTCCCATGCAAATGCTCCAGTTTGACTCTTGAGAAATTTTAGTAATTGTTTTTGTTGACTCTCATCTAAACCTGCAGTTATATGTAGAAATTTTTTGGAACTAACCTCACAAGGTATGGTAAAGGATCCTAGATGTTCATCGATTGTGAAGACACAGGGTGTACTTGTAAATGTTGAGAGGCTCATGTTTTCTTGGAATTCATCTCCAAATATTTGGTCAAGTTGGGAAAAAGATTGAGGAAAGTCTATACATGTTGTGGAAGAGATAAATTGGTTCAACACATTCTCAATATTTTGTTCTTGAAGTGCCCAGGATAAATCACTAACAAGGGAAAGTTCTTCCAAGTTTTCATCCCCAAAGGGACAATCTAACCAAAACAGGTTTTCAGTTATTGGCTGTGCTGGTGGGTATAAGGCTATTTTTCTTATAGATAACCCATCAGAAACAATCATTTCTCCATCCCTACCTCCTATAAATGCATTGGCAGTAGCCAACCAAGGTCTTCCCAGAATAATGGGGTGACCTTTGGAAGGGTCCTTTGATTCTATGACCATAAAGTCCACGGGATATTCCCATGAAGCCACTGATACAATGATATCATCTAAGATCCAAGCAGGCTGCACCACAGTGCGATCTGCTAATTCTAGCATCGTTGGGGTGGGGCGGAGGAACTGTCCTAAATGGAGAATTTCTAAAACTATGGCAGTCATTAGCTTAATAGCAGCTCCTAGATCAATAAGTGTGTTTCCTATAGCGGTGTTATTGATGATAACAGTCACCATAGGATTTCCTGGATTTGTATACTTTGAAATTCTAGGTTGGTTTGCTATGTAATCTGACATTTCACCTATGACATGAATCGTCGAAGGGTATTTTTTATTTTTACCTGGACTTTTAATACATAGTTCCTTTATCACTTTCCTATAGATTGGTATATATTTAATGGCTTGTAGCAAAGGGATCTTGATACAAATATTTTTTAATTCGTTAATGATATCATACTCTGGATGAGTTACAGGTTTTTCTATTACTAGATGCTCCGGATATGGGGATGACTTTCCTCCTGTAATTACTTCTTTATGAGGATGGTTGTGTGTTGAGGATTTAGGAATAACCACATCTTCAAGAATCGCATCATTCAAAACTTCACTAGGTATGTTTTCTTCTTCGTTCTCTTCTTGGATAACAACTGATGACTTGGGATAATCTTGCAAAACTCTTCTAGACCGCAATTGAATCTCATGTACTGGTGCGGTTGAAATGGCATGAAATGGAATATGATGGGAGAGGTAGAAACCCAACGCTATTAAGAGCTTGGGTTGGTTGCTTATTAGGATTTGGTATTGGTTGTGCAGGTAATATTGTGGGCCTTGAAGGATTCATATTTTGGAAATGGTGAGGTTGATTTGTGATAGGGGGTACTGAAAGAGGTACAAATCCAGGAAAAAGTTGTTGGATATTAGGTGGGTAAGGATAGTTAGGCATAGGAGGAGGTGGTTGAGCATAAGCTTGTCCTCTCCATCCATGTGGCCATTGTTTCTATTGAGCATTCTGAGGAGGGTACTGAGGTGGCCAATTTTGCCAACCTGAAGTGTTCCACTGTTGAGGAGGTTGATAAGGATGGTAATAGGGTGGAAAATGTGGTGATGGATCCTGATATGATGGTTGATCTCTAGGTTGCCAAGGCCTCCTAGAGTTTTCACCAAAGTTTCCACTCTTATATACAGCTTGCAACCCAGGCAATGATGAACAATTATCAGTTGGATGTTCTTCTATACAAAGGTGACAAACTGAAACATTATTCAATGGACATTCCCGTTGGGGCTGTTTAGTTCTACACCTAGGAAAACAAACACTCATTGCTGCACGCTCTTCATCCTGTCTCTTTTTGGCTTGTAATGCATCCAATTGAGAACCCATGGCTCCTAAGATATCTGTTTTGAAATTTTCCAATAGGTTTCCCAACTCTACCCTTGTAACTCCACCAGGACTTGATGTATTTCCCTTCAGGTTCCTAGTATAAGATTCTCAAAAATGTCTTCCACTTTTTCCTTTGCTCCTAGAGTAATTCCTACATAGCTCACAAATATGTGAAAAGGACTTATGAGAGATGTCTCATGCTGCCATGAGATTAAGTTTTTCTAATAATTCTTTTGAGATTCCCTTGAGGAAGATTGTTCTTACTGCATCTTCCCGAAGATCACTATATTTGGATTTATGTAACACATAGTTAAATCTTTCGAGATAGTCTTCTAGGCTCTCATCTTCAAGTTGTTGTATTTTAAAAATATTATTGCGAGAGTCCTTAGGTTTATAGTAATCCTGATACTTCCGTAGAAATGCATTCGTCATGTATTCCCAAGTTCTAATACCGGATTCTCCTAACCCCATAAACCATCGAAGAGCGGAATCTTTTAATGTGGTAGAAAAGAGTTTTAGTTGTTAGCCATCTTGTTGGTAGTTATAACTCCTACACAAAATGTTAAATTCGAATAATCCGGATCCTCACTACTCTTCCCATAAAAAGTCGGTAGTGAGGAGGGAGCATGGGGGCGTCATTCAATAAACCACTATCATAGCACAATCGTTCGTGGCATATGAAACAATACCCCTAATTTCACTAAATATTAGAAATTACCTTCCAAAATCGTTTTTTTTAACCCCCTCCCAATATGACTTCCCAATTTTAAAAAACCCCTATTTTCACTAGATATTGTATGTATCAATTTTTTCATTAACATTTTTTATACCCCTTTATATTTATACCTAGTATATTGATATGATACCCATCTTATGACCCCACATGCATTCTACAATGCACCTTGCTTCATTCGATGTATATTATGGATGCACATTACTTCACCCACAATGCAATTACTCAACCACATATCATTATGATTTGCAACATCTAATGGTCTAATGAAGAGATAGGATATCACTTCTTGTATGTCACTAGAGCTAATGCACATAGTACAACATTTAGATTGCATGTTGCACTTCCCCAATCGTTGACTAAGCCTGTTGTGGGCTAGGTATACAAGCTCCCAAGGCCTGTAACAATCTCTAGGAGGCTGACTAAATCTCCCAAGGCCTATAATAGGAACGAGTGGTTGGGTATTCAAGCCCCCAAGGACTATCGAGGGCCTATAACAGGCCCTAGAGGTGTTGGTTGTGGAGCCAGATCTTACAGTCTCATAGATGATACTGTCTTAGCTGTGCACCCATTCTACATTTTTAGGGGTTCGGGGGCGGAGCCCCCGAGAAAAAATTTTGGGGTTGTTTTCGCCAGTTGTTCTGCGGGCCCATGGTTTTGGATATCCCATGGTATTTTTCCCATTGTATTTTCCCTATAAAAGAAAGACATTGTAATACGGCTAGGGTTGATGTATTAGGTTTTGTGCAATGTAAAGATCTCTAAGATCAGGAGAGAGACTGTGAGACAGTGAAGAGGAAGTGCAACGGCTGTGCTGCAGGTTGTATCCCTTCACCTTGCTGGACGATAATAATAATAAGAACTGGCAAATTCAGTGTGGACCTAGCCCAAGTTGGGTGAACCAAGATATATCTGTGTCTCTCTTGTAATGTGTATGTGTGATTATATTTGCATTTCCATTTATTGTTATTGCTATGTGATCTTGTTTTTCTAACAATTGGTATCAAAGCCAAAGGACTATTTGGCAGATAAACTCGCAGGAAGCTATGGTTTCTGGTTCGAGTGGGAGTAATGGCAAAAGAAGGAAAGTTTAAGGTCGAGAAGTTTAACGGCCAAAACTTCAAGTTATGGAAGATGCAAATGGAGGACTATATGTACAAGAAGGATCTATTCCTGCCATTGGGAGGAAGAGAAAAGCAGTCGGTGGCCATGAAGGACGAAGAATGGGAGGTTCTTGACAGAAAGGATCTGGGAACAATACGGTTGAGCCTGGCTTCATCAGTGGCTTTCAATATCTCAAAAGAAACAACAACGGAGGGTTTGATGAGTGCATTGGGTAAGCTGTATGAAAAATCCTCAACCTCCAACAAGGTATTTCTAATGAAGCGTTTATTTAATATGAAGATGTTTGAAGGTGGATCTGTTACTGATCATTTAAATGAGTTTAATACGGTTACAAATCAACTAAGTTCTGTAAGTGTGAACTTTGATGATGAGGTTAGGGCTCTTCTAATCTTGTGTTCATTGCCAGAAAGATGGAATAGCTTGGTCATGGATGTAAGTAACTCTGTTTTTGGTTCAAACACCTTGAAATTTGATGATGTTATTGGTGTTATTCTTAACGAGGAAATGCGAAGAAAAAGCACACGTGAGACATCAGGTAATGCGTTGACCATGGAGACCAGGGGAAGACAAAGGAGAGAGGAAAAAGCCAAGTTAATCCTGGGAAGTCTAAAACGGGCAGATCCAAGTCCAAACTAGGAAAGATAGATTGTTGGAACTGTGAAAAGAAAGGACATCTGAAGAAAGACTGCAGATCTCTAAAGAAGAAAGGAGATGCAAAGAAGGAAAATACCTAGGAAGCAAATGTAGCAGGTGATGTGTTACAAGATGCTTTGATTCTTGCATTAGATAATACTAATGATTATTGGGTAGTAGATTCAGGAGCTTCATGTCATGCTACACTCCATAGGATATACTTTCATGAGTATGTTCCTGGTGATTTTGGACATGTTTTATTGGGTGATGATGAGCCATGTAAAATTGTTGGAATGGGTAAGGTATGGATAAAAGTTAAGAATGGAACTGACAGGCTGTTAAAAGATGTTAGGCATATTCCTGCTATGAAAAGAAATATGATCTCAATAGGGAAGTTGGGAGATGGCGGCTATCTATCTGCTTTTGGAGAAAAGTGGTGGAAGATCACTAAAGGATCAATAGTGATAGCAAAAGGAGACAGAGTAGGTATGTTGTATTTATGTCCTCATAATACTGACCATTCTATCTTATTAGCTTCCTCATGAATAGATACAGCATTGTGGCATCATAGGCTTGGCCACATGAGTGAGAAAGGGATGCAGATTCTCCACTCAAGGAAGTTGCTGCCAGATTTGAAGTAGGTAAGTTTGGAATTTTGTGAAAACTGTGTTTATGGAAAACAGAAGAGAGTCAGATTTCTCAGTGTTGGAAAACAAAAGAAGAATGAAAAGTTAGAGCTAGTGCATATAGATATATGGGGACTATCTCAGGTACAATCTCTTGGTGGCTCTCATTATTATGTTACATTTATTGATGATGCAACTAGGAAAACATGGGTTTATTGCATTAGATAGAAATATGATGTGTTTGCTACTTTTAAGAAGTGGAAAGCTTTGGTTGAGAATGAGACAGGAAAAAGATTGAAGTGTCTCAGATCGGATAATGGAGGTGAGTATTGCAGCAAGGAGTTTGATAGTTACTGTTCATACCATGGGATTCATAGAGAGAAGACAGTTCCAGGAACACCACAAGAAAATGGTGTGTCTGAAAGGATGAACAGAACGATCATGGAGCGTGCAAGGTGTATGAGATTACATGCAGGATTTCCCTTATAGTTTTGGGTGGATGTTGTAAATGCTGTTGTTTATTTAATAAACAGAGGACCTTCAAGTGTTTTGGATGGTGGTATTCCATAGGAGGCATGGACAGATGAAAATGTAAACTACTCATTTCTGAGAACGTTTGGTTGTGAAGCATTTTTCCATATTGATAAAGATAATAGAACAAAGCTTGAAGCTAAATCCAAGAAATGTACCTTTATTGGATATATGGTGTTGATGAATTTGGTTATCGTTTATGGGATTATGAAAATAACAAAATCATCAGGAGTAGAGATGTGATATTCAATGAAAAGGTCATGTAATCAGTTACAGGGAAAGAAACAGAAAAAAGAAAACACAGAGTACACAGTACTTGATGAAATTAAAGAAAATTAAGTTCCAAAGGTGCTAGAAAATCAAGGACAGCAACAAGCACCTGAAACTCCTGCAAGTGTAAGAAGATCTACCAGGTTAAGTAAACTCCTTGAATGATACTCTCCTTCAATGTATTATTTGTTGATGATTGATGCTGGTGAACCAGAATGTTATGAAGAAACAATGCAGGTGAAAACTAGAAAGAAGTGGGAGCAAGGCATGAACGAGGAGATGGACTCATTGGTAGGAAACCAGACTTGGGATTTGGTTCAGCTACTTGCTGATAAAAGAGCATTGCAGAACAAATGGATTTACAGGTTGAAGGAAGAAGGAGGAGGAAAGAAGCAGTATAAGGCCAGACTTGTTGTAAAGGGGTTTGCATAGAAGAATGGTATAGATTTTGATGAAATATTTTCTCCTGTTGTTAAGATGACTTCAATTAGGACTATCTTAAGTCTAGTGGCGGTAGAAGATTTGCATCTTGAACAGTTAGATGTAAAAATAGTCTTTCTCCATGGGGATTTGGAGGAAGAAATATATATGCAACAGCCACAAGGGTATGAGGTCAAAGGTAAGGAGAACTTGGTATGCAGGTTGAAAAAGAGGTTGTATGGCTTGAAGCAAGCTCCAAGGCAGTGGTATTTAAAATTTGATAGGTTTATGACATAATAAAGTTATAGTAGATGTCATTCTAACCACTGTGTTTATTTCAAGAAGCTAGACAATGAAAAATATATTATCTTGTTATTGTATGTGGATGACATGCTTGTTGCAGGGTCTAACATGCAGGATATAAATGTACTTAAAAGGAAGCTAGCTAATTCATTTGCGATGAAGGATTTGGGTGCTATAAAGAAAATCCTTGGTATGAAAATAACGAGAGACAGGAAAAATCGCAAATTGACATTGTCTCAGAGTAAGTACATACAAAAGGTGTTGGAGAGGTTCAGAATGCAGAATGAAAAACCAGTAAGTACACCTTTGGCCAGCCATTTCAGTCTAAGTAAGGAAATGTGTTCCAAGACATAGGAAGAGACAGATTACATGTCCAAAATTTCCTATCAATCAGCAGTTGGCAACTCGATGTATGCCATGGTGTGCACAAGACCAGATATTGCACAAGCAGTGGGAGTTGTGAGTAGATATATGAACAACCCAGGTAAAGAACATTGGAAGGCAGTATAGTGGATTCTCAGGTATTTGAAAGGTACTACCACTCAGACATTATGTTTTGGAGGTTCAAACACTGTTCTACAGGGATATGTTGATGCAGATATGGCAGGTGATAAGGATAGCAGGAGGAGCACCATAGGGTATGTGTTTACTGTAGGTGGAACAGCAGTAAGCTGGATTTCGAAACTGTAGAAGGTTGTTGCACTTTCAACAATGGAAGCAGAGTATGTTGCTATTACAGAGGCTAGTAAAGAGATGATTTGGTTGCAGAGGCTTAAGGAGGAAGTGGGTAAGAAGTAGAAGAATAGCAGGTTGTATAGTAACAGCCAGAGTACCATTCATCTTGCAAAGAACTCAGCATTCCATTCCAGGACTAAACATATATAGCTCAAGTACCATTTCATATGCTCTGTTCTAGAAGATGAACTGTTGATGTTGGAAAAGATACATACTAGCCAGAATCCTGCAGACATGTTCACAAAGGTAGTGACCAGAGAGAAACTGAGTTCTTTTTTGGTTTCAGTTGGCCTTCTAGCATGAAAGTGAAGAGAAGAAATTTTCCAAGTCCAAGTCTAGCAAGTGCAGCAGCGATGGAGTTGCTGTGATCAGTCTCCAAGTGGGAGATTGTTGGTTGTGGATCCAGATATTCCAATCTCGTAGATGATATTGTCTTAGTCGTGCACCCTGGAGGACTGTACACCCATTCTGCATTTTCAGGGGTTCGGGGGCGGAGTCACCGAGAAAAAAATTTGGGGTTGTTTTCGCCAGCTATTTTGCGGGCCCATGGTTTTGGGGATCTCGTGGTATTTTTCCCATTGTATTTTTCCTATAAAAGAAAGACAATGTAATACGGCTAGGATTGATGTATTAGGTTTTATGAATTGCAAATATCTCTAAGATCAGGAGAGAGACTGTGAGACAGTGAAGAGGAACTGCAACTGCTGTGCTGCAGGTTGTATCCCTTCACCTTGCTGGATGGTAATAATAATAAGGACTGGCAAATTCAGTGTGGACGTAGCCCAAGTTGGGTGAACCATGATATATCTGTGTCTCTCTTGTAATGTGTATGTGTGATTATATTTACATTTATGTTTATTGTTATTGCTCTGCGATCCTGTTTTTCTAACAGGAGGCTTAGAGCCTCCCAAGGCTATTGGTAACAAATGGCTCAGTGTTATTGGTAACAATTGGTTGTCAATGACCATTGTCTCTCAACTATGATCGACTGGAAACCCACTTCACCACAAAACCCTTGGCCTCAATCATGCCTCAAGACGTGATTTCCCTACGTACTAGTAAGCTCGAGCCTTGCCTCAACCCGATTTCTTATCCCGTCGTGATCCCGCCATCTCCATTTGACGGATATTTGTCATCCCTCCCATATAAAAAAGACCCCAAAGTATTTTTGTATTGCTACATTAAATAAAAAAACCATTTTCCCCTTAATATATAAGCAATATAATTTTCAGGTTTTCATGAATATTTAATACCACAATATGAATGAACGTGATATTATATTTCCTTCTAGTGAAGCCCCCATGGGAGGGAGGATTTTTTTTCATAGTTACATCTTATGCAGTGTCTAAGATAGGGAAACCAAAAGTACCTTCAATTCTAACCTCTCCCTCTTCTTCATCTTATCGGACATGATCTTCATTTTCATCCTCCATGAAGACTTGATTGCCAAAGAGAGAATACTTAGGTGGTTCCTTTCTTGGGGAATATGAGATATCCCAACGTTCTATTTCAGGAAGAGTATTTTTCTTTTTAGGAAAAGAATTACCAGCTACGTGGGAGTCCAATTTTGAAGGTCCTACCGTTGTTGTCTCAATCTGTGAAACAACTATGTTCACAGAATTTTCAAAAAGAGTGTCTAATTGTGTAGGATCAACAAAGTCTACTAGGTTTGGACCACCTACTATTGAAAAGGTAGTGTCTTTGGGCCCTTGAGATAATGGAGGGTTGAAAGGTTCTGATGTTTTATCCTTTTGAGTTTCCTCTTATCGAAGTTCGGTCTCAATATGAGCTTGAGGTTCTTCTAGTGGAATTTCTTTGTGAACAGACTTTTCTAATGTCTCTATGGTTTCCCCTAAATGGTTTCCAGAAAGGATTTCCTTAGCTTTCCAAGTAGGACTATCCCCTTTAGTGTCTTTGGGCCCTTGAGATAATGGAGGGTTGAGAGGTTCTGATGTTTTATCCTTTTGAGTTTCCTCTTGTCTAAGTTCGGTCTCAATATGAGCTTGAGGTTCTTCTAGTGGAATTTCTTTATGAACAGACTTTTCTAATGTCTCTATGGTTTCCCCTAAATAGTTTCCAGAAAGGATTTCCTTAGCTTTCCAAGTAGGACTATCCCCTTTAGGTGTCTTCCGATACCTTTCTGCTGAGTTAGTAGTTGGGGTGGCACGCCCCCTGTATAGGTTAGTAGGAATTTTAGTAGGGATTTTAGTAGGAAGGCTAGTTTTAATAAATCTACCTTTTGAATTTCTAGACCTATTCATGAAAAAAAAAATATAACTGAAATAAATTCTAATTTTATTACTATTAATGCTGAGTTTTGGGGATGCTTGTTATAACAGATGCCCAGGTTCTTACCTCTCGTTTCCATAAACTAAACTAAATTTCTCCACTAAACCGACTTATGGACCAATTTGATTTATAAATTTTCACTAACAAGTATATTGAACCGACTTATGGATCAATTTGATTTATAAATTTTCCATTGGTAGGGACGACTTTTATACCATACACATCAGCATGATTTGCAAATATGAAAGTAGGTATTCAAAACCAGTCTTATGTTTTGACATCATTTATAAATTTTCCATTGGTAGGGGACTTTTATACCATACACATCAGCATAATTTGCAAATATGAAAGTAGGTATTCAAAAACAGTCTTAAGGATGGAAATTAAGTAATTCAAAAGTCAATATTAATTATTAAAAGATTAAAAAAAATTTAAAAAAAAGTCATGCACCCTATGCTTAGGTTAAACATGAACTTATAATTTGTTACTGAAGAGAAAACCATTACTTACTAGTTAAATCCACCCACATACTATTGTATATCTTACCTTCAACTAAGGTTTATCTAACTCATGATAGTAAGATATTTAAAACGAAAACATTTTTATGCGATAACTGCCTTTTCAATTTAATTATATTATTCCTTTAAATAAATGGATATTTAAATCACTTTATTTCATTTAAAGTTTTATTAAATCATACATTCACAACCAATCAAATTCAAAAAAAAGTAAAAAAGTATTCAGGTAAGCGAAGCTATTATACAAATGGTATATGCAATCAGACTTTCAATATAGTTTCGATTTGCAATATGAACTAATTCCATCCTCAATATGATATTTTATTATGAATTAATTTCATTTTTCAATATAGTATTTTTACTATAATTTGCTTTTTTCTATTACATTAAAATGAAATTGAAAATTTTCACATGATTATCTTTATGAGCCGTTTTGAATGAGTATTTTACAAAAATATACTATTTATAATTATAGTTAATTTATAACTGTACTTAATTGAAATATATAATGATATTTATTTTAAATTGTTTATTTATTTGTTAGAGTGAAATGTTTATTTGAATGGACTATTTGTAGTTATAGTTGTAGTGAATTGAAGTAGATAATAATATTTGTTTTAAATTATATATTTATTTGTTGAATAAAAATATTTATTTGGTTGGATAAGTTTAATTGAAATATACTTTCGAAACAATCTTTTAAGAAAAATTATATCTACAAAAACTTTTACTAAGCATTTGATCTATTTTGTACTAGGCATTTAACAACACATGAAATTTTCTACTAGGCATTTAACAACAACATGCTATATGGGCAAGGACATCACCACCTACCGTGTCACTTGTTCTTCTAAAAAAATAGTTTTCTTTAATTAGATTGGAATTTTTTTATCAATGACAATGTTAATATTGCAAAAATATATATTTTAGCTATCTCCTATTGGCAGGGTATTTCTCCCTTTTGCAATGTTATTTGTTGATGATTATAGGGTCATTTCTTCAATGGCACTAATAAAAACTAGAGTCATTCCTACAGAGTAACCACTTCAATATAGGTGGTGCTTTTATAGTGGTTTCCAAATCATATTGGATTGGTTGTTTTTATTCTCATATCCTATGGCCTTGCATCATTAGAGAATCCTAACTATACTGACTTTCCAACTAAAAAGGGTTATATTGTGGCATTAGCATTTTAACTTTTCACCATGATGACACTCGACCATGTCCAATGGGTTCCTTTTATTTCAATTTTGATTATTGTAATATGGATTTCAGTCCTTTATGTTACGAATCTCCTTGCTTGCAATATGGCATTCTTTTATTACACGCCAAGGTGCAATTACTAGTTTTTATCGAGTAAGGGGAAGAGCATTGCATCATCCTTTTCCACCCAGGCCACTCATGAACCATTGATCTTATAGGATGATGATCGTTCCTACTGATTAATCAAATTGGTTGGTCCCACACTAGTCTCATGTACTTACCGGGGATAACGGATACCACCTAAAGCATGTCTATAGTATTTAGTGGCATTATTAATTATCTAAGGGCTCTTATCATTTACAATTGGATTTAAAATATAAAATATAAAACACCATTTTGTTATCCTCGGCCTTGAATGGAATGTTCTCACCATATACTTTTCTAGTGAATACTAACCAGATGTAAATAAATTCAAACCAAGAAGCACAATGAGAGTTTTGAATCTCAATTATATTACAACATAAAACATCTAGACTCTATTTTCAATTATGGAAAGAAGCTTTTTTGTTTCCCTTAACTTCAGATACCAATTATTTAAACAATAAGTTTGAATATATGTCATGCATTATCACCTTCCATTGAAAAAGGTAGAGACTACCTGAGAATAGGACCGTGCAACAATAACACAAATTCTTCAACAAGATCTTTTGATTTCACTCTTATTGTTCTACATATAGTGCTCATCTCCAAATATTTGTGCATGGTTTAAGAAACTCATACATAGATTCATAAGAATAGGAATATGAAAAATGAAATATGTGATAGATGGTCATTAAGAAAACTTATTAGGACTTTGCCATTACAGCTTAAAAAGGCATTTATAGGAAGTATATTAACGAGTTTGTTTGACAAAGAGTTTGAGTCATGATTATAGAAATCATGCATCCTCTAGCGGTGTTTTGAGGCGATCAACAAATATTGTCATAATCTCAAACTATAATCATTCAAGAGTCTGAGAAATTTATCTGTTGAAAGCAATAATACAATGAAATTTCTACTGAGACAATGGAGCGTAATGTCCCTTAAATCTGAAAATAAAACAAAAAAATTGTATGTGGTAATAATATCATTAAGACCTAAGGTTCATTAGAAATTACTTCAGTGTTGTATAACATTGTTAAGAATAATACTTATATCTTGTCTAGATTCTTGTCATTGATTGGTTGCAAGGTAGCTTATATTTCGTACTGTGATATAGAATTTGTTTCATGACATTTATTTGTACGATAATGACTTGTATGTCCTACGCAGACATTTCCTACTATGCTCCATTTAAATGTTTCATACTTTTGTTTTAAAGGCATGTTGATTCGATGTATCGTCTAGAACTTATAATGATGTTTATGTTCACGTTCAAGGATAGGGGAAAGTATGGATAATAGTTTATATGATGATAATGGTACCTATCCTAATTAATATTGTTATTTATTTGTGACGTGTAAATGTGTATATATTAAGACATTTGTTTTATGATTTGAGGTATACTCTTTGTATCTATAACCTCGTCTTTCTAGTTGAAATGACTGTGCATAAGTGGATATTTATATTTTGATAGTATGTGTGGTGTAGGGAGGGTTCTCATCGAACCTGCCTTACTTAGATCTTCCGAAGCTAATACATGTTGGACGTGGTTGCAGGTGCCTCTCAACAAACCTCATGCTATCCATTTATGGTTTAAAAAGGACCCTAAGTGCACATGATGGTGCAACCTATCCTATACTATGGTTCCAAGCATTATAAGTCAACGCTCTGAAAGGTAACGAATGTAGGTCACTTACTATAAAAAATGGGTAATGGAATCGTGCCCTTAGTGGAGGTGGTTGGGCATTAAATCAACCCATGTGATTTCCACATGGTGAATGTGCCATGATGGAGGGTGGGTAAAACCCTACCCTTTTCGACTTGCCTCCAAAGTTTGATGTTTTGGCTTGTGAGTGGGAGAGCAGAGCTCTCAACTGGTTCATGGAGGAACCTTGAGCTTGACCTGAGCAGAGCTCATGGTCTGTGCTTACCCAAGCTACAGGATGGCGTAAGAACCATTTCGACTTAGCATGGTAAGACTCTATTTAGGTATGTAAAGAATCGCAGCTCTTTGCTATCTATTTTGAAAACTTGCATTGTTGATCTTTTCAATGCCTAAAATCGTAGTTTCTAGTTTCCAGTTCGTTTTCTAAGCCCTTTGCTTGTAAATGTTTGACAGGTGGTCGTTGTTTGGATATTTAGAGACTAAGAAATGCACAACGATGGGGGCAAGGTGAACACCGACATGAATGGCCCTGGTAAGCCTGGTTCCATGGCTACCCTTTTCTCCCCCTTATACTAAAATGGTATGCTGACAGTGTTGAGTAAACGTGTATGGGTTGAACTGTGTTTTGTGTAAAGGCATTCACCTTCAGGGAGGTACAAGGAGGTGAATGTAAATCCCTATGGCATTTTACTGGGCATACTATGTTTTAAAATCTTCGTAGATAAATTCCTTTGTATGGATACTAAGCCCAAAATTTGTATAAATATATTTTATCAGCCTGTATAGGCGTTTTTCGTTGGAGATAGGGAAGTTAACTCTCGACCTGTAAAGTTCTCGAGATTGGTGTTTACTTTTTCATTTCTACTTGAGTGTATAAATGTGGTTCTCTATTTAATGAGAGGAGAACTTATGTGACAGTCTATGCTCTGGTTTCGGTTGGTTTTGTTCTTGGTTGAAAATATGACTTGGGTCATTTCATTGTAATTCATAATTGAATTCTGGATTTGCTATTGATATAATTATTTTCGTTTAAGATAGAAGGCATTTATTTGCCAATCCTTTGTTTATAACTGAGTAGATAATTAGATGTTTGAGGCGAGCCTCTGTTTTAAATTCTTGTTTTGGAACCTGGTAGCTACAAGACTCTCCTTTTTTGTTAATTATGAAATGTTACAAAGATGATGTAATTGTTACTTTGAAATATGGTAATTCGATCCAGTCATTTAGACGCCTATCAAATGGTAATTTCGATGTTTTTTTAATATTTGTGCAAGAAATGTTTTAAGACATGAAGCTTGGTTTATAAGGGTTCTGGGAACTTGTAAATTTGTTTGTCTATTGTTTAAATTTTGCAAGGAACGGTATGTAAATTATGGGTGAAGCATTAATTTCATTGTGCTAGGAATAACTTATAAAGGGATTCAATCCATGGTTCCTGTTTTAAAATACTTGTTTTAAAGTTGTAAATATGGGCATGTTAAATTCCTAAATGAATATTGTAGTTCAACTTTTGGTGGATGGATATAGGGTTACGTAACAAACCTCTGTTGTTGATTTCAATACTCTTGTGGGAATATATGGTTTTGTAATTTAATGCTTGAGTAATAAAAGAAAATAGGCTCTAGCACAAGCTAGTTTGGCTAGCTTTACTGGAGCTAAACTTCATGTGCTTAAAAAGGACTAGGGCCTGCACAGTAAATTTATCCAGACCGCATTTGTTGACTTATGGTAATTTCGTAATGATTTTTGTAGTGGTGAATTGGGGTTTGTAATATTTATCAAGTCTGAAAATATTTTTTTTCTAAGTTATAAAAAGAATAAGGGAGAGAACTACTCTCAGTTAAACCTAGGGTAAAATATCATTTATTTTACTAACTCTAATTAGTGAGAAATAATTGCTTAAACCCAGTGATGTCATCACGTCTACCATTATTCAAGAAGTAAATAATCTTAACAAGAAAAATATGGAAGAGATAAATTTACAGCATAATATTGGAAATTTCCATACTGATGAATTTAAATCTATAATTCTACAGAAGCTTGATGTGAAACAGATTTAAATTCTTACCTGGAATGTACTGATCAGATTTCCTTTATAACCTACACACTTCAGACACTAGTTAATGGAAAATTATCCTCAGCTGACCTGTTGGATTGTGATCGAATGACCTCAGAACTGCCATGTTCCTCCCAACCTTTGACCCATAATCGTTCCTGGTTCTTACTTGGATCACCCCCAAGCTGGTTTGGGCATGCACGAGAATCTGGAGAACCTAAGGAAAAATGTTGTTTGCAATAAATCTTGGTATCTTCCTCATTTAGGATTTGAACAATCTCTCTTAATACCATAAAGAATGGTAATAATATAGAATGTCTTCTCATGGCTCTTTTCCTTATATTTATAGGTACCTTTGGACTGGGGCAGTTTTGTTATCTTGAGTTAACATCAGTATTTTTAATATCTTCTTGAATTTAACTCTTAGTCTAAATTATATGTATTATATTGAGTAGATTATTTTTAATTATAAATTCTGATAACTTGAACTTTTAAATTATTTTGAGTTTAGAAAAGAAGTTTTAGTTTATTTATTTAGTTTATAAAATAATATATATATATATATAAGTAAATATATATATATAGACTTCACTCATTTAATTTGTTTATCTTTTATCATGAAATAATTTCACACATATAATATTTTCATATATATGTTTATAGGCTTTATTTATTTTATTTATCTTTTATTATTCAAATAACTTCATATACATAATATTTTTGTATATATGTATATAGACTTCACTCATTTAATTTATTTATATTTTCTTATTCATGCATTATATAGCATGATTTGCATATTTGATGCTTTCTTAAATTATGTCAATTCTTTAACCAGGCCTCTTGTGGGTTTGGTCAGTTAACTAAGATAGGTAGCCCTAGATTCACTTGCATGATCGATTGCCTTGTTTTCATGGCAGTGTCTTCCAGTCTTTGATGAGAATAAGATAATGATTCAATTAACCAATTTGAATAAATATGATGCGTATGGGTGCTATTTAGATTTTTTCAAGCTCAACACCGTAAGTGAGATAAACCCTAGTGCTATTAAGAGCTTATGCTCAACACTCTTAATGATCATTACACTAGTGAAATTCCAGAGCCTCCGCTCAACACTAGTTCTAGGATGAATTTGTACAATACACCTAGGCATACAATGGCCAAAGATCTGATGCTCCAAAGCTAATGCCCAACATCGTGTTGGAGTGCTCCAGGGATTATGCCCAACACTTTTATCATTCATTTGTTGGGGTTACCTATGTGCTCCAGAGCTTACGCTCATTACATAGCATTATAACCCATGTGCTCTAGGGCTTATACCCAACACATCATATAAATCAATCATGTATATCAGTCTTCTACACAGTACATCACCAAAGGTCATCTTAGTATATTAGGTCTTGTTCCCAGTCACATAATAAATCAATCAAGTACATTGGGGCCTACACCCAGTACATAGCCATAATTTGTGTCCAATGGGGCCTTTTCCCAATATATAAATATGTAACAAAACAGTAGATCATGTGCATTGGGGCTTACGGATGGTATAACAAAAGTAAAGCATGTGCATTGGGGATTACGCCCAGTATATATATATATAACCAAAAATATCAAAATTATGGGATATTACATGGAGTGAAATATTCGCCAAGATTTTACAATATCTTATAATTTAGTGAAAGATTCGCCAAGATTTTACAACATTATATATTAAAATGAATGGATCACCAAAAAATATATATATACATATTATATTATTGATAAAATCTCCTTCAAATTTTCCTATATATCGAGGAGATTCGCCCATTTTTTATACATATAAATTTGGAGTGGGTTCTTAAAATCATCCCTGCTTTTCATAATAGTTCGAGACTGCAAGAAGGGTCGGTCGATCCTTCTTGTGTTCTCCATTCTGGATATAGGTGAATTGTTGGATAAGGGTTTTCACAATTATCTACTAAAGGAAGGGGCGGTCGATCCTTCTTGTCGGAAAACGGAAGTCGGGACAAAAGAATGTATATGTTATAACTTAGCTAATGTTTGGTCCCTACTATTTACAACGGAAGTAGGAAGTCGGGAATTGTCGGCCTAGCCTTCGTAGATCAAATATTTTTACATTTCTCTCGCAAATGAAGGGTCAGCCGACCCTTCTTGTGCTCAGTATTCTTCCAGTGTTCACCATTTTACATATACATGAATTGACGTCTTAGCCTTTGTAGGTTGAATATTTTTACAATTCCCTCATAAATGAAGGGGCGACCGACCCTTCCTCTTCCCAGTATTCTATTCATAATAGTTCTAGAATGCAAGAAGGGTCGGTCGATCCTTCTTGTGTTCGCCATTCTGTATATAGGTGAATTGTTGGATATAGGTGTTCGCAATTATCTACTAAATGAAGGGGCGATCGATCCTTCTCGTCGGAAAATGGAATTCAGGACAAATTGTTTTATATGTTATAACTTAGCTAATGTCTGCGTCCATACCATTTACAGCAGAAGTCGGAAGTCCGAAATTTTTGACCTAGCCTTCATAGATTAAATATTTTTACAATTCTCTCATATTAAATGAAGGGTTGGTCGATCCTTCTTGTGCTCAGTATTCTTCCAGTGTTCACCATTTTGGATATACATGAATTGACGACCTAGCATTCAAGGTTGAATATTTTTAAAATTCCATCATAAATGAATGGGTGGGAGACCCTTCTTCTTTCCCAGTATTCTTTTCGTAATATTTCTAGACTGCAAGAAGGGTCGGTCGATCCTTCTTGTGTTCGCCATTCTAAGTATAGTTAATTGTTGGATATAGGTGTTCACAATTATCCACTAAACGAAGGGGCGATTGATCCTTCCATTTAGAAAATGGAATTTGAGACAAACATTTTATATATATTATAAATTAGTTTATATCTGGATCCCTACTATTTACAGCGGAAGTCAGAAGGTGGGAATTGTTGGCCTAGCCTTCGTAGATTAAATATTTTTACAGTTCTCTCATAAATGAAGGGTCATTCGACCCTTCTTGTGCTCAGTATTCTTACAATGTTCACCATTTTTTATATACATGAATTGATGCCCTATCCTTCATAGGTTGATTATGATTTCAATTCCCTCATGAATGAAGGGGCAACCGACCCTTCAACTGCCCAGTATTATTTTCACAATATTTTTAGACTACAAGAAGGTTCGGATGATCCTTCTTGTGCTCAGTATTCTTCCAGTGTTCACCATTTTGGATATACATGAATTGATGGCCCAACCTTCGTAGGTTGAATATTTTTACAATTCCTTCATAAATGAAGGGGCGACCGACCCTTCTTTTTCCCAGTATTATTTTCATAATAGTTCTAACTTGCAAGAAGGGTTGGTCAATCCTTCTTATGTTCGCCATTCTGGATATAGGGAATTGTTTGATATAGGTGCTCACAATTATCTACTAAATGAAGGGGTAGCCGATCTTTCTTGCTGGAAAACGAAAGTTGGGACAAACATTTTTTATATGTTATAACTTATCTGATGTCTGGATCCTGACTATTTATAGCAGAAGTCGGAAGTAAGGAATTGTCATCCTAACTTCGTAGATTAAATATTTTTACATTTTTCTCATAAATGAAGGATCGGTCGACCCTTCTTGTGCTCAGTATTCTTCCATTGTTCACCATTTTGGATATACATGAATTGACGGACTAGCCTTCATAGGTTGAATATTTTTACAATTCCCTCATAAATGAGGGGGCGGTCGACCCTTCTTGTGCCCAGTATTCTGTTCATAATAGTTCTAGACTGCAAGAAGGGTCAATCGATCCTTCTTGTGTTCACCATTCTAGATATAGGTGATATACTAGATATAGGTGTTCACAATTCTCTACTAAACGAATGGGTGACCGATCCTTCTTGTCAGAAGTCATAAGTCAGGACAAACAATTTTTATATGTTATAACTTAGCTAATGTATGGGTCCCTACTATTTACAGCGGAAGTCAGAAGTCGGGAATTGTCGGCCTAGACTTTGTAGATTAAATATTTTTACATTTCTCTGATAAATGAAGGGTCAGCCGACCCTTCTTATTGATTTATTTGATAATATATACTAGTGGAAAAATTATTCTTTTTTTTAAATAAATATTATATTTAATGTGCTCCTATTATTTTATATTTCATAAATCGCTTCTCAAATGGATTTTGGTTCTGAACAATGTGTCATGTTATTTATATTTCATAAATCGCTTATGAAATGGATTTTGGTTCTCAACAATGTGTGGACCTGTTTTTTAATCGATTTAAAGTTGCTGAAGGAATCTCTTTTCCAGAAAGAAAAATATTGCATAATATCAGCATTCATGATGGATGTATCATTGTAAATGTTACCAAGACTTTAAATGCAAGTCTTCAATTACCCTATCCATTAGAAGGTGCAGATACATTGTCAGAGGCAGTTGGTGGTTATATTCAATGGCATGTATCTGATATCGTTAACCACATTGGGTCTTCTATTCGCAAGAATGAGGTGAATGATATACCAGCTTCTACTTCGGCGAGCGTAGAACATATCATAACAACTGAGAATAAATATTATTTTATTATGAGAAAAGTTAAGATGTTACATAAGTGTTGAAAATGCAAGGATTGCATTTCCATAGGTTTTGTAAGAAATGTGAGTGGGACTGATTTTGTTGGGTGAACGTTTTTGGGTGACTTCTCCTTTGGTATTCTGGTGGATGAAGTGGTGTTTTCTTGTATGGCATGTTGATGTATATGTAACTTCGGAATGTATTTCACATATATGTATATTATATTCCTATAGAGATGGTATTATTCCTCTATAAGGAAGTGTCGTCATTTATATTGTAAGTGTCGTAACTTATACTTGATGGGTTATTAGACCACCTTATTTGGGGTCGGCCCTGTATAAGTCATGTGGGTCAAAGGGTTATTAGACCACCCTATTGGGGGTCGGCCATGTGGGTCAAAGGGCTATTAGACCACCCTATTGGGGGTCGGCCCACTCAGCATTATGTTATGTGGTTAAGTTCGAGCCTACATGAGTTAGGTAAAAAGGCAAGTCAAGTCAAGAATAAATAGAGTGCGGGAGGCAATCTATTTACTCACTCACTTCTCACACATGCACTCAAGGAGGAGTGGCACACTTATGGAGGAGGAGGATCTGCTGCTAGATTATGGCTATCTCTCTTGGTTGGTTGTATCATTGCTCTATCTATCTCTCAGGAAGTTATTGGGGTTTTTCACCTTTATGGTTTTCCCCAAGTAAATCTTTGTGTCTCTTGTGTGCTTGCATTATTGTCTCCATGATTGACATGCTGTAGATATGCTGTACATGTTGTTCTCTCAGTTAAGATCCTAGATCAGATTGAAGTAAATTCTGAAAATCTAACATGGTATCAGAGCTAGCCTTAAAGAAGGCATGATATGGCATGTATGACACTTGTTGCACTTACGATGCTAGGGCTTGATATAGCAAAAACCAGTCATCGTAGAACTTTCGCTATAAATCCGTTTTGGAAAATTTTTCGGATCTGAAATTGTTATAGGACGAAGCTAAGATCTCCAGGTACCTTGTGTCCAAAGGACAACCTCTAATTAGTTGTACTTTGTGATTTATGATCTGTGCAATACAGGGTTTCTGCCTCTTCCAGATCTGAGTTAAAATTAGGTGACCTTGGGAAAAAGGTCATAACTTGGGCTAGGAAGATCCAAATGAAATTTCGTGAAAAGTGACAGGTAGTACACAGACTGTACTATCTCCGAAAACGTTTTCAGAGGCCGAAGTTGAACCAGTGACACGTGGCACTTCGTACAAGTTCGCTCTCCTGTATTATCCCATAAACAGGTCATGTTGCGACATTTGGAATAAATCTCTCTCAGAGAGTCCAATAGAGGTCAGACCTGTCAGGATGGAAAGGTAACAGGCCGAGCTATCTCAGAAAACTTTTTCAGAGGCCGAAGTTAAAACAGTGACATGTGGCACGCCATACAAGTTCGCTCTCCTGTTTTATCCCAAAAAAGGTCACGTTGCGACATTTGGCATAACTCTCTCTCAGAGAATCCAATTGAGGTCAGACCTATCAGGATGGAAAGATAACAGGTCAGGCTATCTCAAGAAACATTTTTCAGACCCTGTGGATCAAAAATTTCGGAGTTACACCAGAAACAATCAGGTACATATTTCTGTCAAAATATAATTATTTTTTGGTACCTTCATTCATGGCTTCCGGAATTTAGGGCTTTGGAGAAAGTTGGAATTTTTGTAATCGGAGACCACGGCTGGATGCTACTCATCAAAATAGAAATTTAGAGACCAAGATCAGAATTTTTGGTTGGGCAGAAGGCCGGGCTTGATTAGACCCTAGTTCGGGACTTTGATCAGAAAAGTGGAAAATTAAGGCTTCTGTAAAAATGGGAATTTTTGAAATCTGTGACCACAGCTGGAAGCTCCTCAGAAAAATAGAAGCTTAGAGCTTTGGATCAAACATTTTGATTGGGAAGAAGATTGGGCTTCATCAAACCCCAGTTCAGGGTCACGTCCAGTGAATCCAGAAGTTTCAAAAGCAAAATTGAGGAGTGAAACTTTGCAGTTTTCAAAATTCTGAATATACCAACTTGATCAGCTCATCAAGGCACATATTTCTATCCTGTCAGAAGTTTGAAATTCAAAGTTTGAATTTTTGGGGTTTCTCTGACAAACCCATATCCAGCTCAAGGTCCAGTTCTTGCAAATCAAGTGGATTGGGTTAATCCTAGAAGAAGATGGATTGATCACCTGCATAAGTGAAGAAGTTCCTGTCTCAGAGGGAGATGAGGATAAGGCCTTACATAAGAAGATTACAAGCGATCTCGACAGGTATGACTCATCGAGGTATGTTTCGATATTTGTCCATGATTAAGTTTATGGTATGTTTGTCTTCATGTTATTACGGTTAGTACAATTTTGATTTTAGATTTGTCGTATAACCTTAACAAAATTATGAATGCATGATAGAAGATATTCACTGGTTAGGGTGTTGACACTTATGATTGTACTAATGCATTATGGTGTTGTATGAGGTTTATGTTGTCTACTAACATGAAAGGTACACCAATAAAGACAAATCATGTTCTAGTCCAAGAACATATGATCATGATAACATGAGGACAAGGATTCATCCATTGTCATGGATCTCATACAAGATCCATTTACGAGGTATGTATAACTTGTTTATACAATGGTTAACTTATGAGACATGCAGGTTACTAGCACAAGTCACTGAAGAGAAACAAAAGACATTATACGGGTATGTTAGACATAAATAGCTAGCATGCTAATCCAGGTATGTTTTTCCTATATCAAGCTAGAATCCTACCTTGTGTTAGGATCTTATACTGTTGTTGATAATGATTATTCCTGAAGAGTCATAGGTTTGAATAATCATGGTTTTATGCATATTATATCTCTTATCTTGATTGATGATTCAACTAACCTGAAGAGTCATAGGTTTGAGTAATTACAGGTTTAGACATGTTATGATTTGACTAACCATAAGAATCCTACATAAATGCTAATGCTTATTATTTCTGTTTGAAATGATCATGACTATACATGCTTGAGATTATTGTGTTTTAATAGTATACTAATGAATGTATGATTTTATATGAGATCACAAGGATAAAACATTCATGATACTAATAAGCATGCATAGGGACCAAGGATGAATATGAGTTCAAGAACAGGTAATCCAGGAAGCAAAGATCAAGAGGGAGTACACTCTAGTGGTTTATGCAAGGATGTAGATATTCAGAGGGAGTTGTCCATCTCTCTACATTCCACAACAGAAAGGTGTAGAAGAAGCTACTTCAGATTAGGACTCCAGCAGCTCCTGCAAGGAAGCGAAGACTCAGAGGGAGTCCACCCAACGAACAAACAAAGATAAGTATTTTAATTATCATTTCTTACATATTTGTTTGTTTAAATAAAATTGTTCAATGATGTATATGCTCATGGTCTTATACTTAGGATATGTATTGTGCATATTAGAATAATTACATTAATGAACAGTATACTACTAATATGCATGGGTAAGTAGCTTATGGCACTGTACAACATTCCATTGCTACTTATCTAGAATGAAACCTCTTTGCTGACATGTTGGGAGTTGTGCACACTCTTAACAATGTTCTGGTAGAGATTGGAAGGCATCTAGAAAGTTACGGGATATGGATAAATGTTGTATTGAAGCATTGGCTAAGATAATTGAATGACTGTATGACATATTTATTTATGTGTAAGAATTTGTTCTGAAAACTATGAGATGTTTTCTAATCATGCAATTTAACTTGTTGTGTAGGAAAGATTGTATGCCATCTCCTACAAAAGAAGAACTACAACATTTGTTCAGCAACAAATTTATTTATTGAAGATATTGAAGTTCCCAGGATCTGGGATGAAGAAATGGAATGCCATGATCCGTCGATCATGAAGAATGATGTTTGGGATGTAGTCCCAAGATGTGAAGGGAAGTTTGTTATGACTTCCAAATGGAACTATCAGATCAAGCATGTTGCACATGGCAGCATTGAGAAATATAAAAGTGATGAAATAGAAGATGCACCAGATGGATCTCAAGACAGCATGGTGTAGTCATATATGTGTGCAGAACTTGGTATGGTAGGATAGACAGCTTTCTATCCAGTTTGGGCGTTACCAAGAGTAAAGCAGATTCCAACCTTTTCTACAAGGTTGAAGAAGGCAATCCAGTGATACTACTTTTGTATGCAGATAACCTGTTTGTTACAGGTAAAGATAGATTGATTGCCGACACGCAGCGGAAGCTTTCTTCCAAGTTCGAGATGAAGAACTTGGGGATGATGCACTATTTGTTTTTGGCATGGAGGTGTGGCAGAGTGCATATGGAATCTTCCTTGGACAAGGGAAGTATGTAGTAGAGATCCTGAAGAGGTTCGGGATGATGGACTACAAGGATATGGCCACACCTATGGCATCGAATCTAAAGCTTCTATGCGATGCTTCATCTGAGCCGGTTGATGTCTCTTTGTATCGTCAGATGATTGGGTCCTTGATGTACCTGACGAACACGAGACCAGACATTTGCTTTGCTGTGAACACATTGAGCCAGTTCCTGACGGATCCGAGGAGTGTTCACCTGGTTGCTGTAAAGCATGTTCTGAGAAACCTGAAGGGTACAGTGGATTATGGGCTCAGGTATGAGGAGAATCAAAAGTTTAACCTGCAGGGTTATGTTGATTCAGATTGGGCTGGCAATGCTGCAGACAGGAAGAGCACATCTGGGTGTTGCTTCAGTATGGGATCAGGTGTGATCTCTTGGTTTAGCAGGAAGCAGTCCTGCGTAGCACTGAGTACAGCTGAGGCAGAGTATGTTGCAGCCTGTTCAGCTAGTTGTGAGACAATATGGCTACGGAAGCTACTGTCTGGGTTATTTGATCTCCCATTGGAGGCTACTGGTATCTTCTGTGATAACCAGAGTTGTGTGAAGCTGTCCGAGAACCCAGTGTTTCATGACAGGTCAAAACACATAGAGATCAAATATCACTATATCAGGGATATGGTGCAGAGAGGAGCTGTGAAGCTCCTATATGTTGCGACAGACGAGCAGATTACAGATGTGCTGACGAAGCCACTAGCCAGAGTGAAGTTCAAGTACTTCAGAGAGAGGCTTGGCGTTCTTCAGATCGAGGACACTTCGAGGAAGAAGTGATGGACACATTTGCTGAAGCCATTCTAAGCATGTTGGAAGGAGGATCCTTCACATGGCTGTGGATGTTAGCGCTGGATAATGGGCATCAGGATGATGTTCTGGTTTCTGCTTGGATATGATCAATTGGATCATTTATGTATGTACGCATCATGTTGGATGCTGGATATGATCAGTTGGATCATTTATGTATGTACGCATCATGTTGGATGCTGGATATGATCAGTTGGATCATGTGTATGTATTTTGTATGAACGCATCATGTTGGATGTTGTTGGATACATTGTGTGGATCATGTATCTTTGTATGATCAGGTAGATCATGGATGCTGTTGGATACATTGTGTGGATCATGTATCTTTGTATGATCAGGTAGATCATGGATGTTGATGGATACATTGTGTGGATCATGTATCTTTGTATGATCAGGTAGATCATGTATGTTGATGGGTACATTGTGTGGATCATGTATCTTTGTATGATCAGGTAGATCATGTATGATTGATGGATACATTGTGTGGATCATGTATCTATGTGTGCATCAGATGGATGCATTGTATGATCAGGATGATCGTGGATGACGAGCTTCTCCAGATGACATGCAGTAGGATGTTGCAGTGATGATGATGAGTATTAGATGATACTTTGTGGCTGTGGATCAGGTTGTGCAGGAAAGCATGTAATTTGTGCCCTGGGAGATTTGCAGATGGTCTTTCGAGGTTTTTCCTATGGCATGTAATTCGGTGCCCTGGGACATCTGGCAAATGCTCTTGCAAGGTTTTGCTTGGGAGGACATGTAATTTGTGCCCTGGGAGATCTGCAGATAGTCTTTCGAGGTTTTTCCTATGGCATGTAATTCGGTGCCATGGGATATCTGGCAGATGCTCTTGCGAGGTTTTGTCCTATGGCATGTAATTTGCTCCTGGGAGATCTGGACAGGATGAAAAAGGCCTCAGATGCTTCAGCCAGGTTTTGCCATGACCACATGTAATTTGCTCCTGGGAGATCTGGACAGGATGAAAAAGGCCTCAGATGCTTCAGCCAGGTTTTGTGGTGAGATCACATGTAATTTGCTCCTAGGAGATCCGACAAGTAGAGCCGTGTGCTCGTAATAGCCTGGGATGCTTCAGCCAGGTTTTGTGATGGGTCACATGTAATGTGCTCCTGGGAGATCCTACAGGTAGAGCTGTGTGCTCGTAATAGCCTGGGATGTTGCAGCCAGTTTTTGTGACGCACGTAATAAGTCCTGAGGATTCCACAGTATGGCCAGTGATGATGAAGACTTGCAGGTGGTGGGCCTACATCCAGTATGAAAAAGGACTGGCTCTGTAGAACTTCCTATGACGAGTAGATTCAGAGATTGATTGAGATAGCAGCAGCAGTGACGATGATGATGATGACTCGATGACGATTATCCAGTGACGATGATCCAGAGAAGATGACTTGTGCTAGAAGAACTGTGCTGAGAAATACCTTCCTAGTTAAGAGGGAGTGTTGATGTATATGTAACTTCGGAATGTATTTCACATATATGTATATTGTATTCCTATAGAGATGGTATTATTCCTCTATAAGGAAGTGTCGTCATTTATATTGTAAGTGTCGTAACTTATACTTGATGGGTTATTAGACCACCTTATTTGGGGTCGGCTCTGTATAAGTCATGTGGGTCAAAGGGTTATTAGACCACCCTATTTGGGGTCGGCCATGTGGGTCAAAGGGCTATTAGACCACCCTATTGGGGGTCGGCCCACTCAGCATTATGTTATGTGGTTAAGTTCGAGCCTACATGAGTTAGGTAAAAAGGCAAGTCAAGTCAAGTATAAATAGAGTGTGGGAGACACTCTATTTACTCACTCACTTCTCACACATGCACTCAAGGAGGAGTGGCGCACTTATGGAGGAGGAGGATCTACTGCTAGGTTATGGCTATCTCTCTTGGTTGGTTGTATCATTGCTCTTTCTATCTCTGAGGAAGTTATTGGGGTTTTTCACCTTTATGGTTTTCCCCAAGTAAATCTTTGTGTCTCTTGTGTGCTTGCATTATTGTCTCCATGATTGACATGTTGTAGATATGTTGTACATGTTGTTCTCTCAGTTAAGATCCTAGATCAGATTGAAGTAAATTCTGAAAATCTAACATGGCATGTTGTCCAAGGTTGAGCAGTGGAGGTTTTGTTGTATGGCCGATTAATAGAGTCATAGGTTTTAATACATAAACATTGCTTTCTGTTGAAATCCATTTCAACAATAATCAATCTAAAACTACTTTGAAAGTATTAAGAGAAAATCACAATGTCAGGCTTGTGTGAGAGAAAGTTAATTTGATAAATCAATGTTCTTTAAAGACACATTATGTTGCTCGGGGAATAGTGTCAATTGTTTTTGAGGGAGACATTGTACAATTCAAACCACTAGATGTTGGTGAGTTTGGTATTTTAGTTCATAAAGTCCTCTACAATTGTGAGTATTGTGGTGTATTTGAAGGTTGTCTTATAAGATGGACATCAAACAATTTTCTTGACCTTGATGATGTTCCTTTGGATGTTATACTAAAAAAGAAAATAGACGAAGATATGGTCAACATTTGGAATAATTTTGTAGAATATCCTTTACAGATGGTCCCTCCAGGTACTCCCCATTGTGAATATACAGATGTTAAAGGTAATGGAACAAGGCCATACAATTTTAAAAGCGGAAAGCTGGAACTAAAATTTCTAAAATAAATTCAAGATCGGTACCTTACAGGCTTGGAATTGATCAGGGTGCATTCTTTCAAAAATTGTCACTGAACATTGTTGCTCAAATATTTGTATGTCAAAAATTTCACTTCAACCAATAGTTGAATGTGTGAATAAATTTCATAGTATGAATGGAAATTCAAGAAGACAGTATGTTATAAATTCTATGGGATCAAATGCTCCTATGGCCAAAGAAGGACATGACAGAAAAATAAGCATGTTTAGAATGAGCTTAGACACAATAGACGTCAACCAAAAAGAATGGTATAAATG
This sequence comes from Larix kaempferi, assembly GCA_027924585.1. Classification (NCBI taxonomy): domain Eukaryota; kingdom Viridiplantae; phylum Streptophyta; class Pinopsida; order Pinales; family Pinaceae; genus Larix; species Larix kaempferi. Next base: position 11,136,581 of record BSBM01000771.1, on the reverse strand, counting down.
CCATGGGATAAAAATGAGCACTTTCTACGATTATAAAATCATGTTCTTGAATGGTGATGTGAGAGTTGGGCATGGTAACAGTGGCTTGGAAAAATCTAGGGTGAACACTGTTGCACTGGTAGCTACTATTAATAAATTTGTAGAAGAGAATTCAAACAAACCTCCCCATATGGCATGTCCCCATGGCCTTTAGAGGTCATGGGAGACCCTGATACATTTTTTTTCTTCCAAAGCCGATTGAATACACATACCTACTTGAAACAGCTCAAATCCGCAATCTGCAACTGGGATTCCGCAATCTGCAATCTGCAACTGCGAATGCGGAAGTGCGAAACTTCCCATCGGAAAACTTATGTTTCGGCTATCCACAATCTGCAATAGTGAATCTGCAATCCGCAACTACGGATACGAAAGTGTGAAACTTCCCATCGGAAAACTTACCTTTCCGCAATCCGCAATCCGCAACTACGGATGCAGAAGTGCGAAACTTCCCATCAAAAAACCTACCTTTCCGCAATCCGCAATCTGCAATCGTGAATTTGCAATCCACAACTGTGGATGCAATAATGCGAAACTTCCCATCAGAAAGCTTACCTTTCAGCAATCTGCAATACGCAACCGCGAATCCGCAATCCACAATCCACAACTGCGGATGCGGAAGTGCAAAACATCAATCTTCAACCTCCGAAATGTCACTTCTGTAATTCGTAATCCGTACGGAGGAAATTAGAAATGCGGAATTCCACGACGTAACTTTGAAATTCTACATTTCCACAATCTGCATTGCGGCTGCAGAATTGCCGGGAAGCACCTTCTCTGCTCCTACAGCTCACTAATGCAAACTTCGGAGAAGCATAACTTCCTCATCCCTGGTCCAAATGGGGCAAGGTCAGTACCGTTGGAAATCTCTTGGAGAGCTCTATCGAATGGTGCAACTACCACTCCCAATAGAGCTCTCTAACCCCTTCATTTCTCCAACTGAAACCCTTTTGCATAACTCCACTTAAAATACTTTAACCTTCTTCTTGTTATGACTATCTCCTTCCCCTGACCCATAGAGGGGTTCTGAACACATCTGGGTATCCCCCTTTCCTTCCGAATATCAGGTGTGGACAGACAACTCATTCATAGGGTTAATCAATGCATCACAACATGTAAGGTGCATAAATTTAGATCTAACCATTACATCTATCACATGCAAGACTTATAATGCATTAAAATTATGCAATACAATGACGTACATAATAATGAGGTCATCCCCCTATTCATACTTTCACATTAAACTTCTTGTCAACCAAATTCATATAAACAAACATTCCATAACTTGAACATAAGAAACCACATTAAAACAATGGAACATCACACAACAAGAAGTACTTATCTTTAACTTTCTGAAGCTGCCAAGCAACTGGCTAAGTTAGAGCAACACTCCACCCAACCATAGATCTCTTTCTAGCCTGTACTCTTTCATCTAGGATATCACCCCCGAGCTAGGTTGTGTGTCCACTAAGGAGGCCTATCAAGTTCTCTCACAGTCAAGGTTCCATCCCAATGCTAATCCAATCTGCAGTTGGGTTCATCAAGCATTCCATGGAATCTACCCATGCTAAGACAACCTACAGTGGGTTTATCAAGCATATAGGGATATACTGTTCATGCTAAGACAACTTCCAATTGATTTTATCAAGCATACCAAATAGCACAGTCATGGAAAGCCATCCTGCAGTTAGGTTTATCAAGCATACTAGGCAAGATGATCATTCTAATACAACCTACAATTGGGTTTATCAGGGACACCAAGCAACACAATCATGCCAAGCCAGCCTGCAGTTGGGTTTATCAAGCATACCAGGCAATTTGATCATGATAAGCCAACCTGCAGTGGGTTTATCAGGTATACAAGGATAACAAGGAAGGTATTTCTAATCCAGTGAGATCAAACATACAGCTGCAGGCATCTCAACACTCAGCAAACATGGCACGCACATTACCTACCTCACCCAACACAAGGAAGACCCTCTTCTTTGTTGTGTAGTCCCTCGAGGCCTCTTCCCTTCCAGTGCTATTTAGGATGGGCATAAAAAGGTCCAGTCACTAGTTCTATGATATTATAGCCTTCACTTTGTTTGTCAAGAAACCCAACCTTCTACGACAATTCAACAAGCTGATTCCTTCCAGACTTGCAGACAGGGCTCTGTTTCGCAAATCTACTCCCTGCGACTCAATCCTGGGTTCTCATAGTTTCTCTGTACTATTCAAGCTTGTAATTCCTCTCAGGTTTCTTACCACTCCTATCATGATTAGACTGGGTTCTCACACACACTTTCCATGGTATTTTTCCAATTACACAGGAAACATGATTGTCTTCAAGCTTCCTCGCGGCTGGGATCTACGGATTTGTGTATGCAAGACTATATGAATGAGTTCTCTCTCGATGAGTGGATGAGTTCGTGAATGAATGAATTCATCTCTTCTTCCGCCATCTTCCTTGAGGAGCGCAAAGGTGATATTTTCCTTGTCAAGAAAATTGTGGACAGTAAAATACCATTCATAGTAGATTGAACCATTTATCTAGGGCATCAACATCGATCTAGCCTTCAAATAAAGGGATATCAAAGTTAACTTGTACCTTGAAGGGAGTCTCATTTATGAAATGGTTGCTCATTGAAGGTGTATTTGTCGTCATCGGCATGCATCGAAGGATCTGGGAGAAAATATCCATCATCTCATTCCTCTATCACGCGAGGGATTCCTTGAGCAACAACTTGATAGGATTTCCTACTTCGTTGTCTCTCTTTCCTTCCGCCATGGGAGGCCATTTGGGGCGACGAGAGTGATCTTCCCCAAGTGAAACTAGTTCAAGACCCAACTCTCTGTATCCTGACCTCGGTGATATGCATCGAGAAACAATCAAAGAGCAGATTGCTCTGATACCACTGATCTAGATTTATGTGGGAACGAAATGAAAGAGAAGGTATTGAACCATATACATAGATATATCGCAAAGAAAATAGTAATACAGTAAAAAATTATTCTATTAAATAACAGAAATATAATAGACTGTAAATAAAACAACTAGAATTGTGGTAACTATCTCTGAGGAGAGATGTGGCCCCTATGCTCATTTGTGCCAAGATGAATACAAAAAGAGGCTGAAAGGGGCTATTTATCATAATCATGAGGGAAATAATCTCAAACATCCAAAAACCTAGCCCTAGAAGATGAACCGACATAAATTTTGCAGCCCCAAGGTGGTTAGTTGAACAATCAACTTCCTGGGGTCATAACTTTTGCATACGATCTCCATTTGGAATGCTCGATAGCCTCTTGGAAAGTTCTATACGATATTGACAACTTTCCACTAGGGGAGAGTATATTTCATTGGATACCATCTCCCCCCCCCCCCTCTACCCCCACCTCGAATCGCCAAAAAACGTCGTTTAGGGCCTCAAAACTACCTCAAAAGTTTAGAACCCGAAAAATCGAAGAAAAATTACTAGAAAATTGCCAAAATGGGGCACTGTTTTGAGCCAGTGGAATAGTTGGCTGGTCACCGATGTACATCTGGATCAAGCATAGATGGTAGTCCACCCCCAAATTTTAAGATATAAACGCCTATCGACGTAATTATATTTTATTTATTTTCATCAATATTAAATATTTAAAATAATATAAAGTAATGAAATATATTTATTTTTAGATAGAATTTAAATTTAAAAAAAAAAAAACAATTTTTTAAAGTTATAAAACTTTAATTAAATTTATACAAATTAATATATTTTGTTGAGTGGGGAATGTTTTTCGGCAGAAGAAAAAAAACAAAAAAAAACGTACTCTTGCTATTCATTGAGAATAAAAAAGTACATCAGCAATCCGATTAGTCAAAATAGTGTTGATCACTCAAAACAACCATCCAAAAAGGCAACAAAACATCCAAGACATGTAGTCATGAGTCAACGATCACATGAAGACATAAAGTGCAAGTCATATGCCAAACATATACACAAAATCATCATAAAAGGATGAGACCATGGGTAGACTAAAAATCCCATTTACATAAAAAGAAGTTAATAGAACTTCTATTTTCCAAGGAGTTATCAACAACCTCCTCCCAGCGTAGATAGCCCTCTTCCCCTTCCAATGCCTCTTTTGACAAAGTATCAACTTCCATATTAAGTTCACGATATATATGATTAACAATAACAATATCAAAAGAAGACAGGAGGACTTTGGTCCTCCAACACCAATTATGGAGAGCAACCACCTGTAAATTGTATTGTTCATTAGCCCATTTGACGATCACCATAGATTCCCCATCAAATTTTAAGAAATCAATCCCAAAATTCGAAGCCACACTGCATAAGCACCACAAGGCCAATAACGTTGCCTTAGTGTTGGATCCATGCCCACATGTCACTTTAAATTTGAAACAATGATCTTTATTAAGCATGAGGACCACCCCAACAACACATAAACCACCCTAAGCAGCTCCATTGAAAAAACCTGTAGCTTCTTGAGTTAAAGGAAACCCACTACATGTCTAACTTTGGAAATATTTTCCTCTACTACAAAATATTCTTTGTATAGGCTTATTATCCTTACACAGACATCATCAATGTTTAGTTTCCAAGTAAAATACAATGCTCAGTAAAGATATTATACCAAAGGAGGAAATTCTCCTCAAAATAATGTTTTTTTTTACAAACACGGATAGAGGATTTAAATTGATGAATGGTGGGAAATCCGCCGGGAAAATTACAACTTGAAACCTTTGTTGTTCTCTTGGACGATTCAGAGATGGACAACGTTTTTTTCAAAAGAAAAACGTTGCACCTAGAGGACCCTTCTGGCAGCTGGTGCATTACTTTAGTTACAAACCATAATTGCCGGTAGAAGGTAAGAGAATGAGTGAAAAGAAATAGTCAATAGGAATGGTTCGCCAGGAAATGCTAGTTGAAGACAGGAATCTTGACTGCTACCTTGATGTCTATGCTGCTAACAAGCCGGTCGGAATGAAGGCAACTGAAACATGGTCTTGCATCCCTCGAGATGAGCGAGAATTTTTGCTAATCTTACTTCTGGGAGCGCGTGAGGCCAACACCCGACACTGTCCATTTGACCGGTTGGAGTGATGATTCCTCCTATCTTTAGTAGAAGTCGCTTGAGTGTTACAGAGCAAAGAATATTTTCTTGTAGCAAACCGGCAGGTGCAAACAAAAATAGATCGAATGCAAACTCTTGATTCAGCAATCGGGGACCCGCTTGGTTGAGTTATCTTAGGGGATAAGAGCATGTGAGTCCATCCCATTGACTGTCAAAATGCCTCTGCCTTGGAGCGATCCTTTATTGGCTTCGATGTTTGCCTGGCCATTTAACCCCCTCAAGATGTGATAGAAACTAATCGAGTTGAAATTGCAGAGCAATAATACAATTTTTTTAAGAACTTGTTTCAGATTGATTTGGTTTGGAAAATTTCGAGTATGAAGGGCCTGGATGAAGAGCCTTGAATCTCCGAAAACCGCTAGATTCTAGATGTTCTGTGAGATTGCTTGACGGATTCCTTGTAGCAGGGCAAGAGCCTCCGCTCTATTATTTGTCTCAAATCTTAAACCCCATGAATAGGACAGTTGTAGTACTCCGTCAGGGTTCAAAAGGATCCCTCCCCCTCCAGCAGCCCCTGGATTTCCTTTCAAGGTGTCGTCGAAGAAGAGACAATGTTTTTCAAGATTGGATCTCCATTTGATGAACTTTTGCTCTTCGAGGCGGATTTCCCAGCTCGCCTTTTGGGTGATCAGACTTGTGCAATGTTGATGATGCGTGGCAATCTCCTTGAGCCAAATCTCCTCTTTTGATTCCAACCAGACCTTGTTTAGGATAGAAGGCTTAGAGGCAATAGTCTCGCCTAGTAAGGTCCTGGCTTTTATTGCTACCTGGGTTGGAGTGCTTTTTTGCTTCCAGAAGATTCGTCTGTTTCTCTCAAGCCAAATTTTCTAGAGCACAAACTTTGCAAGCCATGCCCAACAGGTCTTGAGTAACTCCTTTTGCTTCAGCTGAAATGGGTAGCGGAAAGCCAAGAACTTGGCAACTCGAGAGTGTTCATCGGAAGAGGAAAAGGGCCTGGATCTAGCTTTATAGAGAACTGCCAGACTTCCACAGCAAAAGGGCAAGTGAGTAGTAAGTGTTCTATGGTCTCTTCTTCAATCATGCAGAGAGGGCACCTGGAGGGCCCTTCCCAGCTCCTTTTCCTGAGGTTTTCAGTCGTAAGAATACTCTTATGGGCCATCATCCAGATAAAGATGTCAATTTTTGGGAGAGACCTGTAGTTCCATATTGCTTTCCATAGGGCCGAGTTAGAGGGGACATTCAGAATTTCCCGGAGCTGCTTGTACCCTATTGCTACTGAATACTTCCCCGAGTCAGTGCCCCAGCCTCACTTGTCTTTGGAGTTAAATTTGAGAGGAGCTTTCCCCTAGAGTAGCTCAAGCAGAAGATAGGCTTCAGAGTTTAGAGCCTCAGAGTGGTTTCCCGAATCCCATCCCTTCTTCCCAGACTGAGATATCACACAATGAAGTGTGATTGATAGAGATTAGCCAGTTTTTTATATTATCTAGACCATCATGGTGACATAGCGGAGGTTCTCCAAGGATTGAATCCTCCCAAAACTTGATTCGTTTTCCATTGCCTGGGATCCAGGTGAGGCAAGATTTGAACAGATCCATGACTTTGAAACAAAGATTGAATATTGGGGAGCCACTAAACACTTTCAGGGGTTTTTCCAAGCACTTTAACCAGGAGCCTTGAAAATATATTTTTGACAACACTTTTTTACTTCAAGATATTTTACCAGAAACAATTTTCCAGAGAATTTTGGCCCAAGGCAATTTTTGTGAGGAGACATCCCGAAGCTGAAGTCCCCCTTCCATTAAAGGCTTGCTGATTTTTCCCCAACTTACTAAATGAATCTTCCTTTGATTAAGTCTTCCGCCTTCCCAAAGAAAGCGCCTTAGCAGTGCATCAATTTTACTTGCTATTGCTTTTGGTGCTAGAAGAATAGAGTTCTGGGAGATTGGAACGCAGGCTAAAACATAATTCAGAAGCACAATCTTCCCTACTAAATTCAACCAGGACGCACCCCAAGCATGGATGCGTGCTTTTATCTTGTCCAACAAAGGAAGGCAGTGGGCTGATTTTGGTCTCACTTTGAAGATTGGAATTCCCAGGTAGTTAAAGGAGTCCCAAATTATATGCCCTTCCATTTCCAACACTCTCATAATCTGAAGCATTTCTCTTGGGGTACAATTCTAGCCAAATATTTTTCTTTTCTAAAGGTTAATCTTGCTTCCAGAGACCTCTTTATACCAATCCAGTTCTCTTTTGAAGCTCTTTGCAATGATGACACTAGCTCCTCCCAGTAGTAGTGCATCGTCTGCAAACTGCGCATGATTTATGGCCTTGACATTGGCTACCATTCTTAATCCTAAAAGGGACTGGAGCTGCTGGCAATGGTCCAATTGGAAGCTTAAAACAGAAGCTTGAATCGCATACAAAAGAGGTGACAATGGGCACCCCTGCCTCAAGCCTCTGGATATTTGAAAGAAATCTGATGCCCGCCCATTCACCAGAGGGGCAATCCGAGGGGATCCGACACATGCTTTTACCCAGTTTATAAACCCTCGAGCAAACCCCATTTTTTCCATTACTTTGAACATAAATTCATGTCTAACATGGTCAAATGCATTCACTAAATAAAGCTTGATTATCATACCTTTTTCTTTTCGATGATAGCTTGAATGGATAGCTTCTTGGACAAACACAATGTTGTCCAATATTTGCCGCCCTTTGAGGAATCCTCCTTGGTTTTCCGGAATGATTGCAGGGAGGATTTTTTTAAGTCTGGAGGCCATAATTTTTGCAACAATCTTGTAGCTAGTGTTGCATAGAGAGATTGGGCGATATCTGCAGAATTTGTAGGCACCTTTCTCCTTTGGGATGAGTGTGAGGAAGGCAGCATTGGTGCCTTCTCCAATTTTGCAGCACTGCTGAGATTTTCTTACCATTTTGAATAGGTCATTCTTTATAATAGGCCAACAAACTTTAAAGAAACGGGCAGAAAAACCATCTGGCCCTAGAGCCTTGTCAGCTTCCATGTGGTCCAGGGCTTTCTTGACTTCCCGCAAGCTTATCGGGGCTAAGAGGCTCAAGTTGTCATCATTTTGAACTAACTGCGGGACCAGAGATAAGGGATAGGAGTCAGCATCAATCGGTGCCTCATCAGGGGCAGTGTACAAATATTTGAAGAACAAGTGTGCAGCTTGTTTAATTCCTTCAAAGTCTTTAATTTCTTGGTTTTGGAACTGAATTTCGTTGATTGCTTTGTATTTCTTTTGGGCTTCGGATTGTTTATGAAAGTAGCTGGTGTTTTTATCACCGGCTTGAAGCCAAAATCTTCTCCACTTCTGCCTCCAATACTCTTCCTCTTCCCTACAATGTTTGTGGTAAGCTGTTTGGAGTTTAGCGTCACTTTTTAACAACTCTTGGGTTACATCTGTGTTTTCGAAAGCAATCTGATGCGTTTCCAGAGCATTTTGGGCCTCTTGCCTTTTGGAGGTTAGAGATTGGATTTTTTTTGCCTAGTTTTTCAAGGATCTCTTGAGTATTCTTAGTTTTTCTTCCATCACATAGAAGGGAGAACCTCGGATAGGTGTGCTCCAAGATTGGGAAACATGGTCTTGAAACCCTTCATTTTGGATACAAATCGGGCTGAAGCGGAACAAGATTGGGCCTAAATTTCATTCAAGAGATAGATCTAGAAGAATTGGTTTATGATCTGACACATAATGGGGCAGAATTTTGGAGGTAGCTTTAAGACCAAAGACCAGGAAGGAATTTTGGACTAAGAATCTATCCAGGCGGGAAGCTATACGCCCTGGCCCTAGTCTTTTGTTGGACCAGGTGAACTTCCCTTTGCATGGCTTGATGTCTTCCAAACCCCAGTCAAACATGATATCCTCTACCCACTCTATTGTTGGGTCTCTAACCGGATTGCCCCCTTTTTTTTCCGCCTGGGAAAGGTTGACATTAAGATCCCCTGCTATAATTATATTCTCAGGGTTATGTGAGCTCAAAAAAGAAATTACGGAGTCCCAACAATCTCTTTTCTCAGAGAAGAGAACTAGGACATATAAGTTGAAAAGACTTACTTGCTGGCCTGATTCTTTGTGGAGAAGCCTTGTGAAGATCCAATGCAAGCATATTTCTTCTTCTAGTAGATCATACTTGGAGGTGTCCTAGAAGGTACCGAGACCACCTGAAGCTCCTCTGGCGCTTGTTGCAATTCCTTGTCCTTTTTTCCAAAACATTTTACTAGCTTGAAGGAGGTCAGTGTCCTCCAACTTTGACTCCTGGAGTAGCATAATCTCTGGATTTGTCGTCTGGATAATGTCTTTCATGGCTTCTTCTTTTAGCTTGTTGTCGAACCCTCTGCAGTTCCAAGAGACAAATAGCATTATTTACTTGCTTGGGAGTTTGTGGCTCCTTTTGGAGCCTGGCTTTGCTTTCTAGTGGTTCGGGTGTTGATCATCCCTTTCAGAGTTTTATGCGATCCTTGTAGAACATCTAGGTAAGTTTGCTCTTCCCTCTTCTTCTTTTTTGACTTTCTTCCTCTAGAAGATTTTTTTGGTGTGATTTGGGAGCAACTGGTCTCCGATCCATCACTTTCTGAGTCCGTTTCAGAGTCAGAACCGAGATTTACATGCTTCTCCAATTCTTTTTCCATTGGGGTTTCTTCAATGATGGGTTTATTCGGAATTCGGTTTTCTTTTTGTTTTTCCTTTGGTTCTTCATCTTGGACCTCCAACACCTCAAAGTTATTTTCTGACGTTGTTTCTTTTAGACCTGTCACCTCAGGAGGATTTGGAGGAGATGCGTTGGTCGTTGGTTTTTTCTTCTCTTTTTGCTTCGAGGCTGTTTTGGCTTTTTTGGCTTGCTGCCAACCTTCCCCCGCTTCTTTTTCTGCCTCTTGTGTCTTTGGGCAGTTCCTCTGGAAGTGGCCGTATTCGTGGCAGGTTCTGCATTTGAATGGAAGCTGCTCGTAATCAAGTTTTTGGTAATGAAGCCATTCGCCCACCCTGAGCTTGACGAATTTTGGTAGCCCGGCTTCGAGATCTACTTCCACGCAGATCCTTGCACAGGAGTATTGGCCTTTGGAGTCTGCTTTGTCTATGTAGCGTCCCAAGCCATTTCCGATCTTCTCCAGTGATTGGGGGTTCTAGCAGTGCACCGACAGATTGGGCAGACAGACCCAGACCGAGACCTCCTTGGGCACATCCACTGACGGGTCAAAGTCTGGCGTCCATCTGTTAAGGTAGAGCCCTTGCGAGCCCATGAAATACAGTCCGCTCCTGAAAATGAGATCAGGATCCTCTGTTGATATAAATTCAAAAATGAAAAAACCTCTGCCTACTGGGTAGCAGGTCACACTGTTTTGGATTAGTGGTCTCCAATTCCGTTGTATCCAGTCGTCAGTGGTTCTGGTAGACGGCCAGAGGCCCCATAAACTGTCCAACCAACCCTCTTTCTGCCAACTCCAGGGCTATCTTGATGAGTTGCTCTTCAGGCAGGGTGATTTCGAGGATAGAGTCCAATTTTTTGATAAAATTCGGATCAGATGGGGCTGCATTTTTCTTTCCTTGCGGGGCTAACAGTCTTTGGAAAGCTTCTTCAGTAGAGATGGGAGTGGAGGGAGGCGGCTCCCCACCACTTGGAGCGGTCATGGTGGCCGGCTGCAACAGTCCTCGCTTGCTCGATGAACCCTAGCAATCGACGACTCATTTCAAATTTTAACTATCTCTCCTTAAAAGAATGTTACATGTAAAAAGTTTGTCTATTTAAAAAAATTATAAAAATATAATGTTACTAACTATATTTATATTAACTTTTACAATTCTATAATATATTGAATGGATTTTAACATCCATCTCATGTATTAACCTAATACGATAATTAACCATGTATATTTATGTAATATATGGTAATTTACCATATATATTTATGTGTTAAAATAATCTATATATATTTTATAAATTAAATTAATTTATTAATTTACTTTTAACGTTTGGTATATTTAAACCGTCTTATTAAACACATTCCCGGAAGAAAGATATATATTTAAGTGTTGAAATAATCTATATATATTTTATAAATTAAATTAATTTATTAATTTACTTTTAACGTTTGGTATATTTAAACCATCTTATTAAACACATTCCTGGAAGAAAGATATATATTTAAGTGTTGAAATAATCTATATATATTTTATAAATTAAATTAATTTATTAATTTACTTTTAACGTTTGGTATATTTAAATAATCTTTTGAAACTATCTTTTGGGGATTGGAAGTCGACCTCCATCCAGAAGTCTTCTGTCGGTCGATGGAAGTGGGCTCCAAAGTTAATACCTTTTTCCCTTTCCATGACTGTCTCGACAAGCGCAGTGCTTCAATGGACCGCATTCATTTCGTGCTTCAATTATTTGCTTTAACACTTTCGCTGACGCAAGTTTCCCACGGTCCTGAAAAAACAGCAAATTCCGTATATAAAAGCTAATTCCGTATATAAAAGCAAAGTTTCTAAATTATGTTTTCCACGATAAACTTATTTCGTTTCAAAAGTAATGCAAGTACTGGATCGCTTTTATTAGGCAAATATTAATGCGACAGCAGTACGTTAATTGATCATTAAATACTACAGTAGCAAGTTTATTAGCCATTAAATCTCAAACAGCTTAAAGTTCAATATTGATTTTTATATACAGAATCTAGCAAGCTGTTAACCACTATATATATGATAGACATTAAAGTTTTTGCCAACAATAATTACGGAATCTAATTCTAGCAAGCTATTGGCCACTACATTACGACACACAATAAAGTTTTTTGCCAGCAATAATTCAATCACGGAATTCATACTGGCTTTCTGCTTTTATGTAAGAAACCTGCTTAATGATTAAAATAATTTTCAAAATCCCACCCTGAAATTGAGTTTTTAAAATTAATAATATATTAAAAATTAAAATAGATTTTAATTAATTTTTAAAATTAATAATATATTAAAAATTAAAATAGATTTTAATTAATTTACATATATATATATTTAATATTTAGGATTGATAAAATTAAATAATTTTTAAAATACTTAATTATTAAACAAGTTTAATCTTTTAACACTGAAAAAAAACAAATTTGATTTTTATTAAACACAAATATTGATTTGTGGTAATTTAAATTTTATAAAAAGTAAATAAAATAACTTTTATCTATCGATAAAGATTAATATGTATTATTCAACAACTTTATACTCAACTGATATCATTAATTTTAGCCACATGTACCTGTAGGAATCGTATACCCTCGGAGACCGATGGCAATGGCCGCCATAAATGTTTGCTAGCACAATATAAATTGTTTTGTAGCAACGCAATTTAGTTTTTGTTTATCACTGGTTTCAGAAACTTCTCGTGGATTGTGTTTTGAAATTCTGGTGGGTTGTGTTTTAAAATGGGTGTGTTGAAGAATTGCTTGGGATTGGGAAGTCCATACCGCTTGCAGTTGTTGATTATAAACTTCATTGGCTTGCTCGGATGCCTCTCTTCTGTTGCGTTAGCAATGAGTGACTTAAGTGACTCAGTAACAGGTTCTGTTTCTAATTTTCCGGCCGTGGGAACCACCTGCATAGGGAATTTAGCAATTTGTATTACAAGCTTGCTGAGAGGAAGGCTGGATCTCGAGTTGGCTGCCAGGGATGTTCTGGCTATGGTTAGAGGTCCCAAACTGAAGTGCATACACAGATTTGGCCTGGTCACTTGTGAGGAATATCAACATGCTTCTGTTGTATTGTTATCATTTCAGTCGCCCAATTCTTCTATCAAGCATTTCATGAAGTACATCTCCAGTGCCCACAATGTCCAGTCCATCCTTCTGCAATGCTTACCTTTAAAATCTGTTGCACTTCTAGCTGAGATCTGTAAGTGCGATGATGATGCATGCAAATGCATTGTATTCTGCACAGTGGAAGAGGTCACGGTCATGCTTGCTCGTCGGATGCCTGGAACACTCAAGCGACTAACAGATACCCTCTGCCTGCTGCTCTCTCGTAACTGCCTGGCAAATGGCTGCCATGGGTGCAACCACGGCATGTTGCATGTGCCGAAAGAATATTTGAAAGATGATGGAGATAAGATAACGGATGCAGCCGTGGAGAAATCGTCAGTCATTGAAACACTTGATTACATTTATGGGGAATCCGGCCTCTCAGAAGAACCTAGTTGCATCTGCATTCCAGTGAATCCAGCGAACGATGATCACTGGACAGAGCTGATGATAGGACTTTTTAGGTCTAAAGATAAGGACAGCAGAGGAGTCAGAGTCATGGCTTCTGATGCGCTGGAAAATTACATGGCTTTGGGTAAAGAGGAAAATTACATGTCTTCTGAAATCGTGGAAGCCAGAGGAATCGAAGTGAGATATAGCCAAGGTTCGTTAATAGTGCCAAGGTCCATAGAAATATTATTAAACTTTGCAGTGACTGGCTGGTTCAGAACGGATGGTTTCAGTGCCTAAGACGGGCAATAAGGAATTATCTTGTGGACACAAAAGGAAATGGATTTGCTGCCAATGCATTTATAACCAAAGCTCGGGTCAAGTCGTCACAAGTCCAGTCTCGTCCCGACAACAACACGGGCCGCGAGGAAATGAACGTTTGCCAAGTGCTTACCTTTAGAGGTAGTCACAGAACTCTCAAAACCTTATCGGTTATAGGCGGTTGTGTGAACTTGGTTTGCACTATTGCTTGGGCTGTGCTCGTTGCATTTGAAGGAGGTGCTGTTTATAAATGGCATTATACACAGTCCGAGGCACCATCTGAGGCTAGAGTAGCTGTGATAATGGCAGCCATCGCTTTTAGTTTGTGCATGGACTTTCTCCATTTGTTTTTGTCTTGGAGATCGTATCCTTTGAACAGCGGAAACCATAACAGCGAGACCTCCGAAGCTACAAAGCCAGTTCGTATTCTTATGGTCTGCATAGTGATGTTTTTGGAGATTTTGGGCATTGTATTATGCAGCACAGTATTAGCAGGACTTTGGGGAAGGAAGAAGACTTGTGGAAGATGGATATATAGTGCTCTGCATGGACTGGTTTGGATAAAATGGGCAATCGGAAGTTATCTTCTTGGTGAGCGTTTGCCAAAACATCAATCCGGGCCAGTCATGACTACTGAATTTGAAACGTGTGTTGCCCAGAAGCGGAAGCCGAGGTGGACTGACAATGGAATTCTGGTGTACTCTTCTGCGTTCTTGCTCAATGCGATCTTAGCTGGAGTTCGGGGCAAGTGGGATTACGTGTCATCATCCCAGGACGATTAAAGTTTAATAATTACTTAGATTAAACCTAATTTTCTTCAATATGTAGGGTTTAAACATATAGGCCATGCTTGTAGTTGTTATGTTATGTAACTAACAGTATAGTTGGCTTTTTGTGGATTATAACCTTGTCATTTTTACTTTTCACTTAATGTGTATCTTTCAAATCACTTTCAAGCATAAATGTGAATTACTTTAATCGGAGTTAAATTATATTCATAGAATGTTAAAATTCAAAGACATTCCAAATACTTTCTTTCATTTGTTTTCATATATTATTGCGAGCTTTTTTCGAATGAAAAAGTGGAAATTTTTTCAAGCATCATGATCGTGGTTGAGTGGATTAGTGTTTTATTTTCCTTCGATATTAATGCTAACCATTCTTATAGTTGTAGGATGAGAGCATTATTTTTGTTTGGGAAAAAATTCAATTTTATGCCAATTTTTAAGGATTTAGTTGATAGTTTAAGGGTTGATTTCAATATTAGTAATAAGTGTTTAATTGTGATCTAATCAAATTATATTTGGCCAAATATAGAAGGTGGCATATGTGGGATTAATTTATGTGTTAATATATGCTCTTTCATGTGTGAGGGTAGAAACACAATATATCACATTTTTCTACATCTTTAAGGAGTTAGGATTGTTGAGAGAAGAGATCACCTATCATAGAGATAGGAAAGAGGACACTTGCATATAAAGTAAAGGTCAAATATATCATTATTCTTTCAAGAGTCTGGCATACTCATTCTAAATCGTGCCATTTACTTTCAATAAAAATGGGTCATGATTAGTTAAAAGTGAAGGCCATGCCCAAAACATCACTCAAATGTTTCATGGATTAGCAATAAGAAGGCTATGCCATGATATGTAGCACCAATATCTCAAAAGATCATCAATAAGATCAATGGTATAACGTTGGTAAATGTAGGCATAGAACTAAGCAAGATTAATGACCTAAAATTGAGGAAGGGGCATGGAATTTTAAGGAACTAAAAGGGTGACAAAGCTCAATGATAGTCTATCTAGCACCAATTGAAAGAGGATCCACAGAGTAAAGCCCATGGTCTTCGACTAAATTTGGAAGACTAACAATGTTGAGTATGATATTGCACATGTGTAAGGGATTGAAGTAAAAACACGAGATAAGGGATTGAAGTAAAAACATGAGATAAACCATCTAGTCATGAACCAATGAAGGAAATGAAGGAAATTACTACTAGATGTGAGATATGCCAACAATAAGGAAAATGGTTACCAAGGGAATAGTATGATCTTATAAACACAAATAAATAAGTTGATGTTGAAATAATATGCAGCTTCGGAAGATATTGTTATTGTATTTGTCTTTTATTTGATCATGTAAAAACTCTGAAAGAACAATCTTATATTGTAATGGTAAAACATGGAATATCAACTCAAGAAATAAAATGATCCATTGTATTTTATCCTTTCAAAAAGACAAGTTGGCCCCAGGGTAAAACTGCCCCAAAAATCAGTAAAATTCCTCTAATTAAAGGAGAAAATGGACCAGTCAAGAAGACAAGTCGGTCCAGTAAGAAAAGCAACATTTTCTAGTATAAATATAAGTGAAGGTGGCTCATTTGCAACCACCAATTCGTTAAAGCAAGTGAATAAGTGTGCATGGGAGAGTAGCTGCAGCTCGAGGAAGCTTATGTTTATGGTTTTATCTTATCTTGTCTCTGTATCTTCTATTCTTGGGGAATCTTTGTATGTGATATCTGTAGCTCTGCATTGTCTTGACATTGTACTTTGTTGACGAATCTATACTGAGAAGTTGCTGGGTGTCTACCTAGAGTTTAATTTCACTGTACTGATAAGCTAGGCTCACTCCAACTTAATAATTATTCATGTGCGCAGAAGGGAGTTTTGTTCCCTCTTACGTCACCAACACCGGGCTACAGCCGGGTTCACCGCATGTCCATGTGCGAAGTCTATATAATGACGGGTCCCTGCCAGTGGTCAAATTTGAACCCGTCCGAGCCCTTCCCAAGGCCTTTAGCCCGTCCCTGAAGTGTAAAAAAAAAAATACTCGTCAAAAAAAATTTTGATTTTTAAATTTACCAGTCCCTTAAGAAGGGTTAACTAAATTTCAATTTTTCACAGGAAGGGCAGCTCTTTTCATTGCCCGTCAAGAATTTGCAGCAAATTGCACTGCAGGCTCTAGTCACATCACTATCCACCGATTGCCGAATCGCTGAATCGTCGTCTCACTGTTAGTATGTGTCCTATTCAGATTAGTCTGTGTACTGTAACTAGTGTAGCACTAGCATGTAGGTAACCAGGTACTAAGTTACTAACCACTATTCAGGCTACAACTTCACCGCTGGTCCGCCACTGCAGTCTGTACCAGCCTTCCATAATACCATTCACACAAATTGTCGAATCTAATGCCATGCAGCAGCCATTGCCCATCAAAAATGGTAAGTGTAAGTTGTAACACCTTCCATAGAGCCCTGTGCACCTACAGCTAATTAATTTTTTTATTTCCCGGCCAGCCAGCGCTCTTTCTTGAAAATCTATTTAAACATATCTCAGGAGTCAGTCTCATACAGTCTCCAATTCCACTCTCCATAGTCCAAACCAGTCTCATACAGTCTCCAGAGTCCACGCGCTGCAGTCTGTAGACTTCTTCAGTTGGTTAAGGTAATTATTTTATGCTATCACTATTTTAATGCTCTGTGACTGTTATTTCTTAAATGATTTATATATCTCAATGTGGAATTCTCTAGAATTGTGAATTGTTCAGTGGCTGCTGTTATTTTTTCAACTGCCCAAGCTATTTTATAGCTGTTATTTTTTCAACTGCCCAAAGTATTTTATAGGCAAAGCATATAACTCGATGTGAAACTCTTAAGAATTGTGAACTTTTCAGTGCTGGATGTTATTTTTTAAACTGCCCCTCGGAATAGTGCTTATTGTCTTTGCATTCTCCCTCTTCTGCACCATTACCATGGTTTCAATTAACTCCACCAATGCTGAATGCTCAAGCATCTCCTCATTCTACATTTATTTTCAATACTTTTTTAGTAGAGGGGTATGTCGAGGTAGAGCTTTCGGTATAGAGTACAATAGGTCTTGCCCTTCATCTCAATTGAGGAATGAGTGGAACACTACCATGATGCTATAGTCGATGATGAACGAATCCAAACTCCCGTGGATTACAACCTAGAAATAGACAGATTGTGGCGAATCCAAATTCCTGTGGACTTGGTCCATTCATTCCAACGATCCATGCATTCTATGCCTTCCATTAATAGAAAGGGATGCAAAATGAAAACAATTTGATGCCATGACCAAACATAAGCTTGAATATGCAAACTGGTAACTGTCAGTTTGAATGCAGCTTTATAAGATATGATATGATAATCCGTGACTTCGTTCAATTAATCCAACGAACTCGTAATTCCTTCCTTCAATCAACGATAACAACTATGGGCTTGAATGGAGTAGGAAATAGCTACTCCATTCGATGTATGAGAGATTTGGTCTATGCACAAAACAAGGGCTCTCGATCAATATAAATTTGTTGCTTCACGATCCATAGGCTTGGATTTTTTATGCCATTACACCTGTTGACCCAAATCTAGAAAAATTTCATAGTTTTTATGCCCAACGATCTTCAGATTTCATCATTTAACTTTTGGAACACACGCACTACTCTTCTCACACACTACTTCAAATCCACGCTGGCTCTATTTCCATGACAGATGCTCACTAGAACCTCGCCCCTAAGATAAATTCAGAGATACAATAAAATGTAGACTGCAATATCTTTGGTCGTGTAATCTCTTCGGACCTGCAATTTCTAGGATTGTGATAATTTTAGGTCTGAGAAAATTTGGATTTGTTACATCGGACCTGTAACTTTCTCTTGCAATATGATCGGTCTGTAAATTTGGATGATATAGTTTCTAGTCCCTTCACATTGTTTCACACTCCATGATGCTTTAGTTGATGATGAACGTGCTACCACGCATATGATAGAGCTAATAAACCTAAGATGAGCAGCATTTTTGATAGGCAAAACATGTCTCTTTCTTCATAAAAAATGCAAAGAAGATCCAGAAAACAAATATTATATATTGCACTGAGCTTTGTCTGCAGTTCACAGAACTTCAGAACCACCTGAGAGTCAAATAGACATATTATTTCCAGTTCGTTCAGTTACTATCCACATTACCTAAAAGAACAGAAATGTGATTTTTCTCAAAAAATAAAATATCAAATTTGTTTTCTGAGATAGGGGATTTGGTTCTATCCTCTCCCCATCATCGAAATCAGCGAACTCAACTTGTTTGTCACGGCTCTGTGCCTCAGGCAGCCACGCTCTTGAACAGCCCGTTTGTCAATACCTGCTCCAACAATCAATGAAAGTCTGAGTTAATTAACATGGAAATCTACATTATTTTATGGAATTGTTTTTTAAACTGTAACGTGTTTTGGACATTTTGTTAATAAAATCCCAGCTGAATACAATTAGTACGGCAAAAATTCTTCAAAGACTTGTCAAATGGAATATATTTTGAGAGTTTTAACGTTCAGATTCAGCCACTTGTGAGAATTTCAATCGTTGACTTTGATATAACCTTCCTTTTAGATTCATTTTTCACATTTGTGCATGGTATTTAGATTTATTTTTCAACGAAGGATTACAACTTAAATTTTGAAAAATTAAAGGTTCCCTAAGGTCAAAATAGAAGCTTACAGTTGGACATGTATAAACAAACAAACAAAAATACTTCCTTATTATTAGGTTTAATAAACAAAAATTCTTAAAATGAAAACACATTAAGATCATTCTTTGTGTCCCTAAAAGCTTGCGTGTTGATCATTCATCGATCATTCAAGAGGAAATGAAGGAAATATCGATGGCTTGAAATATATGATTTTTTCTTGAATTTTTCAGATAAATTATAAGTGATTTTTTTCTTGAATTTTTCTCTTGAATTCTCCCGAGTCCCCACTGTTTTTATGTATAAATAAGGTGTTAGCAACCTTATGTTGTATTTGAAAAATCAGACCCTGCTAAAGAGTTTAGGTTAATTATCTCACATAATACATGAATACTTCCCTCCTTGGAGCAAAATACTATATTCAAGGTATAATGAAGCTAGACTTTACACTTAAGATTTGAATTAAACATTCTTTTATTTTCTGCATTTCTACATTTAAAAATATTTTTTAAATTTAACATGAATTATGTTTGAAGAGTTAACTTAAGTTACACTTTTCCATTAAAGTGCAAATATTTTTATAACTTTTCATCCTTGAAAAGTTAGATAGTTACATGCCCTTCCGACCCGCCCTTCAAATTTGACCACTGGTTCCTGCCTCTTCTCATCTTCTGCATGCATATGAGTGCCCCACCCAAACTGTAGGTCAGACAACATATGTCCCTTTCATTATTGAATGTTTTTAAATCGGATGTTTTTGGCTGACACGTGACACAAATATATACGCTGCACGTTCAATGTCAACCGCCGAGGTGGCAATTGCCAGCTTGAAAGCGACTCCATACGCGTGAGTCGGGACTCGGGAGCCTGGGGCCTCAGGCCTTCAGGAGGACGTCTAGCTGATGGGACTTGCCGACGTGGACGGTGGGCTACACCTGTCATTCCATGGTTTGCATGGTGGATATGCGTTGCCGTAATTACGTGTCTTTTACGAATGATGTCAAGTAGCTGACGCTGCTTGCTGCAAACGCGATGATGCTCGAGACTATTAAGAAAGACACGCGGAAGTATGCGAGTGGTCAGAATTTTGATTTGGGAGGCGCCGTCATTGCTGCCTCGTGGATGATGTGGGTCCCGCCCTGCTCCACACGCTCTGTGGGATTAAATGACGCTAACATTTACTGTAACATCTAACTTCTCATTTCTTCTTATTTCTGGCCATCGTCAGTGACCGGAGGCTCTCCCGTCGGCAACTACCACGGCTGCCATTGACGGTCAACATACCACATAAAGAGCTGCCACTTGCCAGTGTGCCACATGCAATTCAAACACTACAAGTTGGAAGGGACATTTGTGAGTGGCTGCACTGCAGAATGGGCGGGCAGGCGGCTGGCTGATGTGACGTGCGGCGTTCCAACACTAACAGCACACTCCAGCAGGGCGTCACCTGTCAACACTATGTAATCGGTGTAGCTAGCTGTGTGTTTGACTGTTGATATTGGGTAACATAACGCTGCAGCCGGTAAACACGATCATGATGGCCGACAGCCTTCAGTTGGACACGCGACAATATTGAAATGGACAGAGGCCCCTGCAGCCGCCTTCAATGATGCTCTGCAAGGAGATGGGTCCCGCCCTTTGTCACAGATACTGTCGGATTTATTGACGCAAACGTTTACCGTTTCACCAAACAGAATATTTGAAAGTGTCGTTAAAACTCACAATTATTGGAGTGCGACGAGTGCCACGTGGGATGGAATTGCCAATTTGCCACAAAGTTGTATTGCTCTGATTGGGGTTATCCTCTCAATTGGTATGATTGGATCATAGCAACAGTTGTTGAAGTCCAATAAACTTTCTCATATTTCATGTATAGTAGTAGGTCGAGCAAATTGTCATCCGGTCATCCAAGTCAAACGAAATTGAACCCTGGTGGATAGAATGAAATTCATCTTTCCCCACCAACGGGCCACGGTATCCTTGACAACCCACCCTTCTGAAATTAAAACCTTCTATTTCTAACATATATTTATTATCTTAATCAAGTGTTGGGTTTGAGTTTGGACTTTGACTTTTTTTGTTATTTGAAGAATTTTTTTTTTCAAAATCTTTAAAATATATTTGATAATATTTAAAATGAGTTTAATTGTTTTGGAGTAAAATATATTTCATAATAGTTAAAATGAGTTTAATGGTTTTGGAGTAAAATTTAAAATTGTTTTTGATTAGTGACAAATTTTTTATTATGATAATTTTTATTATCTTAAAAAGTTTAAAATCCAATTAAAAAATATTAATATTATTATTATGAATTTAAAATATAGAGATGATCGTTAAAAAGGAGTTTGGAGAGTTTTTAAAAATGGTCAGCCATGATAGAAACAAGGGAGAATCAATTTTATAGTGGTAAAAATTGTTTCAAAATACTCAACAATCACTTACATATATTCATGTAATATATTATATAAAAGAAAGAGGAGAAGGTTAATTATACAATTATATTTATCTTAATATTAATTAATCATTCATTATGCTAATAGAAGACATTAGAAGACATTAGTTTTTGTGATTTTTTTACTACTCTCTTTAATAATTATGAGAAATCTCATCATCTAACATATTAATAATATATTTTGATATTTAAAGTTTCACATGTGATGTATTTTAATTGTCTAAATGTTAAATTATTTTTTTTTATAGAAATGTTATTGGTTTGTTATATATGATTTTTGTACATATTAATTTGAATTTGAAAGAAAATTTGGCCAAATTAAATACTTAGCTCAAAATCTTATATAAAAGAGATGATATCATTTACTAATATGTTTTGCCTTTCATTAATTCACTATTCAAAGTAATCAAAAATCAACATAATGACTAACAACTATTTTTTTTCAAGCAGAAAAAAAACATACTTTTGATCTTTATGGTGAATCAAAAGGTATATTCAGATATGTCTAAAGAGGACTCCAGTCCATAGGATATATAGAGAGTATCCAGATATATCGAATATGACTCAAAATAGCTAATAACTAGGAAGACAAGCTAACAAACAACCAATAAAAGAGACTAAACTTCAAAAAATGGAAAATGATCTTCATTTTCCAGAGTGTTATCTATAAATTCCTCCCAGTGGAGAGATCCTTCTTCCAATCGCAAAACTTCCTTTAAAAGCGAATCTGCATCTTCATTCAATTCTCTCTATATATACTGGATAGACCATCGATGAAAATTTCTGAAGAATTCTCTAATCCTATAACACCAATGAGAGATAGCAAGAAATTGTAGAAATACCTTATTTTATGCCCAATTAACCACTATAAGAAAATCACCAAAATTTTATCTACTCAACCAATAAAATTATGAAATAATCCTTAAAAAACATTTCACATATTACAAATATAAATACGAACCTTACATATACAAACACACGAACAATATTATATCCACCTTATCTATACAAACAAACGAACAATATTATATCCATGGAATACCTTAACTAGTTCATGGATTTATTGTCTCGTTCAGAAGGAAAATAATTAACAACTTTTTCCAGAAGGTGTAAAGAAATTCACTAATAAAACTAAGTTATTATAAAAAATATATTAAAAAAGCATTATAAACATCTTAAAACTAGCATTTGCCCTTGGAGGGGCAAAATAAACGCCGAAGGTATGAAATTTAGAAATGGAAAGTCTGTGTAAATGTCTTTTTTGTGTAATTCATAAAGGTTTAGGGTTGATTGTATTTTAATGCTACTGCCTTTCGCGTTTATGTTTATGTTGAAAATAGGTTGTGGTAGAAGATGATGTTCTACTGATGCCTCAAAATGCATAGCATCAAGCAGCAAGGGATTCTCCCCGAGAAGCAATCCCAATTAGATTACTCACTATTTGTTGTGAGGAATCCGACCGGTTAACGGTCTAACCACCGTGTAAGCTTTAAAGATTTGTTTATTTTATCGGTTGCAGGCCGATCCAATGTTTATGTAATTTTGTATTAAAGAATGCTATGCAAGTGCCTTAATCTAAATGCATTCAATTAAACAAATATGTTCTAAGCTATTTAACATAAATAAACGTATTGTTGCAAGGAGCAGAGCTTTGATAACTTTGATTTTAATTACAGTATTTCATTACTCATGAGGCATAGAAATTTTTCCAAAGAAAATGAAATGATTCACAGAATAGCATTAATTCATATAAGATAGGAAAGATCTCATTGAATATAGATTAAAATTGCTGAAATAATTCCAAAAACATCCATGATAACTCCATACAAAAGAATGCACTAGCATTCATAGTCCAAAATTGTTTTCTCCATTCATGTAGCGCAAGTAGTTCTTTTACATAAGAGGAACATTATTTCATTTTCCAAAAGTCCTTCTTGCTAACCTAGCTATATATAGCTTTACAAAATGCCTATTTTACAAAAAAGGATAAATATCCGAATTATTTACAAAATACCAAGAAATAACTTCTGAATGTTCTATTGATGTCCCAAAGTATAAAATCAAAATTAGAAACTTAGAAGGGTGTGTTGGCTTTTTCAAAATGTGGTCAAAGTACTTCATCCTTGGGATGGCACTTCTAGGGATTTAGGCACCTCTATGGCTGCTGGTACTGCTAATTCTGATAGTGAGGCTACTGGAGTTACTAATATTAGTGGAACAGCTGATGCTTCTAATGGGGCTTGTGATGTTGCTAGTTTCCTCTCTTCCTCTTCTATATAACTTATCCACTGATTTGCATCTCTTATAATAATGTTTCCAGCTAAGGGAACCTAAAATCTGAAGGACACTTCTTGTTTAACAAGCTCTTCCTCAAGGATAAGTATTTCTTCCATTGTAGCTTGATGACTTTTTTCGAGGAGGTGTGCATGAATGGAGGCTCTGTCGATGAACTGGTGCGGGTCCTTTGGGGTTAAAGCGGCTAGCTTATTCACATAGTCAGTTTCCTCTTGCAAGTTTTTTCTTATCTCAGATAAGCACTATGTTTTATCTAGAAAATCTTCTATACTTTGGGGCATGATCATTTTGCAAGACTCATGAGTAGCTCGTATTTTGAGGTACAAGTTCTTACATTGTTCATAGGTATGTAAGGTCATGGTGTTCAACTTTACTCCGCAATCTTTAGAATAGGTCAAAGTGTGTATATCCGCTATGTATTCAGAAATAGACTTAAGGGGGAGAGTTTTAGGGAATCCTGATTTCCCTTTTCTCCATTCAATGTGCTTGTTAATATCTCCAGCAATACGAGTGTGTTTCTTTCTGATCTTGTTGGTGTCGGCACTAATTTGTTTCATCCTGTCCATCATTGCTTTCAATTTGTAGATTTGTTCTGATATGAGTGTCTGGAAATCACAGGTCCTTGTCAATATTTCACAAGCTTGTTCATGAAAAGGGGTCATGCCACCTACTTTGTTGTTTGCAAGCTGCAGTTGATGCTCTAGCAGTTCCCCGTGTTTCTCTAGTTTTGCAATATTTTCTTTTAACTCATCAATCTGTTGGATGAAATCAAGTTTCTTGGATTTTAGCTTCAGGTTCTTATCTTCAAGTTGTCTTTTTTCTACCTCTGATGCTCTTGCTTGGATTGACAAAGCTCTCCTTTCAGCTTCCAGATGTTGAATTTTCCTATTAAGCTCCTCCTTTTGAGACATAAGAGCATCATTCTTTTCAAACATTAAATTTGTATAATTTTGCTCCTTGACTAAGGCTTCTTGCAGTTGGCGGGTTTTCTCCTTTTCTTCTGTCAATTTGTCTTCCAATATGTTGACATTGTCAGCAGTTGCGAGGACAGCGGACACAGATCAGATGCCATGAAGGCAGGGTCATTATGGGTACCCTTCATGACAGTAGTCTCATGCTCAGTGATGACATCTGCCTAACAAGGCCTTTTGATACTTGTAATGGTTTCTTTGATGATGGATTTCCTTTTCTTATTGAAAGCAAACCTATCATATGTGGTCACCTTGCTACCCTTAGATGGTGTGAAAGGAACAAGTGGAAGATTCTCAATAGGGATGTTCATGTCGAGGTCTTGTATGCTTGGACTCTTAGAACCAGTGTCTTTCTTTTGTATTTTCTCTTCTTTAGCCTTTTTCAGTGCCTCTTCTTCTGCTTCCTTTTTCAATCTTTCATTTTCATGTTGCTTGGCAGCTTCTTGCAGCCTAGTTTGTTCTTCCTGCTGAATTTTACGGGCTTCATACTTAGCTTCTTGAACTTTCTGGGCTTCTTCTTCAGCCCTTTTCAATGTCTCTTCTTCTGCTTCCTTTTCTTAATCTTTCGTTTTCTTGTTGCTTGGCAGCTATCTCCAACTTAGTTGTTTCTGCCTGTTGAATTGTACGGGCTTCATCCTGAGCTTCTTGAACTTTCTGGGCTTCTTCCTCTCTAAGTTTAACTTCTTATGCTTTCCTTGCCTTTTCCTTGGTCCATTTTTTGATCTGCTCAGCTTGTTGCAGAAGTATTTGTTCTTTTGTTAAGAAATTCTCAGTTGCTCCTAAGGCTTATTTACCTTGACGATGTTTTGATCCATTGGGAGCGTTAGAACTGGAGCTAGGTTCACTTTTTCTATTTTGGCAAATTAGCAACTCAGTCATGTTGTTGATTCCCCGGTATGTCTCTTTCTAAGAATCATAATAGTGGGCATACTCGAAATGACCATGTACAACTTTGCAATGCTGGGCAACCTTGCCCGGTCTGTCATTTTTCTGATATATTCTCTGTCCAAAATGAAAACTTGTTAGCTATGCTATAAAATCTTCTGTTGACGCGATATTGGAAAATTTATAAGCTCCCAAATAGAAGGGCAAAGGAGGAAATGTGGCTTTGTTTGCTTTATTCATTACACTGCCAATTCCATCTAGGAAAACTTGTCACATGGCTTCCTTATGAAGTATATAGTCCGTGGCGTAGTTTGATATGATATAGGGGGGTTTTGTGCCTCCATACATTCTTATGTAAGTGCCATTCTTTGAAAAGAAGAAGTCACCATATTCCTCCAGAACTGCCATGGCGTTTTCTGATAGGCAAATGGCCTCTTTATTGAACATCAGCTCGTAGAGGGGCATGATGAAATTTTCACAAATGTTTTTGTAATTGCTCTTGTAATTTTGAGGCCAGAAGATTTTGTACGCGGTGAATACTGGTCCTCCTGCCTGATTCCATATGCATCGTAATTTTGGTAAGAGCTGCTTCGCCACAATACAATCTATCAAATAGGAAGGCATGTAGAACTCTACCTTCTTGACTTCTAAACCTTCTTTGGCCATAGTTATGGTAATTTTCCTTCTGCTTGTACTTGGCAGCAATGTTTCAGTTTATATCAGATTAAACAAATTGTGTCTAGATGTTGGAGAGTGGATGAAGTATGACAGTTGATAGAAGTAATATATATGTCAAACATAGGTGAAAATCCAAAGCAATCCAGGAGAGGAAAAAAAAAGTCAAGGTTGTAATAAAAATAGTTGTAAACTTTTATTTGATTGTTGTGTGTGACATCAACACAGATTGCTAAATCAACAAGTGGATAATATAGAAACTTTGAGGTAGCAGTGTGGTTAAGATAGGTAGAAGATAACCTTATGAGAATGATTGACAAGGTCATTGAGCAGCTTTGTAGTTATAGCACATGCTTTGAATCCATTGTGGTTGAGCTGTTTGAATTGAATGGAAAATGACATGTATTTGTAAATGTTGTAAAAGAATTGGAACATGGGGTGTTTGTTCATGTGAAGATAGCACATTCCCCCTTAGTTGTCACATTGAAGAAATATTTGCATTATTGTCCTATACATTCCATTTTAATTCAACTAAACAATGTTGAACATAGTCAATGTATATAACTGATATATATATACTTTTAATTTTGTGAGGCATGAAAAGTATGCATTAATGTCTTATTTTTGTTGATAAAGGGTCAGGTTTGATTTTGTAGCAATGAAAAGTTTGTGTGAATGTATTTTTTTTAACATTTTTTCTCCTACAAATGTTGCCACTTTTGAAAAGTTGATCTTTTATTTTCTCAGAATTTTGTTGTTGCCTGTTGAAATTCCTAGTTGGTTCTGTTCCTTTTGTCTTGTCTGCTTCAAATTTATTTTTCACATCTTCTGTTCTGCACCGCATATTATTTTTACCAAGATACTCTTTACTTGTTCCAACTTCATTTAAGCCTACTTCTTATAACTTTCTATCATCTAGATCGAGTTGTTTTCCCACATTTGTAGCTTTACCGAGATTAAAAAAACCATATATGCATTAGCTTTATATTTGCTGCAACAACCACAAGTGCTTGAACTTCTATTCAGCTGCCACTACAATAGAGTCAAAAGGTGTTGTAGTTCCTATGCACACACCCAGATTGATCTTAGTTTCTTCAACTATGCATATGTTTTTTTCTTTCATTCTGCATTCTCAAATCATAAATATGAGTATCAGATTGGATACCTACACTGCACATTAGAACATGTTTCCAAGTAGAGCATATTTTGTAACACAATATAGAATATATAAAATACATCAATTGTACATTGTTACCAGCTTACTAACAAGTCCTAGGTTCCAAGCAAAGAGCATCAAGTATTGCTTCCAAGTCACTACTCAACCCATTGTAACAATGATCAGAAAATGTGTTACTCATCTGTTTCAAAACTACAAGGCCCCAAGATATATCACAAAACAAGACCTAGAAAGATATCTAGCTATAACAGCTACCACCTTTCTATGGAAGCAGCTACCCTTCCATTTCAAGAGTGTTTACTTTTATGTTCCCCATTGTCAGTTGACTTGCCATCTTGTAAAAAAAACTGCCTTAGTGCGATACACAAGAAGAGTGCTTTGTTTTAATTCCACGATAAGACCCCATGCATATAGAGCATACATCCATGCTAGATAATTTGTCAACCCTTTTACGGAATTGTTGTTGCACAATATCTAGGTGGATATTTGTTGGATGTGTTGGGGTGGTTGTGCATGGTGTTGAGGGTGGTAAGGAAGCTTGAACAACGTGAAATGGAGAAGGGATATGAACAAGTTGGCGAGTAGCTCTATATAGAAGGCATTGACGTTTGTTGTTTTGTTTTTTCTTTTCAGCATAAACAATTCTTCTGCGTGCATTGATTTGATCATCGACATCATTGGTTGACATGGCTACAAAAAAAATTGTTTTGTGGTTATCAATTTTATTGTGCCTTTGTTGGAAGACAAACATAGTATATATTGAATAGTTGAACAAGTAAACAAAGATAGAGTGTAAAAGATAAATGGAGCATGGATAATATATGCCAAGTTATTGCAAGTATAAAGCTGACAAAGTTAGAATCATTTTAAGTATAAATATGAAATTGGAAAGATAGGTTCCAATGAATATGTACTTTGACAAAATGTTACAACAAAAGTAAATCATATAATATTTAAGACTGCTGATTGATGGTTACAAGTAGTAGTTAAACAATGTTCATTTTAAGTAAAAATTTGTTTATAAACAAAGAAGTATAAAGTTGACAAAGTAATCTTTATTAAAAGTATACATTTGAAAGTGGCAAGATAGGTTGCAATGAATATGTAATTTGACAAAATGTTACAACAAAAATAAATCATATAATATTGAAGACTGCTCATTGATGATTACAAGTATTAATTGCATACCATTGTCTATACAAAAAGTATGTAGTGTATAAGTATCAAGCAGGAAGAGAAAAAAGCTACATTTAAATTGCAGAAAATTATGTGACAAAGGGTTATCAAAGGTAGAGTGCAAAGCCTACGAACAATTGAGCGTGTATTAAGCACAATGGTTTCGTTTGGATCAACTGAAGCAACATGTGGTGATGACGATAAAGCGTCTTCAGACATAACAAGAAGCACCTTCAAGCGAGCATTTAAATTAAAGTCTCCGTCTTCACCGATAACGTTAGAAGGTATTTGTGAGCACAAACACATTGAACAATTTCTAACATAGATGTTGGATTACTTGAGAGAAGGCATAAATCCTGTGCAGATATGCCCATGAGTTGTTGTGCAGAATCATCGAAAGCTATGACACCGTACATTTGTCCAGTGGGATCAAGTAGATCAAGTTTTAGTATGTATCGATAAGCACATTCTGTAAACTCCCCATCACATTTTGCACAATGCCATACATTACCAACTTTGTGGGAAATTTTTTTCATGCATTGTATTCCATCGAAAAATAGAGGACATGCAAGGAAATGTAAGTCATCGATGTTAATATGGGTGATTGTAGCAATAAGTGAATACCAAGTTGCTTTTTTCAGAGGGTTGCAGAGATTGAAGCGTAGAGATGGAAATGCATTTGCAAGAGCTAGAAGAAGGTGAGGTTGATTTTCTGCTCAAAGATGGCGAGGCTGAACGAAAGCCATTGTCATCAAACCATGTTTGGAGAAGATGAGCTTCCTCAATATTTGGGCTTATAACAAGGTTGGTGTTTGAGAGGGTGCCAATGGTTTTTCCATTGAAGTCTGTAACACGACCACCTTTAATTGCAAGGATAGGGGGAGTAGGCAAACCTCGAAGGCTTCCAAGGTGGGAACCCTCGATTGTGCAGTGATCATTCCAAAGTGTTATGTCTATTCTATACCCCGACATGTCCCTCAACCCAATTGTTCGTCGAATGGTTTTAGACCCATCCCTTTTGCGTATAGTTGATGCAGGGGAAACAAAAATCACAATTCCAATAAGGTCAACCATGGAATTGATAGGTGTAGTTTTGATGTCATGGATAGATTTAAAGTGGAAGCAATGAAAAGCGATTAATGGGTACTCTTCCAAACATGGTTTAATGGTTGAGGATGGATTAAGAAAAACCTCAAAAGAACTTGTCAAATGGTTGTATGTTGGGTTGACTAATTTAACTGTGCCATTTGAGATAGTGTAGACTGTGCCAACTTGTATTTGTTCATATAATGAGGTGGCTAGTTCATTGAAAGCAGAGATATGAATCTCATCTTTGATAGCACTAACAAGGTCAAAGCCAAAGAGTTGACCAGGCCCTTTTTGATTGGTGTAGGTTGTCATACTAGTCTTTGTAGTAACATGACCTTGAATCGACCAACTTTTGTTGGAAGGGTTGAGTGATGTGAATTGAAGAGAAGGTGCAATAGGGTTTGTGGTTGTGTTTTGCAAGCAAGGCATGGCAAGTGAAGGGTTTTGGGGATCAATGGTGTTCATTTCTGGAATAGATGAACTGTTAGGGGAGGTAAAGCTGGGGGTAAAGTTGAAAGGTGATGGGTCTTTGACTATTGCTTCTTCCGAAGTGACAATTTCAAATGTGTCCAATGCGACAATCCTGGAAATACGCATTAAGCTAAGTAAGTATAAGTAAAAAAACTGTAGATTGATTGGGAGTGCAATCTAAAACAAGTTAAAACAAGAGGTAGAAATCAAATCATACATGGTATTGTGCAATATGTTGCATGTACATTTGATGACTTTGATAATTGAACCTTCTTGGAGTTGGTGGTTTTCCACAGCGTTATTGTAGCTAGTTGGAAGCAATGTATTGTGGCAATGAATTCCATCAGAGATACAAATTTGGAAGTGGGCAGTTGTTGAGTGAAGAGAGTTGACTTGTTTGAGAGCAACAACTTGTACAAGCGGGCAGAGGTCAACAACACCATTCATCAAAAGTGAAATAGCGTTTTCAGTTAATAGAGTCTCCATATTGGCGTACTGAAAATAGTGGCACTACAAAAGAAACCTGGAAAAGGGAAAGATTACTATTAGCAATGAATGTTTCTATTGGAGTAATAAGAAAACAAATAGAAACAACATCATAGATTATTTAGTTAATTTTGAAACTTAAACTGTACATTATTGAAAGACTTAAGATTTGGTAGAAGGTTAGAAGAGTAGTTGGCATGTAAAAAGAAGAAAAAAAGGTGTTGGGTTCAAGTTAGCAGTTTAAGAACATAAGAAAAAGGGCACAATAGATAGAAATACTAGTTTGATGGTGTAGAATCTGAATTACAGTCTTGGGAATTCTCATATAAAAATCTATGACAATTTGTTCTAACAATATTGCACTTTAAGCAAACTTGGAACGAATCTACTGAAAATGAAACAGGGTATACATATGTAGCAAACACATCTCTTGTGAATCAATGAAGTGGAAACCAATGCTTTGAAATGCCTTTTTCATTCTTAGAACGAATATCTTTTGAAAATAGAGTTACAGAGTTTACATAGAATACTTGGTATGGTGAACAAAAAATCAGAACAATTGACTTTGATGGCAAGGAAATCAACCTTGTATTTAATTTGGCTGTAGTGGTATCCTTCATTGCTTGATGGAAATAGATGGATCCTTTTAGGATCTTTGACTGATAGGAACAATCTCTAGTGGTCATGTATCGCACTAAGGCAGTTTTTTTTCACAAGATGGAAAGTCAACTGACAATGAGGAACATGAAAGTAAACACTCTTGAAATGGAAGGGTAGCTGCTTCCATAGAAAGGTGGCAGCTGTTATAGCTAGATATCTTTTTAGGTCTTGTTTTGTGATATATCTTGGGGCCTTGTAGTTTTGAAACAGATGAGTAACACATTTTCTGATCATTGTTACAATGGGTTGAGTAGTGACTTGGGAGCAATACTTGATGCTCTTTGCTTGGAACCTAGGCCTTGTTAGGAAGCCGGTAACAACGTACAATTGATGTATTTTATATATTCTATATTGTGTTACAAAATATGCTCTGCTTGGAAACATGTTCTAATGTGCAGTGTAGGTATCCAATCTGATATTCATATTTATGATTTGAGAATGCAGAATGAAAGAAAAAAACATATGCATAGTTGAAGAAACTACGAACAATCTGGGTGTGTGCATAGGAACTACAATACCTTTTGACTCTGTTGTAGTGGCAGCTCAATAGAAGTTCAAGCACCTATGGTTGTTGCAGCAAATATAAAGCTAATGCATATATGTTTTTTTTTTTTTTTTTATCTCGGTAAAGCTGCAAATGTGGGAAACAACTCGATCTAGATGATAGAAAGTTATAAGAAGTAGGTTTAAATGAAGTTGGAACGAGTAAAGAGTATCTTGGTAAAAATAATATGCGGTGCAGAACAGAAGATGTGAAAAATAAATTTGAAGCAGACAGGACAAAAGGAACATAACCAACAAGGAATTTCAACAGGGGGTGAGTAGCACGAATAGGTTATTGCAGAACCAGGAAACAACAAAATTCTGAGAAATAAAAGATCAAATTTTCAAAAGTGGCAACTTTTGTAGGAGACAAAGTGTGTTGCAGTGCAAGTATATTTGCCCAATTTAGTAGAAACATATATTGGTAAACACAAGGAACTAAATATATATCAATCAAGCACGGTTGCATGTGAAACCAGTAAACAAATCACATACATGATTAAATTCTAAATTTAAAAGTTGAACATACAAGTGAACGAGTAAATAAATTACAGTGCAGTGACACAAACATCCTATACGTTCCAGAAAAAAAAAAAAAAAAAAAAAAAAACAGCAGAACCTTCTTGGTTGTTATAACAACAAATATGAGTTTGGTTTGAGAGGAAAACCTTGATTTTGAATAGAAAACAAAAAGCTTTGCCTCTTGAAGAGGACCATTGCTTCGTAAATTGATGGGGATTCGAATAAGTGAGCTGATGTCACAATAACAGTAGCTAACAACAATACAATCACAGAGGCTTGACCCATTGAATTTTATAAAGGATTACGAGGAAAGGAGGTGGTGCATTGGTGTCTGAGCACATTTAAGCATTCTTGCATTGAAATCTGTTCTTATATTTGCAGAAGATACAATGTACAGCAGGTCCAATCCGTCAACTTTAGGTCTGCGTTAATAGGCAAAGATCTGTACAACTCAAGCGATATTCATAACTTCGTGATGGATTAAACCCAAGGAAATAAATGTTGATGTGGGAAACCTTATATAAGGTTGTTCCATGTCCAATCCGTAATTGAATGCTCAACTTTAGAAAAAATAAATTTATACCTGGTAAGCTTTTGCCATGCAGACAAGGATCAAAGCCTTACACTGGGAATATGATTTTTTTTGAAAACTAAATGCATAAAAAAAGTATTTGATGTGCGAGAGATGGATGATTCAATCGAAGCAATGTAGAGGCCCATCTCAGAAAACCAAAACAAAACTGCATTTTTTTGTGCAGTGGGGGGTTTGTTTATTTCGTTGCCGAATCGAATCACATGCCCAGAGGAACTCACCTATTTTTTCCACAAAGGCAG
This sequence comes from Larix kaempferi, assembly GCA_027924585.1. Classification (NCBI taxonomy): domain Eukaryota; kingdom Viridiplantae; phylum Streptophyta; class Pinopsida; order Pinales; family Pinaceae; genus Larix; species Larix kaempferi. The sequence goes on along the minus strand of BSBM01000771.1, from coordinate 11,103,231 downwards.
ACATATTCGATCAACTCTTCCGCAAAAGGGCAGATGAACATTTCCTTCTTCTCTAATGAATTGTTTCACTTAAGTTACGTAAAATCGCCCGCGGGCTCGAAAAAATTCGCTTATCTTTTCCAAAAAAGCAGATAAAACTTAGCTAAATTTCCCGCTTTACACTTTCGCGCTTATCCACGGCGGGAAAACTTGGGTTCTCTTTCCGCAAAGGTGGGCAAGTCCACGTATCTTTTCCGCAACGGCGGAACCATTGGCTAAATTTCCCGCCTTACGCTACGCTTTTGCGCCTGTCCACGGTGGGCAAACTTGGGTTCTCTTTCTGCAAAGGTAGGCAATCCCGTGTATCTTTTCCGCAACGACGGGTAAGTTCGCGTATATTTCCCGCAACGGTGGGAAAGTCCGTGTATCTTTCCTGCAACGACAGAACCATTTGGCCGTCGATTCCTTGCCCTTTCGTTTCATGTTTTCGCAAAGGCGGGCAAGCCTGCGCATCTTTTCTGCAACGGTGGGCAAGTTTGGAGGTTATCTGGACGTGAACGCGCAAGATGTGCAGGCCTACATCATAGGAGAGAACGACGACAACTCCGTGGCTCTCTAGTCGAGCATCAGCGTGGCTAACAGAAAACCTCGAAGCCAGACCAAGCTGCCAGAGGGAACCAGGGAAAACCAGGAAAAACCCGGAGAAGACTAAATCGACGACCGGTTCGCGAGGAGTTGATCCAACGGACAGAGAGAAACCTCCACGTGGCAAGATTCCATTCGCTCCATGAACGAGGAATCTAGACGACATGGAGGTTATGGAACTCCATGGTGAAATGCCTACGGCGTAATCACATCACAAATACATTATAAACATCTTGATTATATTGAAAATAACGTTGAGACCCTTAAATTGTATAACTAAACGACTATACTAATGATAAATTAAACAAAGATGGTTACAAAGCAACTAGTCCATGCTTTGAGTAGGACTTAGAAAAGAGTAGCAGGACTTAGAAAAGAGTGTTATGTGAAGGCATTGAAAATGTTATCTTGTACACTATAAGTAAGACTTAGAATTTTTTTTATGTGAAAGTATTGAAAGTGTTAGTTTATAATGAATAGTTAGTTCTTTGAATTAGTATGTGTAAGATGAATGGGTTAGAAAATCTTTACTGCATGGCTTTAAATACAAAAGAGAGAGCTATTATGTATTTTGCTAAAAGAATATTTATGAAATGGGAATTAGAAGCAAAGAGAATGTTCAAAGATTGTAAACAATGAGATGGCATTTGTAATGAATGATTGAACACTTGTCTAAGCTATAAGCATACCAAACGTCCTATGGATATAAAGCTTTTAGTGGCATGGTTGACAAGCCTTGGCCATGAATATATTCCAATATATAACATTCATATCAACAAAAATGTCTTCATAGAAAAATTCACATAAACAAAATTTTTGCCCACACAAACTATATTGTCTATTACCAATGTACCACTAGCATCAATTTTTTATTCCATAAAAGTTCTTGTGATTAAAATAAAATTCAATAAATATGACAACTAAAATTCTATAGATGCAGCAGGGAGACCAATTGCAAAATGTAACTCCAAAAAAACTACAATACTACTCAACTAGTTACATATAGTTGACCATGCAGGAACACATGTACCTATAAGTGACCATGCAGGAACACATATTATGATAGATTATTGTATTGTGCCCCATTACACTAAAAACCTCATTAACCACCTTGGAACATCTAAGGAACCCTAGAGTTTGCGGGTATATCAAATAGGAAAACTTTTCCCTATGGTGAATGAACAATCCATCCATAGACGGTTCACCACATTCAAACAACTCTAGAACAAATTAACTTATAGGAAATAAAATGACTTCCTATAGGAAGTATGTATTCACTACGGTATAAATTCCATTAGAATATTTCTTTACAATAAATTACCATTATTGTTGACAACATAAACCCCAAAACAATCATTTCATACGCATATTTCTTTGTTAGTCATGGAGGAAGAGTTGCATAAACAATTATATAGAATTTAGGTATGAATAATCCAAATGCCATTCTCCATACTCAACACCAATAATAATACAAATCTTGTCAACTATCATCCAAACCATAGAATTACACCAACATTTTCATTAATCATAAAAATTCCATTGAATAACAGGCTATGAAGCTCTCAAGCACTCAAAGAACTTCGAATTAGAGCTCAATTATGCCAAAATTCACTTAAAGACTATATAGACCATACTACTACAGGCCACGAGCCTTGAATAGATCTTTCATTTTTTATTCAAACATCATACATTCACACCGGAATGCAGATACGAAAAAAAGAACAAGCAAACCATAAACAGGTTCCCATTCATCCTAAAACACATAACAACAAGAATGGGAAAACATTCCAATTCCCTTTTTACATATTTATAAAACTAGTTAGAGGCATACAAACTTTCATGAGTAAACATACAAACTACATCTATACATAAACATGCACAATACGCAACTCAATTCTTTGAAAATTCCCCATTCATTAACTGTACAATTAAAAATAATTTATTCTGATACATAAAAAAATATTTATATGGATAAATTGAATCAATGCAACAATAATTCAAATCCTTCATGAATCACTCCATTCATTAAATCATACATAGTAATAAAATGGTTGATACAGAGTAAGAGCACTTATATGATTACTTAACAGCTTGAGAAACTGGCTATGTGTGAGGAACGCTCCACCTAACCATAGGCTTCCTTGCTCATAAATATCTTAGCAAGGTTCCACCCCCAAGTTGAGACTATGAATCCATCGGGAGGACGCTCAAGGTTGATAGAAAGGGGAAATGGACAAGTGAATAGAGTAATTCCCCTCCAAGTTATCTCTCATAGATTGGCACTCACCAATTTGCATGGTTCTTTCTTTCCAGTTCCAAGAACTTGAATTTGACCAGTTCCAAACCAAACATTGCAATCCTTTCCTCGATATCCATTCCAGAACACAACGGTGAAATACCTTACACTAGGTTGCCATTATCAAACAATGCCCAAAATTTCCACCGAGGAAGGTTCACACATAGTTCAACATTGCACTGGTAACTAAATCATGGTAATGGAAAGGATATTCCTTTCCCATCAATTATCAATTATCATATTTTCAACTTCATAACAAAACTCAAATGACAAATTCAGAACTCATACCTCTAATCCAGGCAAAATGGTTCACTAGAAAAAGAACAAAATACAACAAACTTCCCTGCATCAACATGAATGAGAGAGAGTGTCTGTCCATCCCAATTCTTCCTTCATGCATGCCTTTAGATGCATGTCCAACTTCTCCCACGTGGTATTCCCCAAAAGACTCGCGTCCCATATGTGTTATTAAAATTCCATTTAACATGCCAGTAAACCTTCGTTTTGCATAAAGGATAAATTACAAAGTTCAAAAAGGTTAATAAGATTAAAGTATGATTAAAATAATTTAAGGGTCAAGGTTAAATATAGGGCCATGTTATAACTCCCCCCTTAGGCTGTTTACAGGCCCCTTTCCTTCTCACGGGTGGATTCATAGGTCCCCATTCTCTTTGTGTCTTCCTTAGCCACAATCAATTGTATTTTTATATTAATAATTTCAAAATAAAATTTGTTCAGCATTTCAGGCATATCATCATCCATATGTACATCATTATATCAAGGATTCAAAACTGAGGTGTTACATTCCCCTTAGCCTTAGATTTAACACTGTCCTCAGTGTTCCATATTTCAAAACACATGTTCCAAAAATTATATTTACATTTCAAAATATTCAAAGGTATTAAAATAGATATGGGTACTCAACCTGCATAGATTCTTCTATTTCCCAGGTAGCTTCTTCAGGACTGTAATGGGTCCATTGGACCTTAACCTATCCTATGGAATTTTTCCTGAGTGTCTTGATCCTTCTATCCAATATGCAAATTGGATGAACCTAAATTCCCCCCTCTAGTTCTTTATGTATCAAAGAGAAATCAAGAATATGATTAGGATCATGCATATACTTCTTTAATAACGAAACATGAAAATCAGCATGCACTTTAACAGTGGGAGCTAGTGCTAGCTCATATGCTACTGGTCCAACTCTACTTAGGACCTCAAATGATCCACAGAACCTGGCTATCAACTTCTTACAATTGCCCAAACTCAATGAAATTTTTTGGCCTCTGAATTTCAAGAATTCTTTGTCTCCCACCTAGAACTCTCTATACATTCTTCCCTTGTCAGCATAACTTTTCTATCTATCTTGTGCCACTTTCAAATTCTGTTTGATTTTGGTCACTTGATCTTCCATGCCCTGTAGCATTTCAGGTCCAATTACCAACTTATCCATAGATTTGTCCCAGTTCAATGGAACACTGCACATTTTGCCATATAGGGATTCAAACAGACTCATCTTCAATGATGCTTGATATCTATCGTTATAGGAAAATCTATAACCGAATATAGATATTCTTCCCACTTGGTAGGTCTATCCATTACATACATTCTCAACATATCTTCAATGACTTGATTAACTTACTTAGTTCGCCCATCCATTTGTGGATGATAGGTTGTACTGAGATTGATTTTGGTTCCAAACTTCTTAAAGAAACCTTTCCAAAATTTTGAAGTGAAATTGGAATCCCGATCTGAAATAATTGCCTTAGGAATTTCATATAGCCTGGAAATTTCTTTCATATAAATCTTTGCAATCTTTGTTCCTTTAAATGTTGACTAGGTAAGTATAAAATGAGTATATTTTGTCAATTTATTGACCATGACCATAATGGAGTCATGCCACTTTGCTATCCTTGGTAATTTAGTGATAAAATCTATGGCTACCATGTCCCATTTCCACACCGAAATCGATAATGGATGGAGTAGACTAGTAAGATGTCTACGCTCTACTTTCACCCTTTGACATTCAAGGTACTTAGAAACGAACCTTGCTATCTCTTTATTCATTCCCAACCAATAATATTCCTTCTTAATAGCTATAAGAGTTTTCTGATAGCCAGGATGGCCTGCATAGGGAACATTATGCATCTATTGCAGAATGATTTTCTTCAAATCATCCCTTTCATGTACATAAATTTTATTGTTGTACAAGAGAATTCCATCTTCCTCCAATCTATAATGCATATATTTCAATGGCGCGTCTTCTTACTCTAAGGTTGTCATAAATTTCAAATAGTGCTCACCAGAACTCCACATTTCCAACAATTTTCTCTTCAAATCTATTTTCCAACTATCAATGGTTGTAATTTTCATCAGCTTTTTCTTCTAAGTGTGTCTACAACTCGATTTTCCTTTCCCTTAATATTCTTAATTTTAAAGTTGAATTCTCTTTGGAATTCCATCCATCTAGCTTGATGAGCATTTAAGTTGGGATGTTCAAACAAATATTTTAAACTGTGATGATCCGACCTCAACTTGAATTTGATTCCCATGAGGTAGTGCATCCACATTTTCAAGGCATGTACTATGGCAACGAGATCTAGATCATGCATAAAATATACATTTTCATTCTCTTTTTATTTTCGTGATTCATAACAAAGCACATGCCCTTCTTGCATCAAAACTCCAACATGTAATTCTAGAGATGCATATGTGCATAATACATACTCCTTATTTGGATCCACAATATTTAAAATTAGTGCACATGTGAGTAGCTCTTTCAGAAGTCAGAAACTATCCTCACATTTTTTAGTCCAAATGAATTTCACACCTTTCTTCTGTAAATATATAATTGGATTGGCTATCGTGGAGAAATATTTAATAAATCTCATGTAATAACCATCCAACCCCATAAAATATATTAGCTCAGATACATTTCTAGGAGTGGGCCATTCTTGTATAGCTTTGATTTTAGCAAATTCCACAGCCACTCCTTCCTCTGAGATAATGTGACCCGGATATAACAACTGCTTTTGATATAAAGTACACTTATTTAGCTTAGCATACAACTGATTATCTCTTAGAATTTGTAAGGTTACTCTCAGATGTTCTTCATGTTCTTCCTCTCGCTAGGAATATATTAAGATATCATCCATGAAAACAATAATAAACTTGTCCATAAATTCTATGAATACACCATTCATTAGGCACATAAATGTGGTTGGTGCATTTGTCAGTCCAAAAGGAAAAATTGTGTATTCATATTCCCATACCTGGTTATGAAAGAAATTTTATTAATATCGTCATCCTTGATACATACTTGATGATAACACAATCTCAAGTCGATCTTTGACAAGACTCTTGCTCCTCGCAACTGATTGAATAGATCATTGATCCTCGATAATAGATACCTATTTTTAATGGTGGATTTGCTCAACTGTCTATAATCCACGCATAATATCAAGGTACCATCCTTCTTTCTCATGAAGAGGGCATGCGTTCCCCATAGTGATACACTGGGGTGTATATTTCCCTTCTTCAACAATTCTTCTAACCGCATCTGCAATTCCTTCAATTGAGGTGTGCTCATTCTATAAGGAACTTTGGATATTGGAACAACTCCCGTTACCAAATCAATTGTGGAATCGATATCCCTCTTAAGTGGTAATCCTATTACATCTTGAAAAACATCTTTAAACTCCTGCAATAGTGCATACTCTTTGATGGATGGTTCTTGGTTATTTTGTAACTCTTCAGCATGGATTGAGTACAATCGACAACCCTTCCTAATACACTTCTTTATTTGGATGGATGAGATATGTCTAATATATATCAGTCTTGGAATTCCCTTTATTTGAATTGAATTCATGTCCTCATCCAAACACGTAATGGTTTTTCCATGACAATCTAAAACGGCAAAATGTGATTCCATCCAACCCATCCCAATCAATATAACATACGAACCGGGGGGAATTATATCTAAATTGACCCTTGTATGGAACCCATTCATTTAAAAACAACAGTCCTTGATCATTGAAGTGACCTTTCATTTCATTCTAGTGGCTAACTACACCATTCTGGACTGTAGTAATTTACTACTCACTAAGTGACATATTTCAATTGCATTAGCATTAATGTAACTGTAAGTGGTTCCAGAATCAATTGAAATAAAAATTGGTACATTAGCAATCTTACCATCAATCTTGATCATGGATGATTGATGGTATTCCTGTTGATTATCTAGAGATGCATAAATTCAAGGTATGTTCCTTGCCACGTCTTCTACTATGGTAGCTTTTTGAACATTATATACGTTGGCCCCTAATTTGTTACCCTTCTTTGTACATTTATTAACACAATTATCACCTCTACAATTCCAACATTTAACTTGATTGTTTCCTTTGTCATGTAGGCTCAACCTTCTTTGATTCACCAGACAAAATTTTCTCTTTGGAATATTTTGTCTAGTTTCCTTTAACATCAAGAAGCTTGGACCCCTTTTTCCTCTGGTCTTGTTTGTCTTTCATTTTACCTTTCCATACTTTGTGCATATCATGTATTCCTTTCTCTTGTTCAAACAAGCATTTAGCCTTCCTTATGGATTCCTTCAGAGTACATGGTTCATCATAAGTGATTTTTTCCTAGTAGTATGTTGGTAATCCATTGAGAAATCATGGATTTTAACCTTTTCATCTTGAATGAACCCAACATACCTTAACAGAACCAAGAACCAAGAACCGGTAAGCCTTTCCCTTAAGATTGTATATAGCGATTCGGGCCTCCTGATTATCAGTGTAATCATGCAATTGCAAATATTTCTTCATTTCCAGCAACCACATTTCTGCACTTTCCCCTGATTTATCTCCATCAAAAGTAGGAGGTTTGATTTTTCTGAGTTCACCCTATAGTGAATCCTCAACACATTTCCTCTTCAAGTATCTTATGGATAAGGTATTTGTCTTGTTTCTAGGTGCCTCTTTTATGTGATGAATTTCAATTGATTTATCATGGAAATGTTTCCCTATCCTACTTACAATGTCACTTCTTGAGTGCTGGTGTCTCTCAGTAATTCCTATGCTCAGAGAATCTCCTTCTTCTCCACTCATAATGGAAGAGACATGGTGCACTTGATTCTACAACTACATCAAGCTATGCAACATTTGCATTATCACTTGGTTCTATTGCTCTAGGTTCTATAGTATTTTTCCATTTTCGGTTTGTAAATATTTCAACGTTTGGAGCAATACCTCTACCTCCATCTCCATCTTATGGCCTCTAGATTTTGTTCTTTGGGAACTCATCCCCACTTCCTCAACGAGGATGGGAAGTTTTGGTTCATCTGTCTTTTTCACTACACCACTTTTTGTTTAATATGGCAATCTAATTAATTTGTCAATTTATGTTAGAAATTAAAACATCCATGTACACACACTTTAACCTTATCATGCATGCATATTTCCTTTTTGGGGTTTTCATTCAATGGTATAAGTATGGTTTAGTTATATCAGATACAATCTCACACAAATCTCTATTCTATAACCAACGAGGTTCGAGAGATAAAACCTTCGCTTTGATACCACTCTGTAACATACCTCATTACACTAAAAACATCAATACGCACTCTGGAACATCCAAAGAACCCCGGATTCCATGAGTATATCAAATAGGAAAAATTTTACCTATAGTGAATGAACACTCCAGGCATAGACGGTTCACCACATTCAAACAACTCTAGAACAAATTAACTTATAGGAAATAAAACGAATTCCTATAGGAACTATGTATTCGCTACGACATAAATTCCATTTAGAATATTTATTTATAATAAATTACCATTATTGTTGACAACATAAACCCCAAAACAATAATTTCATATACATACCTCTTTGTTACTTATCTAGGAAAAGATCCATAAAAAGTTATATAGAATTTAGGTATGAATAATCCAAATGCAATTTTCCATACTCAACACTGGTAATAATACAAATCTTATCAATCATCAGCCAAACCATAGAATTACACCAAAATTTTCATTAAGCATAAAAATTTCCATTGAATAACACTATGAAGCTCTCAAGCACTCCAAGAACTTCAAATTACAACTGATCAATTATGTCAAAACTCACTTAAAGACAGTATAGACTAGACTACTACAGGTAGAGGAGCCTTTACTAGATCTTTCATTTGTTATTCAAACATCATACATTCACACCGGAATGTAGATATGGCACATAAGATGACCAAACCATAAACAAGTTCCTAGTCATCTTGAACACTTAACAACAAGAATGGGAAAACATTCCAATTCCCTTTTTACATATTCATAAAACTAGTTACAAGCATACAAAGCTTCAAGCAGAAACATGTAAACTGCATCTATACATAACCATGCACAATACATAACTCAATTCTCTAGCAATTCCTTCCATTCATTAACTGTACAATTAAAAATAATTCATTCTGATACAGAAAAAAATACTTATATGGATGAATTCAATGAAACAATAATTCAAATCGTTCATGAATCACTCCATTCATTAAATCATCCACAATAATAAAATAGTTGTTACAGAGTAAGAGCACTTATCTAATTACTTAACAACTTGAAAAACTGGCTACATGTGAGGCACGCTCCACCCAACCATAGGTTGACATGCTCATAAATATCTCAGCAAGATGCCACCTCGTGTTGAGATTATGAATCCACCAGAAGAATGCTCAAAGTTGATAGAAAAAGGAAATGGGTAGGTGAACAGAGTAATCCCCCGCCATGTTATCACTCATAGCTTGGAACTCACCAATTTCACACCAATAGCATGATTCTTTATTTCTAGTTCCAAGAACTTGGCTTTGACCAGTTCCAAACCAAACAGTGCAATCCCTTCCTCGGTATCTATTCCAGAACACAACAATGAAATATCATACACTAGGTCACCTTTGTCAAACAATGCCCATAATTTCCACTGAGGAAGGTTCAAACACAATTCAACATTGCACTAGTAACTCAATTATGGTTTTTGATAGGGAATTCATCGCCTTACAATTATCGCTTATTAGATTTCCATCTTCATAAAAAAACTCAAATGAAAAATCCAGAACCCATAGTACCCCCAATCCAGGCGAAATGGTTCACTGGTAAAAGAGCATAATACAATAGGCTTCCTTGCATCACCACCAACGAGAGAGAATGTTTGTCCATCCCAAGTATTCCTTCATGCATGCCTTTAGCTGCATGGCCAACTTCCCCAAAAGTCTCACGTCCCATATGTGCTATTAAACTTCCATTTAGCATGCCACTAAACCTTCGATTTGCATGAAGGATAAATTATAAAGTTCAAAAAGGTTAATATGATTAAATTATGATTAAAACACTTTAAGGTTCAAGGTTAAAGATGGGGTCATGTTACAACCCCGCTAGGATGTCTACAAACCCTTTTCCTTCTCACTAGTGGATTCATAGGTCCCCATTCTCTTCAGTGTCCACCTCAACCACAACCAGTTGTATTTTTATATTAATATTTAAAAATACAATTTGTTCATCCTTTCAGACATATCATCATCCAAATGTACATCATTACATTAGGGGTTTAAAACTGGCATGTTATAGTTATGCTATACAAGGCAAGGCCAATTGGATGAATAATTATGTGAATGTGGCAGACAAGACAATGCTCACTAGTGTGGTGCCATAGGCAAAGTGCAACTGCGAAATATGTCGATACAAATAATCCACAGCTGTAATATTAATTTCAAGATGATTTTCTTCCTCTGTTTCTAAGTGCCATTGTCATCACTTCCCAAATTGTAGAGTTCATTGGCCATGAGTTTTTAACGTAACCTAATTTAATTTACAACAAAGAGCTATGATCATAACATCCATATACATAATAAGCTCACTCCAACTTAATAATCATAGATTCGTCTCACTTCTCAGTATAGATTCGTCAACAAAGTACAATGTCAAGACAATGGAGAGCTACAGATATCACATACAAAGATTCCCCAAGAATAGAAGATACAGAGACAAGATAAGATAAAACCATAAACATAAGCTTCCTCGAGCTGCAGCTACTCTCCCATGCACACTTATTCACTTGCTTTAGCGAATTGGTGGTTGCAAATGAGCCACCTTCACTTATATTTATACTAGAAAATGTTGCTTTTCTTACTGGACCGACTTGTCTTCTTGACTGGGCCATTTTCCCCTTTAATTAGAGGAATTTTACCGATTTTTGGGGCAGTTTTACCCTGGGGCCAACTTGTCTTTTTGAAAGGATAAAATACAATGGATCATTTTATTTCTTGAGCCGATATTCCATGTTTTACCATTACAATATAAGATTGTTCTTTTAGAGTTTTTACATGATCAAATAAAAGACAAATACAATAACAATATCTTCCGAAGCTGCATATTATTTCAACTATTGGTCTCTAAACAAAAAAAATATTTTTCGGCATTCAACATCAACTTATTTATTTGTGTTTATAAGATCATACTATTCCCTTGGTAACCATTTTCCTTATTGTTGGCATATCTCACATCTAGTAGTAATTTCCTTCATTTCCTTCATTGGTTCATGACTAGATGGTTTATCTCATGTTTTTACTTCAATCCCTTATCTCGTGTTTTTACTTCAATCCCTTACACATGTGCAATATCATACTCAACATTGTTAGTCTTCCAAATTTAGTCGAAGACCATGGGCTTTACTCTGTGGCTCCTCTTTCAATTGGTGCTAGATAGACTATCATTGAGCTTTGTCACCCTTTTAGTTCCTTAAAATTCCATGCCCCTCCCTCAATTTTAGGTAATTAATCTTGCTTAGTTCTATGCCTACATTTACCAACGTTATACCATTGATATTATTGAACAATTTGCACTCCCTACTATGATAATTGAACGTGTATAGTTGCACTCCAACTAATAGAATTACAAAAAGAGGTGGTGACATTGAAACTCTAGGTAGACACCCAGCAACAACAGTTGATGGCACAAGTGCCTTCATTAATTCAAGAAGTCTCGAGCACTCATGGCTTCCTGCAACAGACAACCCAACACAACCAAGAAATATTCTCTGCCTTAAATGATTGGGTTGGATAAAAAAGAAACAACATCCAATAGAAGTATTGTGCGAGAAAATCATGCAATTCAACGACGAAGCCAAGACTATCACTAATCCTAGGTATCATTCATAGAATGTGAGGAAAAACCTAGAGGATTTCCTAGAGGGCATTTTCCATGGAATATATATCTATAGTGCTAACAAACAAGTAAAATCCATCCACATATATATATATATATATATATAATTTTATTTAGTAAAGGTTTTTTTAATGTAATCATAAACTTCTTCTCACATTATTTCAAAATGACTATTCTTAACTAATATTTTTTTATAAATATTTACAAGCCAAATATAATCATTAATCAAAGACAAATCATCTTAAAAGTACTAGGTTATAATCAATGTAGACATTAAAAAACCAAATACAATTAACCAAACATAAAAAACCAAATACAACCAAAAGACAAACCACCCTCATAAAAAACTAAATACAACCAAAAGGCAAACTGCCCTCAGAGAACTAAGTTACAATAAACACAAAGATCAAACACCAAATACAACCAAAAGACAAACCACCCTCAAAGAACTAAGTTATAATCAACACAGAGATATAACAGGCAAATACAACCAAAGACAAACTGCTAATGAGACGTGCTTAACTTTATTCATCTCTCACCACACGTACACAACATCACCTTCACAACAACCTACATCACCACACGTACACAACATCTCCTTCACAACAACCTACAATGGCATTTTTCTCTATGTTTTTCAATAGAATTATGACCTTTTAAGATCCATAATGTTAAAATGTGAGAGATTCTTTACATTTGTAAAACCAATTGGGAAAACACCCTCTCTATTCGTCATGAAACACCCATGAATCCAATAAACTAGTTGCACAGCCTAGTAACTTCCAAAGTTCACCATCCGTAGTATGAAGGCGACAACTCTTTGTAAGCGTGTACTTGATTCTTAATTTCTCTGCAACGCCCAACCTTTTGCTTCAAAATTTGCACTATGGGTTAGGTGGGTTTCCAAATTCAAAATCCAAATTTGAAAGCCTTTGCATCGATCCTGAGCGCTTTTACTATATTGAAAATTCAAACCAGGGTGACATTAATGGGCACAGTGGTCGCATGGCACCATGGGTTACATAGCATTAATGCCCTCTAAGCAACTGTTTTATATAAGAAAGTTCTTACGAAAATTTAGGATAGCATGAAGAGTTGGTTTATTATTTAGGGATAGCATGAAGAGTTGGCTTAATAATAGGTATGTCCAAACTTTTATTTTCAGTTAAGAAAGCTGACATCAGCTGAAGTGTGGTGTAACATGTCCCTAAGACAGAGCGAATTGTCCTAGAGACAGATGGACTCGGGAGGGTACAACCAACTTTGCCATCTACAACTCGTGTACCTTTTTCAATTTTTTAATTGTTGTGGAGTGTATTGTTAAGTTAATAATATAACAATATTTAGTTTGTTGCATATCATTTAATGCAGTCTCAATAAAGCTAAATTTATTATCAAAATAAAAATTCAATTACAGACTAAATACAGTAGTCCCATCTATATTGAACTTTATATACGGAACCTGTTTGAATCTGTTTACATCTATATTGGACTTTATATACGGAATCTGTTTACAGCAAGCTGTTGGCTACTACATGGTACACATTAAAGTTTATTTCCGGTAAATAATTCAATGACGGAATGAATGTGGTCCCTTTCATACTGGCTTAATGATTAAAATATTTTTAAAATTCCAACCCTGAAACTTTAAATTCATATACAAACAAAACACCATTAAAAGGTATGAGCTTTGGAGCAGCCGAAGCATTGGACCCACTCCCGTGGACCGACGGAAGACTTCTGGACGGATGTCGACTTCCATATTTCCAGGGTTGAACATACAAGCCCATGCTTGTTCTACACCTTACTTTTAGTATAACCTTGTCATTTTTACGTTCACTTAATTTGTATCTTTGAAATCATAACTTTCCAGAATAAATGTTAATTACTATCTTGTTATCTCAATTAAGATGGGTGTTTATTTAAATCAATATAGATTTATTTTACTTTTGTTTTAATTTAGTGTGACCCAGCATTAATCAATCTATCTGTACATTAAATATTTTTCATTTTCTATGGTTAAATATTATAGAACAATTTCTCTATCTGTACATTAAATATTTTTCATTTTCTATGGTTAAATACTATAAAACAATTTCTCTATTTCAATTATTTTAGTAAATATTATTTATATAAAATGTGATTGGTTCCAAAAAAATGATGTTAGCCTGGCCATTATTGCCACCCGCGGGGGCGGGCTGACGTCATTCTTTGGACTGACAGACAGATTTCTCCGGTGCTCTGGCTGTCTTCATTCCGTCATGGCTGTATCCGTAATAATTAGGCCTGGAATTTCAAAATGATTCTGCTGGTCAAACTGGAATTTGATGAGGGTTTTGTATTTTTTTATGGTTGTTTATACAAATTCATAAGTGTTACATTCTTTTATATTTTAATATAAAATTTCAGCTTGATGAATGCGAAATTCTTGAAATATCAACTCAATATTTTTTAATATTTTGTAATTTTTTATTATATAATTTTTAATTTTCTGCTAGTAAATCACTATATCATATATATATCTTCATTCTAATATAACACCTAAGTTAATTCACCAACCTCATCAATGTCTTTGATTGTTTAAAAGAAAAATTAATAAATATACATTACCCTGCTTCTTACTACTCCTATAAAATATTATGACACTTAAATATACCTTGCTTGTTACTACTCCAATATGAAATATTATGATGAGTTACTACTCCAATATGAAATATACCTCGATAGATTAGAAAATAGTTGGAGGAAAATAGCCAAATTCGTGTGAAGAGATCCCTTGTTAAGGAAATCTCGATTTTACTTTCAAAATCATAATTTACATACTGAGAAATACATCGATGAAGAGAACTATTCTTAACTATTCAAACTAAATCATTATCCATCACTTAACTATATCATTCAAATTAATAAGCTATAATTTTTTTAAAAGATTTGTTAAAACGCTGGTCTATCCATCGCTATCGACGTAGTCAATACCACCTTCACATAGAAGCATGGTAAAAAGTGAGGAATGCGGTGGATGTTATGCGTCCACCTCACCATTATACCACCTTCACAAAGAAGCATGGTAAAAGGTGAGGAATGCGGTGGATGTTATGCGTCCACCTCACCATTATATGTTTCCGTTGCATCCCACACAATGCCAACCTTTTTTTTTTTAATTGGAATGCTATGCTTACTTTGGTTTTTTATTTGGAAAGCTAATGCTTTTCATGCTTCATGTGGATGCCACGTAAGTCTACGTGCCTTTTGTGGTGTTTTGGATTCATCGTGAAGTAAACTTGTGTTGGATTTTTTTTGAGTTTTATGCTCGGTTAGGTGTATGTCTTTTGTGGTGTATTATTGTGTACCGAGTTGTTCAACTATTGCATAAGCCTTGGGCTTGGCCTTACATCAAATCATGGTTTGAAGGGTTGTATTGCATATGTATGTTTAAATTTAAATTTGCTGCAATTATTTTATGAATTTGGTTGAGAGGTCATGGTGAAGGTTTTTTGTTTTACTTATTTCAATGAAGTCATTTGTGTGTTATACATATGTTATGTATCCTATTTCAAGTCTAAATGGATGTATCTATTTTTAAGATGTAACAAATTGGGTCTTTGATTATGAAGGAGGATGCTTAGTACAAGTTTTGTATTTTTTCCAATTATCCTTATTCTTATAAAACATTGAGAAATTGATTTGAGTACTAAGTAATGAAATTTATTTGATTGTTAAGTAGTTTTATCACAAAAGAATTTTCTCTTTTATTACAATTTTGTGGTGAAACTATCATATTTCTATAACTTCTTTCTTATAGCAATAGTTATTAGCAACTGTGAGGACATTACTACCTCGTGGCTCTTATTAATGAATGGAAGAGTGTCTTGATTTAATTTAATGTGAATTAAGCCGCAAACGTTCTTTTCCGAGGGCAAGTTTGAAAATAATTGTATCAATTTCGTCATCCTTCTACCCAATGTGCTTTTACCATGTGTCTTCCTCTTCAGCCTTGCGTGCCTTCCTCCTCCGCCCTCCTCGATAATTGAGAAATACTATGGACATTAATATTGTAATTGATTTGGCCATTATGGTGAGGATTGCACGGGATCTCCATGCATGTCTTAATTGCTTGTCAACGTTGGAGATTTTTTTTTCCATAGAGTCAACGTTGGAGATATTAACGTCACTGAGAGGGAAAGTTTTAATAGTAACTGTAAGTCAGATTGGTTCTGGACGGAGGTCTCTGTCACCGTACTATAGCTGTCTCTGACAACGCTTTACTTGCCCCATTACCATCCCCTCGACTTCCTCTCCCTCGGTTTAACATTTTTATGTGAGCATTTTAGAGGGCGTTCAGTTTCTTTGGATAGGTTTTGCAGGTGCTATAGCCATATTCAAATCACTGGTTATACCTACAACTTATTTCGGACTCCATTAGAGAGTCAAATGGTTTATAGCGCACTTGCTTTCTGTACTTAATTTATGAATTTTCCTGTGATTTTACATTTTTATCTATGCACCTGCATACTCAAAAATGTAGATCGACATTACTTCTCTACGTAAAATAGGAAATCGTATTCATTACACTGCTGTATGTATTCGGTTATCGATTCGGTTTTTTTTTTTTTCATTAATATTTACATAGTTATTTTGTTTATTTTGATGTCGTTATTAATGATGGGCACTTACTTTCTTTGGAGGAACCCATCAAAATATCCCTGGTCTCTATCGAAACATGGCCAATCCTGGTTGGATGCGGATCGGAGATAGGCTTATTGTTTTATCAGGATGAAGTCGGGTTCTTACGTCTCAGGTATGTCCAAAACTTGTTTACGTTTTATGTTAACTTTTCTTGAATATCAACGTTTATATGTATGTCAATACTCTTGCGTTTACTATGCAGGATATAGAGTATGTTGTCGGCTAACCCTACCATAATGGTGAGTCTCGCTCCCCTTTTTGTTGCATTTAAAATACATTTTCTCTCTTCATATTAGTTTTACATACTAAATGCTTTACATTTTCTGTGCTCAGGGTTAAAGAACGATGGTAACAAGCGTAATATTTGTCGCTAAGTTTAGTTATGGTTTACATTATGAATTCTTGTTCCATTATAGCTTTTATAAATTTGCTAATAGGATTTGCATTTCTGTCTAACTGTACACAGGGTTGATACACAGTTAGCAGACAGGTGGGGTTTTCATGTGCGCTTAGAACAACTCATAAGTACCAATATGCCTTGTTCTTGCCTTTACTCATAAATTGAAAATATCTTTTACTTTAACTATGTTTACACATCTTATTTGAATATATGTAGGGTTTGGACGATTCCCTCTGCCGCTCCCAAATGAACATAAAGATACACAGGAATTTAGGGTTTCAATCCATGGTTTAAACTTGACGGTCAAAGCGTCTAGGATTTGGGTTTTGTCCTTGTTGGTTATTAAGAACTAAGACTTTCAGTCTCGTGGTGCTTTGTTCAGTTTAGAACTAAGACTTGTTTCCCATGAGTGCTTTGTTCAATTCAGTTAAGTGATTCTCGATTCCTATGGATAAGAAAGACAAGCACAAGCAAAAGGAGAACACTAAGCATTACCATATGCTCCTCGAATCTTTCCATTAAGAGATGAGAGAGAACCAGTGACTTGCGGAACCAGGAAAAGCAAATTTTAGCCCCTACAATCTATCAGGGAAAGATTCGCATTTCATCCCTCTTCCATCGACTGACTCTTTCCCCGCAATCTAATAGATGATATGCCCTAACCCCGTAATCCGGAGATGATATATTTGTGGAGGATCGCCTAGCTAGTCTTTCTTCTCTAACCTACCCTCATTCAATACAAATATTTCCTCTACCTCTTTACTATTTGATGATGCAACTAGTTTTTATCCACCATCCAGTCAAGAAGGACGGGAAGACTCAAGAATGAAACCTGATATGGATAGTCGAGTTGAACCGCCTCCTTGTCGGATAGAAAGATGAGGGATGAATCAAGTAGCTGGGACCATCCCCCCTCGTTAGCCTTCGAATCCACCCACCGATGAGACCGTCTCCTTCAAATCAGCTAGTCTATGAAAATATAAACATTGTTCGATTATTCATTAAAAGAATAGATGCTCGATTTGCGAGCTTTTTTATTCTTTCAAATTGTGTTATTTGAACCACGTCTTATTTATTAGTCATATAGTCAGATTATATGTTTGCTAGGAAAATTTTTAGGGGCGAAACTTTTTCAAATAGTTATTTTTTGGATTTTTTTTCAAAAAATGAATTCTCTATTTGATCATTTTTAATCAATACTATTGCCTGTATCGACATAAAATATGTTTTTTATCATATTTAATATTTACCTATCTATCTATATTTATGTTTTTTTCAATCCAAAATAATTGTCTATAATACTATACTTAAATATAATATTAAAATCCTTAAAAAATACCATGATGTTCGCATTTTTATATTAATTTATATGAAAAGAGTAAATACATATAAATATCATTAAAATTTATATTTTTTTTTTATATTTAATTGTATTTCTTAAATAAAATATATTAATATGTATCAAACTCATATTGGAACACAGCAGTTGATGAGACCAATTTTATTATTGAATGCATTAACCAAAAATTAAAAATATCCTCACCTTTGTGATTCATCTAAAATTAACAGTATCTTGCGTACGCAGAATGACAAAAATGCTATCGGCATGCCACCTTGCGTACAATTGCGATCGTCCGCATAAAAAATCATCAATGGACATTGTCTTGAGTATTGTGTATGCATTAACTTCCCCTGCAATGGATCAGTGATTAACATCCTATGTCTTTTATCTAAGCGCTTGTATATGGAGATTGTACCCACCACCTTCCAATCGACAGAAATGACTTCTGTAATTATGTATTTTTCCTTTCCGCTTATACAAAGACCTATAGACCTGTATTTTTGCTTTCTACTTCTACCTAGACCTGTAGACTTCCCTGTAGACCTGTATTTTTCCTTTCCTCTTGTGGAGTAATGTTGGGATAAATGATGTTTTTTTTTATGATAATAGACTGGATATATCCATGTCGGAATGATACGATTGTAAGATGGGGGCAACGGATATCTAAGATTTCTTATAATCTTGCTCACAGTTCATGCAACTATAAACACTTTCTAGTAAATTAATAAATATATTAATTTTTATTTCAAGTTGTCCTTCACTACCATAATTTGAAGCTAATGAATAATTGGTGTACTGATCCTTCGCCTATACTACTGCATATCAATCTTCTTGGAGGTATTTATTTTTTTGTTCGAAGTTAGGATGGATCTTTGAAAAATTAGAGGTAAATAGATTTAAAGTTAAATATATCTTTCTTTTGTAATAGGTAAAAATAGAAAAAAAGTCTGTAAAAATGGAAAGGAAAGGTTCCAAGTTCCAAAAGGTCACTTTACTTGAGCAAGTTTTTGGATCACATAGCCTCACAGTGCTTCTTTATATTTGAACTTTGCACTTTTATTTTTCGAGTCATTTTAGGTAGTCGAGTTGCGGCCAATATTTCACATTCTTTTAATGCAGAGGACCACGGTTATGGCATTCCAATGATGTCTTAAAGCTTGGTCATGGGTAATTACTATATCGATCTTATATAGATGAAGAATAACTCTGTTTCTGTCTATTTTTTATCTATGAAGAAGAAGAAGAATTTTCTCTTGAGCTTGTGGATGATGCTTTGCTTTCTTGGCTCATAGGCTTGGAACTATTACTGTAAATTGAAGAATACAATGGAGTGTTATAATACATAGAGAGTTAGGGATAGTGGCATTTAGTGGTTGGTCAGTTGCGTAATGGAAATGAAATCTTGGTAAAGAGGGGGAAGTCATCAGGAACTATGGACAAAGACAAATATTTGTGTTACCGTGGCCTAGCTAGTTGTATTTGTATACAAGAATGTCCAATGTTGTCCAGCATAGAGCCCAAGCAAATTAAAGTCTGGTTCAAAACGATATGTTTGTTAGCTGGACAGACATGCTTCTACTGTTGCATATATGTTGCGTATGTTTTAACTTTAGCATCCATGATATGGATTGAAAAAACCCGAAGTGTTGTTACTATTTTTGGGTATTGTTAGAAATGTAGAGAGAAGTATCTCAAGGAAGCTTCTTGTCCAGAGGCTATGAACAAAAAAATTTATACCATGAAAAAGTTGTTAATGGAGGAGAATGACCACGTCCCACATTGGTGTACATAAATGGTTATTTTGGGCTGTAGCTACAAAATGTAGCAATTCTTTTATTTTTATGTTTTTGTGTTTTTTTCAGTGTTTTCAAGAGGGTTTTACTTGGATTAAATGCTTACAGATATAAGTGTGAGTTTCTTTAGCGGCGATATTGCAAGCATCCATAGAAACTACATAAACCATCTGTAGTCTGTAGTAGTTACAAGTTTTCAACGGATATATCACGCCCCGAGATCCATCTAGGATGCTAGCACTGCTCTGTATGCTAAATGATTTTAAAAAGAATGCAGTTTGTTTTTTCTAAGATTTTTGGGTTGGGTTTTTTTGAGATTTGGTAGAACTATTCTCTAATATATCTGGTAGAGTCGTTATCATTCTCGTTTAAGTTTGGACTGAAATTCGTTGTTTATTCTTGTTTCTACTATTTATCACATTGTGGGTATTTTGCAATTTGCCTGTCTTAAAATCCATTCATATTATTTTTATCCGTCTTCAATATGATACATACCAATGTAATCGGTTTCTCATAAATTGTTCCATACATGTTCTTTTACTTAATTCAGTTTTGTTATGATATTAAGAAACCTTCATGGTTTATTTTTGTCCCTACTGCTGTGTAATGTAATTTGTCTTCCTAATCTTTGTCCCTAAAGTTGTGTAATGCAATTCGTCTTCTTAATATATTTCTGGTATATATGACCATATATGTATTTATGGGTTTCACAAATATGCATGTGTGTGCGGTGTTTATTCCAGCAACCAGTCGTGTTTAAGCAATTACCGATTAGGCAACAAGAGGTAAGGAAATTGCCCCTGAACATTTCAAGGAATCATTGTGTTGATTGCTTGATATGTATGTTTTCGTTAAAAATGAAATGCCTATGAAATTACATCTAGACATGAAAGTTTGGGAAACCCATGAATGTTTGAACATAGAAAAATTGTTTTGGTAAATATATGTATTACAAGGATCCATTTTAATAGAGAACATGTAGAAGAATTGAGCAAATACAAAACAGTTTATTATTTATAATCTGAAAATTAAGAGCAACACGTCCTATCTTATTCTCTTCTTAGAAGCATGGATCTCCTCCATTGAAAGCATATTGGCTATGATTAGATATCTAATGTACGAGAACAAATTAAACAATATAGGAGACAACCGACTTCCTAAAATCGCTCTTAACTCCAGCCAAAAGCATCTATGAAAACCACTTTCTCTTAGATTGCTTGGCTTTCACTCACATTAGACCTCAATTTCAACATATTTGCTCCCACACTAACCTTTCTAATCTTCTAGATCCCCAAAACTATAGCGAGCTAAGGACACTCCTCTATAAGCTCTTTGAGCATAGAAATCGTATTTTAAAGAAAACCTAATAATATCTATCTTCTTAAGGCCCAAGAGACCAAGATTGGTCTCCGTGGAAATTAAAAAAGACCATCATCATCATCATCATCATATATATATATATATTTCAACTCCACACATATTTTCTGTAAGTTTAAGGGTTGAATATCTATTTTGATAGAGATTTTATGTGTTGAACAATTAGATAAATGACTTAATACGATATTAAGAGATGTTTAAATGTATATTATTTTTCAATAGATGTCTATATACGTTCATTCTTGTTTTAAAGATCAAAATCTGAACAAATAATTGACAAGTTTTAATGACGTTTTTTTACTTCTAGAGATTATATATGCGCTTGAAAACTTCTTTTAGGTGTATATGTGTTCACAAGTTTATATGTATTTTTGAAGACTTTAACGGTAAATAAAAATAAGTGATGAAAAAGAGAGATTGCGTTTCGCGTGCATTTGAGATAAAATATGTGATTTGATGAATGTACTTAACTATGTAGTTTGCCTATTTAAACTAAATGAGAAGAGTATTCATTACATCAAAAAATATTGGTCAACGCATATTGAATATCTGCTTTAGTACATATTCAGTATAGTGGTTTATGCAAATATAATTAAAATATCAAATGCTGAGTCATATTGTGATTCAGGTTTTATTGAATTTTCTGCAAACTCAAACTCATGTCATAATTTTTTGTATTGAATTTTTTTGTTGGTGTAATCTACGTCTGTAAATAGCAGGTTCGGGGAAGAAAACTGTCCGGTTTTTTTTTTCAATATTTATCATCCAATTTGTCGGCAACAAAGTTTTGAGATTTAAATTGCATTTAAGATTAAATATTGATTTGCTAAATTTGCATCTTCATATTTTTTCCATAAATCAAGAAAGATGGAGTGCATGATTATAGTTCCTTCTCGGATATAAAATCTACTTTCTTGTTGGACTTTTGCCTTTCTGTAGCCTCTAGTTTTCTTTCCTATCCGAGAACTTCTATTTAAAACTAAATGGAAATGGCATTCATTACATTATATATAATTGATTTGACGAATGTACATAGCTATGTAGAACTACTAAATGGAAATTGCATGAATCCCATTCACATATAGGTTATGCATATTGGATGGGATTAATTTTACATGGCATATTATTTTTTTATTTCAATAAGGTATTTTTGCATGGAAGGTGTTGTCTACATCTTTCTTTTCTACGAGGCCTTTATTAAGGAATTATGTTGTTTGTTTTCTTGAGAAGATCCAAGGAGATGAGAAGAGCTTCATGAAACTTTGTATTTAAAATTTTTAGTAGCAACAAAATGTATAAAAAGATGATTGGTTTTTATAAAAGATTATTTATTTTATTATTAAAAATTTTTGACATATTAAATAATCATATAGTGTTTGTTTTGTATCTGAGGGATTTTCACATTTTTTTGTTTTGTTTTGTTGAGGATTGTATCTTGAATGTATATGTTTATCTATCTCTAAAAGGAAGAATTGATAAATTATGATTTTTTTTTTCTAGATTTTTAAATTTGAAAAGGAAAGACTAAAAGTTGTTAAGCTGTTGTTTTCATTATATCGAATGGTAAAAGCAATAATGAGTAGGCTTTCCAATGGTTTCATACTCTATTTAAAGGTGTTTGTGTAAGGTAAACTTTAATGTTTTCTTACTCATCCTTTATAAATATTATTTATGGGCTTTTGAATCATCCCAAGAGTGAGGCCTTTATGGGCTAAGAAATATATTAACTCACAATATTTATCCAAAAATATCCTTGCATATTACTAGCAAATCCACCCCATGGCAATGAGAAGTGTTAACAAGTCTCTTAGGTCGTAAGGAAGGACTCCCCAATATAAGGCCATCCTCTTGTCATGATTGATGGAACACCCCAAGGAAGTATATGATTGTTCAACCTTCAAATTAATGAAGGATGTGATTGTACAACATTCAAAAGAACAAATGATATAAGCCCCGTAAACATTAACATTCCCCCTTAAGAACATAATGCCAACTTGCATTCATATCCATGGGAGGAATGTAGTTTGCACTTAAGAACGTAATTCCAACTTGCATTCATATCCATGGGAGCAATGTAGTTTGCACTTTCGTGTTTCGATTTTCTCTTTCATCATAATGGCGGAATCATCATCACACATAATGAGAGTAGTGTTAGGATACTTTAATACTCGATCCTTGTCCTACCTGTATTATTTACCATTTGCTAGTGCTTAGTGATGTTATTTTCCCCTAGTGATGTGCAGATGTCATCCAGGACTCAGTATCCGCCTAATGCACCTTGCATGCATGATTTTAGGGCCACTAGAGGTAGTTCCCTACTTTTTAGGAGCCAACTCAGTGTTCTAGTTTAGTCCACCTGAGTTAGCTGAATCTTGTGGGAGGTTTATGCTCCAAATGCCAATGATTGTGGCATCATGCACCCTTTTCTAAGTGATTTCCATGTCAAACTCTCTGATGCGCCCTCCTTGGTTAGTGAACTGATAGTGTCTTCAGTTGATTGAGTTTTGGCTGAGTTTAACTGAGTTTGGGAACTTTAGAGCACTGATAGAGGTGACAATTACTATGCTAGACAAACTGAGACTCGAATTCTCCTAGGTGATTCGAATTCTCTCCATTGTAACATCATTGTTCATTATACTAAATATTGGATCATGTGACATTATTCTTTTACGATTTGAGTTCTCATGCATGATTAATTGTTTGCTCATTTTTACTACATTTTTCACTCTAATTCATCTTTTCTGCTCATTCTTTCTCTGTGAGGTATACTCATCTCTTAGATTTGCTGTGATTTAGAATTTCACATGGTATCAGATCCATTTGAGCGTAGGTTGAGCAGCTTTTTTCAGTAGTGCACCAGAAGCCTCTGGATTTCCACATCAAATACTGGTGCCATTGCATTGAATTCATTGGATAAATCCTTTGACATTTAGCCAGGTGTAAAGGATCCAGAAAAATGTGCCTCTTGTCCTAAAGCAATGCTTAGCAATAGTCTATCTCCAGAAATTGAGAGTTTTTTGCAGGTTATTGAAAGTTTTTTTAGTGCAGTAGTTGCAACATTTTCTCCTTGTATTTGCTCTAGCAGTTCTCATGGATAATTCGAACTCTCCTCTCTCTCCTAGGATCCCGACACCCTTCAATTACCTTGATTGGAGGGATGATATGCATATGGTCTTGCGCAACAAGTCACTGTAGAGGGTAACAATGGGAAAGGAGTTCGAACCTCAAGCAGCTATGGAGAAGGCCAAGTATTTGAATAGATTAGATGAAGCATTAGGTTTCATGTGTATTCATATTTCTAGAGATCTACTCTTCCACCTCGAAGGATTGAAGACTCCAAGAGAGGTATGGTTGAAATTGGAGACCCTCTTCGGCAAACGAGATGATCTAAGGGGCCATATTATGGAGAATGAGTTGATTGATCTTCAACCGAGCAGTTTTGAGACCATCCAACAATTATTTTCCAAATTCAAATCTTTGGTCATGCAATGCAAGTAGTGTGGCATTGAGAAGAAGGATGAGTAGTTGGCGCTATCCATTCTGAGCAAGCTAGGTCCTGAGTTCTCCATATTTGTTTCTACCTTTAATTCATGGATATTGTAAATACCTGGTTGGGAAATTCCATCTCTAGATGCATTCACCAAATCTCTCATCCAAGAACAAGACAAATTGATTCAAATGGGCGCTTTGAAAGCCTCAAAAAATAAGGTCCGATCTTATGGTTGGGAAGTCAAAAAGTGTAAATTCCAAATGGAATAATAATCGAAATGTAATGTACCAAATCAGGATTGTGATACAAAAAATTTATATTGCACAGGATGAATTAAAATAGTGTTTGCAGACTAGTATGCAAGGAACTTGATTGGAGGTTGGGGATGGGTGTTTATGAATTGCAGAGGTTAGATATTATCAAATTACAGTAAATAAACAATAAAATTTCATTCCATAAATTTTTATAAGGTTCTGAGAAAATATCACAAAGATATAGGTAAAATTGCCTTCGAGGAATACTAAACTAGTGCGAATTCTAGGCTCCCAAACAATACTCAAAGGCCCATGAATTTATGAAAGGAGACTTGGATCATGACATATGACATATTACTAAACTCCAGAAACAAGAATGAATTCATTTGGATTCATACTCATTCATTTATTAAGTGCACACTGGAAACTAGTCAAATTCTAGCTAAATCTAAAAGGGGTGGAGAAATAGGAGGAGAATACTGAGTTTTGTAATTTTTATTGATTTTAATTATATCATAGGGTCAAATTCATTGTCATTACATCAGAAATTGGTCAATATACCTCTCAAAACATTATGGAATGATCTCTCTTCTTCTACACAAGAAACTAGCTCCAAAAATCCATAGGAAGCTTGGAGATTCGAACTCTGAAATGGATGATGATTCTTCTGAAATTCATATTTGACTTGATAAGCTATATGAATTGCAAATGAAATCAATGACAATGGTTGAATTCCATCATCCTCTCACAGAAATCTGGGGCACATCTCCCAAGTCTTTGAGGAAAAATTGCTCTCATACCAATTCACAAACTATCAAGAAGAATTAATGTGGTGCGCACTGGGTTATTTATGGAGAGTGGGTGACTTGAGGAGCAAGTAACTCAATCTAATGCACCCTCCTTGAGTGGATGAGGAAAGCTAGCTTTCCTTCTTTTTTTCCTTTTGCTTTGCTTTCCTTATTTTTTTGCTTTTGTTTGCTTTTCCTTGCTTTTCCACTTTTTGCCTTTTCTGGCTTTTTTGGACTTTCCCGCTTTTCTGATTTTGCTTGCTTTCTACTTTGTGTTGCTTTTACTGAGATTTCGCTGCTTTTATGATTTGCTCCACCATTCTTTTCTTTTCTCTGATTTTCTAGCTTTGGAATCCTTCTCTTTGCTTCTTCCTCAAGCTAACTCCAAGTCAACCTTATCCTCTAATGCGCCCTAGTGGAGCATTATCCTCATTTATTCCACATAAAAATATTAAATGCATGAAAAATAAATATTCCAAGTGCATAATAGACTTTGGATACAAATTAATTCAAACTCCCAATTAATTAAATGCCTCAACTTAACCACTCATTAATTAATTAATTCAATCTGTCACTAGGATCCATGAGGTTTGATCTTCTTCATGGTGTTGACAAAATAGGAACATGACAGTCCTCCCCTCCCAAGATTGCTTGTCCTCAAGCAAGAAAACAACTCCAACCATCTAGGAATCCGACCAGTGACCTCACTCCTCAAAATATGTTGTTGGCTGTCTAGAATCAAAATCCTCAATTCCAAGAAAAATACCAAAAGTCCATCATGTTTCTACTGCACCACTCTAATTATATAGGGATATTCAAGATTGATCCCATTGCTTATGTTTCATTCCTCCAGAAATCCATGCAAACTGAAATGACTCATCAATTCCTGTATCCCACTGCCATTGTTGCATGTCTCCCAATAGCACTGTTGCTTGTGGAAAAATATCATCCCAAATAATTCCAGGGTCCCATTGTCTTAACTGCATCCTCCCAAACATCAGTATCAACAAAAATTATATCATCACATGGGATGTATAAAACATTGTACCAAACTGGAAGTTCATCACTCCCAAAGGAAGATTGAATCCCCTCATAATCCATGTGCAAACTAGCACTGCAATTCCAATTCTTAAGACATAGATGGAAATCCCATGTCCATTCAAGTATACTGAAGACATCACATAGAAGCCATAAATGCCTATACAACTGATGAAAAAATATGGATGATGTGTCCATAAGATTTCCACTAATGCAAGCAACAAACTTACCTCTCGGGGTACTCAACTTCCTTATGTAACTATCCACCCAATCAGTGGATGAATGCATATTCCAACTTAGTGATATGGATGAAGAATGGTGAATCAACTCTTTATAATAGTCATCCATCATG
Organism: Larix kaempferi; assembly: GCA_027924585.1. Classification (NCBI taxonomy): domain Eukaryota; kingdom Viridiplantae; phylum Streptophyta; class Pinopsida; order Pinales; family Pinaceae; genus Larix; species Larix kaempferi. Next base: position 11,075,589 of record BSBM01000771.1, on the reverse strand, counting down.
GTAGGCTCAATAGAAGGGAGATCATGTGCCTCCTTGACCTCAAAATCCCCAAGCACATGCAAATCAGATTGTACTTCATATTCCCAATGCACACAAGTACCAAAAATTAAAACATTGTTGTTTGAATGACAAGGGTGAAATTGCCATGTCCAATCACAAAGAGGATAGGCATCCTCAAAATTCCATGGAGGCCCTTGATTCTCACAAAAAGTGTATAATGTATCCAATAAGTCTCTCTATAGATGCAAGCAAGAATATCTCTCATGTGTCTTTTCTCCAAAATAGGGAAAGAAGAGACACTCCAACCCAATGCTCCAACTGGAAATCAAGATGCTTCCAATGGCTCAACTCTCTGCCATTGGTCCAAGGATGAACCAAATTTATGCAAAAAGTATCCACCAAATATGTGGATGCATTAACTCCATCAAAGGATGGTTCATCCACCATCAGCTCTCCTGACTCCTCATTGGAGCAATGAATCGCTCTAAGAAGGAGCTTAGTTTGGCTCTGGAAAGTAGTATGTGCTTGGAACTCATCATATGTATCTGTAAATTCCTCAAGAACATGCATGTCATAATGAATCTCATGAATCACCATATCATGAGGTTCCTCCATAGAAATCTGAATGTCATCAACCGAAAGAGGATGACTGATTTGAATGTAGGAGGGAGTATGTGATTTCTACAATTCTTGGTGAGATTGTTCTATCTCCATCTTGGATTCCAAGAGGGCACTTTGAGTGCTTCTCAAAGAATATATGGTGGCAATCAACTCATCATTGAGCTTGAAAATATCTTCATCATCCTTCAAGTATGCTTCCTGCAATATATGAAGAAGATCATACAAATAATCTTTGTCAGAAAGCATATGTGAAAATTTACCTTGGGTTGTAGTCTTTGCTTTCTGAATCTTCTCCATGTTAAGGACCTTGTTCCTTATGAACATGTACTCTATTATGACCTTCATCTCCACTAGGACCATAAGAAATGCAAAAGGACTTGGCTTTATGTGTCTCTAGTCAAAGAGACTCTTGAGGTCCCTTTCATTTCCTTCCTTGAACCTTTTCAATTGCTTGTAATGAAAGATATTGATGGATTGCACATCCCTCATCAATTCAGCCCCATGCTTCTTAACCCTGTCAGGTGGTCTACTAGGTGGGTGGTATTTAAGAACCTTCTCATGTTTTTGTAGTGACTTCCATATGGCCTCAATCTGATGTAAGTAGTCCATACTTGTGCCTTGGATGGTGGCGAGGCCCTCCGTAGCCCCCACAATGTCACCATGCTTTACTATATCATGCCATGGGATAAATCTTCATCTTCTATGTAATTATTTGTCCCAGGTATGAATGGAAATGTAGGGTAAGCATCATATTGCAGCCATGTATGCCTTGAAGGATGCTCATTGATCATAACAAATTTGAATGCAACAATATATCCAGTATTAATGCAAAAATAATCCTTACCCATGTGAGCTAGTCTTGCACAATATTGAGTCTCAATCTTGGTGATGTAGCTATCCATCCAATTCAATGATGAATAGGATTCTTTGCTTGCTGATCCAAATGGAGTGTATACAACCATATTCATCAAGGATAATCCTTCCTTACATGGAAGAGGTTGATAGTCTCTCTGGAGTGAAACAGGTGCATGGCAACCATCCTGCAAGTCAATATCTTCTTGAAACATTTGTAAATTTGAGGACTCCTTGTGTTTACCTTGACAATGATGCTGCTCCATAATGTCATGTCTACTATTAGACACACACATCTGATCACATGTGTTTTCATGCAACTCTTGAAAATCATGCAAAGTCTCTTTTGAAAATTCAACCTTCTAAAAAATTTGGATCTCAATACTAGAAGGATATTTTATGCCAACCTTATCACTAGAAATGGCTTCCATATCAAGATGAAACAAAGGAATTTGGTAAATTAAAAAATCAGAATGGTTGTAATACCTTTGTGAAACCTCTATATCTTCATGATGTGGAGTGGTGATGGCATGCTCACTCTCCAAATCCAGTTTCACTCTCAACTAGAGTGTGGTTGTAGTTTTCTCCATAATGATGTTCTGAGAATTCTTGAAGGGTTGATCCTTTCTCTTTTGTGATTAACTTAGTGGGATATTCTTCATATTGATGCAAAAAAGAATTGATGCTACCAAGATCAGATTTACCTTTCTTCCTTAACCTAAAGCCTTCTTATTCTTTCTTACCGCATTCATTTGAGGAAACACATGGATCTTCTCTTGGAAGATTGTTGCTCCTCTCCTTTGATGGTTGGTGGTTACTATGATTTTGCTCCTTCAAGTTAGGTGACGCATCTTGATCCTTGGTAACCTTAGAATCAATATTATTGGAGACTTTGTTTGAAGAGAATCCAAAAAGTCTCTCCATGATAGAAACAATGATATCCAATGAGGCTTCACTTTCGATTCCTCTTTCGTCTTCTTTGCTCACAGAGGTGGAACAACTTGTTTCCTCTATGGGTGGTTTGCTTCTCTCTATTAAACCCAAAGATTCATCCCTGATCTCAAATCCAAATTTGTATTAAAAAAATCTTTGAAGGAAATGGCTTTACGAATCTCCTCTCAAATCTAGATACTCTTGGTAGTGGCAGGAAAAATTCCTAGCTGCAGATATCCTCTTTGCTAACTCCTTCTTAGGATTAGCCATCGGTGGTTCATCCCATTGATCTATGTACATCTGGTCACAAATGTAACCATCATCATATCTTGGTAGGCCTCCATCAATGTGTTGCTGCTGCAATCTGATCCCCATAATTTTCAGAAAACTTATACGACCCCTCCTTCATTTTTATTAGAGTTTGAAGTCTCTTGAAAGTCTAGTTTTTTGACCCTTAGTTTTTCTTTATCTTGAAGAAAGTTGTCTTTTTTTTTTTGGCTAAGGCAGAGTTTTTATTTTCTATTGGTCGCAAGTTTTTGTTTATGTTTCGCAGTTTTTTATTTATTTCTCGCCGACCAGTTTCGCGGCTTTCCGCTTAGTTTGGCTGACCAGTCGCGCGGCTTGTGGGCGCTCATCTTCGCCATCTGTTTCGCTGATCTTTTGCTTATCCATCGCCAACCTGGTCACGATTGTCTGTTTATCCCTCACTGAACAGTTTCACCACTTTTCGTTCATCTTGCACCGACTCTGTCTCCAGGTTTTGGATTTTTCGCCAGTTCATCACCGATCGTGGTCACAAAGTTTTGTCTCTTTGTCCCCGACCAGTTTCTCCATTTTTGAATTGTTTTCACCGACCCTGTCGCGGTGTTTTTGTCAGAGTTTTTAATGCTTTCCTGCCACTCACTTTGTGGAGATTATCATAAAATCGCCGACCTCTTCCTTCGCCTTCAGTTTTTTCGAACCGACCCTTTTGTGGCGTTTTGAGCAGCTCTCGCCAACTCTCTCACCCGACTGACTTTCACTCTGCAAGGTTTCACTGCACCTTTGACTAAGTTCGCAGTGTTTCGAACAAATCTCATCGACCCATTCGCGGCAGATGTGTCGAGATCGCCGAAGCCGTTGGCATTGTCTTTCTGGGAAAGCACGATAGTGCGAAGTACGTACCAACTAGTGGGGTCATTAAAGGCCCACCCACCTTATCCCGTCTGCATTAATGACTAGGATTTTCCTGTTTTGTATATATAGCGGGGAGGGTTTTGTTTTGTTTTATCACTTTTGCAAAGCTTCGATCGCCATTTGAACTACTGAGGAGTTTTAGTCGATCAGTTTTCGCCAGGTATCAACCAACCAGCGGGCGCACACACTCCTCTAGTCACTTCGCCGTTAACAGGTAGGTTCTCGAAACCTTTGCGGTTTTCTATTGGGATGTTTGGGTTGTCGTTCTGATGATGCTTAGCTTTCGGCTGACATCTTTGGTTTGGGAATAAGTCCTATCTCACTATAAGGTGACACCCTCGTTTATTGTTTGCTTATAACCACTAGAAGCGAGCACAGTCCCGCTCAAGCTATGCTCACGTAGAATTTTTAGTCCGGCCACCCATATTTTGCTTGTTTTCACCTCCTGCCTTTGGCTTTGGTGTCATTTTGGTAGTTGGCCATAGACATTGTTCCCTACCCTACCAGGTTTTAAACACCCAACAAGCACCATTCCAGGAATTGTCTTATGGCTCAGGTTTCAGTAGCATGGTTCCCAAAAGTGAAATCCATACTGCTCTTTCTTTTTTGTTTTCCTCTAGCAGGACTTGCACACCTCCTTCCCTGTTACAGTATCTCCTCAACGTGCCCTTTGAGTTGTCCTCTCTTGAGCCGAAAAGGATTTGTTTGTTCAGAAGGATTTTCTTTTGTTTTTAACGCAACAAAATGTTCCTAGAAGTCCTACAATTACTTTGTTTATGCTTTCACACACATGCACAAAATTGATTACTTTGGACTAAAACTCTCTTTATTGAGCATGAAAATTTTCAGTTTTTTGCAGGGCTGTCTCTTCTTGTATAGCTTAGTCTCTGTTTTTTATAACTGTTTATTCATCAAAGCAGTGAGGATAAGTTCATCTATCACCCTTACAGTTTCATTTGATCATGAACAATTTTGTATCCTAGATTTCAATTAAACCCGTGAACACTTACAAATTGAAGCATCGTTTCAGTCATGTTAAGAGTAAATATCGTTCCTCATTTGTACTTCCTGTGTCCTGACAGGTTTGATATGCACATGCGTTTCGCCAGAAGCAAAGCTAAACTAGTTGAGTCAGACTCATACGTAGAAATTCTACTAGATATTGCGCTAGAAACAATGTTCGAAGACATGAAAGCTATAATGGGATCCACCCCAGAGTTTTCATGGAACAATTTATATCGAGCAATCAAGGACACATATTTCCCTAATGCTACTATCGAGGAATTATTGGTCTATCAGAACATCAAGAAGTCTAACCTTCACAGAGCAGCTACACGTCCCAAGCTATTTCCATGCTCAGAAGTCATAGGGTGGATTCTGCCCCAGACCGACGCAACCTCTAGGATTGCCTCAGACATCAGTAGTGAAGGAATTGCATCCTTCCAGCCAGATCACATAACTGCAGCATACAGGATTCCCCCTCCTAAGGTTATGATGAGTGATGAATGGATTAAGGCGATAGATATAGACCACTTTGAATAAGAAAAGAAGATGACAATCACTGAAAGACAAATGAGAACAAGAAGTAGTGGGGAATATGAAACCCAGCACCTAAGAACCCCCTATCGACTAATAGCTCTGATGTTGAGCCGAATTTTTGGATTGGAAAATGGGAGTACTTACAAGCTCAGCTGGGGTACCAGTAATGTACCACATTGCCACACACGACACACTGTTCAATTGGGACGAGATCATTTCCGATAGCATGTCATCACATATCACTGCAGCTCAAGGAGGTTTGAATCGGAAGAAAGTTGATTTCTTTATGTCTGCCTATCTCCTAGATTGCATACTTCTTATACATCCTTTCCCTGCTTTGGGATGCGTTTGGAACCCTGTTGGGCCTCCCCTCCATGTAACCTATCAGATGCTCTGGGCTCACAGGTACACAAGCCACTATAAAAGGATCTGTGAAGGATTCATCATGCCTTTGTACCGGCTAATATTCAAAGAAGAACCAAGTTGCATGTCCGAGAACGCCATGTCAGTCATTGAAGCACATGGGGATTATTAATTCTCCATGGAAGGTGTATACATTAGAATGTATGGTGGAACCAAGCCTCCTTCTCTATCGACTCAATACGCCGACGAATTTGTTTTACACAAGGAGGCCGTCGGGAAAGTTTTTGTAGATGGGATTGGGAGATTTCTAGCAGACAAGAAGAAGTCAGTCTACCCACAATTTCCATTCATGATCGGAGCATATAAACTAGCAAAGGCTAAAGAGGGTGAAGAATTTTTCCAAGATTTAGAAGCCTTTCATTTTGGCACTAAGAACTTTAGAAGGCATGATCCTGAAGGAAAGGTCGCTGCCCACTGTTCTTCCTGCAGGATCAACTTCGAGTATGTGCACCTTTTTTCGAAAGATGAGGAATTCTATCAGAGTGCGAAGAACATGACTGAATTGAACAAGCTCTACCATCCCAAAAGCGGAGTGAGTTCCAGTTCCAAGGATGATACTGGAAAAGAAGTTGAGGCAGAAAAGCAACGTCAAGAGACATTAGCTATAGATAGCAGAGGCCGAGAAGAAGAAGATGGAAGACGAAGCTGACATAATCCAAAAGGAGTAGGCTGAAAAAGTTTAGAAAGAGGAAGCAGAGAGACTTCAGAAAGAGGAAGCCCGAGCACATAGGTTATGGACATAGATGTATCAAAGACAAACTTGCCAGAGGTAATCCTTGAAGGACATGTCCCACCTCAAGAACTCGGTCTCACCCCGTTCACCCCTTCAAAGAAGCACACAGTGGAAAATTTGGATTCAATCTTTTTCGACTCGAGAAAGAAGGCTATCATGAGGAAGTTGGAAAAGAGAATGAAATGTCCAACCTACCAAGATGTAGTCACAATAACAGAAACCCCGATTTTCAAGGAAACTAACAAGGACCCTTAGTTCGCGGCATCAGCCAATGTAGCTACAACACAGGAAAATACCAACAATGTCAACCAGTTGATAGAAGATGTGAAAAAGGGGAAATAAAATCTCTTCAAAGTGAAGGGCAATTTGATGAAAGAAGTATAGGAAGGTAAAGAATTGAAAAGGAAACATAGCACCCTCTTGTCTAAAAAGGAGAGGATAGTGGAGGATTACTAGAGGTTGGATGAGGATAAATAGGCCTTAACCGTTCAGTTAATGATATTGAAAGGAGAGAAGAATGATCTCGAAGTCCAAATTGCTCAGTTAGAATCAAGGAAGGTAGCTTCTGACCAACAAGTCCAAGGGTTAAAAATCGAGGTGGAAAAATTGGAAAAGGAGAAAAGATCTTTGACAGAACCGCTAGAGGAAACAGACAATAGAAAACTAGATATATCTTCGTTCTGTGATCAAGCTTGTAATGTCCAAGAGCGAATATACCATTCTCAGATGACCCTCACAGAAAATATGTACAGGATGAAGCTAATGATGGCATGAATGGACAAGATATCTACAGATTCGCAAGCGGTTAGACAAAGACAGTTTGAGGTAGCAGAGAAGGTTAAAATCCAAATGGTCTGGAGAGAGACAAACTCTGAATACCCTGAACACTTGCACCCTAAAAAAAGAGAAGATCTGAAGTCAGAGATGAAACTTTTGGAATTTTGTAGGAAGGCCTCCATAAAGATGAATAATGACATCCTAAGGACTACTCATACGTGTTTGAGTTTCTATAAGAAGATCCAACAAGTTAATGAGAAGTGTCATCTTTCTCTGCTCCCGCCAATAGATGAGTTGCCTCCAGAGGATCTGTGTATGACAGAGCTGCAGAATGGATTGCAAGGGGAATTGGAGTACATCAGAAAATTGGATATTCTCACTGAAGAAGACGTACATCATTTGGTGGGGCAGGCATCCGTACATGCATATTTCTCAGAAGATGGTTTTACAACAATAGAAGAGGGGCGAGCATACTTTGAGACTCATTGTCATATCATGAAGTCGCTTTACAAGTTTTGGAACCTAGTAGGCTTATTATCATTTCTGAAGAAGCTAATGCTGGGGAGGAATATTTATCTAGTTTGTCTGGGCCCACATAAATTCGAATTTGTAATTACCTTTCATATCCTCCGATACATGGGCAAGATATATTTTTGAACAGAAAAGGGCAGCTGGAAGTTGATTTATTGTATAAACATTAAAAATAGTTGGAAACTTTTTTTTGTATTATATAGGCACTAGAAGACAAAACTTTGAGATTCCCTAGGGTCAAGGTATGTGAAGTGGCATTTTGTAAAAGTTATAAATAGAAGAAGAGCATAGAATGAAAGGACTTTTGGTAGGTGAAAGGACTAAATTGTTTTGTACGAGAACTAATTTTCTGCATTAATAAAGAAGGATCTATTTTCCTGGGAAAAGATAGCACTGCGTTTTTTCTTGGGGATATGTTGAATTATTTCTTCACCATTCTTGCATACTGTGAGATTGTTCCTAACCTACTTGAATTATTTCTTGGTTATGAATTCTCTTATTACTTGTGCAAATATCTATGTGTTTGATGAGTAATGGAATGATTTAATTACATTAGAGTTATCACTGATATCTTTTATATTTTGCTGCATTTGTTCTTATAACATCAAATGTCTATTTGTGAGAGTTCTAGGTACATTTCCAGTTTATTACTCATTTCTTCAGTTTTTCTCCCTGCAGGGATATATTAGATATATTAGATAGTTTTTTTTCAGATTAGATTATACTACATGCATTCAGATAGAGCACTTGCATCTAATCTTTAAACATAAAATACATAAACGGTGGATTGGTCCACAACCAGTGAAAACAAATATTTAAATCACATACGGTAGTCGGGCCGTTAACCGGACGGATTCCCCACACCAAACAATGAGCGATCTAATTGGTATTTCTTACTGGGGAGAATTCCTAACTGCTGTTGCTGCGAATTTTGGGGCATCAACACAATGTAAGTGATTTCTTCTTCCTCGTAAAACTCAAAGTGTTAATATTCCATGATTGTTACTAGTTTCATAGCTGCAACTTGAAAATAGTTCTGAGATATTTCTTCATATGAGATTTACTTTCCACGGGATGAGCCAAGGAAAGTGCTCTAATACCACTATAATGTACCAACTTAGGATTGTGATAACAAAACTCTATATTGCACATGATGAATTAAAATAGTGTTTGCAGACTAGTATGGAAAGAACTTGATTGGAGGCTGGGGATGGGTGTTTATGACTTGCAGAGGTTATATATCATCAAATTAAATTCATTAAATAGTAAAATTTCATTCCAGAAAGTTGTATAAGGTTATGAGAAAATCTCACAAAGTTATAGGTAAAATTTCCTTCCAGGACTACTCAACTAGTGCGAATTCTGGGCTCCCAAATAGTACTCAAAGGCCCATGAATTTATGAACTGAGACTTTGATCATGAAATATGACATATTACTCAACTCCATAAACAAGAATGAATTCATTTGGATTCATACTCATTCATTTATTAATTGCACACTGGAAACTAGTCAAATTCTAGCTAAATCTAGAAGGGGTGGAAAAATAGGAGGAGAATACTGAGTTCCGTAATTTTTATTGATATGACTGATATCATAGGATTACATTCACTGTGATTACATAAAAAATTGGCCAATATATGATCCAGGAGGATCATCTCATCACCGATCAGGTTTAAAGTATTCAAACATCAGTTCAAAGGTTACAGTGGTAAAGAGCTCGTTGACAGCTTTCCGTAAACATTCATTTCGCATGAAATGACCTCCAGATAAAGAAGTTGTCATTATTTGAAGTTTCGACAAGGAAGGTTAAAAAATGGATAAAATGGTTCAAAAGGTTGGAAAGATTTGGTTTATTGAAGCTTGGGGAATCGAACCTAAGACCTTTTGGTAAGGTCACCTTTAGCTTCATTAGCAAAGTGTAAAATGGAGGGGGTCCAAGGGAAAGCATCACCTCCATGGTATCTATATTAACAAACTATATTATAACACACCATAAACCAAACATTATGAAACCATAATGTAATAAAGGCGCAAAACCATATACCAAGCATATCATATTGAAACATGGAGCATATGGTATTAAAACCATATCATATATTATAATGTGGAGCAACGGTTATAACTATATGCAACCACATTAGCAATCAAACCATATCGCATCTGTATTAACCTTATACCGTGTTAAGCACCAACTAACATAACCATAATACTATGCCATATAACCATATAACAATGTGCTATATAAACTTTATCCATAATATAACATGGTTCCATTATATATATGGCACTATGGAAAACGCACAAGGCAAGGAGAGGCCCTCAGGTTTGACCCCGAGACCTATGCCTTCAAGCGGTGCGCCCTTACCACTGGGCCACACGCCTGGTTGTTGCTTGGTATGCGGAGCACCTTTGTTTTATCATTAAGCACCAAGCCCTATAAAAGGCCATGACCATGCCCTTGACCAGTAATGGAGAACGTTGAAGCTAAACACACACAGAGCTCGAAACTAATCATTGCACAAATTTAGAGGTGGAGTACAGGAACAGTTCCCGAGGTGAAGTACAGAGGCAATTAGTACTTTTGTCTTTTGTGCAGATTAATTGTCTCGAATTGCATGCTAGAGGAGGCCCCAGGAAAACAGGGTCAACTTTATACTCATTTTGCTCATAATTTCGAGACGGACGCAGTGGTGTAGTCTATTTCTGCGTTTGACAGACAAAAAATAGAGTTGTTTCTAGAACACTCATTTTGTATTTTTTTAAGACTTAATAAGATCAACCTTCCCATTGGAAGCAACTCGGAGACGTAGCCCAAGAAGGGTGAACTCCGTTATCAGCTCTTTATTCATTTTCTGGTTTGCATATGTCTTTATGTGCTTTATGTGCTTCAGTTATGTTCTTTGAATTTGTCAGTTAAGCCTCCTGAATGGATTTTAGCATTTAAACATTCACATGCAAATATTGGTTATAAAGATCCTGGATAATTTTCAGATCAATATACCTCTCAAAACATTATGGAAGGACCTCTCTTCTTCTACACAAGAAAATAGCTCCAAAAATCCATAAGAAGCTTGGAGATTCGAACTCTGAACTGGATGATGATGCTTATGAACTTCAGATTTGACTTGATCAACTACAGGACCTGGAAATGAAATCAACGACAATGGCTGAATGCCATCATCCTCTCACAGAAAGCTGGGGCACATCTCCCAAACTTGACCAGGGGCACATCTCCCAAGTCTTTGAGAAAAAATTTCTCTCATACCAATTTACAAACTGTCAAGAAGAATTAATGTGGTGCTTACTTGGTTATTTATGGAGAGTGGGTTTCTTGAGAAGCAAGTAACACAATCTAATGCGCCCTCCTTGAGTGAATGAGGAAATCTAGCTTTCATTTTTTCTCCTTTTCCTTTTCTTTCCTTCTTTTTCCGCTTTTGTTTACTTTTCCTTGATTTTCCACTTTCTGCCTTTGCTTTTTCTGGCTTTTCTGGACTTTCCTTCTTTTTTGAGCTTTCCTCCTTTTCTGAACTTTCTTGCTTTTCTGATTTTGCCTGCTTTCTGCTTTCTGCTTCTTTTACTGAGCTTTTGTTGCTTTTCTGATTTGCTCCACCTTTCTTTTATTTTCTCTAATTTTCTAGATTTGGAATCTTTCTCTTTGCTTCTTCCTCAAGCTAACTCCAAGTCAGCCTTATCCTCTAATGTGCCCTAGTGGAGCATTATCCTCATTTATTCCACATAAAAATATTAAATGCATGAAAAATAAATATTCCAAGTGCATAATAGACTTTGGATACAAATTTATTCAAACTCCTAATTAATTAAATGCCTCAACTTAATCCCTAATTAATTAATTAATTCAATCTGTCACTAGGATCGATGGGGTTTGATTTGCTTCACAGTGCTGACAAAATAGGAACATGACAGGCAAAGAGAAGAGGCAAACTGAACCCAAGCATAATTCCAAGTCTAGTCCATCGGAAGGAGCCTTCAGCTCCAAGAAGGACAAACAAAAGGGATTTGAGAAATCCAAGTGTTCCTATTGCAAGAAAGGAATCCACCCAGAGAGTTCTTGCATGTTGAAGAAGATAAATCATATGACCAAAATTATTGAACAACATAACATTTCCCTCCCAAAAGGGGCAAGAGAGACTGATTATGGAAGTGAGTCTGATGGTCATGAGAGATGCCATGCACTGAAGGCTGTATTTTCAAAATCACAAGCCTTCCTCATATATTTAGGAGCATCCAACCACATGGTTGACTCCAAAGAATCATTTTCTTCTCTGGATCTCAAAGATGGTTTGATTATTCGCATGGGAGATAACTCTTAGAACTCTGCTGAAGGGAAGGACACAGTACATCTGGAGCATGGAAAGTTAAAAATGTTATATTTATGCCTTCTTTGTCAGCAAATTTTTTGTCTGTATATCAGATGACTCACACAGGTTCACCGAAGAAAGTGTTCTTTGGTCCTAACACAACTGAGATTGTAGAGATCTCTACTGGGAAGATAATAGTGAAAGAGTTTGCAAACCATGCCTCCAAGGCATATGAATTCTCCCATTTTTTGCCATACTCTCTGCCTACCCCATTGGCATTTGATGAAGATCAGAGTGATATCTCTTCTAATGAATATGAGGATAAAGATCTTGATGTTGAGAATAAAGTTCAAGGAAATTCATATCCTGATCCAACACATGCTCCCAATCCATGGCCAAGGCCAATATGGGCTCACAAAGTCCTTGTAGTTGTTGGGAACACAGTTGGGGATCCATCTGACCATAGAACCACTAGATCTTAGTATCATCCAAACCTTGCACTATGTCATGTAGATCCACTTCTCTCAGATAGGTGCTACATGATGGTGGGGGTTGATCCACAATCGCTTGAAGAGACTTTCCATGGGGGATCTACAACCAAGTACAAATCTCACTTGTCTGACAAAGAGTACTCAAAGTTTCATGATTTGGAACACAATGAGCCATTCTCTCCAGTAGAAAGAAGGGTTCCTGAAAGACATGTTTTGGAAAATACAACTTATACATAGTGGGAGGTACATCAGAGGAGCAGATCCAGATCTAGCACATGTATTGCTATCCTACATAGGAGCAAATTGCCGATATTTTTGCAAAGGATTTCACTTAGGAAAGTTTCTTTCTTCTCTTCTTAGTATGAAGATTCTTTGAGTTCCCTACTGTTGTTCCTTTTTGAGGGGGAGTATTTTTCCCATGAGGTTTTCCCCATTTGCTTGGTTCATGGACAGTTCTTTTATTTATTATCATTTATTTGATTGTATGGGTGACCTTTGGTCTTAGTAACCAAGGCTTGGGATGAACAAGTATGTATTAAGGGGTGTGTTAGGATATTTTAATACTCCATCCTTGTCCTAATTGCATTATTTACCATTTGCTAGTACTTAGTGATGTTATTTCCCCCCTAGTGGTGTGCATATGTCATCCAGGACTCAAGAGCCACCTAATGCGCCCTGCATGCATGCTTTTAGGACCACTAGAGGCAATTCCATAGTTTTCAGGAGCCAACTCGGTGTTCTAGTTCAGTCCACCTGAGTTAGCTAACTCTTGTGGGGGGGTTATGCTCTGAATGCCACTGATTGTGGCCTCATGCGCCCTTTTCTGAGTGATTTGCATGACAAAATATCTGATGTGCCCCCCTTGGTCAATTAACTGATTGTGTCTTCAGTTAATTGAGTTTTGGTTGAGTTTAACTGAGTTTGGGAGCTCCGGAGCACTGATAGAGGTGACAATTACTATGCTAGATAGACTGAGACTCGAATTCTCCTAGGTGATTTGAATTCTCTCCATTATAACATCATTGTTCATTATCTGATTATTAGATCATGTGACATTATTTTGTTCCTATCTGAGTTCTCATGCATGATTAATTATCTGCTCATTTTTACTACATTTTTCACCCTAATTCATCTTTTCTGCTCATTCTTTCTCTGTGAGGTATACTTAGCTCTTAGATCTGTTGTGATTTAGAATTTCACAAGTAGAAGTGTACACTATACTTTAACATCTACACACATGAATTAGCTTGAAAATCCATTGTATATTTGGGAATTGTTTAATGTTAACAAGATTAAAGATTCAATTTAGTTTATCAAATGTAGAATATATTATGAATTAAATGGATATTAAATTGGTATATGAGATCATTTATTCTGTTTATGAAATAACAGACTCTTTCTATGTAATGTTTTGAATATTAAGATTTACAAAGATGTATATACCTTATAATATAGTTTAGTTGGATATTAAATTGGTATATGAAATCTCAGTGTTTGTGAAATAAATGATCCTTTTCTATGTAATGTTTTGAGTATTAAGTTTTCAAAGATGTATAACCCTATCTTCTTCAAATTTATGGTTTTCTAATAAGATATACATAATCTTTTTTTTGTTTGCTCGAATCTCCCTGACTTGCGGGACTGGCCCGTGGTATGAGAAACCACTACCTAAGAGCATCTAAGCCGTCAAAATCACCCGAGGATCGCACACAGCTTGGACTGCATCTGTCTCAACTTGACTGTCAGGAATTGACAAGAGATACATAATCTTATTATTTTTTTAACAAGAAAAAAATTAGAAAATAAAAAATAAATAACCCAAAAATATTTTGGTTTTGAAGAGAGAAAGGAAACACATTCAAAATGACAAACAAACAACACAACAACAAATTGGTTCTGAAGAGAGAAGAACACTTGAGAGAGGACAAATAAATAGGGAAGCCATTTTTTTGTCATTTTCATAATCATTTTTGCTCGAAATCCAACTAAAATTATTGGAATTGCTAAGGTAAGCTTAGTGTTGTTTAAACATTAAAATATTAATTTTATATGCTTAAATAATAAAAAGAAAAAATCTACTTGTTTATATGCATTAAGTTTGAGTTGGGAGCATACTTTTTTTATAAAAATATAGGTCAAAAATCTATATTTAAATAAATTGGTTTTGAAAATAAAATCTCCTTACATCCAACCACTTGTGTTTAAAGTAAAGCTTCAAACATTTAATGCTTAAATATAACCTAAAGCTTTGATAATATATGACAAATAAAGCTTTATATAAGTTATTGTTTTATGTAGTTCATATTCATTGTTTTATGTAGTTCATATTCATTGTTTTATGAGCATGTGAATTATTTTAATTTAATAAAAATATGTAAAATTTCCTTTTATTTAATTCAATCATTCTTTGGTACCTCTTGGTATGAAATTTGTAGTTAATATTGTCTTTGGTAGTTATGAAAATAATATATGGCATTTAATTTATTATTATTATCCAAAAATGATGTATTGTATTTAAAATATTTGTTATATCTCAAAAGTAAGAATATTTTTATTTTGGAACAAATATTTTGTACTTTTGATAAACATTCCTACAATTGTTTAGAGGAAAAAGAGGAAATTTTTCTAGAGTCAAAATTTCCATCTATGATGACTAAAGGAAAAAGAGGAGATTTTTCTAGAGTCAAAATTTCCATCTATGGTGACTATGTAAAGGAATCAAAATACCATTTTTTTTTCAAAACAACCATGAAAAATTAGAATTGTAATAGAACACTCTTCCTTTAAAAGAAAATTTTAGAATCAAATCAAAAAATTGTAAATGAATTAATATCATACTTCATAAAAACTTTAATTCAAATATTCTTAGACTACTTAAAAGTAATCACACAACAAGTTTCTCATAACATTCCTTTACTACCATTTTCAATTTATCACATCTACTTAATTTCCCAATTTTCCTATCCACGTAGCAGTGCACCTTTTTGGAAGCAATGGCTAGTTAATGAATGGAGGAGTGTCTTGTTTTAAGTTAGTGCGACGCAACATTAATTAATGAATGGAGTGTTGTGATAGGGTTAGAATCTTAGATTTTTTTTTTAACCATGGGAACAACAACCTCCCAAGGATATATCCAATAATCCGCAAGCCAGATATACCAGAAACTTGTAACTTAGTAGGGGTCCAGACGTCCTGAGAAGATTAGAATCTTAGATTACTTAATTTGCGTGAGAGGAAGATAGAATAGAAACTTTTTTTTTTCAGAAAGAAAAAAAAGTAACTTGTTATTTTAAATATAAAATCAAAGTTACAATCCGTTTACAATCATCATAAGTACATCATAAGTTCATATAACAAAATACAGATTCTATCCATCCCAGATTACATAAAACAAGAGATCATAGCACAAAAGCCTAAAAGCCAAAAGATGTGCAGAAAAAACTACGTCTAACAACCCACAGAAACGACCAATGTCAGAAGACCATAACAGTTCGGTGGTCACCAAAACCAAGACAGGGTAGAAACATTAGGGTGGCGAGTGCTGAATGATTTAATAAGGAGCGTGATTGTATAAATTAGTTCTTCTTATTTTATCTTTCAATAAATATATTGCACTAACAACCACCATCTTACGACTCTATATCGCTCTCCAAATGACCATGAACGTTTGCAGCTGGACTATGTAGCTTACCCTTATGTTTTGCAGTGCATAACATAATAGAACCTAGATTAGAGAAACAAGGCCTTTGTTTTTGTATATGTGGTCATTTCCATTATATTTTTATATTATATATGTTACTAAAAGGTACAAAAACAGTAAATGTAAATATATATATAGAGTTATAAAAATTAAGTAATGAATCAAAATCATCTTATAATATTTGAAGATAAAAATGTAAAAATATTTTATTTTCATCAATTTAAATAAGATTTAATAAAAATAAAAATAAAATTAAAACTATATAATTTTTATAATTATAATATTTTTTTGAAAATTATTAATTCAGATATACATTTTTAGTTCTTACCGGACTGCCAAGCAACACAGACTATAGAAATCGGTTTTGGCATTTGTATTAATCTATGTGCGATTTTATAGGCATTATATACTAAGCTTTTTGATATATATTTCTTTATTGACCAATATATAGTTTGGAAGCCTTATTTGACCTCTTTCCGAAGTAATAAAATTTATGTCAATGTTTCATTATGATGGAGCTCTCTCATGGACAACTTCCTCCACTTGCCAAGACGTTTGTCAAGACTCAACACTGGAGTGTAATGTGTTTTCCTTTTAGATTGTAACGTGTTACCCATTTCTCCATGTCCAAAGCCACCCTTATAGGAAGAGCGAATAAAATGAGTAACAAATTAAGAAAGCTCAACCTTTCAATTTGTTAACAGGCTTTGCTCCTGGTGCTGCTTCTCACTGCTAACAATTGCGACAGAGTGACTGTTGTGTTTTTTTTTCCTTTTGCATGTATAGCCCTTAATGTGTACGTCAGGCCTTCACTTCTTTTCCTCAGGACTAGACCACCGACAGCCGTTAATGTCTTTGAATAATTGCTTCGCCGACACACAGGCCGCCCGATGTTCGAATCCCATGTAGTAGCAATTGTTTTCCTGGTAGTTGAGACGAAACAGACCAAGAGTGAGACTGTTTGCCTCCATCGTATCCTCTGTCGTATTCGACAGATCTCTGGGAGTCACTTTCAGGGGTTTGCGTGGATCAATAGGATTCGTATTCGATTCCGCTGGAGTAGGACTTGCGAGGAGCAAACGATTCAGAGATTGTTGCTGGGGAGGCTATGAAGACAACTATTCCAGTCTTGCTTGAACAAGTTATTCAACAACTATTCCATCCTGTTGGAATTGAACCAGCCATTCCCATTCTGCCTCTCGAACCACTAGTTTCCCTAAGCTGTAGAAGCCAAGAATCAATGTCAGGGACGCTTACCATCTCCACCATGCCCTCTTGAAGAAGATTAGATAATCATTAATTGTGCAAGCCATGAAAGAATAAATGGCAATTGATGCAGCCAAGGTATGTATATCTAGCTCCACTTCCCTTTCCTTTTGTTCCTTAGCTTTTCACTTGAGCTGTGGCGATCAATAAGTAACTTTTCATGTTTTTATACAGGATTTAAAATTCATGATAGAAATATTTTTATCAGTGCAATGCATTCTCCATTCTCACAAAAATTCAAGCCTCAATTTGTATTGAATCCAATAGTTCACGAAAAGAGTGTACAAGAAACATAAATGTTTTTTAAATTCATTTATGGAAATATATAGAACATTAGAGAAATTCAATGTAAAGAAAAACAGTGGGCATACAACAAACTGAGAATATGGCTTACTTGTATCTATTCCGCCTTGGGGTTTTCTCTGAAGTTTGCTATACAGGGCCCCGCAGTAGTTCCTAACTGGATATTAAGCTCACCTAGAAGCAACTTGGTGCATCATCCTCATCCATAGAAAACCATAAGAATAAATGAGGGCACCTATTCAAAATGATGAACTACATTGTCAACCGTTTGTGAAATTAGTTTCACATAAAATTGAAGGATTCATTATCCATTACTTTGCGACATTTTCGGATATATTGTTCCCACATGATATAACGGAATAATTCTTTTGCAGCTTTACAAGACTCATTCTCCAACGGTACTATGCCGAAATGAGGCTTTTTCCAAACCTCGCAAATGTATTCAGGGTACAATGCCTACACTTATTTACCATTCTGAAACATAGTGTTCCGAGTCGGCTTCTAGGTGGTACCATATCTATTGCTTGATCTCCTTCTTAAAAAGGGTACACGCTACACAGATCCCTCAAATTATTCCCTCGAGTTTGAGTGGAACATTTTTGTGCATAAAGAGTTGAGCAAAGAAGGAACATTTCTTCTGAAAATTTTTCAAACTAATTTTAGGAAACTTCACGTTGAAGGATGTGAAATGCCAGATGTTCAAATTGAGCCTTTTATTCCCATTGATAATAGAAGGAATAGAAACCACTGGGTACGTCATAATTATGGTGATATAATCAAAATTAAAACTAGACTGGAAATAAACCATATGATACGTCAAATTATGGTGTTATAAAAGCAATGATACGATACATTAAAATTCTAGTGATATAAATAAAACCCATGGCGAAAAGAAAGATAATTCCTTTACAGATAATATTTCATAAAAAACAATCATATTAACTTACCATTCAATAAAACAAGTTTCTTATCATAATACTTATGGCAATCACTTCTCAGTCATATTAACTTACCATTCAAAAATATCGAGCTAACAAAAAATATTAACTTACCATTCAAAAATATCGAGCTAACAAAAAAAAACCTTACTTCACAAGACTCTAATACACATACCTTTTAATAAACTTAAAATTCCAAAAAACTAATCTTACCTCATAATATTGCACATCGCTTTTCAATCTAATAAATAAAAAAACTGAGAGATAAAAAGAAAAAAACAATATGTTGATACTCTAATACAATTACTTTTTAATAAACTTAAAAACTTTTCAATCTAAAAAACTAAAAGACCAAAAGGAAAAAACAACCTACTTCTTGATTCTATAGTACATAGTACGATACTTCATGATACTTTATCAAAAGCCAATTGTCTTTCTTATGCTCATTTTCTTAGTTTATCTGAACGAATACTCATAAGGTTAATACTAGGCAAATTATAATAACCATAAGATTATTAATATAAGATTGTCTTAGTTCCATAAGGTTAACTGCATTGGTCTCTCTTTTTCTCTTTCTCTTAATATTTACTTGTAGTTGCATCTTCTCTCTCCTTTGAGGTGTTGTAATGTATCTAAGGAGGATAATATGTAGTACCTAAAGAGATAATGAATGTAATGCGAATATGTCCAATTAGTAGTTGGTGGGTAATAAATATGCCTATTAAGTAACTTTAAAAGAAATAATATAGTAATAAGGGGTAGTTGACATAAAATACTCATGTGGTAGTATAATACACATGATTATCATTGTATTGGGCAACTTGGAAGTTGAATGTGCGTATTTTATTGTAACAAGCATGGCTTGCAGAGATTCCTTCTATACAAAATAATTAATGGTGTTAACCTACCAAAAGGGTTTTCTCTACATTATTGTGTCATTTTTGTGTGTCTATTGTGTAGATGCATATTGGTATTTTCAAAGTTAAGGATCCATATCTCATATTTCATATTTTATCTATTAACAAACACAACATGTGGTATCAGAGTCCTTTATTCGGAAAAAAGTGGGGACATTTTTTTCCTTTTTCCTTTTGGATATTTCTTGTAGAAAAAAAGAGGACGACAATATTTAAATCAATTTCTAAAAACATTTGTGTAGAATTTGAAGGAGTCAATTGGATATTTGATTTATTCACCTTATGCCTAAATATGGACTATTAATCATAGGTCCACTAAGTTCATATAAGATAATAACTAGAAATCCAAGGTTATATCCATATTAATCCTAAATACGGTTATCTTATGCCTAAGTTATCTTATTCACAAGTCATAATGGAATAATTTTGTTAAACTAGGTTATTATAAGATTGGTAACCTAGGGATAATACTGGACTATTAGGTTATCTTAGCATAATCAATCTTATATTATAACTTATTAAGGTTATCTCATGCCTAGGTTATCTTATTACTAAGATATACTCATATTAATACTAACGAATACTTATAGTGATAAGGTTATCTTATTTGATTTATTCACCTTATCTTATTAATATTATTGTTTCCTAGGTTATTAAGATATACTCATATTAAGATTATATTAACTAGCATTTGCCCCTTGAGGGGAAAAAGTGAACGCCGGTAGGAAAAGAGGAACAAAAACATAGGCACAGATAGTGATGGATACTAGTAGGAAAAGAGCAAATTTTGTAACAATCTCAGATTACAAAGACATAGGCACTCAACCCATAACAAAAAATAATGTTAAGTTCATCAACACAGTGAGCCAACTACAATTGCTTTTCTCACAATCTCTGTAGTAGTAATCTCAACACTACATATTACTACTACCTTGAATATATAACCAATTTGAAAAAACAATTCTGCAATAATATCAATGAAAACAATGATTATAATAGCTCATAAACTACACAAACTACTTGTGAACAAAAGTTTGCTTTCATAACATGTGATGTAGCAATAAATTTAGGAATCTCCATAGACAAGTATAGGTATAGAACTCTTTCATGGACCAACTCTTGATAGTGCCACAATCTAAGTTGTAAATGAATCTTCGTTATGCTTGCTTCAAGAATGGAAGATACAATGGGAAACCCAAATATGTTTCTTTCTTCTCATTGAGGATTTCAAGTCCACAATGAAAACTTTACATCCTTCTCAATCATGTAAAGGCAAACAGACATGTCACTACATGAACTAATCTTTTGAAAATTACTAAGAAACCAAGGAAAGTAACTGGTTATCAATGACTCTCACCGCATCAAGGATTCACACGTCTTCTAACAATATAGATAGTTCACAACAAAGCACAATAAAAATGTAGACTTACAACACAATAGGAGTGGTAAATCTTCGTTATGCTTGCTTCAAGAATGGAAGATACAGTGGGAAACCCATATATGTTTCTTTCTTCTCATTTAGGATTTCAAGTCCACAATAAAAACTTTACATGCTTCTCAACCATGTAAAGGCGAACAGACCTATCACTATATGAATTAATCTTCAACCATCAAAATCTATGCTCTCCATTGTAAGGAGCATGACTCCCATTTCCAACCTTCAAACTTGTATTTACATGCTATTAATGAGATTACATTCTTCAAACCATTCTATGCATGAATATTTTACACCAATCTCCAAATAACCTCATAGACATCCTAATACATTCTACACATAAATATTTTACACCCATCTCCAAATAACCTCATTGACTTCCTAATATAAGTACTCACCAAACAATTCACATCAAAGTTTTACATGCTATGAATAAACTTCATTATATTTATATGTTATGAATAAAATTCATTACATTTATATGCTATGAATAAAATTCATTATAATTATAGAGTGAATGCACATGGTGATATCGTTATACTTCATAATACATCAAAGGTCCCTTAATAAGAGCAATCCAGAAGCCACCCAAACATGTGTAATAACAAGAATGAAAATGTGGCTAAAATTGTTGAACCACTTTTCCAAATTCATGAAAGATAAGAAATTACAATATATAGTTTATTCTAAAATAGTGGCATGGGATGATTCATCCCAAGTCCCAACATATATCCATACATCTATCCAATTAAGGGAACTCGTGGCCCCAAAAGAAAACATCCTGCGCAACATGACTCATTACTCATTACAATCCCACAAAGGCAAGCAGATCAACTCAAGGATAAACCATCAATATTATGATGGACTTGCGTCTTGAGGTCTAAAAATCAGGACTTCTAATTTGACAATATGCCTATGCAACACAAAGAAAATACACAACAGGTAACTACCAATTTGTAGTATTATGGATCAAGAACATTGTTTCCTAAAAAAAATCATATATACATAATGAGTATAATCTACCATATCAAATAAATGAAGAAAGCAAGAAAAGAAAAAATCACCGGACTATTCATTTAACACAATAAAATTCTTAAATATTTTATGTTCAAATACTTTACAAAAATGATATGAGGAGTTAAGTTGCTTTTTTTTTTCTCAAATATTAGGTTTTTACTGACAAGACAGTATGCCTTTGGATGCAACCCAAACTCTGCTAAGTAAAATAGGAAGCCATCTATTTAAAATGCAAGAGTTCAATGATTGAGAATAGAAAGTGATGTGTTAACAACAAATATTCCTCCTTTTCAAACTGGTAGAAAGAATATAATTATATATTTAAAGGAAGCTAGATGACTTGCACTTCAAATTGAAAAAAAAAGATATATTGTTGAATAATTTTGTTTTGGAGTGTGTTTCTTAAAAATGTTTGGAAAAAAAATAATGAGTTACAAAGATTGAGACATAATGATAAAAGCAAAACTTTAGTTGTAAATCTGATTTTATTAATGCTTTTAGTTTAATTTATTAATAGCATATATTAATTATTATTAAACCAATTATTTTTTCATTTTAATCATCTTATTTATTAATAACATCGAGATACATGACTCGGCACAGAGGTGGGGTTTATATTTGTAGGTTTTAGCTATGATATTGGTCGGGGGAACATATATGTTTGGAATATGATAATATAAATTATAATTTTAGATTTCAATCATTTAAATGATTCTAAATAATATATATAACTTTTTTATTTTAAAATTTGAAATTTTAATAAAGTTTAAACATAAATTTTTATTTACAAAATTTAAGTTTGTTATTAATTTAGATTATGATATTAATTTTTTTTAAAGATATTTTTATAAAAAAATCATAAATTACATTTCTAATATTAACAATATGCAATGGAACATTAAGATGTATTGATATTGTCATGGAACATTTATACTTTATTTTGAGAAAATGATGGACCCATGGAGACAAATACAAGGGGAATAAGGGAAAGAAATTTTGAAATCCTCTATTTAAACAACTACTATTTAGGTGTGTTTTTCTCATCTCACCAGAAGAAAAGAGGCCTTGTTTCAACACCTATAGCTTAGGATATTTTTGAGACACGTGGACTTCATCTATGTCATGACAATTCCTCAGTTAGCTCTCTAGTATTCATGTTGAATAGTTTCCATTTTCAATTCAGCGAAAATAGGAACCAGTGGAACCATTATTACCTTTTCTCCAAGCCAAAAACTTTTTTTTACTCAACTAAAATTGATGAGAAAAAAAATGGAAGCCCCCTCCACAAAACTATTTAGTAAGCAGGGATTAACATATGGAATGTAGAGATGTACATTCTATCAAAAGTTTTCCATGGAAAATAAACAGCTTGCACATATGGTTTAAATAAACATAATATGATGAGAAAATGTCAACTTTTACAAAGTTTGACTATCCAGCGAGTTACCTTGCAACAGATTCTTCCTCTGTCCTGTAACCGACAAACCCAAACCGACGGCTCTTTCCCTCCCTGTGCACATAAACAAATAAATTGCCTTGAGAGTCGGTTAACCAAAGAGAATAGAAACATTGAGAGTTTTTACTTCTTTGAAAACTAAGATAATTACTTTGGGGTAAGTTCTTCACGCAAATTTGAGATCTAAAAAGTTAAAACACAATCTCAATTATCAAGAGTTGTAGATGATTTTTACATAAAAATAAACCCAATGGTAGGCGCAAACGTCCAACTGGAAGCACATGTCGAACCCATCGATCCCAACATATTCCATTGCTTCGAGTTGTTGTGCAGAAGAGGGAAAAAGTGTCTTCTCCAAATGTGTAAGTGGAGGCAAATGTTGGTTTAGAGATGTACAAAATTTCTAGCAATGTGTTGTATGTAGAGTACTATTATTGGAATAAAATAATATTATATGGCTCATGCACCAGGCGGTGTGAATTTTCCTCCACATTCCCATAAGAATTCACCCAAAACCCTATTTTCCCATATCTGGCTAATTTTCTTCCTCCAAGATTTGTTTTTGGTCTGCAGGTTCGCTACACACCCAGGGTTTATTTTAGTTTGCAGGTTCGCTACACTCCCAGGGTTTCAACTGAAGTCCAAGACCATTTTGGATTACTTCAGTTGCAACATCCTCCTTAGGTTTGCACTTCGTTTCACAGGATAATTCATGTCCATAAAACATCGACAAATATTTATTTCATATTTTTTGAAATCAACAGATTTAAATTTAGAAAAAGAGAATTGTTAGAAAGAGAGAAGCTTAGAGGATTTGATCGATGCAGGCTGAACACATTGGAGACCTAGAGGATTTGATCCAACAAAGCCTACTGAATATGGGAAGCCATGAATTGGATAATTTAGCTCAGATTTTTGCCTTTGAATGTTGCATACAATTAGAGAGGCTTCAGGAAATGTTGGAATCCTCTGGGGAAGAGAGAATAATTGGATATGTTTACCGTCTTTCTACTGAGCAGAAAAGGTTGCTTGTTGGGCGTGTCATTCTGCGTTTGCTGAGAAAAATTATTTCTTTCGTGGAGGATATGAACGTAGATGGGCTATTCAGTTCCAATAACTCCGATTGGAATAACGACCCTATGTGTTCTAGACACTTACATTCAATTGGTAATGCCAGCGAAAGCATGCCAAGAAGTTCATATGTGAAAATATACGAGAATAAATCTGAATTGGGTTATGGAGTGGGGGGATACAGATGCTGCATTGATGTTGCTCATACTGTATGTGTAATGTCTCCACCCCTCTATCCAAGTTCTGGAAGGGAACATGATGCAAATCTATGGGGCTTTTTAACAAACTCAGCCCATTCATTAGATTCTGTCATGTCCCAAATTTGGAATTGGGTCACAATGGCGTAATCACATTGGCCATATTCATTAGAGTTTGTAAAATTGATGTTAAAGGTCAAATAATTCCCAAGGAGGAAAATTACTAGTTTCCTAGGTTTGGGGTGGAAGCTTTGGGATTTGGAATAATGGGGATAATAAATGATGTTTGAACATTAGAGTGGCATAAATATTTAATAAAGGATCTAAATAAATATATACAAGTGAAAATCAAAGTGGCATTTGATCATGAAGACACATGGAGGAAGTGGGACCCACATATGGCTAGATTTCCCCACTACACTTGGCATCATTATCTCACCAATTCGAATTCAAGGTGAATGGTAACATACTTGGGGGAGTCGAAAAGGTATTATTCATGGCATGACTCATCCAAGGTCGAAATATAGAGGAAGAGTAACTCCCATGGAAGAGGAAGAGGCAATTTGGAGTTAGTGAGACACTTGGCCTAGATTCCCTAGCTCTATGACAACAATGATGAAGATGCTATGACACCTATGACACAAATAAGACCTGAAGGATGACATATGACATATATGACATGTCAAGGCTAAAAATAGACTCCAAGAGGGTTCTCAAGGGTTTCATGGAAGCTAAGATGCTTCCACATGTGATTTGGTGGAAGTGGGAAACTAGAAATTGTTGTACAAGTGGCGTTCTTTGGAATCTCTTCCCAACTTAAGTTGGCATGAGTCTCTTGGAAGGAATTCGACCCATGGAGGACATTATAACTTTATAAATGTCAATAACAAAGAATGAAACCAGCTTTTGATCATTTGTAGAATTTGCAATTGCATTTGTGAAGAGGGAGAGCTAGTGGATGACTAGTTTCTTGCCTTAGACAATTTCGAGGGTGAAAGATTCCCATCCAAGTTGGTAATTGGAAAGACCATTCAGACCTTTCATTTGGAGATTTAATGGAGTCTTTATTTGCAGGTGTAAGCTACAGGGCAGCTCATGGTTTCTTCTATTGTAGCTCACTCCTTCAACCATTTCCAGTTTTGATAGCATATTCTTGATCCTTGAGGGAGGGCGTTTTTGGTGAGCTATTGTACTCTTTGGGGAAGATTTTAATGCCCCATTTCTTTTGTAATATGATGTAAATACTCTTTTCTTCATCTCCAAAAAGTTTCAGGTCGAAATTCCAAGTATAAATGTATAAATCTCATTTTTAATGGAAGAACAATGCCATTTCCCCACTACCTTGTTGTGAACCAATGTATTGATGATGATTTCGAATGAATGGATGATTCTGTGATATATTTGTGATCAATATACTGCCATGGATGTCTTCTACAAGTTTCATGTACTGTATTTGAGCATTTGAAGCATTTTTACTCAGTTTAGTTGTATTGGGAGGTAAAATAGTGCCATTTCCCCAAGGGTCGAATTGGGGATTTTTGCAGTTGAATGGGAGAGGGTGAGAACAGTTGTAATAATCCATTAATGGTGCATATGAGACTTTAATAAAATAATTAATATATTACATACCTCTGTTCATAAATTTGAGTGGGTTTGGAGGCATTTGGGAAGCCATTTTCAGTACTTACCCCAGGGGGATTTGAACCCCAAATCACTAGTAAAATTGCATAATTGGTCCAGAATATTAAGAGAGTTTGAAAAGGTCTTTTGGTGGATGTATTTCATCCATAAACATCGTATTCAAGTTCTAATATCATTCATACACCTTCCTTGAAGATTTGAAGGCATTTGGAGTCAATTTGAGACCTAGAGGCCAATACTAGTCAAAGGAAAATCACTAGTAAAGTTACCTACATTGATCAGAATTGAAAGAGGATTTGCAGAAGTATTTTAAAGGTCCAAAGGAATCCATCAAACACATATTTATGTTCTAATATCATTCATATACCTTCTCAGAAGATTTGGGATCATTTGGGGCAAATTTGGGACCTAGAGATCAAAACTAGTCAAAGGTCGAACTAGGGAAAAAAAGTGGAAAATTGCAATTTTAATAAAATTCCTAATAAGGGACAATATAGTGGTATCAGAGCATGGTCTTGGCACCTGATGTGGTATAACATTAATGAATACCAGGAGTCAAAGAAATAATCCACCACCCTTAGAAACGGAAACTGGATGTACTTTGGTGAAAGGGAAGAAATAGGAGAAGAAGTGCATTCATTGGTCACCATGAGTAAGGATGAGAAAGGAACCTCAGAGGAGAATTAGGAGTTTAGAAAATTATTGGAACCTTCCTTTGAATACAAGTGGAGGCAATACTTTCAAGAGTTCAAATTGTTGCTTAGTGAAATTGGAAGCAACTCGGAAAAAATAATGAGCAATGGATCTCTTTTCAAGGAAAAGGATGAAACAGTTTATGCCACAAAAGAGGAACATAATGTAATTGTGGAACATGAGGTACATGTTGATATGTAGGTGCTTGAAGATGCTACACTAAAACAAGAAGAAGGACAAGAACTTGTCCTTGTTCAAAGGGATTATGAGTTGCCTCATGGAGATAGTTGCAAAGCCTTGGAAGAGGTACATGATCTCACAATAGTTGGACCAAGCAATTATGGAGAAGATGAATTAAATATTTCAATGGGTAAGAGCTGTAAAGAATTAAAGTTGGTTCATAATTCCTCACCCCACACTTCTTTTCCAACCACATCACTTTGGGATGAAAATTGGGAGAAAGGTTTTTTTCTAGTGGTGCCACATGAGGGGTATGAAACTCCTACCTCTCCTTTTGATGATGACATGAATAGAGCACCTCATTATTTATAATTGCAGCAGCATATTGCTTTACCTTATGATGATACATATCCTCATGGATGTATGGATGAGACTTCTTTGAGTCCTTTGAAGTCTCCTTGTTTTTCCTGCTCATTATTTGGTTCAGATTTTAGTGGAGATTCTTCATTCACTTCTTGGATGAAAGAATGCATGGCTGAATATTTTGATGCATATCACGTTCTTTTGGAGCAGCACTATCAAACATGGGATCCTCACCTATGTCATTGGAGCAGATTTGATTGGTCACTTGAAGATTGTATGCACCTAGCAACTGGTAGTCTACTTACTTGGAGGTATAAACACTTTCATGATTCTTTGATGAAGCATCTTCTTGATGTACATTTAGGGCCTCAAAACGCCCCCCCCGCGCGGGAATCGCCAAAAAACGTCATTTAGGGCCTCAAAACGGCCCCGGAAGTTTACCACCCGAAAAGTCGTAGAAAAATTACTAGAAAATTTCCAAAATGGGGAACAGTTTTAAGCCAGTGGAATACGTGGGTGGCCACCAATATGCATCTTGATCATTCCTTCCCCCTCAGTATGCAATGGTCTCCATTCCGTCAAAACCCTTATCATATATCAAAGTATGTGTTGAGTTGAGCTCCTGGTGCAACATTGGCTGAAGTGGAAAGGTTACCTCTCTTTGACATCTTAAGAGGGTTGTAATTGTTGTTGATGTATGCGTTGGAGATATTCAACAATTTTGGTTGTCGTGTTATCCTTGGTCTGCACCGGTGTGGATGATTTCTTTCTGGAGGAGCACCTTGAATGCGTGCCCTTTCACTATAGAAGTACCCGGATAGACAATGTTGTAATGGTTTTGTGTTCTTCATGTTTCTACTGAGTAGAGGGATCATGTGCAGAGGTTGTGGATGTCTCTGCGATCTTATGTTATCCTTCAGTGGAAATTGCAAATTGGGAAAATTTCCTAGTATGGGAAATTATCTTCCTGAACTGTGTGGTTGGGGTAGGTGCAACTATCTTTGGTATCCGATAGAGTTGTCCTCCTAAAGTGATAGTGACACTACGAGGACATGTTTCATATATAGCATGACGCTTCCATATATATGGTTGTCCTAAAATAACATCACATACTTCAAGTGGGGCACATCACAAAATACCTCATCTTTGAAGGGCTTGATGGCGTATGGTAGGTTGCATTGGTGACTGGCGCGGATACCTCACCCTTGTCTTATCCAACCAATGGTGTATGGTTGCGGGTGTGGTGTTATTGGTAGCTACAATCTCTTGATGAGTTCTATTGAGATCAGGTTCTTTTGGTTGTCGTTGTCCACAACAAAATGTAGGGGAATTCCCTTCACCCACATTTGTGAGTGGAAGAGGCGCTCCTCTGCATCCAACTCTTCAAGTTCCTCTAGTTGAATCTGTGTGGTAGCAGCAGTGACATTGGGTTCTGCATCAATGATTTGCTTCCCTCTGTCTACAACTATGACATTGGGTTCTGAATCAGAATCAGAACTAGGATCTGATTCTGAAGCTTTGATCTCAGCCACCAATGACTGTTTTGAGCGACATTCATCAGTGTTATGCCAGGGGATTTTGTGGAACTCACACCACTTCTCGGTGTCCTTCTTTTCCTTTCTATTACCCTTCTTCGCTTGTGGTTGAGACTGGTTGTCATTTCCTTGTCCCATGTTCAATGAGCCAAATTTTCCCTTTCCCTGCTTGTGCGCAGGTCCAAAGTTGCACCTGTTCTTTTGCTGAAATGTCTGCTCAATTTTAACAACATACCGATAGGAAGATCCAAGTGAAGAAATGTCGATGAATTCAATCTATGTTCATATGTATTGTTGTATGCCACTACAATATTTCAGTACTAGGTGCCACTCGGAGTCCTTGATACCTAGCTTTGTGTGCAAGGTATGAAAGTTGTTGGTGTACTCTGACACTGTTTGGTCCCTCTCTTAATGCAGAATGGTCAATTTTGTGTATTGATCATCATAGTTTCCCACAAGGCAATATTGTTCCTTAACAACATCTATAAAAGAGGCCCAAGTGGCATTGGCCTCAAACAATCTAGACTCATCTGATGAGTTTTGCTCACAATAAGTTTCCCACCAATTTTTGACATGGTGGACAGCCTTGAGGAGTGCAAAGGTGATATTTTCCTTGTTGAGAAAATTGTGGACAAAGAAATACCATTATAGTAGATTGAACCATTTATTTAGGGCATCAACATTGATCTAGCCTTCAAATAAAGGGATATCAAAGTTAACTTGTACCTTGAAGGGAGTCGCATTTCTGAAACGACTGGTCATTGAAGGTGTATTTGTCATCGTCGGCATGCATCGAAGGATCTAGGAGAAATTATCCATCATCTCGTTCCTCTATCACGCGAGGGATTCTTTGAGCGACAACTTGATAGGATTTCCTGCTCCGTTGTCTCTCTTTCCTTCTACCATTGGAGGCCATTTGGGGCAACGAGAGTGATCTTCCCCAAGTGAAACTAGTTCGAGACCCAACTCTCTGTATCCTGACCTCGTTGGTGGTATGCATCGAGAAACAATCAAAGAGCAGATATACCACTGATCTAGATTTATGTGGGAATGAAATTAAAGAGAAGGTATTGAACCATATACACAGATATATCGCAAAGAAAATAGTAATACAGTAAAAAATTGTTCTATTAAATAACAGAAATATAATAGACTGTAAATAAAACAACTAGAATTGTGGTAACTATCTCTGAGGAGAGATGTGGCCCCTATGCTCATTTCTGCCAAGATGAATACAAAAAGAGGCCGAAAGGGGCTATTTATCATAATCATGAGGGAAAGAATCCCAAACATCCAAAAACCTATCCCTAGAAGATGAACCGACATAAATTTTGCAGCCCCAAGGTGGTTAGTTGAATAATCAACTTCCCATGGTCATAACTTTTGCATACGATCTCCGTTTGGAACGCTCGATAGCCTGATTGGAAAGTTCTATACGATATTTACAACTTTCCACTAGGGGAGGGAGTATGTAATTGGAAACCATCGCCCCCCCCTTTGCCCCCCACCCCGAATCGCCAAAAAATGTCGTTTAGGGCCTCAAAACTACCTTGAAAGTTTAGGACCCGAAAAATCGTAGAAAAATTACTAGAAAATTGCCAAAATGGGGAACTATTTTGAGCCAGTGGAATAGTTGGGTGGTCACCGATGTACATCTAGATCAAGCATAGATGGTAGTCCACCCCCAAATTTTAAGATATAAACGCATATCGACGTAATTATATTTTATTTATTTTTATCAATATTAAATATTTAAAATAATATAAAGTAATGAAATATATTTATTTTTAGATAGAATTTAAATTTAAAAAAACCAATTTTTTAAAGTTATAAAACTTTAATTAAATTTATACAAATTAATATATTTTGTTGAGTGGGGAATGTTTTTCAGCAGAAGAAAAAAAACAAAAAAAAACGTACTCTTGCTATTCATTGAGAATAAAAAAGTACATCAGCAATCCGATCAGTCAAAATAGTGTTGATCACTCAAAACAACCATCCAAAAAGGCAACAAAACATCCAAGACATGTAGTCATGAGTCAGCCATCACATGAAGACATAAAGTGCAAGTCATATGCCAAACATATACACAAAATCATCATAAAAGGATGAGACCATGGGTAGACTAAAAATCCCATTTACATAAAAAGAAGTTAATAGAACTTCTATTTTCCAACGAGTTATCAACAACCTCCTCCCAGCGTAGATAGCCCTCTTCCCCTTCCAACACCTCTTTTGACAAAGTATCAACTTCCATATTAAGTTCACGATATATATGATTAACAATAATAATATTAAAAGAAGACAGGAGGACTTTGGTCCTCCAACACCAATTATGGAGAGCAACCACCTGTAAATTGTATTGTTCATTAGCCCATTTGATGATCACCATAGATTCCCCATAAAATTTTAAGAAATCAATCCCAAAATTCGAAGCCACACTGCATAAGCACCACAAGGCCAATAACGTTGCCTTAGTGTTGGATCCATGCCCACATGTCACTTTAAATTTGAAACAATGATCTTTATTAAGCATGAGGACCACCCCAACGACACATAAACCACCCTAAGTAGCTCCATTGAAAAAACCTGTAGCTTCTTGAGTTAAAGGAAACCCACTACATGTCTAACTTTGGAAATATTTTCCTCTACTACAAAATATTCTTTGTATAGGCTTATTATCCTTACACAGACATCATCAATGTTTAGTTTCCAAGTAAAATACAGTGCTCAGTAAGGATATTATACCAAATGAGGAAATTCTCCTCAAAAGAATGTTATTTTTTTACAAACATGGATAGAAGATTTAAATTAATGAATGGTGGGAAATCCACCGAGAAAATTACAACTTGAAACCTTTGTTGTTCTCTTGGACGATTCAGAGATGGACAACATTTTTTTCAAAAGAAAAACGTTCCACCCAGAGGATCCTTCTGGCAGCTGGTGCATTGCTTTAGTTACAAACCATAATTGCCAGTAGAAGGTAGGAGAATGAGTGAAAAGAAATAGTCAATAGGAATGGTTCGCCAGGAAATGCTAGTCGAAGATAGGAATATTGACTGCTACCTTGATTTCTATGTTGCTAACAAGCCAACTGGAATGAAGGCAACTGAAACGTGGTCTTGCATCCCTCGAGATGAGCGAGAATTTTTGCAAATCTTACTTCTGGGAGCACATGAGGCCAACACCTGACACTGTCCATATGACCAGTTAGAGTGATGATTCCTCCTATCTTTAGTAAAGGTCGCTTGAGTGTTACAGAGCAAAGAATATTTTCTTGTAGCAAGCCGGCAGGTGCAAACAAAAATAGACCGAATGCAAACTCTTGATTCAGCGACTGGGGACCCGCTTGGTTGAGCTGTCTTAGGGGATAAGAGCATGTGATTCCATCCCATTGACTGTCAAAACGCCTCTGCCTTGGAGCGATACTTTGTTGGCTTCGACGTCTGCTTGGCCATTTAACCCCCTCAAGATGTGATAGAAACTAATCGAGTTGAAATTGCAGAGCAATAATACAATTTTTTTAAGAACTTGCTTCAGATTGATTTGGTTTGGCATATTTCGAGTATGAAGGGCCTGGATGAAGAGCCGTGAATCTCCTAAAACCGCTAGATTCTGGATGTTCTGTGAGATTGCTTGACGAATTCCTTGTAGCAGGGCAAGAGCCTCCGCTCTATTATTTGTTTCAAATCTTAAACCCCATGAATAGGACAGTTGTAGTACTCCGTCAGGGTTCAAAAGGATCCCTCCCCCTCCAGCAGCCCCTGGATTTCCTTTTGAGGTGTCGTCGAAGAAGAGACACTGTTTTTCAAGATTGGATCTCCATTTGATGAAGTTTTTCTCTTCAAGGCGGATTTCCCAGCTCGCCTTTTGGGTGATCAGACTTGTGCAATGTTGATGATGCGTGGCAATCTCCTTGAGCCAAAGCTCCTCTTCTGATTCCAACCAGACCTTGTTTAGGACAGAAGGCTTAGAGGCAATAGTCTTGCCTAGCAAGGTCCTGGCTTTTATTGCTACCTGGGCTGGAGTGCTTTTTTGCTTCCGGAAGATTCGTCTGTTTCTCTCAAGCCAAATTTTCCAGAGCACAAACTTTGCAAGCCATGCCCAATAGGTCTTGAGTAACTCCTTTTGCTTCAGTTGAAATGGGTAGCGGAAAGCCAAGAACTTGGCAGCTCGAGAGTGTTTGTCGAAAGAGGAAAAGGGACTGGATCTAGCTTTACAGAGAACTACCAGACTTCCACAGCAAAAGGGAAAGTGAGTAGTAAGTGTTCTATGGTCTCTTCTTCAATCATGCAGAGAGGGCACCTGGAGGGCCCTTCCCAGCTCCTTTTCCTGAGGTTTTCAGTCGTAAGAATACTCTTATGGGCCATCATCCAGATAAAGATGTCAATTTTTGGGAGAGACCTGTAGTTCCATATTGCTTTCCACAGGGCCGAGTCAGAGGGGACATTTGAAATTTCCTAGAGCTGCTTGTACCCTGCTGCTACTGAATACTTCCCCGAGTCAGTGCCCCAGCCTCACTTGTCTTTGGAGTTAATTTTGAGAGGAGCTTTCCACTAGAGTAGCTCGAGCAGCAGATAGGCTTCAGATTTTAGAGCCTCAAAGTGGTTTCCCAAATCCCATCCCTTCTTCCCAGACTGAGATATCCCACAATGAAGTGTGATTGATAGAGATTAGCCAGTTTTTTATATTATCTAGACCATCATGGTGACATAGCGGAGGTTCTCCAAGGATTGAATCCTCCCAAAACTTGATTTGTTTTCCATTGCCTGGGATCCAGGTGAGGCAAGATTTGAACAGATCCATGACTTTGAAACAAAGATTGAATATTGGGGAGCCGCTAAACACTTTCAGGGGTCTGTCCAAGCACTTTAACCGGGAGCCTTGAAAATATATTTTCGACAACACTTTTTTACTCCAAGATATTTTACCAGAAACAATTTTCCAGAGAATTTTGGCCCAAGTCAATATTTTGTGAGGAGACATCCCGAAGTTGAAGTCCCCCTTCAATTAAAGGCTTGCTGATTTTTCCCCAACTTACTAAATGAAGCTTCCTTTGATTAAGTCTTCCGCCTTCCCAAAGAAAGCGCCTTAGCAGTGCATCAATTTTACTTGCTATTGCTTTTGGTGCAAGGAGAATAGAGTTTTGGGAGATTGGAACACTGGCTAAAACAAAATTCAGAAGCACAATCTTCCCTGCTAAATTCAGCTAGGACACACCCCAGGCATTGATGTGTGCTTTCAGCTTGTCCAACAAAGGAAGGCAGTGGGCTGATTTTGGTCTCACTTTGAAGATTGGAATTCCCAGGTAGTTAAAGGAGTCCCAAATTGTATGCCCTTCCATTTCCAGCACTCTCATAATCTGAAGCATTTCTCTTGGGGTACAATTCCAGCCAAATGTTTTTCTTTTTTGAAGGTTAATCTTGCTTCCAGAGGCCTCTTTATACCAATCCAGATCTCTTTTGAAGCTCCTTGTAGTGATGACACTAGCTCCTCCCAGAAGTAGTGCATCGTCTGCAAACTGCGCATGATTTATGGCCTTGACATTGGCTACCATTCTTAATCCTGAAAGGGACTAGAGCAGTTGGCAATGGTCCAATTGGAAGCTTAAAACAAAAGCTTGAATTGCATGCAAAAGAGGTGACAATGGGCACCCCTACCTCAGGCCTCTGGATATTTGAAAGAAATCTGATGCCCGCCCATTCACCAGAGGGGCAATCCGAGGGGATCCGACACATGCTTTTACCCAGTTTATAAACCCTCAAGCAAACCCCATTTTTTCCATTACTTTGAACATAAATTCATGTCTAACATGGTCAAATGCATTCACTAAATCAAGCTTGATTATCATACCTTTTTCTTTTCGATGATAGCTTGAATGGATAGCTTCTTGGACAAGCACAATGTTGTCCAATATTTGTTGCCCTTTAATGAATCCTCCTTGGTTTTCTGGAATGATTGCAGGGAGGATTTTTTTAAGTCTAGAGGCCATAATTTTTGCAACAATCTTGTAGCTAGTGTTGCATAGAGAGATTGGGCGACATCTGCTGAATTTGCAGGCACCTTTCTCCTTTGGGATGAGCATTAGGAAGGCAACATTGGTGCCCCCTCCAATTTTGTAGCACTACTAAGATTTTCTTACCATTTTGAACAGGTCATTCTTTATAATAGGCCAACAAACATTAAAGAAACGGGTAGAAAAACCATCTGGCCTTAGAGCCTTGTTAGCTTCCATGTGGTCCAGGGCTTTCTTGACTTCCTGTAGGCTGATCGACACTAAGAGGCTCAAGTTGTCATCATTTTGAACTAACTGCGGGACCAGAGATAAGGGGTAGGAGTCAGCATTAATCGGTGCCTCATCAGGGGCAGTGTACAAATATTTGAAGAACAAGTGTGCAGCTTGTTTAATTCCTTCAAAGTCTTTAATTTCTTGGTTTAGGAACTGAATTTCGCTGATTGCTTTGTATTGCTTTTGGGCTTCGGATTGTTTATGAAAGTAGCTGGTGTTTTTATCACCGGCTTGAAGCCAAAGGCTTCTCGACTTCTGCCTCCAATACTCTTCCTCTTCCCTACAATGTTTGTGGTAAGCTGTTTGGAGCTTAGCTTCACTTTTTAACAGCTCTTAGGTTACATCCGTGTTTTCGAGAGCAATCTGATGCGTTTCCATAGCATTTTGGGCCTCTTGCCTTTTGGAGGTTGGAGATTGGATTTTTTTTGCCCAGTTTTTCAAGGATCTCTTGAGTATTCTTAGTTTTTCTTCCATCATGTAGAAGGGAGAACCTCGGATAGGTGTGCTCCAAGATTGGGAAACACGGTCTTGAAACCCTTCATTTTGGATCCAAATCGGGCTGAAGCGAAACAGGATTGGGCCTAAATTTCGCTCAAGAGATAGATCTAGAAGAATTGGTTTATGATCTGACACATAATGGGGAAGAATTTTGGAGGTAGCTTTAAGACCAAAGACCAAAGGAATTTTGGACTAAGAATCTATTGAGGTGGGAAGCTATATGCCCTGACCCTAGTCTTTTGTTGGACCAGGTGAACTTCCCTTTGCATGGCTTGATGTCTTCCAAACCCCAGTCAAGCATGATATCTTCTACCCACTCTCTTGTTGGGTCTCTAACCAGATTGCCCCCTTTGTTTCGCTTGGGAAAGGTTGACATTAAGATTCCCTGCTATAATTATATTCTCAGGGTTATGTGAGCTCAAAAAAGAAATTACGGAGTCCCAACAATCTCTTTTCTCAGAGAAGAGAACTAGGACATATAAGTTGAAAAGACTTACTTGCTGGCCTGATTCTTTGTGGAGAAGCCTTGTGAAGATCTAATGCAAGCATATTTGTTCTTCTAGCAGATCATACTTGGAGGTGTCCCAGAAGGTACCGAGACCACGTGAAGCTCCTCTGGCGCTTGTTGCAATTCCTTGTCCTTTTTTCCAAAACATTTTACTAGCTTGAAGGAGGTTAGTGTTCTCCAACTTTGACTCATGGAGTAGCATAATATCTGGATTTGTCGTCTGGATAATGTCTTTCACGGATTCTTCTTTTAGCTTGTTGTCAAACCCTCTACAGTTACAAGAGGCAAATAACATTATTCACTTGGTTGGGAGTCTATGGCTCCTTTTGGAGCCTGGCTTTGCTTTCTAGTGGTTCGGGTGTTGATCATCCCTTTCAGAGTTTTCTGCGATCCTTGTAGAACATCTAGGTAAGTTTGCTCTTCCCTCTTCTTCTTTGTTGACTTTCTTCCTCTAGAAGATTTTTTTGGTGTGATTTGGGAGCAACTGGTCTCCTATCCATCACTTTCTGACTCCGTTTCAGAGTCAGAACCGAGGTTTACATGCTTCTCCAATTCTTTTTCCATTGGGGTTTCTTCAATGATGGGTTTCTTCGGAATTCAGTTTTCTTTTTGTTTTTCCTTTGGTTCTTCATCTTGGACCTCCAGGACCTGAAAGTTATTTTCTGACATTGTTTCTTTTAGACCTGTCACCTCTGGAGGATTTGGAGGAGATGCGTTGGTCGTTGGTTTTTTCTTCTCTTTTTGCTTTGAGGCTATTTTGGCTTTTTTGGCTTGCTGCCAACCTTCCCTCGCTTCTTTTCTGCCTCTTGTGTCTTTGGGAAATTCCTCTGGAAGTGGCTGTATTCGTGACAGGTTCTGCATTTGAATGGAAGCTGCTCGTAATCCAATTTTTGGTAATGAAGCCATTCGCCCACCCTGAGCTTGACGAATTTTGGTATCCCGACTTCGAGATCTACTTCCACGCAGATCATTGCACAGGAGTATTATCCTTTAGAGTCTGCTTTGTCTATGTAGCGTCCCAAGCCATTTCCGATCTTCTCCAGTGATTGGGGGTTCTAGAAATGCACCGGCAGATTAGGCAGACGGAACCAGACCGGGACCTCCTTGGACACATCCACTGACGGGTCAAAGTCTGGCGTCCATCTGTTAAGGTAGAGCCCTTGCGAGCCCATGAAATACAGGCCACTCTTGAAAATGAGATCACGATCCTCTGTTGATATAAATTCAAAAATGAAGAAACCTCTGCCTACTGGGTAGCAGGTCACACTGTTTTGGATTAGTGGTCTCCAATTTCGTTGTATCCAGTCATCAGTGGTTCTGGTAGACGGATAGAGGCCCCATAAACTGTCCAACCAACCCTCTTTCTGCCAACACCAGGGCTATCTTGATGAGTTGCTCTTCAGGCAGGGTGATTTCGAGGATGAGTTGCTCTTCAGGCAGGGTGGTTCGCCAGGAAATGCTAGTCGAAGACAGGAATCTTGACTGCTACCTTGATTTCTATGCTGCTAACAAGCCGACCGAAATGAAGGCAACTGGAACGTGGTCTTGCATCCCTCGAGATGAGCGAGAATTTTTGCAAATCTTACTTCTGGGAGCGCATGAGGCCAACACTTGACACTATCCGTCTGACCGGTTGGAGTGATTATTCCTCCTATCTTTAGTAAAGGTCGCTTGAGTGTTACAGAGCAAAGAATATTTTCTTGTAGCAAACCGGTAGGTGCAAACAAAAATAAACCGAATGCAAACTCTTGATTCAACGACTGGGGACCTGCTTGGTTGAGCTGTCTTAGGGGATAAGAGCATGTGAGTCCATCCCATTGACTGTCGAAACGCCTCTGCCTTGGAGCGATCCTTTGTTGGCTTCGATGTTTGCTTGTCCATTTAACCCCCTCAAGATGTGATAGAAACTAATCGAGTTGAAATTGCAGAGCAATAGTACAATTTTTTTTAAGAACTTGTTTTAGATTGATTTGGTTTGGCAAATTTCGAGTATGAAGGGCCTGGATGAAGAGCCTTGAATCTCCGAAAACCGCCAGATTTTGGATGTTCTGTGATATTGCTTGATGGATTCCTTGTAGCAGGGCAAGAGCCTCCGCTCTATTATTTGTTTCAAATCTTAAACCCCATGAATATGACAGTTGTAGTACTCCGTCAGGGTTCAAAAGGATCCCTCCCCCTCCAGCAACCCCTGGATTTCCTTTCGAGGTGCTGTCGAAGAAGAGACAGTGTTTTTCATGATTGGATCTCCATTTGATGAAGTTTTGCTCTTCGAGGCGGATTTCCCCGCTCGCCTTTTGGGTGATCAGACTTGTGCAATGTTGATGATGCGTGGCAATCTCCTTGAGCCAAAGCTCCTCTTCTGATTCCAACCAGACCTTGTTTAGGACAGAAGGCTTAGAGGCAATAGTCTTGCCTAGCAAGGTCCTGGCTTTTATTGCTACCTGGGTTGGAGTGCGTTTTTGATTCCGAAAGATTCGTCTGTTTCTCTCAAGCGAAATTTTCCAGAGCACAAACTTTGCAAGCCATGCCCAACAGGTCTTGAGTAACTCCTTTTGCTTCAGCTGAAATGGGTAGCGGAAAGCCAAGAACTTGGCAACTCGAGAGTGTTCGTCGGAAGAGGAAACGAGCCTGGATCTAGCTTTACAGAGAACTGCCAGACTTCTACAACAAAAGGGCAAGTGAGTAGTAATTGTTCTATGGTCTCTTCTTCAATCATGCAGAGAGGGCACCTGGAGGGCCCTTCCCAGCTCCTTTTCCTGAGGTTTTCAGTCGTAAGAATACTCTTATGGGCCATCATCCAGATAAAGATGTCAATTTTTGGGAGAGACCTGTAGTTCCATATTGCTTTCCACAGGGCCGAGTCAGAGGGGACATTCAAAATTTCTCGAAGTTGCTTGTACCCTGCTGCCACTGAATACTTCCCCGAGTCAGTGCCCCAGCCTCGCTTGTCTTTGGAGTTAACTTTGAGAGGAGCTTTCCCCTGGAGTAGCTCAAGCAACAGATAGGCTTCAGAGTTTAGAGCCTCAGAGTGGTTTCCCAAATCCCATCCCTTCTTCCCAGACCGAGATATCCCACAATGAAGTGTGATTGATAGAGATTAGCCAGTTTTTTATATTATCTAGACCATCATGGTGACATAGCGGAGGTTCTCCAAGGATTGAATCCTCCCAAAACTTGATTCATTTTCCATTGCCTGGGATCCAAGTGAGGCAAGATTTGAACAGATCCATGACTTTGAAACAAAGATTGAATATTGGGGAGCCACTAAACACTTTCGGGGGTCTGTCCAAGCACTTTAACCAAGAGCCTTGAAAATATATTTTCGACAACACTTTTTTACTCCAAGATATTTTACCAGAAACAATTTTCCAGAGAATTTTTGCCCACGGCAATATTTTGTGAGGAGACATCCCGAAGCTGAAGTCCCCCTTCCATTAAAGGCTTGTTGATTTTTCCCCAACTTACTAAATGAAGCTTCCTTTGACTAAGTCTTCCGCCTTCCCAAAGAAAGCGCCTTAGCAGTGCATCAATTTTACTTGCTATTGCTTTTGGTGCTAGGAGAATAGAGTTTTGGGAGATTGGAACATTGGCTAAAACAAAATTCAGAAGCACAATCTTCCCTGCTAAATTCAGCCAGGACGCACCCCAGGCATTGATGCATGCTTTCAGCTTGTCCAACAAAGGAAGGCAGTGGGCTGATTTTGGTCTCACTTTGAAGATTGAAATTCCCAGGTAGTTAAAGGAGTCCCAAATTGTATGCCCTTCCATTTCCAGCACTCTCATAATCTGAAGCATTTCTCTTGGGGTACAATTGCAGCCAAATATTTTTCTTTTCTGAAGGTTAATCTTGCTTCCAGAGACCTCTTTATACCAATCCAGTTCTCTTTTGAAGCTTCTTGCAGTGATGACACTAGCTCCTCCCAGAAGTAGTGCATCATCTGCAAACTGCACATGATTTATGGCCTTGACATTGTCTACCATTCTTAATCCTGAAAGGGACTGGAGCTGCTGGCAATGGTCCCATTGGAAGCTTAAAACATAAGCTTGAATCGCATACAAAAGAGGTGACAATGGGCACCCCTGCCTCAGACCTATGGATATTTGAAAGAAATCTGATTCCCGCCCATTCACTAGAGGGGCAATCTGAGGGGATTCGACACATGCTTTTACCCAGTTTATAAACCCTCAAGCAAACCCCATTTTTTCCATTACTTTGAACATAAATTCATGTCTAACATGGTCAAATGCATTCACTAAATCAAGCTTGATTATCATACCTTTTTCTTTTCGATGATAGCTTGAATGGATAGCTTCTTGGACAAGCACAATGTGAGGAATCCTCCTTGGTTTTCTGGAATGATTGCAGTGAGGACTTTTTTAATTCTAGAGGCCATAATTTTTGCAACAATCTTGTAGCTAGTGTTGCATAGAGAGATTGGGCGATATCTGTTGAATTTGCAGGCACCTTTCTCCTTTGGGATGAGCATCAGGAAGGTAGCATTGGTGCCTTCTCCAATTTTGCAGCACTGCTGAGATTTTCTTACCATTTTGAACAATTCATTCTTTATAATAGGCCAACAAACTTTAAAGAAACGGGCAGAAAAACCATCTGGCCCTAGAGCCTTGTCAGCTTCCATGTGGTCCAGGGATTTCTTGACTTCCTGCAGGCTGATCGAGGCTAAGAGGCTCAAGTTGTCATCATTTTGAACTAACTGTGGGACCAGAGATAAGGGGTAGGAGTCAGCATCAATCGGTGCCTCATCAGAGGCAGTGTACAAATATTTGAAGAACAAGAGTGCAGCTTGTTTAATGCCTTCAAAGTCTTTAATTTCTTGGTTTTGGAACTGAATTTCGTTGATTGCTTTGTATTGCTTTTGGGATTCGGATCGTTTATGAAAGTAGCTGGTGTTTTTATCACAGGCTTGAAGCCAAAGGCTTCTCGACTTCTGCCTCCAATACTCTTCCTCTTCCCTACAATGTTTGTGGTAAGTTGTTTGGAGCTCAGCTTCACTTTTTAACAGCTCTTGGGTTACATCTGTGTTTTCGAGAGCAATCTGATGCGTTTCCATAGCATTTTGGGCCTCTTGGCTTTTGGAGGTTGGAGATTGGATTTTTTTTGCCTAGTTTTTCAAGGATCTCTTGAGTATTCTTAGTTTTTCTTCCATCACGTAGAAGGGAGAACCTCGGATAGGTGTGCTCCAAGATTGGGAAACAAGGTCTTGAAACCCTTCATTTTGGATCCAAATTGGGCTGAAGCGGAATAGGATTGGGCCTAAATTTCGCTCAAGAGATAGATCTAGAAGAATTGGTTTATGATCTGACACATAATGGGGCAGAATTTTGGAGGTAGCTGTAAGACCAAAGACCAGGAAGGAATTTTGGACTAAGAATCTATCCAGACGGGAAGCTATATGCCCTGGCCCTAGTCTTTTGTTCGAACAGGTGAACTTCCTTTTGCATGGCTTGATGTCTTCCAAACCCCACTCAAGCATGATATCTTCTACCCACTCTCTTGCTGGGTCTCTAACCGGATTGCCCCCTTTTTTCGCTTGGGAAAGGTTGACATTAAGATTCCATGTTATAATTATATTCTCAGGGTTATGTGAGCTCAAAAAAGAAATTACGGAGTCCCAACAATCTCTTTTCTCAGAGAAGAGAACTAGGACATATAAGTTGAAAAGACTTACTTGCTGGCCTGATTCTTTGTGGAGAAGCCTTGTGAAGATCTAATGCAAGCATATTTGTTCTTCTAGCAGATCATACTTGGAGGTGTCCCAGAAGGTACCGAGACCACGTGAAGCTCCTTTGGCGCTTGTTAGAATTCCTTGTCCTTTTTTCCAAAACATTTTACTAGCTTGAAGGAGGTCAGTGTCCTCCAACTTTGACTTCTGGAGTAGCATAATCTCTGGATTTGTTGTCCAGATAATGTCTTTCACGGCTTCTTCTTTTAGCTTGTTGTCGAACCCTATGTAGTTCCGAGAGACAAATAACATTATTTACTTGCTTGGGAGTTTGTGGCTCCTTTTGGAGCCTGGATTTGCTTTCTAGTGGTTCGGGTGTTGATCATCCCTTTCAGAGTTTTCTACGATCCTTGTAGAACATCTAGGTAAGTTTGCTCTTCCCTCTTCTTCTTTTTTGACTTTCTTCCTCTAGAAGATTTTTTTGGTGTGATTTGGGAGCAACTGGTCTCCGATCCATCACTTTCTGACTCCGTTTCAAAGTCAGAACCGAGGTTTACATGCTTCTCCAATTCTTTTTCCATTGGGGTTTCTTCAATGATGGGTTTCTTCGGAATTCGGTTTTCTTTTTGTTTTTCCTTTGGTTCTTCATATTGGACATCCAGCACCTCAAAGTTATTTTCTGACGTTGTTTCTTTTAGACCTGTCACCTATGGAGGATTTGGAGGAGATGCGTTGGTCGTTGGTTTTTTCTTCTCTTTTTGCTTTGAGGCTGTTTTGGCTTTTTTGGCTTGCTGCCAACCTTCCCCCGCTTCTTTTTTGGCCTATTGTGTCTTTGGGCAGTTCCTCTGGAAGTGGTTGTATTTGTGACAGGTTCTGCATTTGAATGGAAGCTGCTCGTAATCCAGTTTTTGGTAATGAAGCCATTCGCCCACCCTGAGCTTGACGAATTTTGGTAGCCCGGCTTCGAGATCTACTTCCACGCAGATCCTTGCACAGGAGTATTGGCCTTTGGAGTCTGCTTTGTCTATGTAGTGTCCCAAGCCATTTCCGATCTTCTCCAGTGATTGGGGGTTCCAGCAGTGCACCGGCAGATTAGGCAGACGGACCCAGACCGGGACCTCCTTGGGCACATCCACTGACGGGTCAGAGTCTGGCGTCCATCTGTTAAGGTAGAGCCCTTGCGAGCCCATGAAATACAGGCCGCTCCTGAAAATGAGATCACGATCCTCTGTTGATATAAATTCAAAAATGAAGAAACCTCTGCCTACTGGGTAGCAGGTCACACTGTTTTGGATTAGTGGTCTCCAATTCCGTTGTATCCAGTCATCAGTGGTTCTGGTAGACGGCCATCTCATGTATTAACCTAATATGATAATTAACCATGTATATTTATGTAATATATGGTAATTTACCATCTATATTTATGTGTTAAAATAAGCTACATATATTTTATAAATTAAATTAATTTATTAATTTACTTTTAACGTTTGGTATATTTAAACGATCTTATTAAACACA
Source organism: Larix kaempferi (assembly GCA_027924585.1). NCBI lineage: Eukaryota > Viridiplantae > Streptophyta > Pinopsida > Pinales > Pinaceae > Larix > Larix kaempferi. The sequence goes on along the minus strand of BSBM01000771.1, from coordinate 11,031,987 downwards.
TTCTTGGAAGAAAGATATATATTTAAGTGTTGAAATAATCTATATATATTTTATAAATTAAATTAATTTATTAATTTACTTTTAACGTTTGGTATATTTAAATAATCTTACTAAACACATTCGTGGAAGAAACATTAAATCGTTAATATGGTATGTGGTAATCACCATGATGATAATATAATCATTAAAATTTTAAATTCAAAGAATGTTAACGCGATTAGAAATTTGAATATAATTCCATAATCTTTTGAAACTATCTTTTGGGGATTGGAAGTCGACATCCATCCAGAAGTCTTCCGTCGGTCCATGGGAGACGGGAGTGGGTCCAATGCTTCAACTGCTACACATCCCACTCCAAATAATTCCATAAATGCTGAGCAAAAGCTGTCCCATACATGAGAAGCCTGCGTCACTTTTGAATACGAAATCTGCTTACGGCATGCAGATGACCAACTTTATTGTGGAAATAATTGAAGACCAACTTTATTGTGGAAATAATTGAAGGCAGTCCCAATTACATTGGCCCTACATTTTGTCGATATTTGTCGATTATCTATAAACAAACAATGCTTCAAAAATTTAATTATATATAAACTTATATTGTATTAATAAAGGAAATACATGTCGAATTTCAAGTCTGTTACTTCGCACCCGTAAAAAATCATATTTAAACAAAACACCGTAATTAGCGTTCGAGCAGCTGAAGCATCGGGACCACTCTTGTAGACCGAGGAAGCATCGGGACCACTCTTGTAGACCGAGGAAGACTTCTAATCGATGTCGACTTACAATCTCCAAAAGAGATTATAAATTAACTTACAATTTTAAAAAACTATTGATATTTCTAATCATTTTAATATTCTTTGAATTCTAACTTGTTACGCCGAAGGCGTTTCTTTTCCGAAGGTGGGTTTGTAGGCACAGTTACCGAATCATCGTCCAATGTAAATGATAAGAGCCATGGTTGAAACATCATGTTCAATGTAAAGGTGGGTGGGTTTGTAGGCATGGGTTGAAACATCATGTTCAATGTAATTATTTCGTGCTTCAATTATTTGCTTCAACACTTTCGCTGATGCAAGTTTCCCACGGTCCTGAAAAAAAGCAAATTCCGTATAGAATTATGTTTTCCACGATAAACTTGGTCAGCATGCTGTATGCAGATTTCGTTTCAAAAGTAATGCAGGTACTGGATCGCTTTTATTAGGCAAATATTAATGGGACAGCAGCATGTTAATTGACCATTAAATGCTAGAGTAGCAGGTTTATTGGTCATTTGATCTCAAACAGCTTAAAGTTCAATATTGATTTTTATATACAGAATCTAACGAGCTGTTAACCGATATAGACATTAAAGTTTTTGCCAACAATAATTACGGAATCTACTTCTAGCAAGCTATTGGCCACTACATATGACACACATTAAAGTTTTTGCCAACAATAATTACGGACTCTAATTCTAGAAAGCTATTGGCCACTACATTACGACACACAATAAAGTTTTTTGCCAGCAATAATTCAATCACGGAATTCATACTGGCTTTCTGCCTTTATGTAAGAAACCTGCTTAATGATTAAAATAATTTTCAAATTCCCACCCTGAAATTGAGTTTTTAAAATTAATAATATATTAAAAATTAAAATAGATTTTAATTAATTTACATATATATATTTAATATTTAGGATTGATAAAATTAAATAATTTTTAAAATACTTAATTATTAAACAAGTTTAATCTTTGAACACTGAAATTTTTTTTTTTTTTTATTAAACACAAATATTGATTTGTGGTAATTTAAATTTTATAAAAAGTAAATAAAATAACTTTTATCTATCGATAAAGATTAATATGTATTATTCAACAACTTTATACTCAACTGATATCATTAATTTTAGCCACATGTACCTGTAGGAATCGTATACTCTCGGAGACCGATGGCAATGGCCGCCATAAATGTTTGCGAGCACAATATGAATTGTTTTGTAGCAACGCAATTTAGTTTTTGTTTATCACTGGTTTCAGAAACTTCTGGTGGATTGTGTTTCGAAATTCTGGTGGGTTGTGTTTTAAAATGGGTGTGTTGAAGAATTGCTTGGGATTGGGAAGTCCATACCGCTTGCAGTTGTTGATTATAAACTTCATTGCCTTGCTCGGATGCCTCTCTTCTGTTGCGTTAGCAATGAGTGACTTAAGTGACGCAGTAACAGGTTCTGTTTCTAATTTTCCGGCCGTGGGAATCACCTGCATAGGGAATTTAGCAATTTGTATTACAAGCTTGCTGAGAGGAAGGCTGGATCTCGAGTTGGCTGCCAGGGATGTTCTGGCTATGGTTAGAGGTCCCAAACTGAAGTGCATACACAGATTTGGCCTGGTCACTTGTGAGGAATATCAACATGCTTCTGTTGTATTGTTATCATTTCAGTCGCCCAATTCTTCTATCAAGCAATTCATGAAGTACATCTCCAGTGCCCACAATGTCCAGTCCATCCTTCTGCAATGCGTACCTTTAAAATCTGTTGCACTTCTAGCTGAGATCTGTAAGTGCGATGATGCATGCAAATGCATTGTATTCTGCACAGTGGAAGAGGTCACGGTCATGCTTGCTCGTCGGATGCTGCTCTCTCAAGCGACTAACAGATACCCTCTGTCTGCTGCTCTCTCGTAACTGCCTGGCAAATGGCTGCCATGGGTGCAACCACGGCATGTTGCATGTGCCGAAAGAATATTTGAAAGATGATGGACATAAGAAAGAATCTGGATATTTGAGAGAGGATGGTAAGAAGATGACGGAGGAGGAGATGGAAAGATCGTCAGTCATTGAAACACTTGATTACATTTATGAGTTCCATTGAATCCAGCGTACAATGATCAGTGGACAGACCTGATGATAGGACTTTTTAGGTCTAAAGATAAGGACAGCAGGGAGTTAGAGTCATGGCTTCTGATGCGCTGGAAAATTACATGGCTTTGGGTAAAGAGGAAAATTACATGTCTTCTGAAATCGTGGAAGCCAGAGGAATCGAAGTGAGATATAGCGAAGGTTCGTTAATAGTGCCAAGGTCCATAGAAATATTATTAAACCTTGATGGTTTCAGTGCCTCTTTACTGGTAAGACGGGCAATAAGGAATTATCTTGTGGACACAAAAGGAAATGGATTTGCTGCCAATGCATTTATAACCAAAGCTCGGGTCAAGTCGTCACAAGTCCAGTCTCGTAGCGACAACAACGCGGGCCGCGAGGAAATGAACGTTTGCCAAGTGCTCACCTTTAGAGGTAGTCATAGAACTCTCAAAACCTTATCGGTTATAGGCGGTTGTGTGAACTTGGTTTGCACTATTGCTTGGGCTGTGCTCGTTGCATTTGAAGGAGGTGTTGTTTATAAATGGCATTATACACAGTCCATGGCACCATCTGAGGCTAGAGTAGCTGTGATAATGGCAGCCATCGCATTTAATTTGTGCATGGACTTTCTCCATTTGTTTTTGTCTTGGAGATCGTATCCTTTGAACAGCGGAAACCATAACAGCGAGACCTCCGAAGCTACAAAGCCAGTTCGTATTCTTATGGTCTGCATAGTGATGTTTTTGGAGATTTTGGGCATTGTATTATGCAGCACAGTATTAGCAGGAGTTTGGGGAAGGAAGAAGACTTGTGGAAGATGGATATATAGTGCTCTGCATGGACTGGTTTGGATAAAATGGGCAATCGGAAGTTATCTTCTTGGTGAGCGTTTGCCAAAACATGAATCCGGGCCAGTGATGACTACTGAATTTGAATAGTGTGTTGCCCAGAAGCGGAAGCCGAGGTGGACTGACAATGGAATTCTGGTGTACTCTTCTGCGTTCTTGCTCAGTGCGATCTTAGCTGGAGTTCGGGGCAAGTGGGATTACGTGTCATCATCGCAGGACAATTAAAGTTTAATAATTATTTAGATTAAACCGAATTTTCTTCAATATGTAGGGTTTAAACATATAGGCCATGCTTGTAGTTGTTATGTTATGTACCTTACAGTATAGTTGGATTTTTGTGGATTATACCTTGTCATTTTTACTTTTCACTTAATGTGTATCTTTCAAATCACTTTCAAGCATAAATGTGAATTACTTTAATCGGAGTTAAATTATATTCATAGAATCTTAAAATTCAAAGACATTCCAAATACTTTCTTTCATTTGTTTTTATATATTATTGCGAGCTTTTTTCGAATAAAAAAGTGGAAATTTTTTCAAGCATCATGATCGTGGTTGAGTGGATTAGTGTTTTATTTTCCTTCGATATTAATGCTAACCATTCTTATGGTTGTAGGATGAGAGCATTATTTTTGTTTGGGAAAAAATTCAATTTTATGCCCATTTTTAAGGATTTAGTTGATAGTTTACGGGTTGATTTCAATATTAGTAATAAGTGTTTAATTGTGATCTAATTAAATTATATTTGGCCAAATATATAAGGTGGCATATGTGGGATTAATTTATGTGTTAATATATGCTCCTTCATGTATGAGGGTAGAAACACAATATATCACATTTTTCTACATCTTTAAGGAGTTAGGATTGTTGAGAGAAGAGATCACCTATCATAGAGATAGGAAAGAGGACACTTGCATATAAAGTAAAGGTCAAATATATCATTATTCTTTTAAGAGTCTGGTATACTCATTCTTAAATTGTGCCATTTACTTTCAATAAAAATGGGTCATGATTAGTTAAAAGTGAAGGCCATGCCTAAAACATCACTCAAATGTTTCATGGATTAGCAATAAGAAGGCTATGCCATGATATGTAGCACCAATATCTCAAAAGATCATCAATAAGATCAATGGTATAACGTTGGTAAATGTAGGCATAGAACTAAGCAAGATTAATGACCTAAAATTGAGGAAGGGGCATGGAATTTTAAGGAACTAAAAGGGTGACAAAGCTCAATGATAGTCTATCTAGCACCAATTGAAAGAGGATCCACAGAGTAAAGTCCATGGTCTTCGACTGAATTTGGAAGACTAACAATGTTGAGTATGATATTGCACATGTGTAAGGGATTGAAGTAAAAACACGAGATAAGGGATTGAAGTAAAAACATGAGATAAATCATCTAGTCATGAACCAATGAAGGAAATTACTACTAGATGTGAGATAAGCGAACAATAAGGAAAATGGTTACCAAGGGAATAGTATGATCTTATAAACACAAATAAATAAGTTGATGTTGAATAGCGAAAAATATTTATTTTGTTTAGAGACCAATAGTTGAAATAATATGCAGCTTCGGAATATATTCTTATTGTATTTTTCTTATATTTGATCATGTAAAAACTCTGAAAGAACAATCTTATATTGTAATGGTAAAACATGGAATATCGGCTCAAGAAATAAAATGATCCATTGTATTTTATCCTTTCAAAAAGACAAGTCGGCCCCAGGGTAAAACTGCCCCAAAAATCGGTAAAATTCCTCCAGTTAAAGGGGAAAATGGCCCAGTCAAGAAGACAAGTCGGTCCAATAAGAAAAGCAACATTTTCTAGTATAAATATAAGTGAAGGTGGCTCATTTGCAACCACCAATTCGCTAAAGCAAGTGAATAAGTGTGCATGGGAGAGTAGCTGCAGCTCGAGGACGCTTATGTTTAGGGTTTTATCTTATCTTGTCTCTGTATCTTCTATTCTTGGGGAATCTTTGTATGTAATATCTGTAGCTCTGCATTGTCTTGAAATTGTACTTTGTTGACAAATCTATACTGAGAAGTTCTATTAGGTTTTTCCTGTGAGAGGGTTTTCCCACGATAAATATTTGTGTCTATTGTTGAATGTATTTCTTCCAGTTGGAACATAATTCCCATCTAGACCTTGGTTATTAATCCTTTCAGAAGGTTCCAATTGTTTAATGTAAGTTGTGCCATGGTTTGGCTTCAATATTGCCTACTCTAGGGGATTTTTCCACATATTAGACTAGTGGTTTGTCATTATAGCCAAGTTTGTCTACAAGTGTGCCCATTTCCTTATTCTGGGGAGTCAAAGGTGCCATGTTTAATGCATTTAATGAGGCAGTCGCACCACTTCCCTGTTTTATGGGATAAGGTTGGACCAAGGGCGCTAATGCACTAGATTTGGTCAAATTTCTCATTAACGGCCACTACCAAAGCCCTAAACCACCTAATTTTCCCTCATAATGATTCCATCCACATTTATTGACTTGCATAACTTTCTCATGGTCCTCATAGGTTCATTGGACCTCATTATAGCCCAATACAGGAGTTACACTTGGCACAATGTCATAGATTGGGGGAATTACTCCACTAAGCCTAGAATTAATGTGAGCTACTCAATTGCCTCCTAAGGTGTTGAGGTGTATTTATTGTCTTAAAGAACCACCAAAATATTTAATTATAAACCAGGGTTGGTAATCTTAGAGTTGTGGCATGGTATATGCTGAGGTAGAATGGTGCCTAAAGTTTCAATTCGGCAGACCTTAAAAATGTTTAATAAAGAAAAGATCGAAAGATCTTTCAAAATGAAAAACCGAGTCAAACTTCAGAAATACAACAAATGAACTAACTAAACTAACAGATCTGAATAGTATCAAGCTATACTACTCTACTCTATGGATAATAATTGAAAGATATAAATCAACAATGTTATTCTAGGAAGCAAGACTAAACCAAAAACAAAACTACTTTGATAAAGTTGACAACTACTGATTAAAACTGTGAACTAGGAATAAAAAACAATTGTAAATGAGTTCAGAAACCTATCTATGAGATAATTCAACTGACAATTAATTTAAAGCAAAACTACAAACGACTAAGTTAATTCAACAACTACATATGCATTCAATTAATATTTCAAGACTACACAAAACTACCTAATTCCATTCTCCTTGGGGATTCTGAGGAAGTGTATCAAATGTAATGGGAATAGAAGTGAATGTATCGAAGTGGCTTTCAAATGTGACAAGGAAACAAAATGAAATTAAATCTAGTTTAACTTCTACAAATAAATGCAAACTAAAGATTGTCCAACTACAATTAACTTTAAACATTATGACCTATATTCCACCCATAAGCAATTAACTTGGAACTGATAAAATCTATAAGCAAGTAGAAAACTTAATAAAGATATTTATTTAGAAACAAGTAGAAAACTTGATAAAGATATTGTATTCAGAAGCAAGTAGAAAACTTGATAAAGATGTTTTACTTCTGAACCAAATCCTATTCTATGAACATCTTAATTATTGGTATGACTGGGAAAACGAATCCTATGCTTAACGAAGAAATATCAAAATTAAGATAACTTGGAGAATGAAATTATTAAACCTAATATGATATTAATCTTAACGATATATGATAAACTACACTAAGAATGAAACTGATAAATTATGTAACAGTAAAGCATTAATGAACCAGATATAAAAGAAACATAACTTGTAAAGCAATTAAAGCAAGGTTAAGGAAAGATAGAATGAAAACTAAGGATAATGACAAACTTTAATTAAAACTCTAAGTGGTGTAAAAAAAGATCTTAATTACATCTAAGGAGGCTAATTAAAAACAAGAATTATCACAGTTTAAAGACCTAAGAAACTGGATTCTAAATAAGCATAAAAGTAATGCAGAAAGTATTAAGGTCCGAATGACGATCCAGATGGCTGTCCGAATGACAGTCTGAATGACAGTCCGGATGGAGGAAAATAATTTAAACTAAGGAAAGAAGCGGTTTAGATGATCTTAACGTCAGCTGACTGGTGCATATGAATCTACAGTGCAAGGAAGCAATGAATAGAGTGTTCAGGGACTAAGATAACAAGAAGTAACCTATTCTAATCATTGTCTAAGGAATGAACTATTTCTATGGCATAAGAAAACAAAACTGAGATAAATAAAACTAACCTACAGCTACGAGAAAGAAATTAACATAACTAATTCTAACTACAACTGAACTTGGAATGTAAAGCTAACTAAACTCTAAGTGTTTGTAAATAACAGGACCAAAAGCAAATTAAGCAAACTAAACAAATTAAGCAAACTAAGCAAAGCAACTAAATCTAAGCAAACTAAGTGTGAGCAACTAAGCAAACTAAGCATGACTGATCACTAATTACATTATGAAAATAACATTAATATGAACAGCAAAAATATACATTCATAAAATAGAGGTATCATTTACATAAGTGGCAAGAAAACATATGGATTACAAGACAAAGATATCATATACAAAATAAATACATAAATTAAACAAATAACACAACTTATCTGCAGAAGACAAAGACAAATTATATACACAGACGGAAGACCACTGGTTGTCGAGGGGCCCTTCTCAGCAATCAGAGGCTACGACTTAATCAATCAATCACAACGCACGTTACTGAGCTCTCATAAAACTAGAACTGTGGTATATTAATTTAAAACAGATTTGCAGCGTTGCTGTGTCTACTTGCAGCTGAAAAACTAGAAACTAAGAGACTAAAAGGACTAAAAGACTAACTCGTCTCAATCATGAAGACGTCTATATATACAGAGTTACAATTGGGAAAGCCAGTTGACCCTTTAGTGTTCGACTGCTCTAATAATAGGCATTCTTAATGCCACAAAACGGCTCTGCTTAACAACTTATGACAGCACATGGCCAAGGAACGACCCCATAATTGTTTACGATGGCACAAGAGGCATCTACCAGGTTCCACGACATTGGTTTCCTTCACGCGGTCGTTGAGACGTTGATCCTTCGTTGACGTGGGCAGAGAGATGTGCTGTCGAGCTGAGCGTGTAGGAGAGGGAATCTTCCAGAACACCAGCTCACGCACCATAAGGGCCACGTTCTAAACAAAATCCATGTGACGGTTTGCTTTCTAATGGCCCGAGAATATCTCAACCAATGATCTCGCGGGTTGAATGCGAGTCTAAACGTCAGGCCGAATGTTTGCACCGTGAATACGCGTTTGAATGGAGGTTCGTTTTGAGAGCCATAACTTGTGGAATGAAATATATTTGCCAAGCAAGCAAAGAAATATCAAATAAACATCAATAAATCACAATATGACGATTTTTCCCAAAATTCATGTGATGTGTGAATATATGCATACCTGATATGTTTGACGGTCTGAATGGCGGAAAGAATAACTTATCATATCAAAAATGGTGAAAATGATGCCAATCAGAGTGTGTTTGATGATCAAAAGTGGTGACAAAATGGACACCAACACAAGGCTCACGAATTTCTCTCTTGAGAAGCTTTATATATTGTACACATCTTATTGAATAACACATAAGTGGAGTTTACATCAATTGTGTTCTATCTCATGTATTTATGTTTCAATATTTCTTCATAATTTCTACTAAACTCTATGTAAATTCTTTGTGAGGACTAGTTTGTTTCTAGATCTTGGCTTGTAAAATTATTGCATGGCATCAAGGCCATATAAATTTCACACTTTCAGTGATCCTTATGCATGCAATTATTATGATGTGATATGATAAATTAAATGAAAGTCTAACATAATTTTCTTAAGTAAAATTCTAACATGGTATCAGAGCAAGACCGAAAGAAAGCATTGTGACAAATACTTAGGACACTTGCATAAGTTACAACTACCAGAAACTAGGGCTTCTTGTTTCTAGGATTTCCATCCATAGATCAAGCTCGACCTTAGCACTATTGAACTCTCCCTAAGAGGGCACATCTATCTGTGGAGTCAGATCTCAGATCCGAGAATTTTCAATTTTGACCTAAATTCTGCATAAACTATAGAATTGCAGAAATTAGGGTTTCCAGTTTTTGCCTATTATGTCCACATATCTGAGTGAAAAGGAGGTTTTTCAACTCGCCTTGGGAGGGGTTATATTTCCAGTGGATCAGTTTCTCCATTGAAGAAATTTCAATTTTGACCCTCCTCCTGTAGGGTTTGCAGAACCAAATTTGGAAAGATGACAAACAACGCCAAGCTTGATGAGCGAGAAGCTTGAAGAGGACGATAACTTCAGATCATGGAAGCATAAGATGATCCTCATACTAGAATAAAATGTCTTGGAAAAGTATGTTGAAGAAGAGGTTTCAGAGCCAGAGGGAGATGAGGATAAGGAAAGGCACAAGAAGAACATGGTTAGGGAAAAGATGATCATTGTTGATTCTATCAAGGATCAGTTGATCCCAAATGTCTCATCAAAGAAGACTCCGAAGCAAATGTTTGATGCTTTGTTCAGTTTGTTTGAAGGAAAGAACAATAAGCAAAAGATGACCTTGAGAACTCAACTCAAGAATGTGACTCGAAATAGGAGGCAAAATCCATTCAATCCTACTTCATAAGGGTATCTCCAATCAAGGAACAACTTGAAGCTATTGGAGACATGGTTGAGGGAGTAGAAGTAGTGATGACTAACTTGAATGGACTTCCAAGGTCAAGGATTCTATCACAAGTTTGATTCAGAAGGATTCACCTCATAAGGTGAAGCTTGGAGACGATTATCAGTATCTTATTAAAGGAGTAGGAAAATCCTTCTACAGGTTGGAAGATGAAGGATGTGTTATATGTACCTGGTTTGAAGAAGAATCTTCTATCCATTTCAACATTGGATAAGAAAGGTTTCAGAGTTTCCTTCGTGGATGGAGAAGTTCTCATGTGTCCAAAAGGAAAGACCATTGATGATGTAGTTGTGATTGGTATCGAAGAAGGAGGACTATAAAAGTTGAAGGGACACTTAGTTTCATCTCTAGCACATAGTACCATGAACCCAAGTGAACTATGGCATAGAATACTTGCTCACTTACAAATAATTGATGATCGTGAGCAAGGTGGTAACAGGTTTTCCATAGATCTAGGTAGACCATGATGGTGTTTGCAAAGGATGTGCACAAGGAAAGAATGTGGAGAACCTATTTCCAAGAAGTGATAGCAAAGCAAAAGCATATCTTGGTTCGAGTGCATGAGGACCAAGGATGAATACTTCAACAAGTTCTGGACTAGATGAAGAAGAATATCAAGGTCTTCAGAATCAAATGATGGAGAAGAGTACGCTTCCAGAAACTCAAGTGACTTCTGCAAGGAGTCAAAAATCAAGAGGAAGCCTACAAAACACATGAACGATAAGTATTTACTACCATTTGAGCTATTTCTTAAATCCTCGAGTATTTGAAGGATATTTCTCATAACAGTTATATGTAGATCTGTGATACAATTTTCTTTTATGCATTTATATATGACTGAGATTGACTAGCAGTAGGCTCATGTAGTGCATGTTATATATATATATTGGGTAAGTATCCTATAGTGTTGCACATCATCGCATGAATCCTTGATGGAGTTTGTCTAGGATGAAACATCTTTGTGAACATACTGAGAGTAGTATAGTTACCATGTGTGTTTGGGAAATGGATGGGTGTTGTACTGAAGCATTGGCTAAGATGCATTGGTTAAATTGAATTGATTGATTAGTATGCAATGTTGCTAACTATCTGAATAAATTTGACTTGTAGGAAAGATCATGTGCTATGACCTACAAGAGAAGGATCATGAGACTTGTTCTGAAGAACAAGTGATGAATGTGAATTCAGCTAGGATATAGATTCCATTGACATTCATTGTTTCTCGACCATATTCCAGCTACATGGCATTACTATGTGACATCATTGATGTATATCCTTCTAGTTATGAAGAAGCATATGATAAGAAAGTATGGAAGGATGCCATGATTGAAGAATACCAGTCCATTGTAAAGAATGATGTTTGGGATGTGGTTTCGAGATCGAAAGATAAGTTAGTGGTATCTTCAAAGCGGATCTTCAAGATGAAGCATTCAACAGATGGAAATATCAAGAATTATTTGGCAATATTCGTGGCACGTGGTTTCTCCAAGAAAGAAGGAATATATTGTGAGGAGACTTTTTCTCTTGTATCAAGATACACTTCGATTAGAGTTATACTTGCGATAGCTGCAAAGATAAAGTGGAAGGTACACTAGATGGGCGTGAAGACAATTTTTCTAAATGGTGTTGTGGGAGAGGAAGTGTATGTGGAGAAGCCACAAGGATTTGAGACACATGTGTGCAGATTGAAGAAGGCCTTGTATGGATTGAAGCAAGCACCAAGGGCATGGTATGAAAAAATTGACATCTTTGTGATGAGATTGGGATTTACTAAGAGTAAAGCAGATTCCAACCTTTATTAAAAGGTTGTGGATAGTAGATCAATGATATTGTTGTTATATGTGGATGAACTGTTTCTATCAAGGAACGAGAAGCTCATGAATGAATGTAAGAGGAATTTTGCTGCAAAGTTTGAGATGAAAGACCTAGGTATGATGCACTATTTCTTGGGTCTAGAGGTATGGCAGAAACCGAATGAGATTTTCCTTAACCAAGTAAAACATGATGTGGATATCCTGAAGAGATTCGGGATGATGGATTGTAAATCCAAGCCTACAGTCTGCACCGATGGTGAAAAACATGAATTTATTGAGTGATACTGCATCAGAGACAGTGGATGCCACCATGTATAGAAAAATGCTTGGTTTGTTGACATACTTGGCGAACACAAGGCCAGAGATATTCTTTGCGATGAACACTCTAAGTCGGTACATGGTTGATCCGAGACGTGTTCACTTGATTTTGGTAAAGCATGTGATGAGGTACATGAAAGGTACAGTGGACTATGGACTCCAATATGTTTCGGGTCGTGAGATAAGTCTACAAGGATATACTGATTCATATTGGGCATGTAGTGTCATAGACCAGAAGAGTACATCAGGATGTTGCTTCAGTCTGGGGTCATCTATGATTTCATGGATCAATAGGAATTAGAATAGTGTGGCACTCATTATGACCGAGACAGAGTATCTTGTAGCATGTTCATCCTGTAGCGAAGTTGTGTGGATTCAAATGTTTCTTATAGGTGTGTTTGATCTCGAGTTGGAGGTGACTTGTATGAGAACCTTGTGTTTCATGACAAAGTCTAAGCACATCGATATAGAGTACCATTACATTCGTGACATGGTATAGAAGGGAGTTGTGAAGCTCCGGTATGTTGCAACAGACGAGCAGATAGCCGATGTGTTGACCAATCCTCTGTCAAGGGTAAAGTTTGAATACTTCAGGGACAAGATTAGAGTGGTCCAAATGGAATTCCCTCGTGAGAGGGAGTGATGAGTTACATATGCGATTTCAGGAGGAAATAACACACTGAGTGTGGTAGTAGAGGGTAGTCATTCATGGACTAGTTTCCTAGATTTTGTGTGAGCTAGGTGAAGTCATGTAATAGCATAAGGTCTGACGGGATGCCAAGACCCATAAGGTACGAAAGGACAATGAGGTTGCACCCCACTAGTGAGATGCTATGCTAAGATTTTGAATGCATGATGTAATCAAATGGCTTGCTTGTACAAAACTTCTAGTGAGAGAGATATTCGTGAAAGGTCAACAAGTAAATGGTCAAGCACAAGTCAGTAGATGCAGTGTTGAAGATTATGCTAGAAGAATACCTTCCTTGCTGAGAGGGAGTGTTGAAATAATATGCAGCTTCATAAGATATTCTTATTGTATTTGTCTTATATTTGATCATGTAAAAACCCTAAAAGAACAATGTTATATGGTACTTGTAAAAAATGGAATATCGTCTCAAGAAATAAATTGATATTGTATTTTATCCTTTCAAAAAGACAAGTCAGCCCAGTGAAAATAGACAAGTCATCCCCAGGGTAAAACTAACCCAAAAATGGGTAAAAATGCCCCAGTTAAAGGGGGAAATGACCTAGTCAAGAAGACAAGTCATACTAGTAAGAAAAAGTGACATTTTCTAGTATAAATATAAGTGAAGGTGGCTCATTTGCAACCACCAATTTGCTAAATCAAGTGAATAAGTGCACATGGGAGGGTAGCTGCAGCAGGAGGAAGCTTATGTTTGGGGTTCTATCTTGTCTTGTCTTTGTATCTTCTATTATTGGGGCATATTTTTATGTGAGAGATTTAGCTCTACATTGTCTTGGCATTGTACTTTGTTGACTAATCAATACTGAGAAGTTCTGCTAGGTTTTTCTTGTGAAAGGGTTTTCCCAGAATAAATATTTGTGTCTATTGTTGAATGTATTTATTTCAGTGATCCTTATGCATGCAATTATTATGATGTGATATGATAAATTAAATTAAAGTCTAACATAATTGCTCTAAAGTAAAATTCTAACAGCAATGATGATAATCCACTTTGTTTTCGGAAAATGTATTTGATGAGAAGGGTTATGTAAAGAAAGATCACTTCTTTTCTAGAATTATTCAAGTTGTATTATTTAATGTGAATCATATAGTAGGGGAAATACTTGGAATTATAGGATGGATTCCCTTGACGTTTGCAAGAAATCAAACTTCCAACACCCTGTCTTTCTTAGAATCAGTACACAAATCAAGAAACAAACTTCCTCAAACTTGATCACGCATATAAGTGAATAATATGAACTTATAATTTACATGAATTCTAATTAACATTAGGTAAATCAATTCCATTTATAATTCATCAAATCAAATATATTGAGAGAGATACATGATGAATTTGGGGGGTTGGGGGGAAAGGGAAGAATGAGATATTTATATATATAATGTGAATTTAAAAACAAGATTTTACCTCATTTTTGTTGTTGGAATCTTCGTCACCCAAAATTGAGTTCTTGCACCCAAGCCACTTATCAACCTCTCTTATCTACAAAGTATCGACCTTATTCTAAAAGGGAAATCCAATGAGGATTGCGATCCTAATCAAGAGTAAAAAAGGGTCTCATACCAACGGGTTTTAAATATGGAGAGACTATAAAAACCTAGGAAAATTCTGCATACTATTTTTAGCATGCAATTATATCAATTGTTCTTGGCCCACTTCCCCGACATAGAACTCTTTTTTATATGATGATAAAGAGTGTATATTTATTGGGGCTCAAGATTTAAGGTGTACAAGTGTACAAACTCCATGATACTCACTAAGGACCACACATTGTGCACAAAACAAATTGTTCCTTTTTGGAGATGCTCATGGGTTGCATGAAGGAAACTGACATGCAACCTGCAAGTTGTGAAAGGAAACTCGCAAGAATCCAGTGATAGTCTCAAAAAATATATAAGAGGTGTCAAAAATCATGGAGTAACCATAGGTAACTGGCCAAACAATTATAGTTGGTCAAGAGTGAATGAATAAAGGCATAGAAGAATTTTGTATGTCAATCAAGGATCTAAAAGTTATATCTAAACAAACAAATGTATCAGATGAGTCTCTTCCCTAAGGTGGGAATACCCATGCTAAGGTGGAAAATAAGCATGACCACCAAATCAACTACACTACAGATCCATGAAGTATATAAAGTGCAATATCATGGCCATAAAGTAATTCACTTGGGATCCATGTCAAAATGGGATTGTAGCCATGAGAAAATATATAGTTGATCCATGTCTTAATATAAATTGGGAGAATAAGTGGAATCATGAAGAGTACAAAAAATGGCACTCTAAAAGTACCATTGCAATATAGATAAGTTGTACTGTATAAAAAAAATTAGGAAGTAGCTTTAAATAAAAATGCCACTACAACCCAAGGTCTTCAATCCAAATCTGTGGTAACTATGAATCTACACCTTGCAAATAAATGATCTGAAGTTGAACATGGGCGACACCATCTGACACTAGTCATTGATGTATTTAATGTTTCCAAACACGATGGTAATGGGAACAAAGGTACCTAGTAAATTATAGCTAGTTTGAATAGATGTCTTGACGTTGAACACTTGTAGAATCAATCAAGCATGGGTAATTGAGGTATACATAGTGTTGAATGTGAGGGAACTTGCCACTTGTGACTGCAAGCCCCAAGGTACTATAAAGTCTCTAAATATCATTCCTAGAGAAAATGAATGAGAGCCAATAATAAGATATCCAATGGAAGGAGAGCATTAAGACATATCTCATCAAACAACATGAGAAATTGTCAAGAACATGATATGTTTTGAAGGTTTTAGACAATAATTGGAAAGAACACAACACCAAGTACAATTGTCGAATGCAACAGAGGAAAATAATGAATAAGGAAGACTCTCTAGGCATCAATTGATGATGGAAATCATTGTCAAAGGAAACAAATTTCACCAATAAGGAAAATGGAATCCAAGGTACAACATGAATCCCACTGTTTGAATAAAGGCTTTGTAGTCAAACATAGGAAAAACCACTCCACGAATGACCAATGTTGAATGTCATATGGTGAGCAAATGGAAACTCACCAATGATGGAATCACGGGGGGTTCACTAAGTAGGAAATATTATATCACATGAGATCATATTGGTAGGTCTAAAAAATAATAATAAAAGTAGTATACTGCTTAGTATATAGGGGGTTAGGGGTATTTTTAGTATATTAAAAACATATCAATATTGGAAAGGGGTTATAATTAAGTATTGATGGGTTGAATTAGGTATCAATATGTTTGAATGGGTGTAACTTTGCTTGTGAAGGTGATGTGGGTCCAATTGTGTGTGCAATCATACTAGTGTTTGTATATGCATGTTCTATGTGTGAAGGTGGTGTGAATTTAACTATTTGTGAACTAGAACTTGTGTTTGAATAGGTATTCTTTGTGTGCGAAGGTGGTGTGAAGTCTATTGCAACAAATTTTTGTGAATCCAAGTTATGTGCAAGGGCTTGTTCCACATCTTGAAATTTATAGTCCCACCTATATTTCATATTTCAACCTATAATATTCTAAGTCTTATAATGGTTGTATCACGTCACCATACTAGCAGTAGAAGAAAATGAGGTTTTAAAATGTCATGGAAAAAATAGATATATAGGATATCTAGTGAAAATAGGGGTTTTAAATTGTAGTGATATATTGGGAAGGGGGTTCAACAAAAGGACTTTTAGAAGCTTTTTTTAATATTAATTAATGAAATTAGGGGTAGTCTTCCCATGAATGAACATGCTATGACATAGGTTAACTGAGTGAAACTCCCAAGGATGAAATTAAGTTCCAAAGTGCTACAACTCTAAGTATATCTCTTAGAGAAAAGTAAGATGTCAATAGGAGAAGGTTCGCCAGTGAGAAGGAAAATATGAATCCATCCACACTAGCACGAGAAAATAATTGATTATGTTGATGAATTTAGTACAACTTGACAATATGGAAGCATGACATGGACAATTAAGAAATCAGAAGAATGGTTGACATAGGTTAAAACTTCCTTAATTTGAACATAAGCATAACACAAAGGTGACTCAGGTAGTAATTGATGCTAAAAGGGACCAATGATATAAACCATTAACATAGGGGGAATTGAGGTATTATCCATAAGGATTGGAAGAGTAACCAATTAGAGGATTCAAAACATAAAATCATGGTACAACTTCTAAAGAAATATTAAAACCCAATTGTGGTGAATTGACTCAAAACAAGTTCTTTGATCAACGAAAAGACAAAGTGGCTATTGCCACATAGATACAACAACTATAGAGTTCTAGATTCCCCCCCCCTTCTAGTTATTTTATAAATAATTGATTTTTTGTCCTTTTCACATTATAAAAGCTTGAAAATGAATAAAATAATTCAATAATACATTGGAGGAGACAGTTACAATAGGGCATGCAACTATGTTACAAGCACATGGAACAAAGCTATTAAAAATAGAAAATGTATGGATACACATAAGTATGTCTCCTCTAAGGACATGGCTTGAAATGCATGAGAAAATTACACAAATGGAAGCAACAAAAGAAAATGAAATGGAAGTAAGAAGGCTACAATGGTTCATTACACACAAGCACACAAGCAACAATAAGAGATATAAATGCAAATCAAACAAAATAATATGATACCACTGGGGAAAGTCTAAAAAAATGAGGTAGAATCATGTGGTTTCAAACTCAAAGTCATGGTAAGATTAATGAAGATCCCATGCCATGCATGCTCCTCACTTGTTCTAGATCATGAAAAATAGCTCCCAATAGTAAGTAAGAAATATCATATTCTCATTGTTTGCAGGACATAAAAGCCATGGTAACTACATTTTTCATGGAAATAGTTTTGTGAAAATCATTTGGGTTGTTAGTTGTATGATTGCAAAATCTATTTTTTATGTTCTAAGGATACATGATCTAATCTCATTGGCCTTCTTTGGTATTATGGATGTATTCAAAATATTTCTCGAAGATAAGGATCTATGCTATGTATATTCATAACTACTTAGGACTGTATTCTATGATAGTAAGGTTATATTTCATACACAATTGAATACGACTTCACATGTGATAAGTACTTGATATTGAAGATCATTTTGCTGAGATATATAAAATAAAAGGGGATTATGTAAAATGCCTTCTTTGTTTTCTCTGTAAGTGCTACAATACATTAATAAGGTGATTTCTCTTCTCGAATAGAAATGATTTTTTTTCCTCGGAAAAAAAGGAATATTAATAGTTGAAAGTGTATGCATATATTTCTCTGAGGAGTGTTATTATGTCTGATTCATATGATGAAAATGCTATTTTCATTTCATGGAGCTAGTAATGTAAAAGGAACTCTGCTATAAACTTTACAAACCAAGAGTCCAATCTTTCTATAATTTGTAGGAATTACCGAAGTTTTTGTTAAATTGTATAAGAAATAGGTAGGATTTGGATTGAATCAGACTATATGGTATCTTAGCTGAAAAATTGTACAAGTATATGAAGGGTATTCTGATGCACATGAATACATAGCGAGCAACCTAACAATCATTTATCTCAATTTAAATTTTCCATGGTGTGTGAACAATTGCATCTCTATTTGGACTTTTTTATTTTGTGATACTACATTTGATTTCTTTAATAATACATTTTTTTCATGACTATGCATGATGACTATATAGAGTAAAGGCATTCACGTTAGTGTAGATCGTGATAAACAATTCTGTTATGGAAGAAACCAAAATTAGATGTTTGAATTACTCTACATTTGAAAATTGCACTTGTACAAATTGTGCTAACTATGAAAGTTGATCTCTTGGTAAGGTTTTGTATTATTGCTCTCATTATATTGGAAAATTGCATACATAATACATGAATACAACATTGATTATAGGATTTTATTTAGCAAGATGCAGATTCTACTGGTTTTTGTTAAATGTGAATGTTGTGGTTTGTGAAGTGATTGGAATTTATGAGCATTGGTTAATCAACTGTGAAATGACATTTTTTTAATGTTTTCATGATGCTAGGGATTTGATGAAATTAGCTCTAATCCTTCCTCACTCAAATAAAAGAATGCTCTAGACCTTGTTATTTTTCCTACTATAGGGTTCATGTTTAACATTGGTGCATATTGACCACACCGATTTAATGTCATTTATAGTTGTCTTCATTGGCATTTCTCATTATGTATTAAATTGTAGATAATTCGTCAAATGGAACCTTAAACAATGTTGAAGATATTCCAAATAGAGCCATTGGTTGGGAAATATATCTTGCCACCACTTCAAGCTTTAATTCAAGTGTACAAGCAAAAAGTAAATTGGTAATGCCATCCTTCTATATAGATCAACTTCAAATATAATTTATTTGGATGCATTTTTATAGATGTTTACCTTTCAAGTATAACATGTGGCATGATTTTCCAAAACCATACTTGTTGGATTGACTTTAGAAGCATATATGGGAGTAGAAGAATATATTGTAGTCACTTTGGCTACTTATATTCTGTATCGAAAAAAACGTATTCTACATTTGATTGTATCAGTTAACAATTCATATTGGAATTTTATTGGTTGTAGGTTGGTGGCCTTGATAAGCTTACATTATATAGATTATATGAATATGTGATGGCAAGGCACATATCTAGCAACCATATGGGTCAAGTGGTACCAAATACCTTGGAGGATATTTCTCCAATGATCAACCTGGACATGACCCTTTTATGCTTCACAAAATATTGCTCCACCATATGTTGTACAAATGGATTCTAGGCTCGGATGTTGGGCTAGCAAGTTCTTGCCAACCCTTTCAGAAATCCAAATACAACTACATATCATTATGCTACAGGGACTCCTTTCAGTTGTAAGATCAATGGGTTCCTTGTATTATAATATCATTGGATGTGGAAGAAATTATCAGTGGAAGAAGATGGAGACCATTCAATTTTGGGCCCTCTTGGGAAGGAATTACGAAATCCACATAGCATAAGATCATTGTCGTATTCTATGGATATGTATTTATATTATATCAATTGACAATTATATGTTGTATTTCCATCAAATGCTTTAGAAGAAGGTTTGTAAACCACATTCAAAAATATATTTTCTTGGGAATATATAGGCACAAATAGTTATTTCTCTTTAAAAATGGTAGAGCATTTTAAGGTGACACATATTTCTTAAGTATATCTATTTTTCTTTTATGAACTATGTGCTTTTCGAACTAAAATTACTTTTGGGTGATGTAATTTAAATAAGACACGTGTTTATCTCAAGATATATAGTATATGTAGAAGAGTATTTTTCATGATTATAACAATAAGAATATTGCATAGTTTTGAATGATTAAAAATATGTATTTGATGTACACCAAAAAAGTATAAATATAAACATTAGTCACAAGGTTTTCACTAGTGATAATATTTTTAGTTGCAACATTAGTTGTAACAAAGAGAAAACATTTAATACTAACAAAAATGATTAAACACATTAGTCACATGTTTTGGTCCTTTTTGGCTAGTAAAAAACATTAGTCGCAATGTTAGTTGTAATAAAGAGAATTTTTAAGACTACCAAAAACGATTAAAAAAATTAGTCACTCTTTTCAGTGTTTTTTTGCTAGTCATAAAAATTTTAGTTGCAATGTTAGTTGTAATAAATAGAACTTCTAAGACAAACAAAAAATATTCAAAGCATTAGTCACACTTTTCAATACTTTTTTTCTAGTCGTAAATTTTATAGTTCTAATGTTAGTTGTAATAAATAGAACTTTTAAGACCAACAAAAATGATTAAAAACATTAGTCACACTTTTTAGTGCTTTTTTTATAGTCAGAAATTTTTTAATTACTACACTAGTCGTAATACACGTAAGTCATAATTTTGAAATAAAACAATTAAAGAAAAGTATTGTTGCAAATAAAATACCAATGGTCATATATTCAAAAATATTAGTTTAGGATTATATTTTAGCCATTTTTTTAGTAATAAAGCACACTTTGTGTACTAGTGTACTGTGTATGGTAGATCCATAAAACTCACAATATATTTTGTTCAGTACTAAGGAATAATTTTGCAGAAGGGGACAAAGTGATGATGGATGTCCGAATACCTTGCATATTTCAAAATATTCATTTGAAGAAAAACTCTGTGGATTATGATATGTTGGGTGTCCTATTGCTTGGAATGGGTTTGACACAACTACTTTCATAACACCCACACTTGTACCACCACTATATGTACCTCCTGGTGGGGTTACTAGTCCCCTCAAATGTGGAAATTATGATGCATGATAACCCTTCATCATGCACCCTATGCACCATAGTTGAGTTCAACTTGGTTGAGGTGTAGTCAATTGTTGAATATTCACAGTTAAAGCAACAATCTAACTTTGGAATTATGATAAATCGATAGTAGACAATGATACTCCTATCATAACTTCACCTGAATTTGCTTCAATATTCATTGACTGTTCTAGAGCATCCTGAGGTGAGGCAACAACCTATTGCAATAGGGGAATTCAAGTTAATGGTAACAATCCTTGAATGAACCAGTCCTTATGGTGTGTATGATGCACATGGAATGAAATTTTGGCTAGAACATCTCTAAATTGTTGTGCATAATCCCATGCAGATTCCCCTTGTACTTGTCATATTTATCTCAGCTCTACAATTCCTTGTTCTTCTGACTTTGGTATTTGAAACTCATCCAAGAACTATTCTTTTACTTCTAGTAATGTTAGAGCTAGAGTGTTAGCACTCCTTCGTTCTACAATCTTCATATACCATTGGAACACCCTTCTCTGCAATGTGGTCTAGAATTCAGGCAACTTTGAGGCAGGAAGAATACCTCTAGAGTTCCAAATGGATTCACATAGAAACCAATGTTGCTCTACATTTCCTTCATTTCCTCTTCCCTGAAACTTTGGGAATTTCATTAACAAACCTGCTTGAATATCATCCACATTGGTGGCTCAAGTTCCTACTAACACAAGTCCTTGGGGTCCGGGTTGAGCCACGGTGTTATTAATACTTCACTGACTTAAAATGCCATTGCTTTAACTTACTAATACTAAATCTTGTAAATTTCTAGAACTAACAACTATTTGATTATTCCATAACAATTGCAAAACATCATTATGAAAGGGAATTGCCAATTTTGTAAGGACACTTAGGTGGTAGTCAAAGGCATGTTGTTGTTGTTACTTCAAGAATATGCTTCCATGACAATGGGGGTTCACATTTGGGGTTCCGTCATTTTCTGTAGGTCCTGACAATTCTGATTGTTTTGCAACATATTCAAGGGCTGGCTCTGATGACTGGGTCGACAATATACTACTTGGTAACAAAACTTCGTAGTCTCTTTCCTCATTCACAATAAGAACACCTTATCCCCAACTCTCCCTTGATGGATCATCCTGCACTTCTATTCCTCTTCCTCTCAACCGTGAATTGTCCAATTCCTCTCTTCGCTTCATCTTCAACAACTCAGTTACTCCCTCCTCACTAGTCTATCCATTCCACAACTCCTCTTCTATTTGTGCACTTATTTTTTTTGCTTTTCTCATATGTGTCTTCCACCACTTTTCACAGATTGTCGATCTTCTGTCTACACTCTCATCCTTGGTGACATTAGTAGAACCCCCACTCAATATGTGGAATTTCTACTTTCCGCAATTTGGCAGCATCACCTTGACCACTTCCCCAATGGCGTGAGGGTTTTACTCCTCCATTCTAATAATGTTCAATGCTATAAATCCATATTCACCCATCCAAACCTTGACCCACAACAATATTTCCTTCAGAAGCCTACCTCTTGCTCCCTTCTTAAGATCTTCTTTAGCTTTAGATACAGACTGGTTATTTTTGGCTACAAATTCCACAATGTATCCTGTCAAAGTAATTTCTACCTAGAAATAGATAACCTTGGTTAATGAAGTATCTAGCCGGTGCAATGCTAATAGTCCTTCTTGAGTTCACTATAGGTTTCTTCGTTGTCGGTTGTTGTGTCCTGGGGCTTCTGCAAGTCTTACCAACCACTCGAATAATTTTATGGGGAGCTCAACCCACAGAACTTTGTATTGATCAAATGTCAGACCTCCATAAATGATATATTCTCTAAGTTTCTTCGGAGCCCAACTTGGAAACTTGGATTCCTATAATACACAATATTTGAACATCTTTTTCACCATTCCTAAATCCCACTCTTCAGTATCAGTGTATCCATGTAGTTAACGATGTCCTATTAAAAACCAAGTCTCACCAACAAAACCATTTGTTTGCGCAAAACTGATAATACTATATTTTTTGCGTAGGTGCCAACAAAGGGGTCCGATGTCTTCTAGAGTGAAGGCACATTCAATCCCTCGAAGGAGAAAGACTCACCTAAAGCACAACCTAGACCTATTTATGATGAGGAGGGTTAAATGCAAAGATAAAATGGAAGAGAAAACATTCAAACATCATTCCCTGACATGCATTCATCATATGTTCACAAGCATTCATGCAGAGCTACACAACCATGATAAAGAAAGGAACATAAACATAAGATAACATCTACATCATTCATGAATAACACGAAAAATTTGTGGCCCAATAAATATTCATCTCTATTAATTTAATGATCTTCATTACAATTCATACAATCGGCTCTAGAGCCATTATCTCTAGTCTATGGAATGACAATCGCAGAACTTAATACATTGGCAAAAACCCACAATCCCATGACTCGGATACAAAATCCAAAACTTAGAGTCTACCAATGCAATTTCGTTGGCTTGTTGATTGGTCGATGCTCTCATTATTTGATTCATCACTTCATGTCTTAAAGCATTCCTGCCTAGCGCTTTTATAGTCACAGGTGTGTACCCGATATGGTTGCAATATTCAACGGATTTTGTAACTTCTACCTTGTTCTTTATTCAATCTTCCGTGACCATGGTCCATAAAAAACAAAGGATCCAACAAACCTACTTTCCTAGTTCAATCAATTTGAGCCAATCAATTTCAAGGAGGAGATTATTGAGATTGAGAGTTCAAATCTTGTAGTGTTTTTGAATTAGGAGTAAATATTGTACTCCAACAACATTTATCCTAGGTACCATTAATGGAATGTGAGGAAACACCTAAAGGGTTTCCTAGAGTACATTTCCCAAGGAATCTCTCTCTCTCTCTCTCTCTCTCTCTCTCTATATATATATATATATATATATATATATATATATATATATATAGCTATAGCCTGGTGGGCTAGCTCAAGTGGTTGAGTGATGTAAGTTGTGAGCAGAAGGTCTTGGGGTCAAATCCCCTGGT